>QXJR01000011.1:0-729631 GCA_020975725.1 Picocystis sp. L7
AAACGCTGGCAGTCAGGCGTCGGGATGATTGCGTCTTGGATCCTTTATCAATCGTAGATTCAGGCATCGTGGGTGCCTGGAAGACTCGTCGGAGTGATTTTGGACGAATTGGTCGTGCGTCCGAAGGGGTCGGGGTTGTTCCGACAGCTCGTTCGCACAGTACCCGAGGGGTTCACGAAAGTGGGAATTCCCCCCTTTTTCTCTCTGTCTTCGTCTCATTCGCGCTCCTGAATACCCCCCTATGGTTCCTTCATCGTGATTGGTCCGAAGTCGGATGTCGTCCTCGGCGGGCATGGATACTTGCTCGGGATGTCCAATGGCAAATCTGCTACCCAAGGCATTTCCTTTACAGTCCCCGCTGAGTCGCCCCAAGTATCGGGATTCCTTGCTTCTGAACCCAAATCGAGGGACAGAGCTTGGGAGGACCGCGAACTTTTGCAGCCGAACAGGGGACGGGAATCCCGGGTCTTCGCGTCGGAATTACACATTCTTACCGTACCGAGTTTCGGGGGCTTCGATACGGCTCCTCTCAAACACGGGGAAGGTGTCCCGTGGGGGCAGTTTTGTCCCGTGGGGGCAGACCCCAATTCGACCCCTAATCCCTGTTTCGGCACGGGCATTTTGGGGTACCCCTTTTGCCCCGCGCCCCGAAATCCACCAATCAGAAGCAAGTCCTAAACCATTACCCCCCCCCCATCGCAATCGCAAAAACTGTCTACCTGAGGCCCAGAGCGTGGGCCAGCGGCCCAGAGCGTGCGCCTGAGGCCCAGAGCGTGGGCCTGCGGCCCTGAGCGTGGGCTTGCGGCCCAGAGGGTGGGCCGGCGGCCCACGGGGGGGGGTGAGAGGCAGTGAGGGGTGGGCCTGCGGCCCAGAGCGTGGGCCTGAGGCCCAGAGCGTGGGCCTGCGGCCCAGAGGGTGGGCCGGTTTAGGACCAGAGGCTGGGCCTGCGGCCCACGGGGGGGGGTGAGAGGCATTGAGGGGTGGGCCTGCGGCCCAGAGTGTGGGCCAGCGGCCCAGAGCGTTGGCCTGAGGCCCAGAGCGTGGGCCTGCGGCCCAGAGGGTGGGCCTGAGGCCCAGAGGGTGGGCCGCAGGCCCATGGGGGGGTGAGAGGCAGTGAGGGGTGGGCCTGCGGCCCAGAGCGTGGGCCTGAGGCCCAGAGCGTGGGCCTGCGGCCCAGAGGGTGGGCCGGTTTAGGACCAGAGGCTGGGCCTGCGGCCCACGGGGGGGGGTGAGAGGCATTGAGGGGTGGGCCTGCGGCCCAGAGCGTGGGCCTGAGGCCCAGAGCGTGGGCCTGAGGCCCAGAGCGTGGGCCTGAGGCCCAGAGCGTGGGCCTGCGGCCCAGAGGGTGGGCCTGAGGCCCAGAGGGTGGGCCGCAGGCCCATGGGGGGCTGAGAGGCAGTGAGGGGTGGGCCTGCGGCCCAGAGCGTGGGCCTGAGGCCCACGGGGGGGGGGGGGGGGGCGCGGCCGAGAGGGTGGGTCTGCGGCCCACGGGGGGGGTGAGAGGCCGTGAGGATTGGGCGTGAGGCTCAAGGCTTGGGTTGTGCGGAAAGAATGGAGGTACCAAGATTGTTGGAGAAGTACGCGTCGCATTAGCGTGATCGATTAGGACGCAATGTCGGTACAAGTCTTTGTTGCATGGTAAAGGGGTAAAATTTGTTTGAGAAAGATTGGTTGGTGAATGGGCAGTGATGATGCTTCGTGAAGTTGGTTTTGAAGTGCATGGAGCGACGATACCGTCCATTTTTGAAGCGTTTGTAGTTCTTGAAAAGATCGGTAATGGATGGGAGAAGCAGCCATCAGTATTTTTATCTAGTGCGCAGTGCGATCGATTCTCTTTCGTCCTCCCTCGCGAAGATTCGCTCCAAGGGGAACGAGGGGAATGGGCATGAGCCGAGAGGGATGCGAACCGATGCGAAGCCAACATGTATCATACGAGCCAACAATCGTCACAAGAGATGACCCTCCGATTTTTCAAGGAGTGTTCTACCTAATTGCATAAAAAAATACTTGTTTTAAGACGTAGGTACTCCGTACGAGTGCGCGTAAATCGACCCATCCCTTGTGGGAGGAACCCATGACGAGAATCCTCATTGTCTTCAAAGCGTCTAGGGTGCGTGCCGGCTACGTTGTAAATGCGGATAGGACATAAGAATTTTTGCTTGCTTCGATGCTCTCAACCACACCAAGTTGTTTGAATTCATAAGTACACAACATACGGCTGCCACCTCAGCCAATCAAGGCACCTGTACCCCACTCACTTCTAACACATCCCCACCAGACACATTCAACCCAACCAAACCCAACAGCACCCGTGTCACGACGAGTTGCACATGCTCGTGTAAATACAAGCCTACTTGTAGCGATTCGAGTTCCCTCATGGTCCTGCCTTCGTCGATCCAGGTGCAAGATGTTGACGACCCACCAGCAGGGTAACCATTTCGTCGTTTCGACTTGGATGGAGCTGTATTTTCGCGTGCGTCCATTTCAGACCCATCCAACGAAGCTGGCATGGTCCGTTCGTCCCGTTCGCATCGCTTTCGCTACCGACTCGAGGTCCGTCCTGGCCCGCCTTCCTCGGTCGAGGTGCGGGATGTCGACGACCCATCGGCAGGGTAACCATTTCGTCGTTTCGACTTGGATGGCGCTGAATTTTCGCGTGCGTCCATCTCAGACCCATCCAACGAAGGTGGCAGGGTCAAGTTGTCCCGTTCGCATCGCTTTCGATACCGACTCGAGGTCCCTCCTGGTCCTCCCTTCGTCGCTCCAGGTGCGGGATGTCGACGACCCACCTGCCCTCCTCCAATTCTTTCGCCACCGCTCCAACGACGCTGAATTTCTGCGTCCATCCGTTTTCGAGCACGTAGAATCGAGTGGTAGCGTTCGTTTGGCTCATCGCATCGCCAGTCGAAGCGTACGCGATGCCTGCTGGTCGCTCCATCGGATGTTTCGCCGACGAGGGACCAGGAGTCCACCGAAACCCGTCGAACGGACGAGGCGGGATCGAATTTCGTTTCGAAACATGCTCTTGTATTACAAAGAAAAGATCCCGACGTTCGAAGCTCGAAAAACGATCGCCCTTATGTCCCTTCGATCCCGTCGGTCGCGGTCGGGCCGACCTCCGTGGCGTCGGCCGTCCGTGGCCCTGCGTCGCACGGGTCGTACGCGGTGCCACGGGCGCGCGAGACGCTCCGCACGCACGCGTCGAACCCCCACGGAGGAGGATCGACGGCGCGTGCGCGTCGCCCGCGTCCGTGGGACCGCGTCTGTCGGTGTCGCGTTTACGCGCTGGTTCGGTCGCGCTACCACTACCGCCTCTCCCCCTGTCCCTCTCGCGCTCGCGAATGCCCCCCCTGGCCCTCTCAAACCCCCACCCCGTCCCCCGACCCCCTGTACCCCCCTTTCCCCCCCCCCACCCCCACGCGCGCCCGACGGGGTGGGATGCGCCCCACGCGCGATGGCGATGGAGAGGCCCCGCCGACGCCCCCACCCCGCCCCCGACCGAAAGCACGCCCACGAACGAGGTCCCGGGGCGATGGCGGGTTCCGCGCCCCCCAACCCGAATCCCCCACGCCCGAAAAAAAAAGGAACGAACGAAGGACGGGGGAGCTGCCCCACGAGAAGCGGAAGAAAAAAAGGGGGGCACGGACGATTTCAAAAAGGGGGGCAAGCATCTACTTTGCGCAACTCAGCTTAGCTCGACCTCCAGCAACTACTTTGCGCAACTCAGCTTAGCTCGAACCGTTTTGGAGAGGAAATGCTAACCCCTAACCCCTACACCCCCCCAATCGCATCGCAAAAAACTTCTACCTAAACCCTGCCTTGCAAAGTACAGAGCCAACATGGCAATTGTTTTAATTTTAGCAGCAATCCATCAACAACAAACCAACTTGAAGGACTCGTTGTCCAACTCTTCTGCAAGCAACACTAGCCTTGACACCATCAATCGGAACAGTTTGGGGTACGTATCTCTATCATGTAATCGAGAATTGCTTTACTCGCTACATAACAATCAATTTGACCTTTGTTTCAGTGTATGCTGTCAGGAGCGAAGCTCCTTGCTCTTGAACGCCACCGGTGCGGAGGAAGTTGCCTCGGAGGTCGAGGAGGCGCTTAGGAGACGGCTCCACCTTCGAGGTCAAGATCAACTTGATTACAAGGTGTGTGGGGAGGAGGTAAGTACTCCTCCCCATCGAGGTTTAACCACCCATTGTAGTGGTTCAATGGGTGAGGAATCAAGGGTGGGCCCTGGTTCCTAACATATGCGTAGTAAGAGCGACAAGTTACCAAATGTAAAGAAACTACAATGTGATGCATGTTCATTACAAGTCTTGCTCTTACTCGTGAGCATTGGTGAAGCGTTCTTCCATCTCGGATGAGACGGTGGGCATCTTCCCGACCAGGTGAGCAATCTCGCTCGCTTCTGTCTCCAAGTGCTCCGGCACGGCTCGCAGAGCGCTTGCTTCGCGTGGCCCTAGATCCGAGGTAGCGTCAAGAAAGGCCTTCCATAGCTTGTACTCGCGTGTTCACTGAGCCTTTGCATTCGTCCTTGCCGCTTGCAAGGAAAGGTGACGGGCCGCGTGGTTAAACTCATCAAGCTTTGCGCGGAATTCCTTCGCAACTCCTTGCAAGCCTCCGGCTGACTTGTTCCATGCAGAGGACCTCCTTCGCTTCGCCCTATGCACGTGTGTATCCATTTGACGAAACGTGTTATCCTTCCCTTGCTCGTTTAGCATTGTAAAGTGTTTTGCTCGTCCTTCGCTCGCCATGTCTCTCTCCTTCTACCGGTCGTTGTGCATCTCCACCAAGCGCTAGAACAACTCCTCCACCTCGGCCCTTGCATGGGTTCCACCTCGGCGGATAGCCTCCCGAGTCTCCATGTTTCGTTTTCGCTCCGCTTTGATCAAGATCCCAAGCTGGCGCCTCACAATATCCAGATTCAAGTTGCAATCGATGAAAAGTCCGTTAGGATTCAGTTCGAGAGCCATGACCAATCGTTCCCATGCCATCATCCGTGCACTCACAGTGGGCTCGTCGAACGGATTGCATTGCTCCACACAACATTGGTCGAGGAGGGAGAATTTGCGCATTTCCGCCAATGTATTGCGTTGCTTCCTCACTTCGATGGCGTCCAAGGCATCTGCCTTGGCCGCGTTCGCATCAATCTCCTTGAAAGGCAGCACCTCCGTGGTGGTGGCCATTGCGTTCGCCATTTGCACCGGGTAGTTGCTCGTCGTGGGGATGGTCCTCCACGGTACTTGCTGTGATGCACTTCGGAGGTCTAATGCCGTTTCAAAGGACTGCGCTGGGTGGTCTAGACATGGCGCGAAGCGGGTCCCTTCGCGGTCCCTCCAAACGACGCGGATTCCCTTCTTCGGTATTAAAGGTTGACAAAGTTGCATGTAACGCAGAGGACGCCCGGATGGACCTACGAAGTGCGTTCCAAGGGCGAAATCTGAAGTCCTCTCATAGGTCCGACGTCGGCAATCCTGCACGGGGTGACCGCAACTGTTCAGCATGCTCCAGGGGCGGAAGTTTCTTTCGCAGCGGTTCGTCCACGAGGGTCACGGGGGTGGTGTTTGAATCGATCTGTCTTCGACCCCGTTCTCGAGTCAGATTGGAGCAAATTCGCGAGTGTCCGTCCGTGGCCAGGTTTTGTCTCACACGGAGGAACGAAGATGGAAATACAGGCTTCGGAACTGGAAGAGGAAGACAGCACGAGATGGAGAGGAAGTGCGTCTGAAGGAGAAGAAACCCTATCAGGCCCGCAGTCCAACCGTTCTCGTGGCGGTAAAACTCGATTTGAAGAACCTGTGAATCGTGCCGACGATGAACACCGCCAGGCCGGTGAGAGCGGCTACTCGGCGAGGAGAGAATGGGCTAGGATGCAGACGAAACACTTCCAATACGTTGATTCCGTGTCGGATCCTGACGAACCAGTTGCGCCCTTGCGTGACAGCCGTCGTCGATCGGGCCCATTCTTTGAATACCAGTTGAAACCTTACCAACGAGTGGTCCACGAATACGAAGGCACCAACTATCATATCGGGGGCTTCAAAGTTCTCAAAGCCAGGTGGTGGGACGAAAAATGGGTCAGAATCTTCGGAAGAAAGCCCGTGCACGAGCCTGGAAGGAAAATCGTGCGATTCAGCGAGAAGCGGCTTCTCAAGTTTGGCTGGATGAGAACCTGGAGGGGCAGCGTCTTTGCATCTTCATTTATGTGGTTGCAGTTGCTCATTGTCTACGTCATCGCCGTCACCACTTTCTGCATTGCATACTTTGTGCAGATAAGTAGCTCTGGAAGGTACCATCAAGTGTACGTTGATGGCGGCACGGATGACCGCACACAGATTGTGGAGATCTTTCAGCAGCTTACACATGTAGCACACTTCACGGAGGGTCTGGGTGTTCTTGTTGCATTTGTCCTTGGGCTGTACGTTAACAAGCAGGTCAACATTTATTGGAATTTGCGGCAAGAATTCCTGCAAAGCCTGATGAATTGCGTGGAGAGCTTGTGCTTCCGCATGGCCATATATTTTCCTCACAACAACAAAGAAGACCAGGAAATTCGTGACACCATACTACGGTATGGGCTACTGAGTATAGCCCTACTTTTCAAGGATGCCAGTGAAATTGACTCGTGGACAGTTGGCGAACGCAAAACTCTAGGAGCCCACGATCTCTCCGACCTAGTCAGAGATGGCGTCCTTACGCCGGATGAAAAGCCTTTGCTTGACGGTTGTCCGGCAAAGTGTCAAGTTGTATGGGTATGGATTGCATCCTTCTTCACCAAACTTTGCCTGGATGGTCGACTTCCAGACCCGCTTGCAAATCAAGAGGCGATCCTGGCAGAGTGCACGAAAGCAAACAGCAACATCAACTTTCTACTCGGTCGAATCAACACGCAGTACCCACTTGCATACAGCCATCTTGTTGTCTTCATGGTAAAAATTCTCATCTTCATGGCAGCAGTGCAAGCTGGATACATCACAGCTGTTGCCTTCATTTTTCAGTATGATTATTGGGCTTATGAACAGATCATCATGATGACAGTAATGACAATCTTCTACCAGGGATTGATCAACATCAAGGAACACATCTCCAACCCCTTCCGGGACGGTTCCACAGATTTTTCATGGAAAATGTTTCATACTCGCGTACACAATGAGTGCAAGGCTTTCTTCGCAGCTGGAAGAAGCCCACCCTATACTCACAGTGAGAGACCAAAACCTGCTGTGCTCCCGCCGCAGCTGATTGTCCGACAGGTCATCTCCTCCAAGTTCCGCCATTGAGAGAAGAGATAACATCTAAGTTGTAACAAAGCATTCCCCACATGTATACATAGCTGCATGTCACGTTCGCATGCAACCAATATATTGCATCCATGCATCCTCAAATGTGGATCGCTGGGACACCTTCGAGTGGCACTTCTTCTTCTTTGGATCATCAGTTGTTCCATCTGAGAAGACACCACTTAGAAACTTACCATCGTACGATTGTATGTCAGATGGAGAAGCGATGGCCTCTGGTAGGAGCGAACAAACTTCTATGCGTTGGGTGTTTCTGAAAATGCCCATCATCAGGCGTGGTGTGTACCACTATTCCCTGGCATTGCTAAATAGTGCTGCCGTTGGCCAGTCTGCTGTCTCATCTTGGACAAAAAGTAAAAGTGCTGATCTGCAAATACCTTTTGCCATCCCACGTTTCTTAGAGGAAGGAACTGTGCTTCACCTTCAATGACAAAGATCGATTTCCTTGTAAGGTGCATCCATGCGATAAGGGCATCTTCACTTCTGTACAGGTGTTACATGCATTTGCTTTATTATTCAGTTGATGCACTGTTTTTAACACACTCAGCAGAAGTTGCCGGAGCCTGTATCGATCCACAGCATTCAGCGTTGCACCCTAGTTGTACATTCAACCTCTTTCTCAAACGGGCGAACTATCCCGACCGCATTCCTGACATGCCCCTTGAGCACAACCGGCTGTGAAATGGAAAGTGCAAGCCTTCTCCATCGACCATATCACCATCCTTGATCTCTGTTTGTACAGGCCAATTAGGACGGCAACACGGCCCACCATACAGCAATGGTTTCCAGCTTGGCTTGGTTTATTTGGGTCAAAAAGGGATCAACCTTGCAATGAGACATCCTTGGACATGTCACCAATTTCAGAGAGAAGCAGAATGGATGGCGCCCGATAATTGGTTAAGATTCCTCACAAGTGCTGAAGGCCAATGGGTAGGCCTGGATTTTAAATCAGGCTACCTCACCTGTGAACGAGCACTGGAATAGATCAATCGGTAGAGAAGGCTTATTGAAGCCATTGCTACAACACAATGCAACAGAAAATTCGCAATCCGTGCCTTGCTTATATTGCTCATAGGTTTGGCCGATCGTGGTTGGTTATCCTTATTCTCAGAGTGTGCGTTCAGATTCCATGTTGTACACAGATGTCCATAAAATGTTAGGGCCAAAGACGTGCTACAACGTACGAGATTCGACCTTGCAAACATTCCTCCGCGCAAGATAAGTTGATATTCTCACTTCCATGTATGAGGTGCATATCGTTGCAATCGCACTAGGAAGACTGACAAACTCTTGTTGACTTCCTCCCGCTTTCCTTTCACACATGCAACTCATGACGTGGCTCCTCCTGCCACAAAGATGAGCCAACGTTGATAAATTTGCAGTCCGTCTGCCTAGACCTGGACAGTTTTATCTTCGAGGGACCAACACAAGCAGTCCGGCCAGCCTTAGCTTTTCTCCAGCATGCGTCTGCATCATCCTCTGGAATGCCCAACAGAAGACACCTTTCTCCAGCTGTTGAAAGTGGGAGGGGAGCAACTGCTCATCACACCAGGTTGCGTGCATGCACGCTTGCTCAGGTTGCGGCAAACAAACCTTCTGACGATAAAAATGGCAACTTACTGTTCCAAGGAAGCTTGGAACTTTGCAGAGCATACCGGTCTGCTGTGAATCAAGTGATTGCCCTGCAGAAATGCAGTTTCGGACGTTGCTTTCGGCAGAGATCCTAGTGCATCGTCCAGTGATTGGAATTCACCAAGCGTCTTTGATCCATTTCTTGGGTCAATTGTGAACGATCTCCCTTGCTGGATTGCTGCGGAGGAGTGTGGGGCCTGCGTGCTAGGCTCTGGTTCGGATTCCAATCCTTTCAATATGCCGCTGTTGCCAGTGGATCGTGCCGGTCCTTTGTCGGCGTGACCACATTCGTTCGATCGAGATGCAGATATCGTCCATGAATCCTTTGGAAACGTCGCCTTGCTTGGTATCCAGGTTCAGTAGAGCAGGTCTTCGTCTTTCGAGGACGAAACCATCAGGTTGGTGCATTCTCCCGTGGCACGAGGATGCATCCCTTCGTCCTTTTTCTTTTCGTCTGCGATCCGTTGCTTGGCGGCGAGGTCTCTTTTTTTCTTGGCTTGCACTTTTTTGAGTCGGAAGAACTCTTCCCTTTCGAGTTCGTCGAGTTCACCTTTGATGTAAGCCACGGTGTTTTCCAGTTTCGGTTTGACGACGTTTTCGAGTGCGTTCACTCTTCGATTGGTGGTTTTGAGTGCTTCGTCCAGGGTGAGGAAAGCCGTTTGCAACGAGGCCAGCTCCACCAGGAGTTCCAAAGTTTCGAGGTATGTCTTTCGACAGGCTTGGACTTGTTGTCCTCCTTTGCCCAATCCCGTGAGTTCCATGTTGCTTTCGTTTCCTTGGTAGTCGACTTGGAACTTCGGGACTCGCACACCGGCCACGTTGTCTGCGGCTGCACGTACGCGCACTTGGGCATGGGCCACGTTGTCTCGTATGGTCAAGGCCACTCGATCTCCGGCAGCGTACTTGGCTTCGGTGAGTGCGAAGTAGGATCCTTTCATTTGCGATCCCAGTTTTTCTTTGGCGTGGTAGATCTTCTTGAGTATGGCACGGAACTGGACGGTGAGTGCGTCTGCTTTCTTCTTGAGCAACGCGTGTCCTCTGGATGCTCCCACCAGTCTCCCTTGGATGACGGCCAGCACGGTGACGGTGGGCACCACCGGCAATCTCCCCTGTTGCGACGCCATGACGGTGGCTGGTGTCGTCCAATGCGGGCTTCACTGCGTGTGGTTGAGTCGGGGTGTCGATCCCATCTGGATCGGGGAGGGGACGGTTGGGGAACCTGTGCTCCACCATGGGCTCTCCCTTTGTGCAATCCGATGGAATCGATCGAACCACCCCCGTTCGGAGAAGATACTCCCATGCCCAATCGAGGGTGGTTTGCAAACTCGAAAGGGATCGGAATCGGTCCACCCGTCCCAGAAGAGTATAGGTAGCATGGAGTGCATGGGACACGGTAGCACCGCCCCCACCCTGATGGATGTACCCTAGCAAAGCGGCAGAAAAGACGGGTAGAGAGAACAACGTGGATGCTTGCGGCTGTCTTGGACCCGTGAGCCTACGAGACATCGGAAGAGTATGGCAACGGAAACCGTTGGAACATACCCAATCCAACTTGGAACCTGCTGTTTGGTGGCTCGCTCGCAGATGAGTCGGACTGCTTGATGAGGGAGTGAATTCTTGGTGATCATGATCGACCCCCCTCACCCAAAACCTGTGAGAGAGACCATTCGGACAACAACATGTCCCCTGGAGAACCACAAGCATGGAAAGGGTTCGTTTTTTCGGTTTGTTTCGAAGCATCGTATGGACAACGTAGGAGGGTAACGTAGCCAAGGAGACTGATGGGGGAAATCTCCTCTCCTCCCATTCGTTTGGATCCGACCATCGCACCCTCTTGTCCATTGCTTTCGTTCCGTTCTTTCTTTCTTTCTTTCTTTCTTTCGATGCGATGGGCCCTCTCTTCGATCTTCGACCCCTTCCAATGTTCGTGTTGGGAGGGCGCAAGAACTTACACAAGATGCCATGGAGATTCCCACATAAGCTCCATACGAGTTTTGGTCAGGGACATGAAGCATGAAAAGGGGTCGAACGCGAATGGAGTAGAGGGTGGGGCATTCATTACCGTTGTTGGGAGCATCTTCACATGGAGAGCTTGGAAGTGACGCCATGTTCTTCTTGTATCCAATTCCGAATACAACGGGCTCCATTACGGTAGTGTAGACCATTGAAGCTTGCACTGCACGTTGGGAATCCCAAATTTGACCGCCGGCACCGCACTCGCACCCTTCGCTTTTTGTATGGAAATTGTTGTGCAAGCCCTTGGAGTGGTTGAGCAATCCCTTGAAATGGGATATTCATGCCACGGAGTTCCAAGAAGCCATCATTCATTGACGTGGCAAAATCGAGGTACATAGTTTGTAGCCATATCCTAGACATTCTAGGGATGGCCCGCTTGGTCGCCGCTTCATGCTTTCGCGTGGCTACAGATCATCTTGTTTCTTGCAACACGGACCTCTGGTTGATTCCTCTCTTTTGCACAAACGTCATCCCATTGATCTCCATTTCTTTCGTAGGAAATAATTGTTTTTCCCAAGGCCAGGAGCCTTTTGGTAATGGTGCCCATGGTTGGAAACCTCTTCGGTCATTGCTGAACCAATACTCTAAACAGGCTTGCAAGGAAACATTACGTGTGCTCTTGGAACGCAACATGTCATGAAAGGAGTTTTCAATTGATGTAGTTTTGCATCATGTACCAAACAAGACGGTCCATTGTCGATGCATTGGACGCAATGGATGACTGGATTAATCATTCAACAAAGCCTCCCTCGCTACCTTTCGTCCACCATCCACTTTGTAAAAGTTTCTTCCAAGTAAGTGCGATAACCAGTACGCCTCTTCCATTTGGTTCTACTCTGCATGGCGGTCGAAAACAACAAGCAATCCACGAAATGGAACGTTCGCTTGATCTTAGGGTTGCAAGATGAAGCAAGCCACGTGTTGAGCTCGATTTGGCGTTTCCTTGGCGGAAAGTGGCCGATCTCAAGAGTGAAGTATGAAATCGCACTTGTACTCCGGAAAAAAGCTTGGCTTACATGATGTCGTCTAGAAATTCCCACATGAGCCTTTTCACAACACTTCCCAACACCCATGGGTTCTTGTCCGACCCCTCATTCACCCGAGAGAGGACCGAGACGGGCCTGTTCGTCCCCAGTCCACGACGGATATCCCTCTTCTCCCCGATCCGCGTTCCTTTCTGTTCGGTGCTGTTCCCCTTTCACCCGGATGGGTGGATCGTATGCGTCCCCCTTCTGTGGGCTGGGTCGATTCGGCGGCGCACTCTTCCCAGTCGGTCTCCACACGTCGACGATCCAGGACTGGATCCATACAAGCGCACACACACACGCACGAGCACCCGCTCGATCGGGACGCAAGCCTCTCCGGCAGGGAGGAGGTGGGTGAGACGTGAGGCAACATGAGGAAGCTGAAAGAACACGAAAGGAAACTGCTGAAAAAGGTGGACTTCTTGCAGTGGAAGAGAGAGAACCAACACCGAGAACTGCAAGTGTTGCGCAGATACCACATACAAAACCGGGAAGATTACACCGCGTACAACAAAATCTCCGGGATGGTGACCAAACTCGTGCACACGCTCTCCAAGATGGAAGCGGACGATCCCACGAGGATCCAACTCACCGACGCACTCCTGCAAAAACTGTACGACATGGGACTCATACAAGCGAAACGAAGCCTCGTGGGGCTGGAAAAATTGTCCACCTCCGCCTTCTGCAGGAGAAGACTCAGCGTCGTCATGGTGCGGGTGAAAATGGCAGAAACGTTGAAAGAAGCGTGCACGTTCATCGAACAAGGACACGTGCGAGTGGGACCGACGGTGGTGACGGATCCTGCGTTCCTTGTCACAAGAAACATGGAAGATTTCGTCACGTGGGTTGACACCTCCAAAATCAGGTCCAAAATCATGAAGTACAACGACCAATACGACGATTACGAACTCCTGGAATAATGCTGCAGAAGCCATCCGAGTGACAATGGACACCAGGACCACGCCATACAGACCGAATGGGAAGCTATTCTGTGAAATCAAGGAGATTGCAACCGGAGCGCTTAGTGGATGGGAATGACAAGACCACGATCAAAGTCGCAACAGAACCCTTTATCCACGGAGGGAGTAGTAGGAATCTGTGCCTGCGTTTGTGCATTGTGCGGAATTGCCCCGGTGGACGTTCCATCGTCCTTTTCCTGAACCGCACTGTTCTCGAATGCAAGAATCCTTGAATTGGCACCCCGTCATGGACCTACCCCCCTTGTGACCTCTCGTTCCGACGAGGAGGATGGAATAAACATTCGATGCCATAACCTGTGTATGTTCCTCTCGGTTGGTATAGCCATCCATGTGTTTGGGCAATGGAGGGGCGTTTGTCGGCCTTCCAAGCAAGCTGCAAGATGGTCAGATTCACTTTGGTTCTCCTTCTGGACATACCTGATGAATACCATGGGCATGGGTGATGCTTGGTGCAGGGAAGCTCCAACCGCACTTTGTGTACGAATGTGTTTGACTTGCTCTGTACTCGCCCTCGTTATTGCAATCTTTGCTTGAGAATGCTGACTCCTGGGGTCTGAACCACCGGTCAGTGGATTGCTTTCATGGACTTTGGGACCTCGGAAGGTTACCTTCATCGACAGACCAATGCTGGTGCATGGACGTGACAATTTGCTGTTGAACCTCCTTGGATCGAACATGCGGCCATTTCGTCGCCATCTGTAGAAGTCGAGCATCGGATGCCTCGGGCTCCTAGGCAGGAAGCTTGTCCGGCACGATGCCCGGGATGGGGTTGGCGAGGGTTCGCCCCTGGCCTGGTCGTGAGACTGGAAACGGCACAAGGTTGATCCACGTTTCGCACCCGTATGGTAACGAACCTGTCCGCCCATTCTGTAAAGTTCATTGCCCGTCTCTTCCTTGGTTGCTTCTCTCGACTCCTGAAGCGGGCGTACCACCATTCCCTTTACCAACCGTCACCTCCCCAAGTCGCAGCAATGCTTATTGTTAGCGCGTGATCTCGCAAGCTCTCTTTAGACCCCCTGTTCCATGGATTGGCCATGTCCAGGCGCGTCCGACGGTCCACATTGGGGTCGATCCGTGTCCTCTTTCTTCGATGGTTTCTCTGGTGAGGTTGCCGATGATCCTGAAGGTTTCCATCCCGCTACCACGGACATCCTTGACCATCCATGGGTCTCAGCAGACGGATCGGGTGTTGGTCCATCCACGTTGGATCTGTCCCCTGCAGTGGAAGGTGCTGGATGGTATGGGTTTGGGCTTGGGTTGGGGAGGAAAACGGGGTCTCCATCCTGAACGTTGGGTTGTTCCCATCGATCCGAGCCTCCCATCGGTCGGTTGTGGTGTCGTGAGAAGGGGGCAAAACCGATACAAGCTCCTAGAAGCTCGTACGAAGATTCCCAAGCACGGTTTTCCACAACCGACTCGGTTGGGGCTGTGAACGAAGAGAACCAAGCGCATCGGCTTTGCAAGCGAAGGACGTCAGGCGCCATCCCACACGCCACGCAAAGTGGAGGGTGGGAAGTGGACGTGTCCAAGGGTCGCATCCCACCCAGTTGGGATCGCTGGATGCAAACGATGGAAAGCAAGACGCAACGTGCCGGTTGAACCGCCGTCGGGGTCCCACAGGACGGAGATGACGAGCGCTTCGACGTCTTCGCTGCGCGTGTGGCTGTTCCGTCCCAGCCAGGCGATCGAACGAGCCGCCATGGCAGGACGCACGAACGTGCCAGGCCTTGGAAACCTACCCCTGCACAGCACCACACCGAACCGAGAGAAGACCCTCACACGAGACCAAGAGAAAGCGTGGGCGAATCTGTTGATGCGGAGCTCCCTCAGCCGCACCTGCGAGGGCCTCGTGCCACCAGAAGCCTTCGTGTTCGCTCGCCAACACAAAGGAAAACCCGTGGTGGATTGGGAACCAACCCTTTGGCGTGCAGGATTGCCGACCAACAGTGCCCTGCCTGGACGTGTAGCGTTCAACATGACCCACACCGAAGGCATGATGGCATGTGCCACGCTGTATCACGCCCAAAAAAGACCCGAAGGATCGGAATTGACCATCGGGATCGACCTGGAATCGATCCAGAGGAAACCCAGGAAAGGTGTCGAGAAACTTGCCCGACGCAGGCTTGCGGGTCCGGAGGCCGAGTGGATCTTGGGGTGCGCATCTGAGAAAGAGAGAGAGAGGAGGTTCTTGGAACTGTGGACCCTGAAAGAAGCATACCTCAAGGCAACCGGGGACGGGCTCTCTTCGGGGCTTGGGCTGAAGAATTTTTGCATCCGGTTCGAGGACGACCGGACGGAAACAGGTTCACGTCGTATGCTGGCTCATGTGACCAGTTCCGCAACGGGATCGAAATCACCCAAGTATCCGAGAGGCATGAGCATCCAATGGGAGGCAATCCCAGGAAATGATGAGAATAATGGGGTGACTGCCCTGCAGACCAAGAATGAAGGCATCGATAAGTACAAGGGGGATGCAAGCGCCGAAGGATGGCGGAGTTTCCTGCTCGAGGTGGAGCAAACCCATCTGCTTGCCTTGTGTTACAATCTCCAGTGGCGCAGGGGTACTCAGGAAGGGACCCAGCCTATGGAAGGCCATCCTCCGAATTGCAGTCTAGATCTACTGTCCACCTTTTCCTTGCTGGGCCCGGACAAGAGAGTGGATTCGCGAATTCTTGCCGCCATGTTCTGAGCGCTTGGGCAAGTACTTAGTGCCAGGAAGCTCATCAGCTTTGCGTGATCGGCGGGCACCAAGCGAGCTAATGGGGGCACAAGCCGGGCAGAGTTGGATTGCCCGAAGCAACACCTTGTCCAACTTTCAAACCGCAGTTTTCCGTGCCTTTTCGTGGACTGGTATGGGATCCCATCACCTCGAGCGATAGCATACAAGACGGTTTTGGAAAGAGGATGATAGCACCTTTTCTTCTTCCGAGAAATGCAGCAACGTCCTTCGGCGTAGCTCAGACGAGGTTCACGAGCTCGAAAAACGGCCAGGGAGTACGAATGAAAACGGGAACCAGCAACGCGGTGGAGTATGCATTAGCCTGTTGTCACCACAAGGTGCGCAGTGACAGAAGGTCCAGGATATCCGATGGAGATACTACTCCCACGGCTACGCCAGCATTGCCAACAACGTACACATGATGCACGCAGTGGAGCACCATGGACTCTATCACGTCCAGAAGGGTGGAGTCTGGAGCGCAGGTCGCTAGTACTTGTCCCGTAAAGGAGTTTCGATTCCCCTTGTTGAGACCAGATTCGGCCCGCGAGGCTCTCCTTACTCCTTTCTGAAGGAGCAAGTACTCAGAAACGGGGACCGCCAGCTTTCCGATCTGGTCAAACTTGATCGAGCGCAGATCCGCCACAGACAAGTTTCCCACAAGAACTCCCGTCTTCTTCTCCACTACTCCTGCGGCCGTCAATCCCATCTTGTACATTTTGTCAAAGGCAACGAGGGCGGACGTGTCCCCCGGAACGACAAACACGTTTTTGGGCATCCCCAAACGAAGCTCTTCCACCGTTTTATCCTTCACTTCACCCAGCTCGGCCGCATGCTGGAGCAGGAAGCGGACGACATCCGTTTGCGAGACGATGGTGGTGAGTCTACCAGCACTGTCGTAAAGCGCCAGCCTGTGCACTTTCCATGACTTGTCCGGTGTTCGTAGGGACGGCAGCACTTTTTCTTCCGGTACTGTGCCGACATCGTGAGGCACCAGGAAGGACCTGACAATGGTTTGCAGCAGGGGTTTACCCGCTGCTTCTTGGAACACGAAGTCTCCGTCCGTTCCCCTTACATGCACCAGCTCTTTGGCTGCGATGTGGGGTGCTCTTTTCTCTAGCTCTCTCATGACGCGCAGGACCCCTCCTTTCTCCAGTTCTTTCGTGCCTACGATGTCCTCGAGCTCTTGCAGGATGGCGCCGAGGATATCGAACACGCCCGCGAATCCTATGACGTGGGGGAAAGGTTGGTCTTCAGGCCAATCGTCTGCGAACTGGATCCGTTGGCTTCCGGCGGGCCGTCTCAGCACGGGAGCGGAGAGTATTTTGTGCTCCGCCAGCACCTTCAGTCCTTCTTCGAGTCCCATATCATGGTGCAGGACCTTGTTTCGTTCGCGTCCGTCACCACCGGGCAAAAACTTTTTGTCAGTCTCTCACCACCCAACCGTTTTTCGCTTGGAGGTTCGTGTTCCCTCGGTCTAACTCGGTTTCGATCTTTCCACCAGGAGGCCTTCCGTGTACGTCGAGCGTATCTCCTTCGATCGCGTGGTTTTCGAATCTGCGTCTGCATCTTCGTTTCATCGACGCATCGCTTCGGTGCTGTCCCCTTGGCTCCACGTTTCGCTCTCCCCTTTCCGGAACCGTTCGTTCTCTCTTCTTCTCGCCCCCACCGTTCGTTCTCTCGTTCCTCACCATCACTCTCCTCGGTCCTGCTGCTTCCTGCAGGTGGTGTTTCCCCAGCAGCTCCCTGGCTTGGCGCGATCCTTCCATGGTGGCTTCGCACACGCGGGATGTGAAGCGGGATGGGTCGGATACGTCGCTGCTCTTCCGTCCGAGGAGGGAAGGATCCCCTTTCGTCTCCAACCCATCCACCGGGACCCAAAGGGGGTTCCATCCCATGGGGAAGGGGGGAAAGATCCCCTTGACGAACCCATCGTGCCATTGGAGTAGGGGAGGGTCGATCGAAGGACATCCACCCAACCCCGTCCGACCCACGCGGACACGAGACCGAGGACGCGGACCCAACGGGGATGGACGTTCATCCCCACGTTTGGCGAGGAAGAACGGGAGCGCCAGATCGAGAAACAAGCCCGATGACCGTACGGGGATGCACGTGCCCAACGAAGAGTCGTTCCAAAGAAAGACCTTGCCACGAAGGGACGTTCGTCGTCGTCGAGGACCGAACCACCAGAGAAGCAAGGAAGGGGATTGAGGAGGCCGTTGGACCCTAACGACCCGGTCTTTGTTGCAAAAGCCACGATTCACGGCGTTGAGAAACGAGGCACAATCCTAGCCTTGGGGATGGTTTTCTTCGAGGTTGCAAGCGACGAAATCGTTCGGGTTGCCATCTCGTCTTCCTCTCCGTAGCTTGCGTTCGCGAGCATACAAATGATGCCACCGACGGCGATCGATGGCCGATCGAGAAGCATTCCGTGCGACAGCGCGCACGGCGAACTTCCTCCTCTCCAGTTGGACGTCGGTGGGTAGCGCACAAGTGCAAAGCATCGTTCGCCCAAGGGTGGAATGTGCACGTGCGTATCACGGTCATATCACAAGCGATGGTAAAATTCTTCTATGCGAGGAGCATGGTCTTCAAGTGAAAGGCCGAAGACGTAATCTTGCATGTTGGTCGCCGCATTCGTTGGTTTCGAAAGGAAGGCGAAGCGTTCGTCCATTCTCGTGCACGCGGACGGGATGGCTCGGGTGGTCCGAAGGGCATGGGGTGGCGCGTTGGACGGTTTCGTTTCCATCGTTCCGTGATCGTCGACCCGGCTTTCGTTTGGATCGATCGACGTCTCCTTTGCTGGACCTTCCGATCCCCTTTCTGTCCGGGTGGGTGTGGGGTTGGACGTAGTCGGTCCACCCTTGTGCCACTTTTTGGGCGTGTGAGTCCGGTGGGGTCACATGCCGCCTCGTGGTCCGTTCCGCACGTGCTTGGTCTCGTTCGGCATGATTTTCGATGCTCTTTCCGGTGGTGTGGGTCTCGCGTGCAGCTTCCACGCCCCTGACATCGAACTCGTGCGGGGTCACCCTCGTGACTTTTGAAAACCAGGCTCTTTTGGCCTGTTTGGAGCCCCGAACGGGAATGCGTCGGAGGACGCCCATCACGCCGATTGAGTGCGCTTCTTTTCTCTCGTCCGTGCAACCGCTTCCGTTCTTTTTTTGAGGACTTGTTTCGTCCCTTTCCCGGTTGTGGTTGGGGAGATGTGATCCAAATCTTCCCTTTGCGCCGGTCAGGCGGACCTTGTTCGAGGTGCATGCCTAGTTTGGTCTTTAAAATCGCGCACAGGCCGTTTCAGAGCATGCCAAGGACATCATTCGAAAGAACGCAACAAGATCTATCGAAAACGAGTACTTACAAGTCAATCCAATCCGTCATGACGAAGATACAGAGGTTTGAAGTCGAACCCGTCGACCGCTAGTAGATGGGACCCCCACGGACCCACGGGCCTGCCCACACGTGAAGGCTCCGAGGCGTGCAGGGAAGATCGTCTCAGGACACGTGTTATCGATCAAAAAGATGCGTCCTCCGCCGTAGATCAACTTGGATCGAAGGCTCCGAGCCTGCATCGGCCGTCCTCGGCCAAGGCGGTGGGAAACGCAGAAGTACCCCCACCACCCACCATAAAAAGTGGCACAGGGGTGGTCCTTTCCCCCCCCCCCTTTTTCCTCCGTCTCGTGGGTCGTCTCTTCCTTCGACGAGGGTAGGAGGGATCGATTCCCCGGTCTCGATTCCTCCCTTGTGGGTCTGTTTCCTCCCTTCGGTCCGGGTGGGTGGGGGTGCCCGTTCCCCCCCCGTCTCCATCGATCGGGGGTGTAGCTACGAAACGGGGTGTGTCTGCCTTCCCCTCGGGTAGGGGGGCGTGCCCCTCCCCTCCCGTTTCGGACGGGTGGGTGTGTCTGTCCGATTGGGGGTGGGGTTTCGACCCGGGGGTGGGTGGGTGGGGGAGAGAGACCCATCTGAGGACGCGCACGCACCGTTCACCCTCGCCAGAGACCCGACCGACGTGTGGGATCGGACGCCGATCCGCCGACACCATGGGGCTCACCGTCAGCCGGATCTTCGCTCGGCTCTTCTCCAAGAAAGAGATGCGCATCCTCATGGTGGGACTCGACGCAGCAGGGAAAACCACCATCCTCTACAAGCTCAAGCTAGGAGAGATCGTCACCACCATCCCTACCATCGGTGAGATCGAAAGGCGCGAAAAAAAAAAAAAACATGGAGTGCGACGGATCCGAAGCAGCGATGGCCGCAACAGGAGGGAACGAAACGCACCTCCCAGACACGTGCCACGAGTGGTCGACATCCACGTGAAGATACCATGCGAGGGAAAAGATCCACCGCGTAGGGCGCGTGCGAGGGATCCGCGAGATCGTGGCGGAACGAGGGAAAGGGCGGGGGGAGAAGATCTTCCCGCCTCCGTGCGCACGACGCGAGAAAAAAAAGACATTCGTGGAGCATCGAAGGCTGACGCATCCGTATCGCTCGACGCACCTGGCAACTCACCAACAGGATTCAACGTGGAAACCGTGGAATACAAGAACATCAGCTTCACCGTATGGGACGTCGGTGGTCAGGACAAGGTACAGATCGGCGACGCTCGGTGGAATCGAAAAGAAAACGAGAAACCAAGGCGATCGCGACGTTCGGTGGAAGCGTGTGCGAGATCAAGATCCACGACGAACTGACCGACGGACGGACGCACGACGACGCCGACAGATCCGACCGCTCTGGAGACACTACTTCCAAAACACGCAGGGTTTGATTTTTGTGGTGGACAGCAACGACCGCGATCGTATCGGTGAAGCCAGGGATGAGCTGCACCGCATGTTGAACGAGGTGCGTGCGATCCGAGGCGAAGGAGGTAGCAGATAGGACATCCTGCGAAGATGCGTTGGTTGCTGACGCTTTGTGCGCTTGCGTTGCCCGTGTCACCAAACCCCACAGGACGAACTCCGCGATGCTGTGCTGCTTGTTTTTGCCAACAAGCAGGATCTGCCCAATGCAATGAATGCAGCGGAAATCACGGATAAGCTTGGCCTTCATTCCTTGCGACAGCGTCATTGGTACGTCGTTGCGTCCGCGTTGCTGTTTCGAAACGCTTTGTTGTAGCACGTGCCTTGGTGCTGACCTAGAGAACGTTTGACTGTTTTGCTGCGCCGAACAGGTATATTCAAAGTACCTGTGCCACCTCAGGCGAAGGCTTGTACGAGGGTCTGGATTGGCTGAGCAATGCCATCGCCAAGCGCAGCTAGGCTTCAGGTTTGACTTTGATTACAGGGAGGGTAGAATCTCATTGGTCCATGTACTGGCATGGTGAGTTGTGTGGGTGGAGTCTTTTTCCGGCTTGCATCTCCTCTTATCTGATCAGCTCCATTGTCCATAAAGTATCAGTGTAATGAATCGTTGCACAGGTGACCTACAGCAGTGTGATCGTGATGCCCTTTGCTTTTTTGCCCCCCACATCCCTCTTTGTTGATGCAGGCATTGAGCGTCCTGCTTTCGCATCCAGCACTGGGTTGGGCATTTATCTCGCCCAAGCCCCGGTGCAAGGGCAATCGTTGGGCCTCCTGCCCTTCCGTCGCGACCCTGGTGTGCATCCGTCCTTGTCTCATGTTGGGCGGCCAGGCCACCAGGGTTCCTGTCCACGTGGAAAGCTCCCTCCCGTTCGTACAGGGTTTGGTTTTGCCCTACACCGGGTCGAATCCGCCCTCGAAAGGATCGACCGGGTCGACCTTCTGGACTCCCCGATCAAATGGGGGGACTGATCCGAAAGCATTCCAGGGTGCAGTACGGACCGTCCAAGGGACGTCGGTGTCGGAAAGTCCCTCCGAAAGCCTCCGCAGACCAGCGGTGTCCAGCAGAATGGCCGTCGCTGCGCTCGGAAGAACAACAATTGTCGGGAAAGGAGGGAGACGAACCAACAACATCCATGCTTACAGGATCAAGGCGGGTGAAAAAACTGGGTACATCACCTCGAAAGAAGAGCTGAAGCAACTGACCGACACCAACCACACGCTCGTGGTGGACTGGATGGCGCTTTGGTGCAGGAAATGCATCTACCTGAAACCAAAACTCGAAAAGTTGTGCGTGAGACAGGGGGTGCCGGTTGCCTTCGTGGACGTCAACAACGCCCCTTCTGCACTGGTAAGAGAGAACGGGGTTCAACACATGCCCACTATTCAGGTCTGGAACCAGGGCGTGGTTGCAGGTGCCATCGTTGGAGGAACAGAAGCTGCGGATGTCGTGGCAAAAGTAGAAAAACTCCTCGACGAATCCCGACTTGCGAACGCGGAAGTCGACAGCCATGCTTCATAATTCAGTGCAACCCTTCGAATGCCGTTGCACCACACTGCGGCTTGGCAATACCGGCATTCCTTCCGCCCACGCCCATGATGTCATGCTCTGGGTGCAAGCAACGTACAGTAGATGGCGCATGGAACGAATCAGATGTGCCGTGGTTTGCACGATGGATTTTCACCTTGAGTTGAATCAAGGAAAATCTTCCTGATCCCTCTGAGAAATAGTAAACCAGGTTGTAAATGAAAGCTACTTCTTTGTACAGGCATTCATCCTTTTTCCATCACGTATGCAGCGGTTCAGCTTGGGATTTGATGCATTGAACGCTTGTGCCAGATGGAAGATCTGCCCTTCAAGGATTCGTCTGCTCTGTGGTAGATGCGCATCGTGCACCAGAAGCGACATGGCCCATTTTGTGGCTCGTCTGAAAAGGATCCTGCCCTAGAGAGTCACGTAGGCCAGATAAATCTGATACGTGGCGCACGAATATTCGCATTATGTCTTCGGAAATTGGGCTTGGGTACGACCCATGTAGCAACCATCAGCACACGCCGTAACGCCGCACATGGTATAGGGTGCAAACAAGCGAAAGCCGGCTGAACGTCTTCCAACTTGCATTGACCCAGTTCAAGTGAGACAGATCAGTCGTATCCCGAACAGCCATACTTCTCAAGGGGCCACACCCCCGAAAACTTCCGCGCATCCAATACTCACGATGCTGTTGGGGTGGCGGAAGCACCCATCAAACCAGGGGCGACGAGAACGGGCATCTCACCCACCCAGTATGAAAGGAAATCAAGAATCAGATGGATGCGTTGGCCAATATTCTCTTCCTTTTCGACGAACCATCTCTTTGGCTTCTAGCAAATCGTAACACTTTTGAATGGATTCCATGGTGGCATCGAACGCCCTCGCTGCCGCCGCAACCGTTGCACCGCACAGGGCGTCTTTCCCTATGCATGCGCAAATCCATTCGTAGAGTCCCGCGGCTGAAAGCGGTTTCAAAGGGTTGACGTCGACTATGGTCGCCCGCGTTCCTTCTGGTTCCAGGAGCACACCGACCTGAAAGGCATCAAACCCTAAAAAGTACAGGTGGCCAGCTTTGTATCGATTGGCATAGACATAGGCAGGTTCGGCCCGCAGCGCTTCCTTGAGTGCTGCTTTGAGGTCGGCTACGTCATTGTAGAACTTGAAACTGTGCTTGTGCCTGACCAACGTTGCCTCGGCTGCGGCAGAAAATTCGACTTCCATGGCTGGCTCATCTTCGGAGGCCATCCAGCCGGGCGTGGCGGCTTCGGTGAAACAATCGTAGTCCGGGCAATACGGCTTGATGTCAAGAATGGGTGTGCAATCAATCAGATCCACTCCTGACACACGGATTTCTCCTGCTTTGACGTCCACAGAATCAATGCACACGGCGGACAAACCGATGGAGCTGGGACGCAGCGGCGCCCTGGTAGCAAACACGCCGACTCTCCGGCCTTGCAGCCGTGGAGGGGACACCTTCAATGTCCTGCTTGTTCTTTGCCTGGCCGTGTGCAGGTTGTAGACGAGCCAGAGGTGCGAGAATTGATCCAGCCCTTCCAAGGCATGCACGTAGCTGTTTCCTAGCTTGGTTCGATCGAGGACGACAACCCCCTTGCTGAGCGGAGCCAATCTGCCTTGGCGTGGTGCACCGTGGCTGCAGCGGAAGCAGCTCCTGAATTGGGCGATAGGATCCACCCACATGGATCCTTCGTGCAAGTCCTTCCGTTCGCGTTGAGGTTTGGGAGGTGGTTCCTGCGACGCATCGACCGCCTTTCCTGCGCTGCACAGGTTTCGTGCGATCCCATCACCTCCACACTTCCTCCTGAACGGTGCAGGAAGCCTCCGCATCGTAGCGATCCTTGGAGCAGCGTGTGTCGATCTGTTCGCCGTTGCCTGCTTCCTGCGGTCGACCGGTGGCTTCGCTGGGATGGATGTCACGAGCCACTTCGTGCTCTTGTTCCTCGTGGTCGGGAATCGATCGAAGGAAGGTCTTGGTGTCGTCGGATTCGTCCGGAACGGCTTGGTTCGGCATGCACCTGGTTCGGACAGTTCGGCTTGGACCGATGGCGATGGCCACTGGCAGGGAGGATGGAAGGACGATGCAGGGATGCATCCTTCGTTCGCGTTCGCTTCGATGGAATTGGGATGCAGGAAGGCACGGTCGGATGGGATGTTGGTTCGATCCCTTCGTGTGGGATGGAGTGGGTTCACGGCACCTGGCCATCTTCCATTCGATCATCCAAAGGCTTGCCATCCCTCCCTTCACAGCGGACGATGCAGTTGGACGACCTCGCGGTCCTGGCCTCGATCCTTTCCTCCCCTGGATGGACATCGCAGGACGTACGTGTCTCGTGTCTCGTGTTTCGCATCCGATCCATCGTGCTGCTTGATCCCATTCCCTGTGCATCCCATCCAATGGATCCAGAACCTCGTCCATGGATGGTTTCCCCTCGGGTTCTCCCGGTCCACTCGCTTGGATCCCCTTCCCCCACATGCCGTCTGGATGTTTCGAAGTCCATCTACAGGGTCGGGTCGGACCCTCTCCCTCCCTCTCTCTGTCTGTTCCTGTCCTCTGCCACGTCCCCGATGGATCGGGTGGGGTTCGGGGTGAAAGACGTCATGGGGTCGGTCTGACCCTGGGTTGACCGTCCCAGGGTCCCTTTGTGTCTCTCCGGGTGTGTGTGTGGGGGAGGGTGAGAGAGGAAGAGAAGGACGGGATCCAGGTCGTGGACATGTGACCGACACATGCGACCGACGAAGCGACGTGTGTGTCCAGGAAAGAGACGTCAGACGTCGGGAGAGGAGGTCCGGAGAGGAGACACAGGGAAAGGAACGTCATGTCGGACAAGCAGAAGAAGAAAGGATGCGACGGACGGAAGGAAGAGTCGTCGATCGACGGTCCAGCCAAACGATGTTTGGTCAAGTACGACACCCCCATGTTGGTGATCGAATCCGTCGATGGACCGAACGGAAGCACCAAGAAGAAGCAGAACCAGGTGAGACGACCGAACAAACGGACGCGCGCGTGGGCGATCGATCCGCAGGAAAGACCCACGAACAAGGATGTCAACGAAGGGGGCTGACCCAGGATCGGAATCGACATCCAGGACCCGAACACGCGCAAGGAAAACGCGCACTTCGAAGACGTGCTGCACGTCGTGCTGCCACCCAGGGAATGGAGGAAGGACGACAAAACATGGAGGCAGTACGTTTCGACCATGCCTTCGAATCGCCTGGACGTGCTGAACTTGCAAGATCGGCTGGACCAGGAACTGAAGGAACGACACGCTCGACCGCTCGGGATCTGTCCGGTGCGAGAAGACCTGCACTTCCAATGCTTCGATGAACTCATCCGACAAGTCACCATCGCCTGTGCGGAGAGGGGAGCCCTACTGACCAGGGTCAGGGACGAATTGCAACTGACGATCACCACCTATCGCAATCTCTACGAATCGGCGGTGGCTTTCGGCATGCGTAAAGCGTTGAAAAGCGAACAAGGAAAGAGGATGGTCGAGGAACGGTACGAGCAGCTTGAAATCGACAATGGGAGGTTGCAAGATAGACTGGTGGCAGCAGAACAAGCGCACATGGAGCTCGAAAAGAGGACCAGCCGCGAAAAGGAGAGCGTGATCCAGAAGCACAGCGAAGAAATAAAATTCTACCGAAAGTCCATCGATCAATTGACAGCTCAAGTACAGTCATTGGTCGACATTGGAAGGAGATAAAGTGCCGTCATGCATTGCATGAAAAAACAGGCATCGCCACCCTGATTTTCCCAATCGCAGTGTCGCCCCCCGGGCGGACATCCTTTGCTTGAACGTTGCTGGCCATGAGGTCGTGAATTGAGGCCAGGTTTGCAAGATTCACCCCTAACTTTCGCGGCAGAATGAAGCGAAAAAACTTACTTCGTAGACTTGTACCGTGCCGCGGAGGTCACCTGCTTCAACCCTGTTTGCCTGAAGTTGATCGAAGGCATCACCAGATCCATGTCCACCCTATCCTTGTACTCAATGGCAAAGTTCATGAGGGAATCGAGCAACGAGTCTCCAAGGACATGGGGGACAAGACCGAGATCCTGCAATTTGGTGTTCTTGCAATTGTAATAATGCTCTTCCAATTCCACTCGTGGATTCGGCACGCTCTTGGTCTGGACATCCAACCCCAGCTTCTGACCGGCTTCAGTCACCATCCCGGCGAGCTGGTTCACGCTAAACTGTTCAGTGAACTGGTTGAAGACACGCATCTCCCCAAACTCCGCTGGGTTATCGATGGCGATTTGGAGGCAGCGCACCGTGTCACGGATGTCCAGGAAGCCTCTGGTCTGTCCCCCCTTCCCATACACGGTGAGAGGGTGACCGATGGCCGCTTGAATGACAAACCTGTTCAATGCGGTCCCGAACACCCCATCGTAATCCAAACGGTTGATGAGGTCAGGGTGCATCAAGGTCTCATCTGTGGCGACTCCATACACCACACCCTGGTTCAGGTCCGTGCACCGAAGCTTCCATGCCTTGGACGCATACAGGATGTTGTGACTGTCGTGGACCTTGGAAAGGTGGTAGAAGGATCCCCCTTGCTTTGGATACGGAAGGGTGTCCGTGCGTCCGTTGTGCTCGATGGTGATGTATCCCTCCTCAATGTCGATGTTCGGCGTGCCGTACTCTCCCATCGTTCCCAGCTTCACCAGGTGGCATTCCGGCGCCAGTTCCTTGATGGCAAACAGGATGTTCAGGGTACCGATGACATTGTTCTGCTGGGTATAGACCGCCCTTTTGCGATCCATCATGGAGTACGGGGCGGACCTCTGTTCCCCAAAGTGGATGCAATCCGTCGGTGCGAAGGATTCAAAGCAGTGCTGCAGGAACTCGAAGTCGCACACGTCTCCCACGTAGATGGGGATTTGCTTTCCGGTGAGCTCTTCCCACTTGGCTACCCTTTTGTGCAGGGGTTGGATGGGAGTGAGCGTGTCGCTTCCCATTTCCACATCGAAGAACCTGCGCACAAGCGAGTCCACAATGCAGACTTCGTATCCACGCGCAGAGAGGTGAAGCGCCGTAGCCCATCCACAGTATCCATCTCCTCCGATCACCATGACTCGCTTTCCCTTTCCGGCATCGGGCGTGTCCGCAGGACTGGCGATTTCTCGATCGGTGACTGCTGCTTGGACCATCGTCGTGTCTCTCTGGGAGAGACGAGCGTTCCCGTTTCTCGCCAGGCTCGTGGTTCGCTTGGCCTCCGCTCGGATGGCGCAAGCACTCCTTCCCACCATTGGGCAGGATGTCACGGCACGTTTTTCATTGATCTTGCGGTTGCCGATCCGTTTCGCAGGATTGGCCGCGGCGAGGCTTGCTTTCAAGGTGGCGTTGTACATGTCTTATGGTTGGTTTCGGTCAGTGGTTGTTCGTCCCCTTCCTCGGTCCGTAAGATTTCGTGGATCGTTTCTTTCGGTTCCGGTCCTCCTGCATGCGTTCCCTCACCTTCGTATCCCGTGTGGCGCGGCAGGCGAAGCGAGGCGAAGCGTGCGGTGTGTCTTCCGACGTGTGAAGGTGGTGTCTCGCGTGTCGGGACCCTCTCCTCCCCGAAAAGGATCGCATGGACAGACCCTCCTTGGTACGCAAACCAGAGGGAAAAGGGACGGTCCATACGGTCCAACGTCCACCCCGGATGGAATCCCCTTTCGAAAGGGTCGTTCTGGGCGGTTTCGAAAGGAGGGATCGATCCGGTCGCCTCCGATCCGATCGGATGGGGCATCCTTGGGAATATTCGACGTGCAATCTCCCCCCCCTCCGAGTCCCCCCCCCCGTCCCGTTGGGGTGGATCCCACACACAGACGGGAACGGAATCCCTATCAACCCAAGACCGAACCGATCCAACCCGGAACGATCCGCCGAGGAACCCACGAGACGACGACGAAGTAGACGAAGAAGCAGGCGTCGACGAATGTCCGAAACAGGGTAGGATGAGCTTCGACGTGCAAGTCAGGAAGTGGAGGGCCGTGGGGTGCTGGACCTGGGACGCAGGAGACGACGTGTGCGGGATTTGCCGCGCACCCTACGACGCGTGTCCGCCGGAAGCCAAGTTTCCAGGGGACGACAGCCCCGTGGTGTGGGGACAGTGCAGCCATGCCTTCCACCTGCAGTGCATCAACAAATGGCTCGGATCGCAAGCGGAACAAAAATGCCCCATCTGTCGCAGAGAATGGGAGTTCAAAGGAATGAACGAAGAAGACGAAGAACAAGCGTGACGGATGCGTCCGGCGAGGAGGCGAGGGTTCTGCATTCGCACCGTCCAGGTCTGCAGGTGTACGGAATAAGATGACGGCTGGAAAGCGGTCGGTTCCTTCCTCCAACTTTCCGTTCCATCCCTTGCTTCGCGATGCTGAACACATCGGTCGAAGTGCGACGGCCGAACCAGCCACAGGCCAACGAAGGACGATCCTCGAGAGCACAGGAAAAGAACGGGGAAATGAACTGGAAATCGTTCGGATCCGGGTGCCCCTGAAGTACAGAGCGCGCATAGGATGCGGGTTGGATGCATGGGGTTCACCTGGGCGGTCTCCTCGATCGTTCTGAAAAGCGTGCACCCAAGCCGCCCATCGAGTGGGGTTTCAGTCGGCACGAGGTCAGCCCGGTTCGTGTGGCATTCGACCCTGGGTGCGATCCTGGGACATCGAGCGATGGACATGGAGAAAGGAGGACATCCAGGTACACCCTGTTGCCCGTCCCCGAGCGCCCTGACCGTGATCTCGTCCCGTTCGTGCCGTCCCCGCGACCGAACTCGTCCGGTTCGCACCGATCGAGACACACGAAGGGCACTTCCGTCCATCGAGGACCCCACCTGCCAGGGGTGTTGTTCCTCGACCTCGTCTGGACGACGTTCGAAGCGATGCCGTGTTGCCTCGACACCGCCTTGGGGTCCAATCCACGTCCTGGGGTCGCTGTGCGTGGCGCGATTCGGGTTCGGTCGTCTTTCCTCGTCCACGTCAGCGCGATCACGTGTCGTTCGCCCCAGGGGTCACGTGATGCGACGTGGGTCTCGGTTGCCCGAGGTTCGGGTGGAGATGGAAACGAAAAGGGAGAGATCTGGAACCGACCGGATCGTCGGTTCGGGTTGAAAAGGACGAAAGGCGGGGTTCGATCCGTTTCGACGGGGGACGCGCGTCGTCGGATGGAACGGATCGGATGCATCGAGGGGGGAAAGCCCCACACGTAGGGTGGAGGATCGGGAACCTTGACGCGTGTTGTCTTTCCGACGTCGTTCGGTTGGGGGAACACACCGGTCGTGGGGCGTCTTTCCTACGATCGTCGCACAGGACCTCTTCCGTCCTCGTCGGCATCCGTCCTTTCCATCCCCCCCCCCCATCGCACCCATCCTGTTCACGTGCTGCTGCCATCCTGGGACGGGCCACGGTCTCGGTCTCGTTCGGGGTTCCATCGGAAACCTCCCCTCCGATGGATCGACGGGATTTTCCTTATCGAACCCGAATCGTTCCCCTTCTCTGCGCTTTCGGAGACCCGAAACGGATCGGTGCAACCGTCGCCGGAAGCTCCCACTTCCCGCAGAGGAATCGACCCCGAATCTCGGTTCCTCCGGGCCCTGATCCTCGTCGGTCGATGTTCCCCGTGGTGGTACCGTGTGGGTCCAACCGATCCGGCGGCGGATGTCGGTGATGGTATCATTCCCGTCTCGTACCTGAAACACGTGTGCGCCTTTCGCTCGCCATCCAGCGAATCGGACGTCATGTGTGGCATCTTGGCCGTCCTCGGGGCCAGGGACGACTCTCCCACCATGCGACAGCGGGTCCTCATCCTCAGCACCCGGCTGAGGCACCGCGGACCCGACTGGAGCGGGATACACCAACACAAGAACATGTTCCTGGCGCACGAGAGACTGGCCATCGTGGATCCAGCCTCCGGACACCAACCGCTGTACAACGAGACCAAGGAAATCGTAGTGGCCGTCAACGGAGAGATCTACAATCACATGGAGCTGAGGGATACACTCAAGGAGAAACACACCTTCGCCACCAACAGCGACTGCGAGGTCATCAGCCACCTCTACGAAGAATACGGCGAAGATATGCCAGGCATGCTCGACGGCATGTTCTCCTTCGTGCTGCTGGACACGCGCACAAACGAGTACCTCGTCGCCAGGGACCACATGGGAATCACGTCGCTCTACATCGGATGGGGGAAGGACGGATCCGTCTGGGTCGCGTCCGAAATGAAGGCGTTGCACGAAGACTGCGAAAACTTCATCCATTTCCCCCCTGGACACTACTTCTCCTCCAAAACGAAAACGTTCACGAGGTTTTACAACCCCAAGTGGGTGGCAGACAGCGAGGCAGATCCTCCGTCCTTCCCCGATGGCAAGCTGGATTTGACCGTCCTCCGAGACGCCTTTGAGACTTCCGTGAAGAAGAGACTGATGAGCGATGTACCGTTCGGGGTTCTGCTGTCGGGAGGGCTCGACTCCTCCTTGGTGGCCTCCGTGGCTAGCCGTTACATAGAGAAGAACAGGTGGGGTACGCTTCACTCCTTTTGCATCGGCATGGAAGGCTCTCCAGACCTCAAAGCAGGACAGGAAGTGGCCGATTTCCTGGGTACCATCCACCACGAGCTCCACTTCACGCTTCAAGAAGGGATCGATGCGATTCCGGACGTGATCTATCACACGGAGACCTACGATGTGACCACCATTCGTGCCTCCACTCCCATGTTCCTCATGGCGAGGAAGATCAAAGCGGCGGGAATCAAGATGGTCCTGAGCGGGGAAGGCAGCGATGAGGTGTTTGGTGGATATCTCTACTTCCACAAAGCGCCGAACAGGGAAGAATTCCACAGCGAAACATGCCGCAAGCTCAAGATGCTTCACATGTACGACTGCCTCAGAGCTAACAAATCCACGTCCGCCTGGGGGTTGGAGGCGCGAGTGCCCTTCCTTGACAAGGACTTCCTCGATGTTGCCATGAACGTTGATCCCAAAGAAAAGATGATCGACCTGGAGGAGAAGCCGGACGGAAAGTGGCCGAGGATCGAGAAGTGGATGATCCGCAAAGCCTTTGATACTCCCGAGCGCCCGTATCTTCCAGACTGGGTTCTATGGAGGCAGAAAGAACAGTTCAGCGATGGGGTAGGATACAGCTGGATCGACGGCATCAAGGATTTTGTCAGCACCCAGGTGAGCGATGCCATGCTGGAGAACGCCCAGCACGCCTTCCCACATAACCCCCCGCAAACGAAGGAAGCGTACTTCTACCGGCAGTTGTTTGAAAAGTTCTTCCCGCAGCATGCTGCACTGTCCACCGTGCCCGGGGGGCCCTCCGTAGCATGTAGCACACCTGCAGCTGTCCTGTGGGATGCTTCCTGGGCGGGGAAGGAGGATCCATCGGGCAGGGCGGCCGGTGCCCACGAACAGGGATATCACAAGAGCGTGGTCGAGATCGCCAAGGAAGCAGCGGCCGCGGCGCTTGCTGCAGAAGAAGAAGGGACCCCAGCCAAAAAAGCCAAGGTGTAGGGGTGCCTGGGAACGGGGAAGAAGCAATAACCAACTCAAATGCCTTTGGTAACAGAATCTTTTTGTTTTTTGAATGGCGTTTACATGCAAATACTCCCCTGTAGAAGGACCTTTTCAACTTGTAGTGTCGGGGCAATGCTAGCGTTCCCGCAGATGCACATATCAACTGTCACGATGGAGTTTGGTCACTCTCCATGCACCGTCAACCACTCGAAAGCGCGGCTGTGAAGGAACGAGTTTCGAACAATCCCATGTGGGATCCGGGGACCTCTTCCTGTCACGTCATACCGATGGATGGCCCTGCGTTCCACCCGTGTGCATGGCTTTTGGCAGGGCTATCTCTACCACATGAGGATGCGACTGCAGCGGCGCGGCATCGTTTCCATGTCCTGCACTCGCCCGTTTCCTTGTCTCTCTCCCTCTGATCGTACCAGTATTCATTCCATTCCAAATTCGTCCTCCCTTCCCGGCGGTTCCAGGAAATCTTCGGAGAAGGATCCTTCGAGGCTGGATTGCAGGGACTGTCGCAGGGTTTCGCTGAGCAGGTAATTGTTTTCATCGGTGATTCCTTGCAGGTCTTGGATGAATTCCTTGGCCAGGTGGGCGCGTATATCCATTATCCTGGTGGCGATCTGCCTGGGATCCACGGCCAGGCTCGAGCTCAAGGAGCAGTCGTACATGGCTTCTCTTCCCGGCACACCGGCCACGCTTTCGACCTGGGAGTTGAGGAGCTTTCTGAGGAACTGTTCTCCGCTGACTTCTTCCCAATTTCCTTCCTTGGGTATTTTGTTGGCTCTGTAGAATCTGAGCAGCCAGTTGTGCACTTGTGGGGTGAGTTCCATGGTGTACACGAGCAGCGTTTTGACCGCTCTTTCCGTGAGCAGTCCGATGAGTCGGTCTCGGTTCCCATCTCGCATGGGGCTATCGTCTGGATTCCTGGTCCACGCCGGTCTCCCTTTCCTTCGGTTCCTTTGGTTTTCCGGTCCGGTGGGCGAGGCTTGCACTCGCACCGTCCTCTTCCACGTTTTCCGTGGCGTCACCACGCCTGTCCTCGTTCCCATGATCGAAGGTGTTGGGCGATGTGGGCGATTCGGGCGTGGGCCAAACCAAACGGGGTCCTCCCTGGTGGGACGGACCTGTCCTTCTTCTCCTCACCCTGGTCCCTCCCTCCCATCCACACGGACGAAAGGGATGGACGGTGGGGGTCGATCGGGGGGGGATGAAAGGGACGGTTCCACGGGTTCGAACCCGATCCACGTCCCCTACTCTCCCCGATGGAGGGAGACCCCCGCCCTTTCGACCGAGGAGGAACGGGGTGGGGGAGGATCAGGTGGACGAACCCCAGCATCCATCCCGTCCCTGTTCGTCAAGGGAACCTCGTGCCTTGGCCGCACAACCGAACGATCCAGGCGTGTTGCTCGTCCTCGTCCTCGTCCTTCGAGGGGTGCGTTCCCATGGTGGATCGAGGGGAAGGAATGGCATCGGAAGAAGATCGATGCAGGATCGTAGACGAAGGACAAGCCATGCAAGCCATCTACGGAGAAAAGTGCAAGAGAGGATCCGGAGGATGGGATTGGGAGGTGAGACGGATGGTGGAAGACGAGAAGGACGCGCCCCTCCGATACGATGGGATCCAAACCTGACGCGTCCAGCACCCGTCCCGTTGCGATGCATCAGGTGGAGGTCCCCGACGATCGTGGGAACCAACTGTGCTTGTTGCAAGTGCGATTGCCCGACGGTTATCCCACCCACGCCCCTCCGAACGTGGAACTGCAGGCCAGGAAGCTGGATCCAAGGCGGAAGGTGAGGCTGCTGGAATCCTTGCAGGAGGCCATGGATGGTTGGAAAGGAGAGACCTGCCTGTTCCAGATCGTGGAATGGATCCGCGAACGTAAGGACGAGTGGTTCGAACCGGACGCAGGGGAACCGCCGACGCACGTTTCCGCAGGAACCGTTCCGACGGCGGACGAGCACGCGTTTTCGGGTTCGGGACGAACGCGCGAGGAAGGCGACGGGACGGACGTTCCGCGCAAGCACGTGCACGTGGTTTGGCACACCGGCGAACCGTTGACGGATCGCAAGTCGACGTTCCAGGCTCACCTCGTGGGGATCGACGATCCCGGTGCGGTGTCGGACGCCTTGGACGTCCTGTTTGCGGATCGCAAGATCCGCGGTGCGACCCACAACGTCCTGGCGTATCGCATATCCCTCCCCACGGGCGGTTTTTCCACGGATTGCGACGACGACGGCGAATGTGCGGCCGGCGGTCGTCTCCTCCACCTCCTCCAGGTGGTGGATGCTCGCGACGTGTTGGTGGTGGTGTCTCGTTGGTACGGCGGCACCAAGCTGGGTCCGGATCGTTTCAAGCGCATCTCCCAGGTGGCGCGTGATCTTTTGGATCGCCAGGGACACGTCCGTGGATCCCGTCGTCCATGATCGCCAACCTCTGCTGATCGTGCGGACGAGGCCAAACGATGTGCGTCTTCCCTTTCGGGATCGCATCGTATTCCCTCGTCGCTCGCCCAACTCTCACCCCCTGGGTCCCTCCTTTCTCCCCTTCCCTTTCGGGTCGGGAACGACCCAAAGGGGGGGGGGGACGGGGATCCGAGAAGGACGTCCCCATCTCTTTTCCCCCATCCCCCCCCCCACGGGGGTGCGATCGATCCGGATGGGGACAACGAGGGGAGCACCCCACCGCCACTTTTTCTTCATAGGGAGAGAGGGGGTGTCGCTGTGGGATCCGTGGAGCCTCCGGAGGACCTCTCCAGTCGTTGCCCTTCCAATCGAAGTTGTAGAGCACTCCGTTTTGAGGGGTTTGTATCGATGGACCCCGACCTGGTTCGGCCCGTGCAAGAGCAGGGAGGCCCGTGCACGTCCCAGGGTCTTTCGGGGCTGGATCCTGCCTCGTTTCCCCTGGCGGGTTCTCCTTTCTTTCGATGCGCGTATCTCTTCGAATATGGGTTCAGATCGAGCGAACGATAGCTCGTTGGATAGGTCTCGGCGCGTTCTTTCGAACGGTGCTCTCAAAACGCCCAAATTCTGCCTGGCGCGATTTCTACAGGCGAAAGACCACCGGCAGGTGGTGGGGACCCCAAACGGCACCGCTGCTCAACACCTCCCCGAGGGCAGCCGAGCGCCCACGGGGAACCGGACCGCCAAACCCGGGGAAGGGAAAGACAGAAAGATAGGACACCTTCAGGAGAAAAATCGGATCGAGAGTCGATGATCCTGGTGCCATGAAGCGCATGTTCAACCGCCTGGCCAAAACGCCCAAAAAAAGGGTGAATTTGGTGAACTCCCCGAGCCAGCCGCACCGAGTTCACCCAGAAGACAAACGATCCAGGACTAACCAAGCTCAGATTCGGATTCTGCTCGTCGAATCACCTGGAAACACCACAAAAAAGAACGGGGAACAGGCCTGATGTGAAGAAAAAGCCCGAGGACTCACGCTTTCCCGAAGTGGCGGTGGGGTGGAGGATCCACGGGTTCCATCCCCCTCCTGGTGACACCGGTCTGTCCCGGGGTGGACACGGTTCGCCACAAGGGAAGTGGGATCCCCTCTGGACCCAAGAAGGTGCCAGGTGGACGGGACATGGCGGGATGGCCGAAGCGTTCTGGACCGCAGGGAGGCTCTCCGCGGAATCCGTGCTCGAAGCCTTGCTGGTGGCCTTCGTGGGCGTGGTGCTGGGATGGCAAGGACACGTGGACAAAACAGGGAGGGAAGTGGTGAGCAAGATGTGCGCCAGAGCCTTCGTGCCGGCACTCGTGTTCGACAAACTGTGCCGATCCGTCACCGTCGAAGACATTGCCACGTGGTGGCCGCTGCCACTCAACGTGCTGGTGTCCATCCTGAGCGGAGGATCCGCAGGGATCCTGTGTGCCAAGCTCGCCGGAATCAAAAAACCACACCACATGATGTTCATGTGCGCCAGTGCGCTGGGAAACCTGGGAAACCTGCCGCTGGTGCTCATCCACGCCGTGTGCACCAGCGAAAGCTCGCCGTTCGGAACGGAGTGCGAAGAAAGAGGAATCGCATACGTCGCCTTCGGAATGTTCACCGCCACGCTCGTGCAATGGAGCGTCGCCAACGTGCTGCTGGCACCGCCCAAACCCGAAAACGAAGCCGGGTTCGAACTGGCTCGCAGGAACGGTTCCGACGCGCCGCGTCGACTCGGACCTCCCGACGGAAACGTGCCGGACGTGGAAGGCGAGTCGGAGAAAGACGCGCTGATCTCGCAAGGAGAAATCGAAGTGGAAGTCCTGGGTGCGGACATCCACCCAGACGAACTGGGCTGGAAGGCGGTGGAGGAAAACGGAGGAGACGCCTACCAGGATGGAAGCACAGGTTGGCGGTACTCCGTCCTCCTGAAGCAACTGCTCACACCCCCGGTCCTGGCCACCTTTCTGGCCCTGTTCATCGGGGCGGTGCCTGCGCTGAAAGGTTTGCTTTACGGACCGGGCGCACCACTGGCGCCGCTAAGCAACGCCATCGCGGTGACGGGGGCGGGGATGGTGCCGTCCCTGCTGATTCTGCTGGGCTCCTTGCTTTCCGAAGGTCCATCGACCTCCACCTTGCAAAAGCGGACCATTCTGCTCATCGTCTGCCTCCGGGGTGCCGTTCTACCCGTCCTGGGCATGGGCTTTGTGGCTTTGTTGAAGGCAACGGGGTGCCTTCCCCGAGATCCGTTGTTCCAATTCGTGCTCCTCATTCAGCACGCATTGCCATCGGCCATCAATCTTTCCACCATCGCCACGATGCACGATCACAATGCCCTGGAAATGTCCTCTCTGTTGTTTTACCAGTACATAGCGGCGATTTTGTTCATGCCGGCTTTTCTGACCGTTTACCTGAGGATCCTCTAGGCTTTTGGCGCCTCGACAGGTTAGATATGTACAGACCATCGCTTTGTGAATCCTACGTGCCGTTTGGTCCATACGGGACGGATCTGGTTCTCTTGGAGGGCCGGGATCACGAGCCAGTTCGGAGGCACAACGAGTGGTCCACCGTAACGATTCATCGACCAGCATACGATAACGTCCAACGATGAACAAATAAATGAATAAATGCATGCTTCCTTGTTTCGATCCACGGCGTTGCTGGTCCTACAGCCACGCATGCTCTTTCCGCGTCCGAGCATGCACGTTGTGAAGAATACGCGGACCACCCTGCTCGCGACCGTTTCAATCCCCAGAGCGTGCCCTTGGCCTTATTCCTACGTACCGCCCCATCTGCTCGATACGGCAAGCTTTTGCAGTCTACCCTTGTCATCGTTCTTCTGCGGTGGATCGGATGCTGGCTTGATACCCTTGTTCGGAGAGCAGTTCCATATGGGCCTGTGCTGTTTTCGCATTGGAGAAAGTCCCCGCATGAATTTCGTCGTGTTCGCATCCTTCTTGTTCGTGTCCCAGCATCCTCACGCACCAGGCACCCGGGGCGACCTCCTGCAACCTTTCCATATGTTTTTCATTCTGGTATTGGACCAGCACTTTGTACCTTGGATTTTTCTTTTCCATCCAGTACTTCCTGATCCCGTCCACGACGCCTCTTGCCGCCAGTTTGGTCAATTGCGTTCCGATCCTTTCGTATCCGTCGACGGTCTGGTCATCCATGAAGTACGGTTCCACGAGGCAGGCGGCTTCCACGTCCATCGGCACGGTTCCCAGCACCCCTAGGTTTTGCCATTTGACCCCTCTGTCTTTTTGTGCGACGCACCAAGCATCGACGCATTCGGACCAGAGCTTCCGCACCACGCCGCTTTGCACGTGATGGGCGAGTTGCACGTCTTCGTCGGTCCCGTCCACGTCCACGAGTGTCTCGGTGCCTTGGGTCTTCCCGTCGTGCGCGTTGTGATGACACGACACGAACAGGTGGTGTCCTTTGGCCTTCTTCCCTCGCTCTGGAAGCCACAGCCTTTCCACGTGATCTTCGCCGTATCGATAGACGTTGACGTGTGCGCCTCTCCTGCGCAGCCCTTGAGCGATCTCCTCCGAGAGCACGGAATTGAGCTGGAATTCTTCCGTCCCTCGGACGCCGCGGCTTCCCACTTCGAATCCCAGGGGATGGGCGCCGTGTCCCACGTCCAAGGCCACGCGGAGGCCGCGAAGCTCGTGTCCGCTCCTGCGCGTACGAAAGCTTCGCGTCTCCTCTTCGTCCGACCCTGGATCCGATCCATCGCTGTCGGAATGCACCGTCGATCGTCCCACGAGCTCCCTTCCGACCTCGGACGCACGCTGGATATCGCTTCCTTCCTTCTGGTGGATCCATCTCTGGTACGCAGACGCGCAATCCGGTCCGAACACGCCGTCCACCGCCAATCCCACCTGTCGCTGGAACTCCTGCACGCCTGCTGCGGTCCTGGGTCCGTACCACGCGCTGGCGGGTCCTTGGTAGGCGTTCCTGTCCGCCAGGTGCCTCTGCAGGCATGCCACGTCCTCGCCAGCCGCACCTGGTCCCAAAACACGTCGAAACTCGCACGCGCCACGACGTGGCATGTCGGCATGTCCGTGGTGTGGGTGTGCCGATCCGTCGGGCTCGCTTCCCTTTCCCAAGGGAGGCGAACCCGGGTTCGAAAGGGACCGCACCGCGGGTTCGAACCCGACGTCGAAAGGGTGGACCGTATGGACCGTAGGGTCCATGCAGTCCATGGGCGGTCCTCGAGGCGTGGTGGAGTGGGCGGTGTGGCGCGCAGAGGCCAACCTTGCACCGACGAGGATGGAAGGCATGGCGACACACGTCCGAACGGGCGGTCCAGGTGGGAGCAGGAAAAAGTGGAAAGCACGTGTGCGATCGTGGTCCAGACCCAGTAGGGACGGGAGGTGCAAAGGCGCCACGAGAAAGGGATGGAACCACGACGCACCTTGGAACGGAAGGTGGAACCGTTGCACACGCACACACACGTCCCAAGAAGAGGCCGCGGAAACCAAACCAAAAGAGAAGGACGAGGTGGAGAGAAAGAAAGAGGTGGAGATCGTCAAAGACGGTGAAGCAGACGCGGGGTCGGTGCTGAGGCTGGGCGCGCTCGTGGGCGTCGCCTGTGCTTTCGGGGTGGGGGTGGGAGCCACCATGGGAGCCAAAGCAGGACAAGAGTACTTCGCGGGATACCTGCTGGAACAGAGCCTGTCGGTGGACAACCTCTTCGTGTTCGTGCTCATCTTCAAGTACTTCCAGGTGCCGCTGGTCAGCCAGAAGAAGATCCTGGATTACGGCATCTACTCCGCGGCCGTGCTGCGCTTGATCATGATCCTGTTGGGATCCGAGCTGATCAACCTGTTCGAGCCCGTGCTGCTCCTGTTTGCCGGGATCCTCATCTATTCGGCCTATGGCATCCTGGTGGGTGGCGAGAACGAGGAGGAGGACCTCTCTCGGAACGTGGTGGTGCGGCTGTTTGGGAAGTTCTTCCAGGTGTCCGATGAGTACGACGGGGATCGTTTCTTCACCATGGGAAGGGATGGCATTCGCAAGGCCACCCCGCTCTTGGTGGCGCTGGCCACCATCGAGTTCAGCGACGTCGTGTTTGCGGTGGATTCGATCCCGGCGGTGTTTGGGGTCACTCGCGATCCGTTCATCGTGTACTCCTCCAACATGTTTGCCATCGCTTCGCTGCGTTCCTTGTTCACCTTTGTGGCGACGGCGGTGGAGGAGCTCCGTTTCCTCCAGGCATCGGTGGCATTGGTGTTGGGTTTCATCGGTGTGAAGATGGTGGTGGAATTCTTCGGTGTGGATGTACCTACGGAGGTATCCCTGGCGATGGTATTGATCTTGCTGTCGGGTGGTGTGGTGGCCAGCTTGTTGTTCCCCGAACCCTCCGTGGACGAGGAGGCGGAAAGGATGGACCTGAAGGATCCTACCGATCCTTGGAAATAAACCCCTTCTCCCTACGACTGGACCCCCACACGTCCCTGGTCCAGATCCCCCACCACCACCCCGACCAACACGTGGTCCCGTTCCCATCCCGTACGAGACCCTTCCCAGGATCCCTTTCATCCCCCCTTTCGAAAGGGAGGAGGGTTCCGATCCCACCGGACTTCGGATCGGGTGGGAAACCGGAACCCTCCTCGATCGAAAGTGGGAGATCCACCATCCCCAAAGGGACCGTCGATCCGTTCCGACGATGGACGCCGAAACGACGCTTCTGGGACGCGTTCCGCCGCCGCTGCTGGACCAACTGCTCCTCCCCTTCGCAGCAAGGGCCGTGGAATGGTGGGCTTGGCGACAGAGGGGTGCCAAGTGGCTGTTCGACCTCGCGGAATGGTTGTACGCCGTCCTCTTCGACAGGTGGATCCGACAACGGAGCCGATGGGAAGCGGAGAAGGAAGTGGACTGGCAGAACCAAAACGTCACGCAGAGAAACAGGAGAGAAGCACACGTGCCCCTGAGGTCCCACAGGACCCAAGAAGCCGCCCTGGAGCACTGGATGGGACGCACCGACGCGTCCACCCACTGCCTGCTGAGTGGAAACTGGACCTTTCGACTCGTCGATCGACCGGAACACGTGCCTACCAAGTTCTACGAACCAGATTACGAAGACGGCTCGTGGGAAGAGATACCCGTGCCGTCCAACTGGCAGTGCCACGGACACGGAAAGCCCATCTACACCAACCAAATCTACGCCTTTCCCATCGATCCACCCCGCGCCAGAAGGGTAGGAGTGTGGGAAAGGGCAGGAGATGGACCGGTGGGACCCGAGTGGAGCTGGAGAGACGCCAAAGATGCCAAAGAAGCGAAAGCCTTGGCCAGGAAAGAGCCCATCAACCCAACCGGATGCTACCGCAGGAACTTCCTGCTGCCTCACGGATGGGAACACGAAGGACACGTATTCCTGGTCTTCGAAGGCGTGGACTCCGCGTTCTACTGCTGGATCAACGGAGTCCAGGTGGGATACTCCCAAGACAGTCGGTTGCCTGCCGAGTTCGATGTCACGTCGCATGTTAGGACCGGAGAAAACATCCTCGCCGTGCAGGTCATGCAATGGAGCGATGGAAGCTACCTGGAAGGGCAAGATCAGTGGTGGCTCAGTGGCATTCACAGGGATGTCTATCTCTACTGCAAGCCTACACTTCATATTGCGGATTATGACGTCGAAACCAAAATCTTGGACCACCAAGCTACGCTGCTAGCGGATGCTCTGGTGGCCGTGAAGGTGAAGGTTGCCGGGATCGGTGCCTATCCCGGAAGGAAGAAAAGCAGGCAAAGGGGCAGGGAAAAGCCGGGTAAAAGCGTATCGATTGATGCCTACTTGTACGACTTGGATGGGGAGTGCTTGCATTCTAGCACGGGAAGTCTGTTGCCCACAGAAGGAAGTCAGTCCCGCGGCACGGCATCTCTACAGCTTTCGGTGAAGGAAGCAAAGCTGTGGACAGCAGAAACCCCAAACTTGTACATACTGGTGCTTGTCTTGAGAGGGAAAGATGGTGACGTGCTGGAGTGTGAAAGTGCAAGAATTGGACTGCGGGAAGTCACCATCGAAGGCAGACAACTGCGGGTGAATGGTGCTCCATTGGTCATAGCTGGAGTGAACCGCCACGAGCACGATGCTCGCTGGGGAAAAGTGAGCTCGGTGGAGTCCATGACCAAGGACATAAAGCTGCTGAAGTCCTTCAACTTCAACGCTGTGCGATGCGCCCATTATCCCAATCATTCGAAGTGGTATGATCTTTGCGACGAGTACGGCTTGTACGTGGTGGATGAAGCCAATCTAGAAACTCATGCGTTCATGGCGACTGGCCTTCCTTACTCTTATTTGTCCAACCGTTCTGAATGGAGGGCAGCATATATGGAGCGGATGACACGCATGGTGGAACGCGACAAGCTGCACCCGTGTATTATTCTCTGGAGCTTGGGAAACGAGGCAGGGTGCGGGGGCAACCACCTGGCCATGGCTGCTTGGACCAGGAACCGAGACCCTTCCCGTCCGCTGCATTACGAGGGGGGAGGTGCCCGTACTAGCACCACTGATGTAGTATGTCCCATGTACATGAGGGTTGCGGCATGCCGGAGAGTGGCCAGAGAATCGGACAAGAAAGAGGCGAGGCCTCTGATCCTCTGTGAGTATTCCCATGCCATGGGAAATAGCAACGGAGGGCTTGCAGAGTATTGGGCAGCTTTTAGGTGCCATCCAAGCCTGCAAGGTGGCTTCATTTGGGACTGGGTGGACCAGGGGCTGATGCTGGAGACTTCTCCTTCGGGCAAGCAGGAATGGTCGTACGGGGGTGACTTTGGGGATATACCAAACGATGCTCAATTCCTGATCAATGGGATCGTCTTCCCCAACCGCCTCCCACATCCGGTGTGCTACGAGGCACAGTTCCTTCAACAACCCCTTCACTTTGCCCTGGTCACCGAAGACGGGTACGCGTTTGCGCACTCTTACCCTGCCATGGATGAGGAATGCATCATCATGTATCAATGGGAATTCCTTGAACGGGTCATAAACATCAGCCGTTTGGTAGCCGGTTTGGCATTCTGGGCCTTGGTATTGGTCATGGACTTGTTCCGTTTGCCCCTGTACGGATGGATGTACCCTTCACGTTCGAAGAAGGAAAAGTCATGGAAACCTGGGGGCGTCGATGTCAACCAGCTCTACTTGCATATCACCAATTGCTACAGTTTCTTGACGACAGACCACTTGGAAGTTCAGTGCTCCCAGATGCTTGTAGACGGAAGCATACCCGACACGGTCGTGCGGCTCGAGCTGCCCAGTGTGGCTCCTGGCGAGAGCGCTGCGGTGGCGTTGAAGGATCTTCCGTTTGATTTCACAGCCAAGGACGTGGATGCGAGGCCGGTGTGGGTCCAGGTCGAGGCCAGGTTGTGTGCTCCTACTGCGTGGGCAGAGGAGGGCGAGAGATTGTGCTATGGCCAGTTTGAAGTCGCTGGAGCCTCGGAAGCATGGTGCTTGCCCGTTCCGGAAATCGAGCGCCTTCCACCGGCAGACATCTCGCTTATCGTTGAAGAGCGCAGCAGCAGGAGCCACAATGATGTCCTGGTCAAGGCGGCCAACGGGTTTGAGCTGATCCTTTCCACCTTGCTCCCGACGAATCTGGCATCGCTCGCGGTGGGAGACCTGTCCCTCTCCCTTTGCATGGGGGGGAGGGAAGTGATCATGGGGGGCGGGTCCATGAATTTTTGGCGCGCTCCCACCGACAACGACCGGGGTGGTGGACCTTTCGGTTACGCATCTCGTTGGAGGCAGGCGGGGCTGGACAAGTTGAGCAACACACATCCCACGGAGCTGAGGATGGAAGAAAACTCAGAATCTGGCGTTGTTCGCATTGGCGCGCGTTACCGGCTCACGTTGGGCGGGGTGCCGTCAGCTCGTGGTATCGACGTGGAAACGACCTTCCTGGTCTACCCCAGTGCAAACCTGGTTGTTTTGAAGACCCGTGCAATGGTGCATCCCTTCTTCCCCGTCCTTCCGCGCGTGGGCTTGAAATTCGCACTTCCAGACAACCTCGCTTACACGGAGTGGTTCGGCAGGGGTCCACACGAATGCTATCCGGACCGGAAGGCATCGGCCATGGTGGGGGTGTATCGGTCCACGGTAGACAAGATGCATGTGCCTTACATCGTGCCCGGCGAATCGGGAGGGAGGGCGGACGCGCGCCGCCTCACCTGCACGGATTCATGGGGCAAGGGGGTCACGTTTGCGACCACCGATCCCACGGAAACGTTCCAGATCAATGTTTCGCGGTACAGTGCATCCATGTTGGAGAAGGCGGACCACGAGCATGAGCTGAAGGCCGATCGGTTCATTCATGCGTGTATCGATCACAAGATGATGGGCTTGGGCGGCGACGATTCGTGGTCGCCTTCGGTGTTGGACAAGTACCTGGTGCATCCGGGCCAGTTTTCCTTCGAGCTCGGAATCCAGGCGGAGACGCCTTGATTCGAACGGCTGCGAAAGGAGCGGTGCACTCGACGTTGCAATAAAACTCGAGCAGCTTGCATGACAACAACAGAAGAAAAAACGGGCGGCGACAAAGGCATCGCACGTGGGGCAGGATCAGGCCCCGGTTCCGTCCGTGCACGGAGCGAAGGGGACAGCGGCTTGGCCTGCCTCTTCACGACTCGTACAAGGTGTGGCTGGATCCCATGGACTTATTTTGCGCTGTGGTTCGATGGGCCTATTGGTGCGATGGCTCATTTGCTTTCTTTATCCTTGCCCGCGTCATGCTTGGGCCTTTCGAACCGGCTCACCAGCACAAAGTCTGCATGGACCTTGCCTTTCATGGCGGGAGGCACTTTCATGACTTGCGTGTAGGGTCTTCCATGGCAGGACGTTTCCTCGTGGGGGCGTTCGATTCCTTTGCTTTTCTTCCCATCCCAGATCCCGTGCTTGATTGCGTGCAGCGTACGATTGATTCTTTTCCTGGCGAGTGCCATGAGCTTGGCGAAGCTGGCCCCGTTTTGTCCGTGGTCGAGTTCTCTGGAGGCCAGGCACCTGGTGAGCTTGGCCCCGACTTCGTGCCTTTCTTCCGCTTCTCTGGCGTGTTTTCGGGCCATGGCTTTCCCGATTCTCTTCTGGTGTGCGTAGAGTCGATAGCATTCTGCCCAGGACACGGCGGTGGGTTCAGGTTCCTTGTGGTTGCCTGGTTCCCTATGTAGGGCCATGATTTTGTTGGAGGCGATTCCTTCCTGCATGCATTTTTTCTCCCACATCCGATCGTCTTGGCACGCTCGTCTCATGTTCGCACAGGTCCTTGCGGCTTGTGCGATGTCTTTGGGTCCCAATCTCACCAGCACTTCTTGCAGCATTTCTTCGGGCAGCTTGTGGTTCGGATCCACTCGCACGACCTCGGCGGTTCGTTCTTCAGGAACGCGGAGGCATCCTTTCCACCCCCGTTTCCGCGCCTTGTCCCTCCCCTTCTCCATGGACCCTTTGGTGCGTGTCGATCGATGCACACGCGACGCTTCCGACGTCGAATCGCGCCGTTCTCGACGCTCTCTCTGTTTCGACGTCTGAATTGCTTCCCCATCTCCCCCGGAAAGGGGGGCATTGGAGGCGGGTCTCGCCCCCCGAGGAATCTTCGGAGCATCTACCCCCCTTTCCTCCCCCTTCCGGGTTCGATCCGATCCGATCCCACCCGAACGAGGGAAAGGGAGGGTTCATGGTGGGTCTGTCCCGATGGAAGGGTGGGTTTGACCCGGACCACGCAGGGTCACCAGGGTCTGTTGATCGGAACAGACCACCAAGGACGGATCCTGGCGGACGTAAGGATCCCACGCCATGTCCACCAACGAAGCGCTCTCTTGATACACAAGCGTGGGAGGTGCGTCCAAACCACCGCGAAACACCTGTCCGTCTTCCGTGCAATACCACAGGTCTCCAGCTGGAGAGGACGGCATCCAACCGCGCGGACACGCGGGAGGATGGGTGGGATCCGACACCACGCACCACACGTCGCCGGCGTCGGCCACGTCCGTGGTGCGTATCAGACGCGGTGCACGCGGTGCACGCGTGTCCCACACCAGCACCGTCCCTTCCTGGCTGCCCGCGTAACAGAGGTGGGGATGGGACGGATCCACGTGCAAACAGCGAGCCTCCCAACGCCCAGGCGAGAGGCGAGACGGACGGGATCCGTCGGGTTGGGAACGCATCGGCAACGTGCACGTGGGATCCCGCGTCGAATGGCGACGGTCCCACACCTGCGCCACGCCGGACACGGACGCCGTGATCCACGTGTCTCGTGTGGACCAACGCACGTCCACGAAACCAAGGCCTACGCATCCGTCCACCACGGTGGTGGCACGTGCAGGTTCGTGTCGATCCCACCAACACACCCGTCCGTCCACACCGGCGCTCAACAGATCGAACGTGGTGGGATGGACGTCCACCTTGGCCACGCGTCCGCGATGGGGTGCGCCCAAACGCACCACGCGTGCCGCGTCCGATCCGTCGACGGGAAGACCACCACGCGAAGGATGGCCGTCCACCTGCAGCGTCGCCAAGCCGCCCTGGGCCGTCGCCAACACCAGGGTGGACTCGGACGCATCGTGGCCTTCGTCCCACACGCGCAACTCCGTGATCTGGGCGTCGGCTTCCCAGGCGTCGATCCACGTGAGCTGCGTGTCGTGTCGTTCGTCATGTGGCACGTGGAGGTGCAGCACCCCCACGCGCGTTCCCACCGCCGCAGCCAAGGGCAGGTCCGTCCGTGCTTCCACCTCCCCGTCGTCTCCGAGTGCCGGTGGCGGTCGAGGCAACCATTGCACGGCCGTCAATCGATCGGCCAAGAAGTGCCTGGACACGCGCATCCCGCCTCCTTCGCGTCCTGGACGAGATCTACGATCTTCGAACTTCGAACTTCGAACCCGGTTGTGTCGGGACGTGCCCGGGTCAACGACCCTTTCACGTCCCCTTTCGATCGGAAGGAGAGACCGGATGGACGGTCCGATCCAACCCCACCCACCCCGAATGGAACCGCTTCCTCGCCCCAGGACAAGACGTCCAAGGAGACCCCCTCCTCCCATCACCCGAGAAAAAAAAAGTATCCAGGAGGCGAAAGCGTGCACAGAAAAATAAGAAAAAACAGAAAAAGAAGCATCACCCCGAAAAACGAAACCTGACGCCAATCGAAACGGATCCAACCATTGGATGGACGTCACACCGACCGGAATCCGGGAAACACACACGTACGCCGCATTGGTTTACTCGGGGTACAGGGAGGGCCAGCAACAGAGACCCAAGGTACACGTCCTTGGAGAACGAATCGTCGACGCATGCGTCCCGCAAAACCGACGCTCCCGGTGCGACGATGTCCAGATGAGGTCAGGCTTCGACCCTCGAACGGCAATGCCAGGCACAGGCCACCATTGGGTTCGACAAGAGGGAAGGAACCGATCCCATCCCTAAGATGCCATGGAAAGGGCAATGGCGTACACCTTCCAATCTTTGCCTCAACCGCCCCGAGCATGGACGGAGGCATGCATGGCCAAATAGCGGGACGATTGCATCTCGTACAGGCGGCTCACCGCCCGACCGAAAGAAAACTGTTCCTCTTCTCCATTCAACTGGGCGTGCTGCACGGCCGAAGGAGAATTGCCGGACAGGACCGGGGAAACGCTCGTGGACACCGTCACGTCCAGACGAGAACGGTTGTCTTCTGCTGCAGTCTCAAACTGCAGGTCTTCCATTTCCAAACCGGGGGAGAGAGAACCGAATCCCGAGAAGATGTCTGGTGGCATGACGGAAGCGGAGCAGATCAACTTGCATCGATGATTGTACGCTTCGTCCACCAAAGTGATGAAACGACGCGCACGATCGTGGTTGTGGAACCCAAGCCGAGGAACGTCGCACACGTACAGCGTGTGAAAGGTACGACACAGGGCCACGTAATCCGCTGGACCCAACGGTCGACCACACAGCTCTTCGAAATTGAACTTGGCGGCGCCACCCGATGCCATGGGGACGTGCAACTTGCGACCAAACACGGTGGATACTTCCGTGGACGTGCTGTGGTGTCCGAAGCGTTCCACGCACAGCTGTTGGAATGCATCGCGTTCCTTTCGATCGGTGGAATCGAAGTACGTCCGCGTTCGTGCAGCTGTTTCCTCTCCGTTCAGGTAGAGCTCTGTGCGGTAATCGACGCCAGAATCGATCGCATGCGGTTCCATGCTGCAGTACAGCTGGTGCGTGAGGTGCAAGTAAAGGTCGTCCAGGAGCTGCGGATCGTCGGCACGCACCGGAGGACGGTTGGACGTGGCCACGATGACGCAACCTTTGTCCACGACGTGTTCGAACAATCCCTTCAAGGCGAACAGGCCGAACGGATCCATGATCTGCATCTCGTCGAAGCAAAGGACACCGGTGCCTGCGTCCTCGGGAAACTTCCGATAGAAGAAATCGTGGGCGGCCTTGCGCAGGTACTCGGCGTTCTCCGCGTGCCACAGCGGTTGGACGTCTTTCCCGGATGGCGTTCGACTCCTTCTCCTGGTGGCCATCAATGCAGAACGAGACGCTTTGGCTCGCAAGGCCACCTCCTCGTCTGCGTTGAGCGCCTTGGCTGGTGCAGAGGCGTGCTGGTGCAGGAGCGCGTGGAGTTCCAGCATGGCTTCGTTGTAGTGCACTCTTCGCTTGGGCATCGTGTCTGGCACGGATTCGTAGAAGAGATCCATCAGCATCGTCTTCCCACTTCCCACGGTGCCGTGGAGGTACATCCCTTTCGGCGCCTTCGGTTTCTCCGGTGTTGGTCCTAGGTCCGCCAACGCCAAGGCACGTCTCCTACGTTGCGCTTGTGCGTCGGTCTCTCGCGCCATGGCTTCCAAGTCGCGCCTGGCTTCCCACACGTCCCTTCTCGCGAGACCAGGCACGCGTCGTTCCCACCACGACGCCCACGAGGATCCTTGCGTCGAAGGAGCCAAGCGACGACGCAATCCATCCGCGCGTTCTCGTTCCTCGTGTTGGAGCTGTCGGATGCGTGCTTCCAGTCGCGATTCGTGTTCGAGCAAGGCTGCCTTGTGCCTGGCTGCATCGCCTTGGAACGTTTCCAACCGATCCTGCAGGGATGCCAATGCATCGATGGCTTTCTCTTGCGTTGCGTCTGGTTTCAAGGCACGTCTTTCCAGCAGCTGACGGTAGCGGTTCCACATCCTTGCGCCCGACGAGCCGACCATGTCGCCCAAGCGTCCTGCGACGGCGTCGGAACCCGCCTCCTAGCTTCTTTCTTGGACGGCACGTGCCATGTTCGATCCCAGGGATTCCTTCCCGATGTGGATTCCGAGCGGTGCGGGCAGGTGTCCCGTGGCACGGTGGCTTCGCGACGTCGCACCACGTGTGCGCTTGTGGCTTCGTCCCAAGGTGGTGGTCCAATGGAGAGAAGGATCCACATCTCGAGGGGGAAACCCCGATCCCAGGATCGAACGAAAGGGAAACCCTTCCCTACACGAAAGGGATCCCGTACCCTTGGGCATGGAACCCGGGTCAAAAGGGAAATCGCAGAAAGGAAGAGACCGTGCCGGCACTCGGAATTGAACCGAGGACCGCTGCATTACAAGTGCAGCGCTCTACCCCTGAGCTATACCGGCGGATGCCCAGGCTCTCCCTGAAACACACTCCACATCAGCCAAAATGAGGGAGCCGGTGGGATATGAAAAATCGGGGGGTAGCGAAGGAACAGGGTCGCGGCATGCGACGGTCCACAACTGGGAGTGGGAGCATTAGGAGGGTGCAAGCAATCCACTGGGCAACAGGCTCCCGCCGCTCCGAGCAAGCGGAGCAAAGGAACGTCTCTTTTATTTCATGCGTGTCCATGGGATTGGTCACAAAGCGGCCAAAGGTGCGAGGAAACTACCCCCGACGACGTGCCATACAAAATTGTGTGCAGAGAAAGTGCCTTGTTACGTGACAGCTACAGGGAGTATGCCAGCCGTAGCTTCTCCTGGGCCGCAGGATCCACGGTCTGCCACGCCGATTCCCATAAAGCTTGAGAAGACAAGTGCGATTTGAAAGCGTGAAGAAGCTGGTGAAACTCGTTGTGCAGACCCTCGCAAGGGACAGTCTTCCAGCTAGCCACCGCGTGGCAAAGATCACGGAAAGAGGGCAACGCTGCGGATGCGTTCAACCGTACCACCGAACACAACCCGAGGAACGCGCTCTCCTTCTCGTCCCCATCCCTCAAGCTGCGCATACACAAACACCAAGGGGAGATGAAATCCTGCAGACTGGGAGCCAGAACGTCCGGGGCAACCTTCGCAATGCGACCCAGAGCAATCGATGCGTTCTCTGCAACAGAACGTTTCACTTCGACATCTGCACGAATGATTGGGAGGAGCACTTGAGCGGCACTGGGGGCAAAAGCTTGGACTTGTTCTGGAGTAGCACGGATCGCTATCTCCCCCAAAGACCAGCAAGCATTGTTGCAAGCGCTCATGGTGTACTGCTGGATGTTCTGCGGTTGCAAGTTCTGAATGGCCAAGGAAACCAGGTGATCACTGCGAGGCGCAATATGTTGATAGCAACACTTTGCAAGATCCCCTACCAGAGCGAAAGCACTCTGCCTCACCGTCTGTGACGGGTTACAACAGCAAACGACCAGGATTTCACGGACAACGTCGGCATTGGAGGCAAAAAGCGGCTCGGCGCTTGGCCCCATCCCATCTGCAAAGCTGGACAGCAGGTCTAATGCACAAGATAGATAATCAGCATCTGCTTCGTATCCTCCAGTTGCGTCTTGCCCACACTCCAGCTGCATCTGCAGCAGCATGCATGCCTGGGTGTACACGGCAGGTGCAGCGGCCTCGAAGCGGGGGCCAAGGGCAAGAGCTATCGATGTCATGCATTGTAGGATGGGCAGGATCTCTCGGTCCGTGAAAGGCGTTGACTGCCACTTGTGCAGTAGAGGGGGTAGGACGAGCTCGGCATACTGCCCGTCTCGCATGCCAGGCCCCATGGAATCCGCCACGGTCGCCAAGAGCTCGTACGCGATGCGAAGGTTCTTCTTTCCGTACATTCCGAGTGCTGTGCTTGTGTGTTGCAAAATGGGAATCGACCATTCTCCCAGGAGTACCGCACACTCTTCTGCCATGGTGCAGATAGCGCTGCAAGCTGCCTTCTGCACGATCTTATTCTTCTCTACCATGCGTGACAGGATGCCGTTGAAAACCGCGCTGAGCTGGTTTTTCGCCCCCGTTGCTTCTCCGTCGGGTCGCTGCGCAACTTCAAGCATCCACCTGCTGTACCTCGAAAGACACCAGCACGAAATGCTCCTGACCAGTGGATGGGGGTGGTTGACCTGAGGTAGAATGAACCTGACAATCTCGTTCAGGTGCGGAAAAAGGCCCATCGCACATCCCTCCGCAACTGCCCCCAGCGCCAGTATGGCACTTTCCGTGTACCTCCAGTCGTTCTGTTGCATCATCTGTTCTACGATGGGCATCATGACGGGCAGCAGGTCGTCTCCGAATACGTTGGACAGGACGTCCAGTCCAGCGGCACTGGACTTTCGCAGGTTCCAAGATCTGAATCCCTCCTCCTCGTCCTCGTCCTCTTCTTCCTCCTCCCCCTGTGCACCACTTGGCTTTGCATCGCTCGCACTCTTTTCCGCGGGCTGCGCGATGAACGGACGAATGTCGGATTCTTTGTCTTCCCCTTCTTCGTCCATCTCTGCGGCGATGACTTCCTCGTCGTCATCCGAGTAAGCCATGTTCTTCAAGAGCACGGGTATGAGCCTCGGTATAAATCCTCCTAGCTGTGCGGTGATTTCTTCGGGTGGCAAGTCCGCTTCGCAGAAGGCAGACCAGAACTCGCAGGATTCCAGCGCGATGCTTGCGTCGCTTTCCTGGGTGGATCCCAGCATGTATTCGATCACGTCTTTCATGAAGGGCATGAGCTTATCGGGCTGCACTTCCATGAGCTGCACGAGACCGTTGCAGACGTTCTTCCTGACTTCGTTGTCCGCATCCTTGGCCAAGGCAAAGAGTCCTTGGAGGTACAGGTCTAGATTCAGTTGCAGCGCCGACGGCATGTATCCCACCACCAGGTTGACGCACGCGAGCGCGTCCCTCCTGAATTCCGCCTCTGGCGATCCGAACTTGGCCATGAGCCTGGGCACGAAGAGGTTGAGGGGCCAGTCTCCCAGTCCACGCACGGGCTTTTCGAGTTCCGCTGGAGCATCTTCGCAGAGCTTGTAGACGGTGTCGAGGGCCCCTGCGCAGGTTTCCTTGTCTTCTGCGTCGAGCATTTCGCAGAGGTGGCTGAGCAGTTCCGGCCAGTCCGCCATCCCTCTACGTGCGACGATGGCCGTGGTGGCCGTGGCGGCGGTCTGTCGTATGGTGCGTGTTTTGGCGTGCAGGCATGGCAGCAGCATGCATTTGACGTATTCCATGGTCTCTGCATCCACTTCCTGCACGCTTCCTTTCAGGTGGTTTTTGAGCAGCAGTCCCGCGCTCTGTCGCACGTCGCTCGGTTGGTCGTCGGCGGCGGCGAAGATGTAGGCCAGATACCTCGGAAACTCGGGCTGCGCGCTGCACTGCTGCAGCTGGACCAAGGCTTGGGCTTGGTCTCCCTCTGGACGTTGCGCCTGGGCCAGCATCCCGCACACCTGCGCGGTGCCGTCTGCGCGAGGCGTCCATCGTGCGCGCATCGTCGTTCGAATGGTGCTGGAGAGATCCGACCCCCTTGTCCCAGACCTTCCCCCTTTCGAAAGGGGATCGCCATCCCTTTCGAACCCCACCCCGTGTCGGGTGGGGACGGGTCGCTTCCTTCTTTTCCCGTGGAGAAGAGGGGAGGGATCTCTCCCCCCCCCAACCCACTGCCCCGGTTCCCCGTCCCACGTGACCGGGACCAGGGTCGGTGAATGGGGATAGCCCAGGGTCGTCCCTCCCCCCTTGTAGGGGATGGGTTCGGATGGAACCAGGACGGAGAGGGACAGAAGGGAGGTGCATGGAGACGTGGAAGGCGAGGTGCACGCACGCACAGCCACCGTGCGTGGGATCCAGAGCACGTGGAACGTACCTTGGCTGGGTGTGTTCGTGTGCGTGTGTGTGCGGTACCGTTGAGGTGGACACGCTCCTTGCTTTCCCACCCCGAAGCGGGGACACTTCCCACCGGCAGGATGGAGCCCATCGACACAATCGGCATGGAGTAGCTTTCGGAATCCATCACGTGCGGGATCGATGCGAACGTGCCAACCTCGCTTCCTGCCTGGTCCAGAACCGTCCTGGTGCACCCGTGCCGCATCGAGGTGGCACGGCGGGTGTCGCGTTTCCTTGTGCCCTTGGAGGAAGAACCAATCCTCTCCATACGACGCCTTGCGCTCCTGAATTCCATGCAGGTGCGGAATTTCCTCTTCCTTTCGACCGGCGTCTCCATCGGTGCGCCTGTGCCTGGTCCTTCCTGGTGGTGGTCGTCCCCAGGATCCCAGGTCGTGGTTGGGAGGGAGAGATCCGACACCTCCCTTCTCGTGCCATCGTTGAAAGGGAACGTTCCCAGGCTTCCATCGAACCTTTCGGAACGCCGACGCTGGTACAAACGAGGAAGGAGACGGGATGGTGCGTGGCAAGGCCAAGGCAGACGCACAAGCGAAGAAACAGGCCAAGATGGAGAAGGCGAAGAAGGGAGGGTCGCAGCTCGAACATCGCGTGGCCAAAGCCACCTGCCCCGTCTGCAAAGCGACCATGGCCAACGCCAACGACCTCAAAACGCACTTCGAAAGCAAACATCCCAAGCTTCCGCTGCCGGAAGAATGCGCCTAGACGTGCGAAGGCAATGCAAGCCAGACAAGACTGGGACGCGCGAGGTCGCGGTCCGTCGATCGTTCCCTTCCGAGAAAGGCGTCCGAGGCGGCGCAGCACGTGGAGTCGCTCTATCGAGCTCGGATGGAACGAACGACCAGGGATCGAGGACGTTCGAGAGGGTGTCAATGCACGCACTTACACAACCGATGGTTTGGATCCCATCACCTCCCAGATCCGTTCATCTCTAGCACGACGTCTGCCGCCGTCCTTGTCGAACCACGGACGCGACCTGGACCTCCTGCGGATCGGAATTCCGACAAAGCTTGTTTCCCCATCCAGAAGCCGAGGAAGAAGACCGTCATCCAGATGACGATGTTGATGAGACTCATGATGGCAAAGGTGATGCCTTTGCTTCCACCGCTGTCCAGCTCGCGTATCATCACGAAGAAGCCTGCACAGTAGTCGGCCACGGTGGGAGCGGCCACCAGCGTCCACACCGTCCAGACCATGTGCACCAACCAATGCAGGAAGAACTTCCCGTAGGCGAGGGTGGATCCTTGCGTCTGGGCAGCTCGATACAGTGCTCTGTACCACAAGGTGAAGGACAAAGGGATGCCGAGTGCGCTCACCAGCGTGGCGAAGAACCAGTCACCCACACCGGTGTCGGTGCCAGACACAAACATGAGGAAGATCACCAGCCAATTGAAGAGGTATCCGACGAAGGTGATGATCCAGTTCACGTACGCAACGCGCACCATGCGCTGCGTTTCCACGGGGATTTCGTCTTCGATGCTGTGGTAGAGGATGGGCTTGCACTTGGGCCAGTTGGGCGGTCTTGGCGCCAATCGGATGGCATCTTGAAGGGCTTTTTCCCTGGCCTGGAGTTCCATTTCTTTCTTCTTGACTTCTCTCTCCCTCCTCTCCAGGTCGTAGGCCCCGGAGGTGGATGCGTACGCTTTGCTGTTGACTGCGTGGATCTCTCCGACGGTCCCTTCTCCGTCCATCTCGCCTTGTTCGTTCCCCCATCTCCCTCGCGCTTGTGCGAATGGGTTCCCACCGTCCGAGTGGTGGGTGGACGTCCTCCTGGGAACCGGCGGAGGACCCCTCGCTTGTGGTGCGAAGGGGTTGTCTTCGTCTGGCGTCATCATCGTCGGACACGAGCGTCGGTCCACGCCGATCGAATGGACCCTTCTCCCTCCCCTTCCACGAGGTTAACTTTCGCTTACATCGGGAGGGGAGAGGCGAACCGACGCAGGAACCGATAGGACCCGAAGCGACCCACCCGAGGTTAACTTCGGGTTTTACACTCCACGGGGTGGGGATGGGCATCCACCTCGAGGTAGATGACACAGAGCGGACAGGAAGGAAAGGAGGATCTGCTTGGCGTGGAGAAAGCAAATGGATCGACCGGAAATGGAATCAAGGGAGGGGTCGACCGCCAGGACCTGCGTTGCGCCACACCCGTTCCAACGTGTTCTGGACCCGTGGGGGCTTGCGTCCGCCTGGACCGGACTGCCTGCCACGAAAAGGCTTGCTGGGGAGGTCTGGACGTCCCAAGGTCTTGGTGGGGATGGGAGAGGGGTAATCGCGACCCACCACACAACCACAGCGTTCCTGAAGCTCCAAAGGCATCTTCCAAGGCTCAAACAAATACTTCAACGGGACCTCCCGCAGCTCCGGTACCCAACATCGAATGTACTTCCCCTCCGGATCGTAATCGTTGCTTTGCTTCGTGATGTTGAACTTATTGATACGACCGCCTGTCAATCCTGCGGCCGAATTCCAGTTCCCGTAGTTGGCAGTGACGTCATGATCCATCAAGAAGGACTCGAAATGATCCGCCCCGTACCGCCAGTCCATCCCCAAGTCGAGGCAAAGGTAGCTTGCAACGTTCTGCCTGCCCCGGTTGCTCATGAACCCGGTCGCTCTCAGCTCGCGCATGTTGGCGTCCACCAAGGGCATCCCGGTCATCCCATCCTTCCAGCGCTGGATCAGGTTTCGATCTCGCCTCCACGGCACATCCATGTCCTTGGCCCCGCCCTCGAAGAATATCTGATTGCCGTACTTCATGCAAAAAAAAACGAAAGAAGTCTCTCCAAGTGAGCTCAAAAACCACCCAGTACGTGGACTTGTTCTTGACTCTCTGCTTCTCGTAGCGTTGGAGCTCGCTCCAGATCTGCCGCGGAGTGATACAACCATGGGCCAACCAGGGGGAAAACTTTGTGCTGTAATCCCCACCCAACATTCCGTTGCGGGTTTCGAAGTAGCGAGCAACGGCATCAGTTTCCCAGAGGTAGTGGTGCAACCGTTGGGCCGCTGCGGTCTCACCACCTGTCCACCGTGGCATGGTCTTATCTTTCCGCAAGTCCTCCTCTTGTTCCTGAAGCTTCTTCATCTCTGCGCGGACCTCCTCCGTCAGCGGCAAGCTCTCCAGATCGGGCCAAAAGTCTTTCCCTTCTGGGAAAGGTTGGGGAATTGGCAGGGAAGAGACGGACGGTGGTGTCAGGGGCTGCCTGGGCGTGCATTTGTTTTCTACTTGGTTCCTGAAGGGCGTGAATACGTCCGGCAGCATTTGTATGTTTCCCTTCGGATAGGGTAGGTCGTCCAGGTGATAGAGCGAGTACCCCCACACCAATTCCAAACCGCCACCAAGCCCCTGCATTGCTTGGTCTACTCTCTTTTCCACCTGGGTCTCCTCCCAGGTGGCTTCGGCATGGGCCACGACCACTTGTCCTTGCAACGTCGGGAGCACTTCCTCTGGTCTTCCCACGCGCACGAGGAGGTCGGATCCGATGGCTCTGAGCTGCGTCTTCAAGTCCCTCACACTCTCCACGAGGAACCTGGATCGATGCAGGTGCGTCTTGAGGCTACCAAACGGCGTTTGGGCGAAGTGTCGTGGATCGAAGCAGTAGCAAGCAAGCACTTCGTCGGCCTCTCCCCTCTTCACCCGCTCGGCCGCCCATGCGATGGCCGCATGATCCCTCACCCTCAGGTCGTTCCTGAACCACAGCAGCACGCGCCTCGAGGTGGCCATGTCCACCGCTTTCGTCCTGGATTCGTGTTCGACTCGTGTCGACGTGGCGTCCTCCACCACCACGACTGGCTCCTCCGATCGACAAACCCAATCGTCCTTCTATCCCCTTCCAACAAAGCTCCTTTCGGAAACGAACGTCGAAAGGGGAGTGGGTCGGGTCTCGCCCAGGGCATGCGACACCTTTGGTTCGGGAAAGAGTTGGAAAGGCCATTCATGGGAGACACCAATCCATCCTGATGACAGGCCATGGAATGGGGATGGAAGAAAGGACGTGGAAGGATGGATGGGTGGACAGGGATGGATCGGAGCAGAATATGCATGCATCTTACATGAAACGCATCAAGATGGAGAGCCAGACGCTGGCACTACAGTGAACACCAAGAGTCACGTTCAGGCCAAGAACAACGGTGGCTTGGTGAGCGACTCCATGGATGCCCCTGGAGAAAACTCCGGGGTGCTGTGAACAGCTTCCAAGATGACAAACTCGTGGTACACTTCGGCCAATGTGGCTGGATCCAACAACAGGCTGCCGCAGTGAGCAAGGACCATCTTCATATCCTTCTCAATGGGAGGGAAGCGCTTGCATCTGACCCGCATGAGGAAGTCTCGTACCAACAACTCGCAATAATGCACCCGTTGAAAGTGGGGGCTCTCCACCGATGCACCCCCTCCCCACTGGATCTTCCAGGGCGACTTGCCCACCCATGAACCGACTCCCTCGCGCAAAGAGAAGCGGATCTGATTGTTCTCACGTTTGGCCAACACGGTGATCTTCTTGCCTGGTTCGACCTGGACACCCCTCTCCAGGTATTGAAGCGCTTGCCCCCAGTAATGGGGGGCCCTGGTTTCCTTGGTCGGTAGTTGGATTTCAATCAAATCCCTAGAGGTTACTGCCTCCTGGCCTGGCTCCCCAGCTGCACAGTCTGCCGGTTGCGACTGTGGACGGCCTTCTGAGCAGTGGAGGTTTTCAGCACCATCGATGGAGCTTCCTTCTGCCGGTGGGGGAGAAGACTCTTGAAGATTCGCGACCTGTGAGAATTCCCTTGCTAGTGTGGCCACGTTCCCTTTGTTCACGACAAGCCCACTCTTGGAAATGCCTTCAGGAGCAGTGGTGATGGTATCCTCCTCGTCTAAATGCAAATCAAACCAGAAGCAAATCCCGTTCATGTATCCTGTCTCCGTCACTTCCAACTTGAGTACATTCTCTCGTCCTCTCCCCTTCTGAATCCCATCGAAAAAGTACTCAAAAACCTTCTTAGGTTTGGTCAAGCGTCGGTGCGGGACGCTTTCCATATGGACTGCTTCATAGCCTTTGTCCCATCTGTACTTGTTCATAGGACTCATATCGAACCCTCTTACTTCGTTCGTATAGATTTCCACGCCCATCGCATAAATGGTAGCAGCTGCTGGGATGACCGCGGCGTCAGGCTGTGCGACCTGCCGTTTGACTTTCTCCAGCATGTAAAGCACTCCATCTCCCAATAGCCCTGCATCAAACATGTCACAGATGATAAGATTAACCCCCTTGGCACGGACATTTTGCCCTCGTTCTAACAAGGCAACATCCCTCTCCACTACTGTGATGCGTTCGGAGAGCCCATTAGCTGCTGCAGCTCTGCGTGCAACTTTGGCGAGGCTTTCGTGCATCTCCGCTGCTACGACTGTATCTGCTCCCGATGAAGCAGCCATTATAGACAGGAGACCACTTCCCGCTCCCATGTCAAGAGCGTGCACATCCTCCCCCCTTTCCTTTTTCCTGGTCACAGCACGATTGATAGCCCGAAAGTAAGCCTCGTTGCGACGCTCGTCTGCCAGTATGTTGAATTGGTAGTGTGGAAACGACGCATCTGCTGCCAAAAGCTGGCTGTACTCAGCATCGGGAACTTCGAATTTTATCCGCACCGTGTTGTGCAGAGCATTCAATGGCATCACGCCATCTGCCTCCACCCTCATTTCCCCATCTAGATACTGGATGGCTGGTTGAAGTGACTTGAGCCCTTCTTCCACTGCATGAGGTCCCGTACTGAGATGAATTCCTTCAGCCAAATGGAGGTCGTACCAGAACATGACTGCGTTCCAGGTGCCACTTCTCTCAAACTGCACGTCGATGGTCTTCTGATCGCATTCCTCGGGAGGGTTCAACATATCGAAGTGCCAAACTTCAAAGGGGCTTGACAGGGGCACATAAGCGTCCTTGCAAAAGGTTGGCCCCGTGGTGACATACGCCGGATGCCACCGCATCTTGTTGATCGCTTGCAGGTCGAAGCCACACACCGGCCCCGATCTCAATTCAATGGCTTGCGCATACACCGTTGCAGAAGCAGGCAGCACAATAGCATCCGAAGTCAAGAGATTGTCCAAAGCATGCCTCACGGACGGGAGAATGCCAGCTGCCAGCAGTCCCGGTTCCAGCATGTTGCAGACCAGCAGGTTGCACACAATGGGCACATCTTTTAGCAGGGAAAGATCGGTGGGGCGTTTGTACACGACTTTGACCTGATCGTCGTTGAAACCGTTGGTGAGCAGCTCCTCCTTGCAGCTCATGGCCAGGTACAGCCAGCGTTCGCAGGCGGTGACATGCCTGGCACCAGCACGTAGTGCCATCATGGTGTGGAGCCCCGCTCCGGCTCCCAGGTCCAACACACGGCAGTCCCGGTCGCTGGCGTGTATGGCCCCGATGGCCGCCACGATGGCACGTTCCATTTTCTCGTGCAGGTATTCGTCCTCCAGAAACTTCAGGTGCCGTTTGGGCAAGCGGATGTCCGCTTGCACGGTCACGTAGTTGTATGTATCTTTGATGTTGTGGTCATTTTCGGCTTGGAAGGGTGTGAGCAGTTTGTTGGGCAGCATGTCTTCCGTTTTGACCTTGTGGAGGGGGGCGGAGTACTCGTGGTAGGTGATGCGCTGTTTGGCTCCAGGAGCCGGGAGTGCTTTCTTTTCCATGCCTTTCCCTTGCAAGATATCTCCGAGCACTGCTTGTTGGGCATGTTCCATCCCTCGCTTCATTTCTTCGCTGAACGGGTCGTATTGGAGCCCTTCTTGGAACGCCTCCAGCGCCTCTCGGTTCCTGTTCATTCCCAGGAGCGCGCTCCCTTTCCTTCCGAACGCTTTGATGTAGCTGGTGGGTGCAGTGGCGCCGTTCCACCCACCATTCATTCGCATTCCTTTCCTGGTCCATGCCGCTTCGGCGGCCACCTGGCACCTCTGCGCGTCCCAGAGCGCTTCTTCGTAGAGTCCGAGGTTGAGGTAGCATGTCGATCGGTTGCTGTGCGTGATGTACACTTCTGGATGCGTGAGATGTTCCTCTTTCATCTTGCGGAACACTTTGGCGTAGGCGGCGACGGCTTCCACTTCCATCCCATGCTTCTGAAGCTGGGCGGCTTCTCCGTGCAGTTGGGAGAGCGTCTTTTTCTTCCATCCTGGATCCGACTGGAAGCTTTCTTTCACGAGCTTCAAGATCCTCGTCCTGGTCCTCGTGCGGCTCTCTTCCACCTGTCCTTGCGTCGCATCTCCATCGTCGGTGGACCTCCCTTCCGTTCCTGGTTCGGTCTCCCGTTCGGGCACGTCCACGTGGATGTCTTCGGCGAGGTGGGCCATGGCTTGGCGATGTCCGATCTGCGTGTTGGTTTCGTCCAAACTGTTCGTCACTTCGACGTGTCTGGTGGCGATGGTGCGGTCCGACGCGACGAAGTGGAGGAGGGAGGGAAGCAACGAGGAGACGAACCGACGCCCCAGGGAACAGGGAACGAGGACCAGGGAGGGAGGACACAACGCATCCCACGGCCAGGTTTACAACGTGGTGGGGGTGGGGGCGTGGAGGATCAAGGGGTGCAGCTGAAGGGCTTCTGGAAGTCGTCGATGATGTTGCGGATGCTCACGTACGTGCCCATGACCAATGTGAACACGCTGCCCACCAAGATGACCGTGTTCAGGATCGTCTTGAACAGCTTGGAACGCAACTGACCCAGCTTGTAATTGGAAACCAACCAAAAGAGACAAGGAAGGCCGTACGTGAACTGGGTGGAAAACAACGCCGAGATGATCCCCAACAGATCGTTGAATGAAGGGATCGAAGAACCAACCACGTACGCCAGCAACCAAAGAACCAGCAACAAAACCATCCAATAGAACCGAAACAACCAGGTGACCTCCGGGACATGCTTGCTTTCCTCTTCGTCCGCACGCTTGCTACCCATGCGCACATGCCTGCGAAACCACTTGTACCTCCGCAATACCTTGATGATCTGGTGAGTCAGCACGTTCGCATCGATCACCCCTCCAATGATCACGTTCGGCAGGAGAAAGGCCCACCCAACAATGGCAAAGGCCGATGAAGGAGAGAGGTTCAGCAAGGCTGGGGAGGCAGCAGTTGAACCCAAGTACGAGTAAAGTACAGGGCCCACAATCGCATAAACAGCGATCGCAAAACCCTGTGCTGCATACAGCGCCTTGCCAAAGTCCTCTGGACGCTGCATGATATGTATAAACTCGAAGAAAACGAGGTGACCTTTCAGAACGTGCAAAGGCGCGAGGCAGACGAGATAGGTCAGCGCCAAGAACAGAGCGTCGAATGTTCTCCGTATCGCCAACGCTCATTAACACACCTGCGTAGGCAAATATAATATTGATGGTGGATCCAAATGCACGTGTGAGCGACGTCCCGCTCACTGGAAAGGCAACGTCATCGACCTGGCCTATGTCCAGGCGTGACACTCCAGTGATGTTCATGATAATCGCTATAATGATACAAAAGAAAGAAAGTGCAGAAAGAAGCGACACCCCTTTGAGGTAGACGGGGAAGGAGAGCAGCCATCCTCCAAGGGCACCGACCACCGCCATGATGGCCAGACACACTTCCTCTTGGGCCAACGAATATATGGCTTCGCCTGCCGTGAGTGCGGTAGCGGCGATGAAGAAAAACAGAAGCAAGGATTGTTCAATCTGCACGACCATTCCCCACTTGGGTCCGAAAATGATGGCGGCCGCTTGTCCGTAGCCTTCGATTTCTTCGTCTCGATGATCCATGTACACCTCCCAGATGAGGAAACCGGTGTAGGTGGCTAAGAGTCCGAGTCCGACGATGAGCAAAATTCCTGGGACGTAACCCAGCACGGCAACGTTGGATGCCATGGCCAGCACTCCAAGGGACACTGTACCGGCTATGATGAGGAAGGAGGTGAGGATCCATGAGACGGGCGGTTCTTCCTCCGGTTCCACTTCGGATTCGGTGGCTTGCCACAGTTTTTCCTCTTGTTCCTTCGTACCCGGTTCGGTCTCGAAGTAGACTTCCTCGTCTCCCGTCCCTGTCCCTCCGTTCCCTTCCATCTCCAGGTCTTTCCGACCCCGTGAAGGCGATCTTCAGGGTTTCCTTTTTCCGTTCGATTCCGGTTCGAACGGGACGCTCGGTCCATCTCCCTGCACATCACATGCCCCCCTTTCTCCCCCCTGGATCCCTCCCACGTGGGCCGAAGGGGGAGGTTCCTCCCCCACCCACGTGGGGGAAAGGGGGGCATTGGCGATTCGGGAGGGGATTGCTCATCCGAAGGGCTGGAAGGACCGCCAATGGATCGCAAATATGGACTGTCTTTTGCGGTCCACGAGTGGGCAGGCGTCCAGGCGACGCTCAACGGCGTGGCGACGCACCGCCTTCTTCCGGCGTGCCGAATCCTATGTCCCAGTATCCCGTGGGCGTCGGAGGTGGCGCGTGACAGGCGCGATGGCGACCCACGAACTGGCGGAACGGACTCGCGTCCGCTCGACGTGGTGCACCTCCGGGATCCTGCTCCTGGTGGTGCTGGCAAGGAAAGAGGGACACCTCTTCCCCCAAAGCTTCGTAGAAACCGCGACATTGGGCGCAATCGTGTGCAGGGAGTGCCTCCCGTTCCACACGTCCACGGACCACGGTCGCGTACTTGTACCCTGGAGGTGAGGAACGGAAGACGTCCGAACCGACATGTACAACGGCTGGTGACGGTGCTTCCGTCGGCGTGTCCTCCAAGACCTCGATGGGATCCGTCCAATCGCTGCCTCCTTCGCGAAGGCGCGGCGAAGGATCCGTCCGTCTGGCGGTCGACGAAGGTGGAAACGAAGCCGAAGGGGCCTCCCCTGGTCCTGGAGGTCGCGAGGCCTCTTCCTTCACGCCTGCGCATCGCTCCAGGAGCTCTTCCGACACATTGGCTTCGAACGCTTGGTTCTCTCGGTCGTCCTCTGGCGCGGAAAGACGCAAGGAAAGTGGCCCAGGTGCGCTCTTGGCCGTTCCCAATCCCTCGTCCAAGATGTCCGGTGTGGATCGTTCGGCGGCGGATCGGCAGTGCAAGACGAGTGCATCGACTTCTTGGCTCGCAGATCCGTCTCTGGATCCAGGCTTGGATCGAGTCCCTCCTTCGCACGCTCGATCTTCCTCGCTCGCCGCTCCCGTTTCCGGTCGGTTCCGTTTGCATCCTCTCGATCCTTCGTCCAGCTTCCTCTTGATTTCCTCGTACTTGTTCCGGTAGATGTCTTTCTTCCGCTTGAGATCCACGGCCACGCGCTTGGCGCACTCCACATCGATCCGAAGCTCGTCTCGCTCCCGCTGCAAGGCCGTGCACTTGTCTTTCCACTTCTGCACCTCCCTTTCGGCGACCTCCACGTCTCGTTCGATCCGGTCCTTGACTTGTCCACCCAGGTCCTTCAGGGCACCTTCCATCCTCTCCCAGGCCTCTCTGGCGCTCCCGAACCCGGACCCCTCCATCCCACGTGTCACGAACGTCGCCTGCTCATGTCCGCTTCGACACAAGGGAATCCTCCTGCTGCGCGTGCTTTGCTCCTGTCCACCCCCTTGCGAATATTCGCAAAGGCGGGGTGACCGTTGGTCCCGGAAGGATGGGCCCTTTTTGCTGTCCTTTCACGGTCCATGGGGCGTGGTTTGGATTTGAACGGATCCTCGACAGATGTGGCTGGGAGCGACACGCCATGGCGGACGTCAACGGGAAGATGGGAAGCAAAACACCCTTGCCAGAAGCCATGAGAGGGAACCTGGGCAGGTGGAAGGACAAGAAGACACCCGCCACCGCGAAAAGGAGGCTGGGAACCGCCCGATGTGCCGTGGACGCGGAGATGGAACCCATACCCGTGGACCTGCTCTCGCCCAACGTCACCTTCCGAAAGGTTCGGAAAGACGCAGGAGGAAACAAGGCAAAAGGGAACGATAAAGAGGTGGGTGGTGTGGAACAGGTAACGGATGGAAAGGAAAACCGAGGGTTTGAACCGCAAGAAGAAAATACCACGAGGCCGTGGTTGGACGACGGCCGCCAGGAGGAGAACCAAGAAAACGAAGAAACCCTGCAGCCTACAGCGTCCGAAGAAGGCTCCGCAGGTCGCTCGAACGAGAAGCAGGGATACGAAAGCGTTGTCGACAAGTCGAAAGACATGGAGCCGGTCACGGAAGACGTGCTCAAGCGATGGGACCGTGGACTGAAACGCATCCAAGAAGGCCTTCGTTGGCTGAGAGACGATGGAGGAAAGGACGCCCACGTCGTCCTGGCTATGTTCCTGGAGGGACACGGGGCAATGGAAAACGAAACAGAAGCCAAAGTCCTTCGAAAATGTGTGGAAGCCATTGACGGTTACGTTCCTCTCTCCGCCCGATTCAGGGACAAGGTAAGCCAGGAATCCACAGAAGAAGACTACAGAAGCTGTCGCAGCTCCTTGGGGGAACAAGAATCGTCCTCTGATTCCAGAAAAGATTACGAGGATTGCGATGCCGATGTGGCAGATGAAGTCCATGAGGAGGAAGGCACGGGTCCGCCACAGCCGCGCAAGTTGAGCTTTGGATCGCACACATCCAGCCAATCAGAGGTGGCGGACGCCAAACCAGGAACGGATGCCCTGCTCGTCGACCTGGAAAAGGCATCGATTTCCTCCCACGGACACTCAGAAGATGATGCCTTTCATGTTCCATCCTCGAGGAGGCCAGGAACCAGGCGGGTCCATCTTTTGTTGAGCGACGAAGAGGCTGTCTGTTCGCCATCCGCATCGGAGGAACGTTCCCCTGCCAATCCGAAGCCATCTACTGCATCGGATGACTGGCTCGAAGGGCCGGTTGGTTTTTCTACCGCAGTTAGGTTCCAAATCAGCGAGGAAGCCAAGCGCTTTTCTCCCCAACGTACATCTGCAGCGAAGGGGCGTGGGAAGCCCAAGCGGTTGCCCAAGTCTCCCTTCATCGATGACCAGGCGACAGAAAGAAATCATTTGGTGATGGACGAGTCGGACGCCAGCGAACCATACGAAAGCAGCTTCATCAACGATTCAGAGGATGAGGAGGCATCTGAGGAGGAAGAGGAGTACGAACCAGAGAGCGAATGGGAATGTTCCGAGGTGGATTCCATAGAAGTACAGACCCGGCGAAAGGCACATTCGCACAAGGGATCAAAGGCGTCCCCGTGGAAGGTAGATTCAGACAATGAAGTTGGCAAACGGCTGGACTTCTCGGAGGACACTCCATCGCTAGTGGATCGCATCTCTCGCATTCGTCTGGGCGCCCTGGATGCCGACAAGGCCGAGGAAGACGCTAGCGAGCATGAGGCGTCGAGGAGTGTGTCTTCAGACAGCGAGGACGATGGCCTGAACGGCGCCATCGTTTGGAAATCGGCCACCAAACCCCGTCGAACAAAGGGGACAACGGCGCCGAAGATTGAGGAGGAGGAGCTCTCGAATTTGCCTGTCGCCCGTTTGCCATCGAGGCACGAGGGCGTATCTCGACCAGCTGGTCTGGTGTCGTTCCAGGGTGGTGTCGCAGCATTCAGGAAGGAGCGTGGGAGGCTCACACAGGAGCTGTTCCGGGAGTACAATCTTCGCATCTTTGAGGGAAAGCTGCCTTTGGATTTGCTGGTGCAATGGAACAACAAGCTGACGACGACGGCAGGACTGACCCACTACAAGCGTGAGGTGGCAAACGGCGCATACCAGTTCTCCGCCCGTGTGGAGCTCTCCAGCAAGGTGGTGGATGCCTTTCCCAAGCTGCAGCGCACTTTGTGCCACGAGCTGTGTCACGTGGCGGCATGGTTGTTGGATCACACGGCCAAGCCACCGCACGGGCCGGTGTTCAAGAAGTGGGCGTGTCTGGCGATGGACGTGTATCCCGACCTGGAGATCAGCACGTGCCACCAATACGAGATCCACTACCCGTACCGCTGGAAGTGCGGATCATGTCTCAAGGTGTACGGTCGCCATTCCAACTCCATCAAGCCGGAGAAGCACGCTTGTGGGATCTGTCGTGGACGTCTGGAACCCATGGGCAAGTTCAAACCGACCGGTTCACCGGTTCGAAAGCGCGCACCGAGCGCCTATACCAGCTTCGTGAAGGCCCACTTCGCCCAGGCGAGGTCGGATTTGGGCGAGGGCGTGTCTCACGGTGCGGTGATGCGTCATCTCTCGCACATGTGGCAGCAGCGCAAGTCTGCACCGACTTCGTCCGCCTTCCCTTGAACGTCGGGTGTTGTACGTTCCATGGGTTTACAACCTCCATCTCGCCCCCTCTCCCTTTCTTCGGACGCTCGTGTCCATTCCGTGACGTCGATGGCAGGGTCTAGCCTCCGCTCGTGGCGTCTCGCACGCACGGATTCCGCCGCCATGCCGTTCCCCGCCTTCCCGCCATTTTTTCTTCCCATCGCGATCTCCATCCCCCCTTCCCGAGATCTCTGGTCTCGAGATCTCGATTGTTTGGGGAAGATCTCGATGCCGATCGGGGTTTCTTGGTTCGAGGTCTCGATTTCCCGCCCTTTTCCACCCCCTTCCCCTCCCTCTCCGGTGGGTTTCAAACCACCGTCCTCGACGCCGCACGCCCCATCGACCCTTCCCTTCCCCCTAGCTATTCCCCCATTCTCCGCGGGGTGGGACCGAGCGTCGCGGAGGCGCGTCTCCCCCTGGGGTTGGGGGGTGGATCTCTACGTGTGGATTTCCCGCCACCCAGGCAACTTCGACCGACGACGGCATCGCCAACTTCGTCGAAAGGCGCACGCTTGGACGCGCTTTTTCGCGACCTTGGAGGGCGCCAGAAGGCGTGGAAGGGAGGGTTGGACGGACAGGAGGGAAGAGATGGCGTCTCCGGCCGAACGGTGGCTGGCAAGACGGGGTGGCACGCCGCACGCCACGCCCACCACCAGCCACACGACATGGAGGAGCGGCGGTGGTTCTGCGAACCCATCGGGAAATGCGAGAGGCGGAGAGTCCCCAGGATCGCCCATGAAGACGCCCGTGGGATCGCCCAACAAGAGCGAAAGGAACGCCACGCCCACCAGCGGGTACGAAAGAGGAGGGTTTGGTACGCCAGAGAAGTTCTTCCGAACCGGAAACGAAAGGTTGTACGAGGCCTACAACGAACTCCACTCCCTCGCCCAAGACTTCCAAAAACCCTTCGATGCTCCAGCCATCCTCGTCGTGGGACACCAAACCGACGGAAAATCGGCACTCGTCGAAGCGCTCATGGGATTCCAATTCAACCACGTCGGGGGTGGCACCAAAACCAGGAGACCTATCACGCTGCACATGAAGTACAACGCAGCGTGCATTGAACCCTGCTGCTACCTCTACAACGAGGACAACATCGAAGAGGAAGTTACCCTCGAAGAGCTGCAGTCCTACATCGAGAACGAGAACCGGAGGCTGGAAAGGGACACCGCCATGTTCTGGGCCAAGGAGATCGTCGTCAAGATTGAGTACAAGTACTGCCCCAACCTAACCATCATCGACACGCCGGGACTCATCTCGGCTGCACCCGGAAGAAGGAACAGTCAACTGCAGGCGGCTGCAAGGGCGGTGGAAAACCTCGTCAAGTCCAAGATGAGGCAGAAGGAGTTTGTCATCCTCTGCCTGGAAGACACCAGCGATTGGAGCAATGCCACCACCCGCAGATTGGTGATGGACGCGGATCCCGAGCTCTCCAGGACGGTACTGGTGTCCACCAAGTTCGACACCCGTATCCCGCAGTTCTCTCGTTCAACTGATCTCTATGAGTTCATCCATCCATCCTCGAGGCTATTGGAGAACACGGTCATGGGTGGTGGTCCGTTCTTCACCTCCGTCCCGAGTGGGCGAGTCGGTGTTGGTACCGACTCCATGTACCGTTCCAACGAGCAGTTCCGCAATGCCGTCCATCAGAGGGAGGAGATGGACGTTGCGCTGCTAGAAAAGCGCTTGGACCGTCCACTGGAACCACAAGAAAGATCAAGGATCGGCATCTCGCAGCTCCGGCGCTTCTTGGAGCAGATCCTTCAGAGCCGCTACCTGGAAAACGTACCAAGCATTGTTCCCCTTTTGGAAAAAGAACATCGGCTGGCCACAGCCAAGCTCAGGCAGATCAGCGACGAGCTGAACGACTTTGACCGAGACAAGCTTCGAGAGAAGGGACGAACCTTCCGTGAGGGTTTCCTCACGAAGATCGAGTTACTGATGAAGGGGACGGCTAATGCGCCCATCGAAAAGTTTGGGGAGACCATTGCCGATGAGCATGTTCGAGGGGGTGCATTCGTTGGTGTGGATGGTCAGCCTCTACCCCACTATGCCACCCTCTCCAATTCCAACATGAGACTGTTTGGAGGTGCCCAGTACCACAGGGCGATGTCCGAGTTCCGTCATGTGGTAGGACAGATGACATGCCCGGCTGTTTCTCGTGAGGAGGTTGTGAATGCATGCGGTGTGGATGAAGTACACGACGGCGTGAATTACATCCGTGCTGCGTGCACGGTGGCCATCAATAAGGCCAAGGACACTTTTGAGCCGTTTTTGTACCAGCTGGGCTACAGGCTTGCGCATGTCGTGAGACGACTCTTGCCTATCGCTTTTCATCTACTTCAGGCAGAAGGTACTTTCTTGAATGGCCACGAGCTCTTCTTGAAAAGGGTAGGTGGCTCGTACAAGACCTTCATCGAGTCCACCGAAAAGTCCTGCAGGGATATCTGTGTACAGGATTTGCAGAGCTTGACCGAGTACGTGACATGGTCATTGCACAACAAAAACAGGACTGCACTTCGCACTTTCCTCAGCAATGCCGGCAACCCAGACATAGCTCCCAGCTTTGCCGCAGAAGAGTCTCCAAGTGCAGGAGCAGGTGGCAAGGGCCGTCGTAGCAGCCAACAGCCCATGTCTTCCTCCTTATCTAGCATGTCAAATGCCCAACTCGTCGATGTTCTCGATGCCACACTTTGGAACAGGAAACTAGGTGCAGTCACGGAAGAAATTGTGCATGCCATCGTGTGCCAGGTATTCGAAGGCATTCGTGACTTTTACGTCCAGACAGTGGAGCTGAAGTTCAACTGCTTCTTCTTAATGCCCGTCCTGAAAAAATTCCCCATGAAGTTGAGAGAGGAAATCGAGGCAGCGTACGAAGAGGATTTGGAAGGGGTGTTTGACGTGAGGGCAGTCAGATCAGCCTTGGTAGATCGAAGGAAAGCATTGGAAAACGAGCTGGACCAGGTGGAGAGTCTGCAGAATAAGTTTACGTCTATCCACGCAACCATTGTGCAACCCTCTCCAGTGGTGGAGAAAGCAGTGAACGAGCTTCATCGCACGAAGCTGCACACAGATGCTCCACGTCGCACACCTCTGGCCAGTATCCGGTGATTCTTTCACGAGGCGCTATCTTTGCTGCCTCGCAGGTCGAGACTGTGGGAACGTAGGCGCAGTGCACCCCACACTTGTCTTGCCATGTAACGTTTCCTTGTTCTCTTTATTTACTTTTTAGGCAGGAACTGTTCCACATGGTCCTCTCTGACGTACGCCCGTCCTGGTCAAGCGGCTTGTTGATGCATCCAAGATCATCCCACCCGTGGCTGGACCTCGTCTGGGCTTGTCTCATGGCCTGCACCATCGACCTTATGCATGTCTCATGGCGTTGTTCCACCGATTCAAGCTTCCACATGCCTTGTGGGCATGATGCTTTTCCGTTCTTTTCCCTTCGGACAGGAACCATCGGTCTACCCTTTCTCCCCGGTCAAGCTTCTCCGATCGATCGGTATCCGATTCCCTTTGTACGCCCTTTCGCCCCCGGGTTCTCGAGGTTCGAATGGTCGTCTCGGTCCACGATCGACGCGCTCCATCACGTCCACTTCGAGCGCGCTTTTCTTGCTTTTCCTCCCGACTTGTGCTTGGAAACGAGACCGTCACGACTGGAAAGGATATCTCCCGCATCGAATCTGTTCTTCGATTGACGAGAGGCGCCGTTTCGGGACGGAGCGACGCGGTGGAAGGGACGGTGCTGCACATCAACATAGGAAGGGAAATGGAGACCAGCTTTGCACGCTGTGTCGCGAACATGCAGGCGTCTAGAACCGCATGGGAGAGGAGGGAAGCTTTGCAAGAAACCAAGAAGTGTGTTGGCCTTCTCAGGGAGCGTCCATCTGCCATGGATGGAGCCTTGGAAGGCGCAGTGACTTGGTTGATGAAGGATCTCCTGCAGCTCACAAGGAGAGGCTTGGAAGCAGCAAGCGAAAAGAAACGAATATACCGGAAACAGGAAGATGAAGAAGAGACGACTAGTCAAATTCTGGCATTGGAAGAGAGCGGACAGGAACCTGTGGACGAGGAGGGAGGCGAGCAAGGGAAACCCATGAGTGTGCCTCCCGTGAACCTGGAAGAAGTGAGGGAACATTGCAAACTCGTTCTAGAACTGGTGAATGCCAGGGGATGGAAAGCAGTGATGAGATGTATGCCTCATGAGGCAAGAGACCTGGAAGGGGCCGCAAGGCTACTTCTCAGCATGGAACAGGAATGTCCACATCCGGCAAACAAGGAAGACCGATCGGGCATACCCAAAATGCAACCAGGCACAGATACCGCATGGGAAGAAAGCCAATCGCTGGGAATACGGCAGAATCCTACAAGGAAAAGCACTGAACAGAGCGACAAGCAAATATTTCGATGTACAATGTTCAATGGGTCGGAGGACAGTGCAGAAGAATGGGAAGATGTCGGCGAGGTAAAATGCGTCCTGCTTCTGTGGCTATGTGTGCTAGTCCTTCTCCCCTTCGATATTGCTGTGGTAGATAGCACCAGAGAAAATCTCAACGCAAAACCACTTGAAGAAGAGCTGATCGATCTGAGCAAGCACTTCCTGGCCACGCCCGGTAACTTGCGGGACATGGCAGCACTGCTACTTTCCAGACTTCTTTCACGAAGAGACATGAAACCACAACTGCTGAGCTTCTGCAGATGGTGCTCAAATCAAGTTTTAGGGAGTGACTTGGATCCGCACTGCTTTCTGATCCCGGGCATTGCGCATGCCATGGCTCACATTTTCAAAATGGGGAGCAAGGATAGTCTTATCATGGTTGCGGAGGAGGGCTGGAAAGTTGCGGAAGCTTTGTCGGTAGGCTGTCAGCAAGTTGGCAGTACGCTTGTGAGGAAGTTGGGCCACAAGCTGGTGCAAAGGGTTCTGCTCGCCATGCTTCCCGCAGCAGCAGTCTCCTGGAAGTATGATCGCAGGATAACCAGCCTCTTGTTTGATGATTCGCATCACCAACGAGAGCAAAGAAACAAGGTAGAGGCAGTGTCTTGTGAGGATGAGGAATTCTGTGCCCCTGAGTTTTTGGAAGCTGCGGTAGAAATGTTGTTGTCGGGGCTGAAGGATCGCGATACAGTGGTGCGTTGGTCTGCTGCAAAAGGTCTTGGCCGCATTAGCTCTCGCTTACCTCTCTCTTTGGCTGGGGATGTGGTGGAAGCAGTGGTTGACATACTCTCACCTACTCACAACGATTCTGCCTGGCACGGTGGTTGCCTAGCTGTTGCAGAGCTTGCTCGACGAGGCTTGCTGCTACCTGTGCACTTGGACAACGTGGTTCCCAAAGTAGTCACCGCTTTGGCCTACGACGTACGACGAGGACCACACAGTGTGGGCGCCCACGTTCGCGATGCAGCATGCTACGTTTGTTGGGCATTTGCACGTGCGTACGAACCAAAAGTGATGAAGAAACCTGCATTGCAGCTTGCACCTGCCTTGCTGGTGACTGCATGTTATGATCGTGAAGTACATTGCAGGAGGGCAGCTTCTGCCGCTTTCCAAGAAGCAGTCGGAAGGCAGGGTGCGACTTCTTTTGCCCATGGTATAGAAATCATCACTGCTGCAGACTATGTCACCGTTGGCCCCAGGCAAAGGGCTTTCTTGGAAGTGGCTCCTTTTGTGGCTCAGTTTGCTGAATACACAGATGCATTTGTCGATCATCTTGTTCATGTGAAACTTAGGCATTGGGAATGCTCACTGAGAAAACTGTCAGCAAAGGGACTGAAGGAGTTGTGTGCACATGGGAGAGAGAAAGTTCTGGAGGCCCTTTCTCGGACGTTGATTCCACTGTGCACGGATCCACAGTTGGAGATCAGGCATGGGGCTGTGTATGGTGTGGCAGAATCTTTGATCGGCCTGGGAGAGTCGATGGACATCAAGACTCTGGGCACCCCTCGTATCGATGCACTTTCCAGCATCATTGCTCGTATCATAGATGCCAAGCTATGCAGGGGCAAAGGGGGCGAATTGATGCGCACTGCGGTTTGCAAATTGATTCAGAGCATTTCAACGGTGAACCTACCTGTGGACATGGAATTCCTCAGTCAGGCTCAGCGCACCCTCGATGAAAACTTGGCTCATCCCAACGCTGAAATTCAAGAAATGGCATCAGAAGGTATGAGGATTTTTCTCAAAGCATACTTCTCAGATGACCGTAATCATGCAGAGATTCTCGTTTTGCAATACTGCACCTGGCTGACGGCCACAGACAATCCACCCAGACGCCGTGGCGGTGCCTTGGCACTTGCTGCCATCCCTGAATCTCTATATGCTGATTCTCCCTTGTTCGGGCAAGCAATGACAGCGCTTTGCAGCAGTTCAGCTCTAGGAGGGGAGTCTTGCCATGAAGATGCAGAAACAAGGGTCAACTCGGTAAAAGCCATCGGAGTAATTTACAGGAATCTTTGTCAGCAGGGTCCTGCTGTTCTGAAGCAAACAATTTCTGTTGCCATGAACAAGGAGGTTTTTACTTCTCTACTCAAAGCCCTGGATGATTACAGCATTGATGACAGGGGGGATGTCGGTTCCTGGGTCCGAGAGGCGTCCATCAGGTCCATTCAAGAATTCCTGGCTGTAAATCAGGACATGCTTGCTGCTGGAGGCAAAGTGGACCTGCGCCAGATGGAGACTCTGGCCTTCGGTCGATTAGCCAAGCAGGCAATGGAAAGGATAGATCGACTACGCGGAACTGCTGGAGTGGCAATTGCAGCTCTGCTTCACCGCAACGACACGGCCATCTCGTATGCAGAGCATTTTCAAGATTTGCGGGCTGTATTGCTGGGAACTGGAGCATGTGAATCCATCAACTGGTCCTCTCCTGTAGACTCTTTTCCTCGACTGGTGAAGTTAGTTGGGTTCGAAGCGTACAGAACGCAAGTGATGTCAGGGTTGGTCTTAAGTATTGGGGGCTTGTGCCAACACCTCTCCTGTGTAGCTTCCGACGCGCTTTTCGCGTACATGAGCGAACCTTCCGCGCCACCTCTGCCAGAGATCGCCAAAACTCTCCTGGAGGTTTGGAGGTCTGCATGCGGTACGGACCGAATAACGGTCCCCCTGATGAACACTCTCGACAAATTATACACTCGAACAGAATTGAGGCAGATAGGACCAAAGGTGGCATCTTTCCATGCAGAGGTCTTGGAGCTTACAAGGATAGAGGGGCGAGGTAGCAAGGACGTAAAAAAGCTCACCGTTATTGCCAACGTGCTATGTCACCTCTGCCTGACCCCTGAGCCAGTGTCCAGCCAGGCACTCTCCGTATATATGGTGTTGCTTGGCAATCGCTTCCCAAAGGTTCGCCAGTATGCCGCCGAGCAGCTGTACATCACCATGTTGATGGTGGATGAGACCGAAGACTTGTATTCTTGGGCTAAGTGTACAGAAAATGCGCTAGAAGTCCTGAGCGAGTGTGCATGGGACTCCAGTCCCGAGATCGCCAAGGAGGCTAGAGACAGAATTCGTGCTTCCTTGCCCTTGGACGATGTTCCGAAGGCACAGTTGGTCGTTCCTACCTGCCGCTAGACGGACTCATTGTCTTTCTGAATAAACGGTCTGCAATGGTGCTCCGAATTTTATTTCAACGCTATTGCAACTTACCTGAGGAAAAAGTGATCCAAAGCCAGCTGCCGCTTGCGTCTCTCCCGCTGTGCTACTGTTGCGTTCTGGTCTTCAAGAACTGCGGATGGACCCGGTCCATGCAAGGGTGTGGGAACACATGCGCTTCGCGTGTGCACGGGTGGCGTGCATGGGGCTTGCACGTTGTGCCTTGTGCTGGGTTGCAGCACCTTGGACGCAATGCCCTCCATGCTTTCGCTGACATTCCACATCCTGGCCGAGAAGTCGTCGGAGCAAGTGGCCACCCTTCCTGGATCCGTGGGTGACCACTTCACTGCCGTGACTTCCCCTTCGTGGCCTTTCAAAACGCAAGGGCCATCGTATGGCTGGTTTGTCTGCCAGATGTAAACGTTGGCATCGTTGCTGCCGCTCACAATGTACTTGCCGTCGGGGCTGATGTCTGCTTTCACGTAGAATCCTTGCAGGGAGTGTCCGGTGAAGGATTCCACCGGTCCCAGCTCTGGACGCAGGACGTCGTAGAGGTAGATGACGTTGTTGCTGCATGATGCAAGCAGTTTCGAGCCAGTCTCGTCGGTGGAGAGGCACGTGATTCCAAACTTCCTGGCGGAAAGGCTGTCCATCTGTTCCGTGCTCTCCATGCTGACCAGGTTCACCGGACATTGAAGATTCCTCACGTCCCAGAACTTGACGGATCCATCGCCCGCACCCGAGCTGGCCAGCATGCTCTCGTCTTGGAGGAAGAGCACCGACGTGACGGAGGAATGCAAGGCATGTTTCCCGCGTCCGATCCTGCATCGCTTGCGCACCCTACGGGTCCCGGGTAGGGCGTGTGCTTCCTCTACTTTTCCCACGTGCTTCCGAAACGTTTCTCCGGTCATCCAACACTTGCAGCTCTCGCTGGTTCGGACGTCCCACAACATGATGGCTCCATCTCTTGCTCCGGAGGCGAAGACGTTTCCGGCGCCGTTTCGATGGCTGGCCACGGACTTGACGCTTCCGCCATGTCCTCGAAAGGACACGATGCATTGTTCGGTTTCCGCGTCCCACAGTTTGATGGATTGATCTCCAGAAGCCGTGAGCAGCTTGGTGTCTCGATCGGTCCATTGCACGTCGAAGATGGCGTTGGGATGGGCCAGGAACTGCGATGTTTTTCTCATGCAACCTTCTCGTTCTCCTTCCTCCTCTCTGTCGGACCTGTTTCGGTGGGTGTCGATCCTCGTCACGTATCCTTCTTCGTCGGCCACGACCAGCCACCTTCCCGCTTCTCGTCCGGTCCTTGCGAAATCCACGGCGAAGGGCGGCACTTCTTCCATCTCCGGTGCGATGCCCACTCTTCCCGCTTGTATTCCCTTCAATCTCCACCCTCCCATCTTGGACGTGCGTCTTGCTGCACGTGCACGCGTCCACGCTCCCATCCGTCAGCTCGTTCCTACCCTGTTTTCCCGCCACGTCTTCCTCCCGGTTTCCCGTTTGGACACGCACCTCCTTCGGGGGACACTTCTCGCGCCTTGAGGTGTCCCAGGAAGCTCCTTTCGGACCCTCCATGTCCCGTGGCGATGGCGTCCATCCCCGTGGATGCCGACGATGGCGTTTGGCGCGATGGAATGCGACTGGGACCTTTCGAACAAGGTCGAGGTTAACACGAAGGTTAATTCGAGGGGGGAGGGAGGGGTCCCTCCTTCTCTCTCTCCCCCCTCGATCTATGGATGGATGGATCGATGGGAGGAGGGGAGGGGAGAAAAGAGATCGATGGGGACGGCCGGAGGTATCGATGGAGGGGCGGTCGATAAACGATAGCTTGGGACGAATGGGATCGATGTCTTTTTTGGGGGGGGGGGGAGGGGGAGCAGCACCGCCCGGGGTCCGCCCGGCACGCGTGCATCGATCGCAGAGGAAGAACGAACGCATCCTTTGTCTCCTCTTAGAAAACGTACGCTATTCCTCTGCGGGGATCGCTCCCCCCGGCCTTTCCCTTCCGGTCCGCGATACGCCGATCCCCGTCGAGGACCTCCCTCCTTTCCCCATAAGATCTCCCCGTCCTCTTCGGGTCTTGGGCGTGGAGGCGTGCCCGATCGCAGGAAGGACGTGGTCCGTCCATGATGCCTTCCACGTCGTCCAGTCCATTTCGCAGAGGTGGAAGAGACCGCCACACACGAACGAAGCACGGGAAGAAGACGTGCGCAAGAGCGGAACGCGATCGTTCAGGAACGCAGGGAAAGACACAGAAGGAATGGAAACGACGTGCACGTGTGCATGCAGGGGCACGGAAGGGATCCTCCGCGGCGGGAGGACCAGGGACGGAACCAAACGACCCAGGAAAGTGGTGGGCGTGCGTCGAGAGAGGAAGGAAGAGAGGGACGTCGCCACCCACTCGGCCCTGGGATTCGCCATGGGTGGATATGCCATGGGCGCGTACGGAGGCGGTGCGCTTTCCAAGGTGGCCAGCACCCTGGGCGTGCTGATCGGAGCGGCCTGGTTCTGGAGCAAGATGTCGGAAGCGGCCGTGGACCACGAAGAAGGACCCAACCCGGAATGTGCGACTTGTGAAGGGACGGGAAAGGTCCCGTGCATGTGCACGAGGTGGTCGGACGGAGACGTGGGCTGTGGCACGTGCGGTGGGACGGGACGCATGGCCTGTCCTGCCTGCAGAGGTTCAGGAACCGGCGTGCCCATCCCCCTGGCCATCAAGATTGAACCTGGCGAGGGCAGGAGGTGATTCCTGCTCTCTCTCTCTCGGAGCAGGCGCACGGCTGGCGGATGCATGCCGTGTGCACCTCGACCTGTATCTCCTGTACATACCTCTGGCCGGGCAGCATCCAAAGACCGGTGGTGCGGAACGGTTGCCCCGTGGCATTTGTGACATACACCCACCTTTCTCACGTGCGGTATCCCCCCTTGTCATTCATTTGTGAGTCTTGCGGCAGGGCCTTGCACCGTCCAGCCGGGCAAGTTCCCTGTCCATTCCTTCCTTCCATCATGCCCAAGCCTCCACCTGGTCCTCCTCCCACGTCCCTTGGGTCTCGGATGAAGAACCCTTTCCCCTGGTCCTGATTGGATCGAACCGTCGTGGGGGATCGAGGGAGTCCCACCCCAGGGATCCCCCGATCGAAAGGGAGGCGATGTTCCAATCGAACCGGGATCCCTTCGGGGTTCGAAACCGAAACGCTTGGGGTGGGATGGGACGTGGTCGAGCACCGACACCATTCGTGACGTCACGCGATGCGACAGGCGTCGGAAGCGAAGCGCACGGGAGCGCCTTGGTCGCGTGCGACGGGATGGACGCGGGTCAGGAAGAAAGGAAGGAAACCAAGCGTGGGAAGGTGGACGAGGGCGGCGGAGACGCGCACCGTGTGTCCAGGAGGAGGGCCTGAACCGGACTATTACGCCAACGTTGGAGATGCGATACGAACGCTGAGAGAAGACATCCCACGCCTCTTCCAGAGGGACCTGGACTACCACATCTACGACGATGACATCGTCTTCATGGACAAGAGAAACCGGTTCCAAGGGATGAAGAACTACAAGCTCGTGTTCTGGTCCCTGCGCTTCCACGGGAGGATATTCTTCCACACCCTCTTCGTAGAAGTGATCCGGATCTGGCAACCGTGCGACGACGTCATCATGATGAGATGGAGGGTGCACGGATGGCCGAGGGTGCCGTGGGAAGCCGAAGGAATCTTCGACGGGACCTCCGAATACCGACTCAATCGCGGCGGAAAGATCTACAGCCACAAGGTGGACAACGTCATCTTCAGCGACGATTTCAACATGCAGCCCATCCCCCTCTTTCGAAGGCTCATGCTGGCACCCAAACCCACCGTACCGTCACTCTACTTCATGTACTGCCTGGCCCACTTCAGCTTCGTCAGGTTGTACTTCGCACTGATTTGCACGTTGCTCATTAATCACGGGAAACTTCGAGGCCTGGGATCCGGAAGCGCGTGAATTGTACAATAGAGCCCAAAGGCATGGGCCCAGTCATTCAAGGGAGATCAGCATGGGACGAATAAATGTACAAGTTTTTATTGGCAGGCGTCCCGCCCGCATTGTAAATACACGGACAGTTTTGCATCAACGTTCCGCAGCGATAACATGTACCTTCAGTAAAGCTTCGCGGACCAAAAAGGCATGGTGAGGGACTCGGAAACGCGCTCCATCTCGCGCGTCAGCCGCATGCACTCTTCGTGCTCCTCCTCTGCTTTGCGCTCCGCAGCAAGCATCCGTTCTTCCGCAAACAGGTGCTCTTGCGTTGCCTTGGCCAGCTGCTCCCGCGTTTGGAGCAGCTGAAGTCGGTAATGGTTTGCCAATTCCGCAGTTTCCTCCAGTTTTGCACTCAACCTCCGGCTCCTCTCTCTCTCCGCCGACAGCTCCTGGGAGAGCTTCTGTGTTTCCGCCTTCGCATCCGTGAGCTCGACCTCGTTCAAGGCAAGCTTGTCCCGGGTGATGGACAAATCCCGCTGCGCGTTGTGGAGGGATTCATGCACGTTTTCCAGCTCGTTGGTGGTCGATTCTAGATGGTGCTCTTTGGCCTGCAAGACGGACTTGAACATGTCGAACACCTTCATCATCCGCACGTGCTCTCCTGCGCCCAGCTTCCAAGAACCAGGCGAGCTGGTCTGAAGGACGGATTCATGCATCTCCACAATATCCTGTGGGAGTTTCATTTGCAACATCTCCTGTAGCAGCTGCTGCAAGCTCCCGTGGGATTGTTCGGAGGAAGCAGTATCTTCAGTGGCCGAAACGGAGCCTTCGTCTTGGATCTGATCTGTCCTCCTTCCCGCGGAGATGAGGGTGGCAGTTGCACGCTCTGCCTCGGAAACGGGCGTGAGCGCGATAGCTTGTGGTACTTTCACTTCTGGTGTGATTGGTTCTTCGGCGGTCTCACCACCATCGGACGTTTCTCCGTCGGTTGACGGGTCCATCTCTTCTTGTTTCACGAAGCAGGGTTCCAGGGACTTCTTGATCGGATTTCCTGACGTCTTCTCGTCCGCTCTCTTGCGCATTTGCGACACCAGTGCATCGATCCACTGCTGTGCTTCGTCCCGGCTCTCTGCGGCCAGCTGCCACTTGGCTTTGGCGGCGTGGACGTAGAAGACTGTCCACAGCGGTCGATCTTCCGGCGAAGGCAGCACACCTACGGCGGTGATGTCTTCGATCGGCACGTATCCGAGCACTTCTCCGTCCGCTTGTGCGCGGAATTGGAGCTTGCCCACGTCGAGGTCGAGTTCGAAGTGTCGCGTGGCCCATCCTTTGGTCCACCTGGATTGTTTGTACAGGGTTCCTTGCGGTGCTTCTTGGGTGGCACTGGGCGGGCTCAGGGCGTCTCCCTGTCGCACCCATCGTGCAAACGTGGCCGCCATCGCCATGGCCGCCGAGGCGCGAAAGGGACACGGGTCGGTCCAGGAAGGATCGAAGGATGTTCCAATGCCCCCCCCCCCCTTTTTTGGATCCCCCATCCACCCCCCGGATCCACACCCCGTGGGCGAAGGAGAGGGGAAGGGGGGGAAAAGGCGGGAAACCAAGGAGGGGGGCTTCCCGCGCGCGGGAACCGATCCAAGGCGATCCCGGGGTGGCGGGAAAGGATCTCCGGGGCGGGGATCGGGGCGTCGGTTGACGTCCTCGGGGGGTGGAAAGGGGGGCATTGGAACGCCAAGCGACGGACCGAGGGGGGGAGGGGGGTCCACGTGGATCACGTGATGGATTTATTCGATGGACACGTGGAAAGGCAGACGTGTCACGTCCCGGCCAAGGAATGGCTGAAGCTGCGTGCCATGTTGCGCACCAAAGCCAAACGAACCGCGCCTCGCATGAGATGGGAACGATCGTCCATGGGGACAGGTGGACATGCGCTCAGGACCGTCTCGGGGGTCAGCTCCTCTACGCAATCGACGAGAGCCTGCGTATCCTGAACGTTGAAGACCACGTCGCTGCTCTCCATCAGAGGCACCACCGAAAACAGAATGGAAAACCAGAACCTCCGCGGGGCCTTGCCACCCTGGATGAGGTCCAGAACCTGATCTCGAATGCCCAACTTCAAAACGCTCAACTGAGAAAGCGCGGCTTCCCGGTCTTCTACGCCCTGCCCATTGCGCACAGCCCACTTCATCTCTTTCCATTGCTTGAGGCTCCGGGTCAGCGAGTGGTAGCCCGCCAAAAAGGATAAATCTCCGTGAGGGATGTTTCCCGTCGCTTCCAAGGTGTCTAGCACGAGGGACAGCTTCGCAAACTCAGCATCGTTGATGGTGCAGCCCTCTGGACCTCCAGAAACTCGGTCCAACAGCTTCCTACCCAAGCACCGTAGCCGCTTTTCATCCCCTCCCCTTTGAAACCAGTAAATGGCCGTGCCAGCACGACCGTGCTGCCATGCGTGCGATCCCGCGCGTCTGCAGATGTCATCTGCTGTGGTGCGGAGGCCCAACCTGTCACAGCAAGACAGAGCTTGCTGGATCACCCTTGGGTCGCACTGGTGAATTGGAAGGCGCTCAAAAAGAGATTCAGTCGCTCGTGCACCGTGCACCGGGCACCAAGCCAGGTACGCTACTGCAACCTTCCACATGGAAAGGTCTGAGGCCATGCTCATCGCAAAGAGCACGCGATAGTACTCAACCTGATCAGAGCCAAACTCTGCCACTTCCTTTGATGACACGGGGGCGCTGGCTGCTGCAGGCGCTGAAAGCAGTTCGGTTACGTGCGCCATCATCCAAGGTCCCAGGAGATTCGAGCTGAGATTCATCACCTCTTGCGTGTCACGCTCCAGAATGGCCATCAGCATCTTGTCCAGTTCTCCCTCACCACCTCCTTTCGTTTTCATGCACGTGCTTGCGAGAGCCCTCAGTTCGTCGAACGCCTTGAGGTTTGGGTACACGTGCAGAAGCCGTGCAGCAAACAGTTCCAACCAACTGCCTGTGCATCCCTCAATGGTCTCCTCATCGCCAGCCAGGATGCCCAGTATTTTGAGTAGACCCACGGCAGTTGAACCCCCGCACTCTGCCCAAAGTTCGTGGTTGCTGATGAGCTCGTGGCACTGCTGCAGCCAACCTTTCCGAAAGTGCATGAGCCCATCCATCGCCTCGAAGGACCTGCCTAGTATGTTTTGCAAAGAGGACGTTTTGTACCTTGGCATGGTGCGCAGAAACAAGGTGACAGCTTCCAGTGCGGACACTTGCGGCCGTGCCTGTTGGTCCCCGTGCTTCCATTGGATCCAGGCGGAGTGCTTTCCCAGCGCCTCCACGACCAGGGTCGTCCATCCTAGGGCCACCAGGCGCTGCAGGCACTTCCAATATTCGGGTTGGGTCTCTGGCACCGGTGTGTTTTTGAGCAGGGAGGTCAGTCTGTCGAGCTGCATCTCGGCCGCGACATCTCCAGCTTGAAGCAGGACGGTGTTCCTCTGCAACCATTGCGCCACTCCTTCGGCTGCGAATCCGTGAGCGGAGGATCTATCCACGTAGATCATTTCTACGAGTTCCCACACGGCTCTTCGATAGAGGATCATGTCGTCTTCCACGCCCAGTTGCGCCTCTTCGGGATTGGCAGGATCGTCGACCCGGCCCATCACATGACACACGTTCCTGCTGAACTCGAGCACGTCCATCCAGGTCTCTTGTTCTTCCCCTTGTCGTTTCCTTGTCTCTTTGTTCCTTTGCAGCTCTTCGAACCACGGCATGGCTTCGAACACGATCCTTCTCTCTTCGGGGGTCGGCACACCCCTTGCATCCACGTCCGTCGCGTCCGTTCCACACCACCACGGTCAGCTCCTGCACCTCTTCCATCTCTTTCCTGCCTTCCTTTCGTTCTCTCGTCCGCCACGCGACGCCATCCTTCCAACTCTCTGGTCCGTCGGGTGGTCTCACCATCGCAGGTGTGTGCGTCGGTTTTCGCCGCCGACGCCCACCACTTCGTTCCCAGGTCCCCATCGGATCTCCTGTCCCCTTTCTCCGTCCTCCATTCCCATGTTGGACCACGTGGGATCCCTCTTCGCCTCCGCCATGCCGCCAGGCACGTGGTCGGATGCGACGAAACAATCGTCTTCGACGTCGGCTTGGACCCATCCTGCCCTCCCGAGATAAACCCTACCCTCTCGAGATAAACCCTACGCTTCGTTTCCAAGTCCACCGCTCTTCGCCCTCCTTCGGGGGAGAGTGAAGAGGAGACGGCCATGGAAGCTTGGTGGGGACGAGGAAACGCACCCACCGATGGGTGGACCGCAGGATGCATCGATGCACGCGGGAAGAGAGAGTGATGGACAGCCATAGACGAGGGGAGGGCGCGTCGACGAAACCAATCCGTCCTCCAAGACATGGAATGGAATGAAATGGAATGGATGCATGGACGAACAAAGTGGACGCGTGTTGTCGCCCCCCCCTTCCCATCGACCTTCGCTCGAACGTGGGAAGCGGCAGGATGTAGCGTGCATCGCTTCGCCGTAGAGTGCGTTGCTCGCACGTGCGAGCTCGTTCCACCATGCCACACACGAGGTCGTGCGACGGTGATTGCTCGACCGCTCTCGCGGCACCTGCACGAATGGACGCGAGTCTTCGAACCTTCCCATCGATGTTCCTCGAACGGAGAGAGCTTGCTTCAAAAACCACCATGGATGGGCACCTCGAACGCACGGAATTCGAAGGAAGGGACTCTGCACTGCGCTAGAAGTGCACGCGATCCACGCTTCGTGTCTTCTTCCTTCCTTTCGATCCCTCCACCGGCACGTCAGGAATTCTATCTTTCCTCTCCCGTTCTTGGTCCACACACGCAAGCAACCACGTGTCCGTGTGGTCGCACCTCCTCCGCCTCCCCCCTCCGCCATGGCCCCTCCAGGAGAGAAGAAACTCCCTGGAGGAGGGGGGGGGGTGGTCGACCCCTTCCCTCCACGTCTCGTTCGACCGTGGTGGATGGGGTGGCGGCTGGGACCGGGAGAGAGGGGAAGGGAAGACGAGAGGGAACCCTCGCCGACGAGGAATCGAGCGCGACCAACCGACGACGATGGCGTCTTCGTTGCGCGCGCTGCCGGTGAATGGAGTGGCAGAAAGGAGCTGTTTCGCCAGGCTGCCATTGGCACTGATGCACGCCGTGCACCAGGACGAAAGCACGCCGGAAATGCCGCTGGTGCTGCAGCTCAGCCGAGACCCAGCCGAAACCAAAGAAGGGACCACCGACGGCGAAAAGAAGACGAACAAGCACATGTACGTGTCCTGGTCCGGTGCAGCGGCCACGGGAGAGTGCGTGGAGCTGTCCCACGAGATGATGACGGCCCTGGGCCTGGAAGAAGGAGAAAAAGTGCAGCTCAGAGCCTGCAGAGGAGTGCCCAAAGCCAAGAGCCTGGAGCTGGAACCAGCACATGCAGATGATTGGGAAGTGCTGGAAAGCAACCAGGAATACCTGGAAGAACAACTGCTCAATCAGGTGCACGTCTTGCAAAAAGGGCAGGAGTTCCCCTTCTGGGTGCGCAACAACCGACCCATCCAACTGCGCGTCGCCGGGGCCAAACCGTCCAATGTGTGCTGTGCTGTGGATGGGACGGAACTGTTGGTGGCGCCCTGCACCAGGAAAACCCAAGAAATCAACGGTGACATGCCAGAAGAGCACGGAGGGATTCTCGATACCCAAGGGAAACCAGCCTGGCTTCGTGTCCTGCCGGTCGGGGAAACCAGGGCGGAGGAATTGCTGGGCGCCGGCAAAGGGAAGCTTCACTGTGCAGCGAAAAATGCTGTGTTGACAATCAATCCGCAAACTGCTGAGAGGTACGATTTCAGGAAGGGACAGACTGTGTACATACTCCGTCAAGACAGCAAGGATGGACCCAACGATCAAAAGAAGAATTACCAAGCGTACTTCCAGATTAACGTCTCCAACGACGTGCCAGTGGAACATGTGCTAATGATGGAATCTACCATGGCGTACATAGGGATGAATCTCCCCACAAGAGTGACCCTCTATCCTACGCCAGTGGAAAGGGAACCCATTGAGACAATGGGCAGAATCATGCTCACCCCACTGATCTTCGAGGATGTTGGTTCTTCGCCAGAAGCAAATGACTTTTGCGATTCTTTGAGCACAGGAGGCTTTGCTGCTGATCGGCTCAAGGAATGGATCAAAGCCAATCGAGTCGCTGGAATGACTTTGTTAGATGACAACTCGCAAATCAGCTTCTTCTTACGTGAACGCGGAGGAGGATTGGTGGACGAGGTAAGGATGGTTGTGAATCTACTGCCCAAGCCCACGGGAAGGTCGTTTGTCATGATCAACAAACTGCCCGAATCTACGAATGTAACCGTGGGCAGGGAAAGTTATGTGCCCAAGCTCGTCAGGCCGGTGCGGATATGGGAAGGTGTGGAGGAGGAGGAAGACCAATGGCTCCAAAGTCTAGCGGATGATGTGATGGAGCAGCTTGAATGGCATCTTAACCCAGACCGAGTGGAAGAGCTCTGTCGACTGGATGCTCCGCCGCCGGGCCACGTTCTGTTGCATGGTGCAGAAGGATGTGGAAAAAGTTCTTTCGTGCTCTCGATTATGAAGCGACTCTCGGAGGCTGTGGTGCCAGTTCACACAGTGTTTGTGGACTGTGTTGAATTGTCCGAGAAGGTGCCCGAAACGCAGCGGGCCATGTTTGCAGAAATGGTGCACGAGGCCATCGCTTGTGCTCCATCCCTCATCATCCTTGAGGATGTGGAAGAGATCGTGCCAGAGATTACTGATGATGCCATGCTTCAAATGCAGATGCAGGAAGGGGGGTTGCCAATGCTGCCGCTTCTCAACACTCTTTTGGAGCAAGCGGGCGAAGAGTCGCACTCTGGACGACCGATCGCGATTATGGCCACATCCTGCACTGTTGATTCTATCGATGCGTCCCTACTTATCCCTGGAAAGTTGGACTATCATGTCAGTTTCCCACAGCCAAGCCTTTCTGAACGAAGATCGATCATCGTGAATAAGCTGGAGAGCTATGGTTGCACTTTTGATTCGAAAGCCTTGGATTCAGTGGCTGAGGAGGCAGAAGGCTACGACGCGTCAGACTTGACAATATTGGCAGAGCGTGCTATCCATGCGGGATACACAAGGGCGTATTCGCTGTCATCAGCAGCTGGATCGCCGCTGTGTGTAACCCAGAAGGACTTTGAGGCAGCACTTGAAGGTTTTATCCCAGCCATTCTGCAGCGCATGGGAAAGATGTCGCTCAAGCGCAAGAAAGACGAAGAAGCTGGTTGGAACTTGGTTGGGGGCATGCATGCTGCGACTTCTTCTTTGCAAGAGATCTTGGAACTTCCTTCCAAATTCCCCGAGCTCGTAAGCCAAGCCCCTCTGAGGCTTCCAACTGGGGTGCTGCTGTATGGACCTCCTGGCTGCGGCAAAACACATGTGGTCAGTGCTGCGATTTCTGCCACTGGACTGCGTTCAGTAGTTGTCAAGGGCCCCGAGCTACTCAACAAGTACATTGGTGCTAGCGAGGCAGCCGTAAGGGATGCTTTTCAAAGAGCGCGCTCTGCTGCACCTTGTCTGCTGTTCTTTGACGAGTTTGATGCCATCGCGCCTAGACGTGGTCATGACAATACTGGCGTGACCGACCGTGTCGTGAATCAGCTCCTTACTGAACTGGATGGCGTGGAGGCCCTGACAGGGGTGTTTGTAGTGGGAGCAACCAATCGCCCAGACCTCATTGATCCTGCTTTGTTGCGCCCTGGCCGCCTTGATCAGCTGATATACTGTGGATTTCCGTCTGCAGCCGAGCGTAAAGAAATCCTGGAAGCGCTCCTGGCTGATGTTCCAATGGCAACCGATATCAACCTTGCTGACATTGCTGAATCAACGGAAGGTTTTTCGGGAGCAGACTTGCAAGGTCTTTTGGCTGACACTCAGCTGAATGCAGTTCACGAATACATGGAAATGCCAGAGGAAACGAGACCTGCAGAAGGCATACTGATGTCTGCGAGACACATGTACAGTGCATTGGGACGCACCAGACCATCGATCTCTAGTCAAGAAAGAGACAGGTTGGAAGGAATTTATGGAAACTTTGTGTCATCTAGAACAATGGGCTTGGGTACTTCATATAAAGCCAAGGGCAAGATGGTATCGTATGCATGATGAGACAGAAGTTTGGCTGGTCATTCAGCTCCTGGGCTTAGTCGAACCGAATAAACGTTGGACATTATGCTTCCCCACTTTTGTTATTGCAAGGCAACACTCGTGCCCAAGCACGATGGCAGTAATGAAATGTATGACTGCACTTGAGTGCAGAAATTTTTTGCTCATCCTTCGGCAGCTGATAGACTTTCTGCCTTTCCCAGGGCCAATGCGACCCCGGTATGGCATATCGTGGCTCGTGCGGGTTTCTACCAATGATCCACAATCCTTGCACCTTGCTTGTCAGCAATCAGAAAGGGTGTGCTCGCTTACCTGTTCTGTCGAGGCTGATGGCGTGCGCCAGACGAACGCTCAGGCAATAGCTCTGTCGAAGGATGCTAGGTCCATTGGGTTGAATGTTACTCTTGAATCGTATCAGCTTGTTTCTAGGAAATGGTTGCTAACCTTGAGATGGTGAACTCTCCAATCGTTTCTGCGCCACCTGACGATCCATCAAAAATATGAGACCTCCTTCCAAATTGAGCTGCAATGGCCCTTACTTCGGCTTGTGCCTCTCTGCTGTCCAAGCCCACTATACAAACGGCTCCTCCTGCCCCGCCACCACTCAGACGGGCACCAAACAGCCTCGAGGACCTCTCCACACTTGCGACAATTTTATCCGCCTCTGTGCAACCAAGCCCACACGCTGTGTAACTGACATGGCTTGCGTGCATGAGTGCACCAATGGCCTTCATCACCATGAGTAGATTCTCGGGCGGGTCCACGGACATTTCGTCAGACCGATTTCTTGCTGAATTCTTGGCCGGGAAAGCCTCTAGGTGCCCATACCTTGGTAATCCTGAACTTTTACAGGAAAGGAACAAATCTCCCATTCTCTTTGCTCGTGCATTTTCATGTACGGGATGTGCTGTGGCTGAACGTATCGGGTACACGGCCAGCGGGTCGATTTGTGTGGCCTCGTCTCCATGTCCCCCTGGGAATTTTTCAGCAAAGGAAGAACCAGAACATTTCAATGGAAGAAAGGGTTTGAACATGTCAAACTCCTGTGATGACAGTTCAGTCAAGTAAAAGTCTTTGCCAGACAAAGCTCGCTCCACCCAATGAGTGGGAGGTACTTCAGTGCTGACCAGATTACCCTTCAAAGATGCCAGGGCTTGGAAGGCGGAATCCGCTTTTGTTTCAGCTGCAAGGACACTGGCAAAAGCTTTCGCAATATTGTCCGCATGACTTGCTTCATCTGGCAGGGAGCATTGGATGGGAATTGATCCAATTCTTTCCAGCAGATCCGGGAGAGGCGGATGGCTTTGAAAGCAGGGATCTTTCGGGTTTGTGCTAGAGAGCTCTCCCCTTGGCAATGAAGTTCCATCCTGGCAGTGCAACAAACTAGCACATTTCAAGATTTCCTTGATGATAGTTTTCCCCATGAAAGCCCCCACACGTGCAGCCGCGTATGCACATCCGGCCACGCTACGTTTGGCCCCCGAGGCAATGGCCCAGATCTTGATCCCAGGGGGCACGTCCACATGTCCTCTCACAATCGCGGGTCGACAGCTTAGTCTAATAACGGCATCCTTTCGGCCACAGGCACTGGCGATTTGGTCCATTGCTCCACAGGGAGCTCCCACACCAAACACTTCCGCAAGATGGCAGAGTCTGGCGCGGGTAAGGTAATTGATGGTGGGTATAGGAGTTCCGGTGGCTTCAAGACCTGGCGAAAGTGAAGTTGCAACAGATTCGCAGTGAGCGTCCTCTACATCTCTCCCTTTGGTTGGCTTGAGTGTGGCAGCAATCAGAGCTCCTGTAGTGGCCAGCTCCAACGATGCAGAACTGGAGGCGCCTTGTCCTCTGGGAACGGAGCTGTCCACCACCACGCTCAGGGTCTTCCCATTGACGGCACTGCAGACTTCTGAGCTATGCCAAGCAAGGGAAACAAGGCAGCTGACCACGTAGCAGGCCCAGTGTGGTCCATTTTCATCGTCCATGGGCTCGTCGGATGCCGACAGGTCCACCTCTTCTTCGTCGGCCGCTCCGCCATCTCCCGTCGAGGCATCGGTCGATCCTCCCTCCTTCTCCATATGCTTGCGCCCCTTCCTCTGCGCCATCCGGTTGACCAGGGCCCGCACGTGTTCCAGTGGAACCGGCTTCGTGTCGGAGACGATGATGTCCGCCATATCCAGGTGGAATTCTCTCGGTTGGCTTCCGACACGTGCGCGCATCGACACCACGCGCAAGAGAGGTCTTTCCTGCGTCGATTGGCACTGGACGGCCGCGTGGCACGCCTCTCGAGTGGTCAGGAGGAGCGCGTCCGATCCCGAATAGTCCGCGAATCCGCCCATCACGTCCAACCGACCCGGCGCGCGTGCGACGTGGATGGGCGCATGCGGATCGAAACATCGCCGCAACGAAGCCGTCTCGACGTCTCGAAACGCGGCGATGCGTCGCAGGCGCGACAGGAACGCCTTCGTGTCGTCCTGCATCGCAACGCGCAGCCGTCCGCGCAACGCCTGGTGGGAAGAATGAGGATGGAAGAGGGAGATCCAACAGGATACGTGAGCAGGAAAGAACGTACAGGTAGGCACATCCAGTGGTAGAACAAGTGCGTCTCTGTGGTCGTAGTGAATGCCATCGAGAGAAATTACACGAGCTCGAGACTAGAAATCGTCGTCATCCTCTTCGGCAATGTGCTTGGCAAGCTCTTTCTCTTGCTCAAGGCGTTCCCGTCGCGCCTCGGCAGACTCGATGTCCATGCGTTGCGCACTGCCCTCGTACCGCATGGCCTTCACAGCCTCGTTGTGCGTGTCCAGGCAGAAGCTGATCCTCGAGTGGAAAGCAGAAATGGGAGCATTGGTGGAATAGATGTCCACCACTTCCTTGGACTGCATACACCCGGTGTCATTGTTGAGCGTGGCATCAATCCCACCATCCTTTATTGCCTTGGCAACGATGTACTCTGCATCTTCTGCACTGTCCAGGCCCAACTTTGCAGCAACCTCCCCCAATGAAATGCGCGAGTACGCTAGACTGATGCGACGCAACCCCGTCCTAATCACGTTCCTGCGCAGCCTAACTATCAAGTGATGGGTCTTGTCCTTCCTGAACTGGATGTGGTACGCCTCCGTCACCTTCCTGAAACCAGCCAAATCTCCAACACGCACACACGCTGTCAATTCAAAGTAGGGAACCAGGGTTTTCCGGTAGATGGGCTGCTGGAAGAGCGCGCGGTCAGGGATCTCTCCCAGCAAAAGCCGTACAGTAATGAGCCACTTCTGAACCTCGACTTGGAACCCCCTGGCCTTCAAAGGGACCTTCCTGGAGGCCTGCATCAAGCATTCTCTGGCGTCTGCATAATCCAGTTGCACCGCACGAATGCGTCCAAGGTAGTACAGGTAACGGCAGTACTGGCTGTTGGAGTGGGACTCGGGTTGCTGTGCTTGAGACCTGAGCTTTTCTGCTTGGTCGTACAAGTTGTAGTGCAAGAAGTTTCGAAGAAGAAGATTCAGCAAGGTTTCCTGCCCCACTTCGTCGTGCCTGAGGGTGGCCGTGGTGTGCGCAGCCAACAGCTTCGGCCTCACTTCGCTGAGCGTCCCGGTGCATTCGTAGCTCCAGGAGAGGTAGAAGAAGATACGTGCTGCGATGAGATCCAGCGTCCTCCGATTGTACCTTTCCACGAACTCGACGGATTTGTTGGCGAAGACCTTGGCATCGGCGTACAACTTGCGGTCAACCAGCATGACCAGCACGATGAGGAAGACGAGGGCTTCGGCCTCGGGAAGTTGCTTGGGAAGGCTCAAGTTTTCTCCCTTCTCTACCTTTCCGTTTTCCATCTCCATCTCGTCCCCGCCATCCCTTCCGATCTGCAGCGATCGATACGGTCAGCGACGGCGTACTTGCGTGGCGGGATATCCGATCTACACTTCGGGTCGCGGACGGTTTCGCTCTCACCTTCTGCAGGAGTTGGAGCAACAGGTCCCTGGCTTCCACGTCGGACACGACCGCGTTCGACAGCCTTTCCACCATGTCCACGGAGAAGTTCTTTCTCATGGCGAAGCTTTGGCGCAGCACGCGATTGATGGTTCGGCTCTCCTTCGTGGCCACGGCCTTGCTGAGCAGCTTGAGGTTGGCGTGCATCTGCTGCAGGGGCGTCTTTTTCCCTTCTTCGCCTCCTTTATCGTCCTTCTGCAGCTTTTTCACGTCTCCCGTCCCTCCGTTCGCATCCACGTCCTTCATTTCGGTGTCGGCCATGGCGTCCACGTGTCCTTCGCAAGGACCACGCCGATCCGTGATCGACCAACCCTAACGCGTGCTTTCCTTCCTCGTGGAGCGCCTTTCGACCCTCCCTGATCCTCGTGAGACCTTTCACTTGCCTTCCACACGCCTCGATCCGCGATCGCGCGCGCCAAGGATGCGATCGGAGACGAAGCACGCGCGATCCGATCGATCGGATTCTGATGCGATCGCGTCGTTCGAGCAGGTCCTGCACCCTCTCTCCCTCCTTCGGAGACCGCATGGACCGTATGAGGTACAGAGGTAATGGACCGATAAATGACCGTGTGGACCGTTTGCATTTCGAAGCGACTCCTTCCGAGGAAGTATCGATACCTTTGGGGACGATCGATCGATACCTTGGTCGAGGGGAAACGGCCCTCGCCCCCATCGGAGACCGCGTGGACCGCCTGACGCAAAGAGACGGGTGATCGATGAAAGACCGTGTGGACCGGATTTTCCTCGGAAGGACCACCCCCGCGGAGGCATCGATATCTCTTCGGATCATCGATCGATACCTTCGATCGGGGCGTGACGATCCCTGAGGATCTTTCCGGGGAAAGCAATCGATATGTCAGTGTAGATCTCGATATCCTTCGTCGGGGGTTTCAACGTGGATCGACACCACCGAAACTGTCGACCGACGTCGGTCGACAACACGAAGCGCCGTTCTGCCACACAACGAGCATACGACGAAAGGCGTATTGGATTGAGGAGGATCCACGTGAAAGTGCCGACATGACCATCACCTTCGAGGGTGGGCCCAGCAAGCATGAGACGGACGGAGGTGGGACGCAAGCTGGCCAACCGGGACCTGGGAAGGAAGCCTACCAGCAGTCGAGCTTGCCACGCGTCCCAGAACGGACGTCCAGCATCGCTGCTTCGGTGATGAGCGCCCCAGAACTCAGCGACAGCTCAGAAAACAGCTCCTCCGTCGGACACAAGGAGAGGATGGAATATCGGATGCAGAGAGAGAAGATCCTCAAGCGAATGCAAAAGAACTGGAAGCCGAAATCCATCGAGGAACAGGTCGAAAAGATCAGCCACAGCGCCGTAGAATGGGACGAAAAAATACGCAAGGCGAGGCTCAAAGCCAAGCTGTGGAAGGCAGCCAAATGGGCGACTATTGTCCTGGCCATCGGGGCCATCATTGCCACCACCGCAACGCTCACCAGCATCCACGTCAACAAGAAAAACAGCAAGGATGCGCCCGATACCGAACTGACCGTGTCCTCGAAGGAAACGGGAACCAGGGACCATCTGGGTTTGCCCCTGTTCAACCGGGACAACACCGTTCTGGGAAATGGCGCAGGCCTGAGGAGGGTGCGAAACAACGTCGAAAAGCTGCTGGCAGGCTTGGACGAAGTGCTGGAAGAGGACCGAATAAGCTCCGTCAACCTCGTGGAAGAGAACAACGGGTACAGCATGATTCTTGACAGGCCAACGCTTGCACAGATGAGGGCCACCATCAAAGAAATGGCCGAAGAGGACCTGTCGTTCTTGCAGAAACAGTTGGAGGAGACGATGGAAGAGTTGAAGCGGATGGCGCGGGACGCTGACATCGGAGCCGGCATTCAAACACAAGCAGTAGACCTTTCTAGCGGGGAAGATGAAATAGAACAAGATCAGGGCGCGAGCCAGATGGGCCAGCGGAAGCTTCTCCAGCGTTCGGACGGCCACGGCTATGGGATGGACGATCTTTTCGTGGATACCGTTCTCGTGGGTGCAGGACAGAGCATTTTTCCCGAAGGTCATCATCTGCACAAATGCTATCGCGAGGCGGAGGACAGGCTGGAGTTGTTCTCTCAACAGTAGAGCATCGATTGCATGGCCTGGCCTTCACCAATTTTTGCACCTTCCATCTTCTCATGTTACCTTCGCTGTCATCCGACTCCTATGCGTTGTAACACCATTGGATTCGACCATCACTTTCCGTCCTCCTTTCCCTTGGCGCCACGATTCCTTCCTCGTTCTTTCTCGCCCTTGCTCTTGCGTCTGGCATGGTGCATGAGCTGCTCCCTTTGTGTTCCTACTCTGTGGCAGGGATCACCTGCTACACCATTCTCCTGCTGGGTCCACTCGTGCTCATTTCCCGTCCAAGCCGACGGTCGCGGACGGCGAGGCCGACGGGACCTGTCGCTGGATATCGGAGCCTCTTGCTCGCTTCGCTTGGCAGCTGCAGTGCAGGAGAAAAGGATGGCAGAACTGCAGGAAAACCACGTGGATCCGGAAGAGTCGATGGAAGGGGACCTGGTGCGAGGGATGGAAGGCGTGGAAGGACCTGGGATCGAGCTCGAAAAACCGGCGTTGACGGACGCGGATTTCTTCAACGCCTTCGAGGACGACTTCGACGACGACGACGTGTGAATTCGAACCCTCGAAGCGAAAGAGGCACGAGGATCGCGGGCATCGGGAGGACCACGGAGACAGATTCGTTCGTGCTCGGCGGTCGAAGACGTGGTGTGGAGGAGGGAACGAACCGGTTGGAACCGTTACAAAATAAAGCTGTAAAAACCCTACGAGTGGGTACTTGCACAGCAACAGGTGCAACCTTTCCTCGAGCACTCTTGCGAAGAGTCACAACACCCACAGGTTGTCACTGTACTGCAAGCGAGTTATTGCTTAGTAAATGTCTCAATCATCTTTGCCAAAATATCTAAGCTCAACTAACTCTCTTCTATCGACGGGATCCACTACTGCCAATCTCTACCATCAGCGGGACCATAACCAGATTGAACGCCAAAGTGGCCGAACGATCCACCTACCCCACCCTCCTGCATGTCTCCCTGCTGCATGAGGTTGGTACCTGGTGGATGTGCAGGAGCTCCATAAGCAGAAGCATCATAGGCACCAAATGCTCCTATTTGATTGTATCCACCAAAGGATGCCCCATGCTGATACAGCTGGCTGTACGGTGTTTGGGCATAACCTGGAGCTGGCTGCTGTGGTGATTGTCCTGCTTGCTGTTGGCTATATCCTGTTCCAGTGGCGGCGGCCTGTGAATAATTCGTCGGAGGAGTGTATCCAGGAGTGAAACCACCAGGCTGTCCAGCAACAACACTGCTGTATGCACTGTATGTCTGGCTCGCACCGGCAAAGCCCGAACCGTAGCCCGCACCATATGCACCAAGGGCCGCACCGCCAAGAGCACCGTGTGCCCCGTAACCTGCACCATAGCCACGTCCAAAGGATCCCTGCATGCCCATCTGGCGCTGGCCTACACCGGGCATCGGTCCTGCAGCATACGGGGCTCGGGGACCTCTTTGAGGGCCCGGCGGCATCTGATCCTTGGGGACGGCACGCTTGATCTCAACTTTCTTCTCGTTGAGCTCGTGCATGTTTCCCTGCTCAAAAACTTTGTCCACACTCTCCTCTGCTTCGTACGTGACAAAACCAAAGCCTCGCGGACGATTGGTTGCGTGGTCATACATCACTACCGCATCCTGGATCTGACCGAATTCTTCAAAGTATGCCCGAAAAGTATCTTCGGTAATCGTTGGGGGTAAGCCTCCCACAAAGATTTTCTTGGTCCTAATGCCTTGGCCTTGCTGTGCTGCCGTTGCGTCGGCGTTTGGCTTCCCTTGTGTCTGCATCTGGGGTTGTTGCCTTGCCCCATTCGAGTCTCCCTCCCTCGGAACTGCCTTTTTTGCTTCTACTTGGCGTCCGTTGATCGTGTGTTCTTCACTAGCGACTTTCTCGGCTACATCTGGATCTGCAAAGACTACGAATCCGAACCCACGCGGTCGTCCCGTGCCGCGATCTTTCATGATCGGTGCTTCCACCACTTCGCCGTACGTCTCGAAGTACGCACGTAGATCGTCTGGCGTCGCGGGTAGGATCGATCGTTTCCCATCGCCAATTCTCGCGTCAGCCTATCCGTTCACTCCTTGGATCGTCTCTTGACGAGCTCGGCCTCCATTGGCGCACGTGTTATCTCGCGTTGCGTGCTGGCACCAGGGTTTCCGCCGTGCTCTGCTCACCTTCGGTGGTCTCCCACGACAATCCGCCCACGAAGAGTTTCCTGCACGCAGGTCCACGTTCGCAGCGTTTCTCCACGTCAGCCTCTCGCACCATTCGTGCCGCATTCGCACACCACCACGGCGTGCGTTTCGTCCGGTCCGTCCGGTCCGCGTCCTCTTTCGCGAGCACGCTCGTCCGGCAGGACTCCTTCGGCGGCAGGTGGTCTTCCTGGACCTGCCAAACACCCGTCTGTTCCCTTCCACGTCCTCTGCATCGCCACACGCACCCTTCTGCGCCCGCCATCGCGTGCGAAACGCGTCGCCGAAGGAAGCAATCGCACGTCTGTCGAGCTACGTCCGTTCGTCCCATCCCCTGGTCCCTGACCGGACAGAGATCGAGGGAGAGAACACAGAGCACCCACGAATGATCTCGATAGATCGAAGAAAGATCGCGATGGAAGGGGCAGATCCGGATCCAGACGACGGGGGGATGGGACGGGGGAGACGAGGTCCACGAAGCACACATGGAAAGGGGAGACAAGGAAGCGTGGAAGCCGGGGAAAAGGGCGGAGGAATGGGTGACGAACGAGCGAGGCGTCGTGCAACGTGTACAAGGAAGGCGTGGTGGAATGTGTCCTCACCCATCATGCGCGTGAATTCCACGCCACGGCCATGGAAGGGAGCCTCGACGATGCGCATCCTCCATGCATTTCATCCACGACCAAGCCTCGGGTGAACCCCCAATCGTCGCACAACTCGTTGATACCGAATGGTACCGTGCTTGGTTCGCGAACGGATGTTCGACTGGACCCCAAAGAGGTCCCCCGTTGTCCCACGTGATCGACGAGAGAAGGGCTTATCGACGTATGAGCGACGTTCCAAGCAACGCGGGTATCGAACGTAGTCCATCGACGTTTGTCAAATAGACGCGTCTTCCCAACAACTATCATGGATCGATCGTGCGTGGCTCATTCTCCCTTTGATCGCCTCCCAACTCGGACCTGCAACATCACCTTTTTGCTCCCTCTCTTTCACGCTCGTCCAGCGCAATCGCAGCCCTCCTCTCCATCCCCGATGCACGCTCGAATGACGTCTTCCATCGCTGGTGCATACATTGGAGCTGCCCATCCGGAGGGAGGATCGCTTTGGAGTACTTGCCAACCACCAGTTGACTCGTTCGGTTGAGGGGCCCCGATCCGTCGGTTGAAGGACCGGTGGGGCGTACAGATCCTCCACATTAGATGATCGGTGCAAGGGTCGTTCGGACAGCCATTTCCCCACGGAAAGTCGGAAACGACCGTATACCGTCGAGGACGAAGCTGGGGCTGGGGCCGACCAAGATTCCCATCGATAGCTTGCCCGTTTAAGTATCGATATATATCGATATCTATGGTCGATGATATCGATGAGTGCGGGAAGGCGCCGCCTCGCGCCTTTCCCGACGATGCTCACAAAACGACGTGGTGGAACGACGTTTCAGCACACCATGGTCGCGACATTCTCCACCGAAACGGTGTTCCAACACCCTTGGGAGCGTGTGACGGCTGCCAGCTGGCGAAAGTACGCAGGAGCAGCCTCGCCGGCGTCCCCGAACGCCGCTCCACCACCCACGATGACCCACGTGATGTGTGCGGACACGCTCGACCGTCGCGTGGACGTGTCGGCAGGACGCATGGACAGCACGCGCGTGTTCACCGTCAAGTGGCCGCTTCCAGGATGGATTGCAAGGAGCTTGGGTGGGACCGTAGCCTACAGCCTCGAGCAGTCGACCGTCGACGTCTTGGGCCGTACCATGGACCTCACCACAACCAACCTGACGCTGCGTGATTTCCTCGAAGTCAAAGAGAAGTGCCAGTATGTTCCGCATCCAGAGAACCCGGAATGGACGGTGTTTCGGTCGCAAACGGAAATAAGGCTCAAGGCGTTCAAAGGATGGGCAGATGAATTGGAGAGGAAGGTGTGCCGCATCTTCGAAAAGAATTCAGGCAAAGGGAAGCTTGTGGTGGAGCACATCTGCAACATGATGGTCTCCGAGAAGGAAGCGGAGCAGAGTTGAACCACCACGGGCGAGGGTTAAGTGCACGAAAGTGTACGTCCTGGATTCCGGCTGGAAGGGCAGACCACAGGCTGCAATTTTACAACACACATGTACATACATGGTGCATCGAACCGCTAATAAATCTACGCACGTGCACATTCATTGTTTGACCTGTACTTTACTCGTATCTTTTCAGACGTGGAGTACCCCGTGTCCTTTGCGGGCACTTGCTTGCACGTTCAAATTGCAAAGTGTGACATGCATGTTGGACAGGCACTGACGCATGGTCGGAATCGATGACCGAGAAAAAGAACCGACTGTTTATTCTACAACTCTGCAAGACCCTTGCAAACGCTTAGATGGCTGAATAATCAGGCTCGACAGCTGCTCGACAACCGTACTTGTACATCATCTGGGCGTAAAACTCAGCGTGCTCCTTCATGCAACTGCACACAAGGGCTTGTCCAAGCTTCCTTGATGTGTGGTAGCAGTTCTTCGCATACTCCTCGTCCACATTTGGAACAATCTTTGGAAGCGCATTCACAACCAGTTTTTCGGAGTGCTGGGGGTGATCCAAGAGCAGCACTCTGAAATGTTCTCCATGTCCGATGTCCTTGCTCCCGGATTCTAGGCCCGAAGATCCGCCTGCCTCGGCTTCGAACATTGTCGATTGTCCCACGTCGAGGTCAGGCTTGTCGAGCACGTCCGAACCCCCTGTGCTCCCCATGGCTTTCGTCCTCGAGCTCCTTGCCGAAGTCTTCCACACCCTCTTCGGGACAGCTCCCATTCCCAGGGGACGTACAGCATGCGCGTATGCACTCGAGCACCTATGCAGAGCGCGTTTCGTTGCGATAGGTCCCGTTCGGACGGTCCATGAGCTCATGATTCCTCCTCTGGTGCTCTCCAAGTTGGGCGACGGTTCCTCTCGCACGCGGACACGCGCGCACTTGTCCTCTTCTTCCTGCCTCTAGCCTCGAATTCCAGACCAGAAAGTCTAGTTCGGCGCGTGGAAACGAAAGGAGACTCCTTCGGTCGCTCGTATGCGTTCCTTCTGGCGTTCAGATTCGAGCACGCGTGCTTCGGCGGCGCTTCGAAGTGCCTCCAGAAGCTTCTCCGGCCACTCAAGCGACACCCCCGACCAGGTGATCTCAGACGATAACATCGGGGAGAAAGCTGTATGTTTTGCTCTCGGTTCCCCTCGTCTGAAACTTTCGGGAGGGAGATTCCTCGGAGGTGCCGGCTCGGTTTTCATCGATATCATTCACGAATGAGATATCGATGATATCGGGGAGGCGAAAGAGATGTCCAATTCGAAGGTATCGATGAATTCGAGCGGTGGGGGTTGGACCGGCAGTCCCCCAGCCGCCCCAGCTCAGCAGATCCCTTGCCCGAACCCCCCGGGCCTTTTTCCAACGCTTGCAGAGGACGGTCTCGTTTCACATCTATCCTCGACGCGCCAAGGTCGGACCCTCGCACCGGGTCCAACGGCGTTCCCATGGGCCTTCGCCGAGGCGCCGAACCCGACCTTCCTCCCTTTCGAACCCGGGATCCTAGAAGGGAGCTTTCCGGTTTGAAAGGAAGGGGCGGCTCCAGGTCCCAGGCGGTGCGCCACAACCGCCGTCGCGCACACTTGGACGTCTTTGAGCGCTTGTTGCGCGCCTGCTCGGCCCTCCGAGCGCGCTTGGATTGCAGACAGGCAGGGATGGCAGCCATGATAACGTGTAGGACGATGCAGGGAATCCGTCCGACCGCGCACGCGGTCCGAGAAGGTCGGATCGGTCGCCAACCGCCGCGGATCGTCCGTGCGGTCAAGCACGTGCAGCCTCTGCGCACAAAGGTGGAGGATGTGGACAGGAAAACAACCGTGTGCCGTGCAGCTTCCTCCGACGCACCTGTTCCGGCCGCACCTGTCGAGAAGACGGGGTTCAAGCGGTTCGTGGACGTGCTCACCACCATGTTCCCGGTGTGGGTGTTCCTCGGGGCTTCCATTGGCATCGCCAAACCGTCCATGGTCACCTGGCTCAGCTCGGATCTATTCACACTGGGACTTGGATTCCTCATGCTTTCAATGGGACTTACCCTTACTTTTGACGACTTCAAAAAGTGTCTCAAGAACCCAGGGACTATAGGGGTCGGATTTCTTGCGCAGTACATTATCAAACCGGTGTTGGGAGCCACCATCGCGAGGGTACTCCACCTCTCACCGCCCTTGGCCACTGGACTTGTGCTCGTTTCCTGCTGCCCTGGAGGTCAGGCCTCCAACGTGGCCACATACATTGCCCACGGAAACGTCGCACTCTCCGTGCTCATGACAACCGCATCCACCATCGCCGCCATTTTCATGACCCCGCTGCTGACTAAATTATTGGCAGGGCAGTTAGTACCAGTGGATGCAGTGGGACTTGCAGTTTCTACTTTCCAGGTTGTGCTTGTCCCCACGCTCATTGGAGTTTTGTCCAATGAGTTCTTTCCCAAGGTAGTCAAGAAGATCACCCCGGTACTGCCGCTTGTGGGTGTCATCATCACGACCATGCTGTGTGCTAGTCCTGTCGGTCAGGTGTCAGAAGTATTGAAGGCACAAGGCACACAGCTTCTGCTGCCAGTGGGGATCCTGCACATTGCGGCCTTTTCTCTTGGGTATTTCATCTCCAAGTTTGTGGGGTTCTCGGAGACCACTGCAAGGACTGTGTCGATTGAAACGGGGATGCAATCCGCTGCACTTGGCTTCCTTCTTGCACAGCAGCACTTTGCAGATCCTATGGTAGCCGTTCCTTCAGCTGTCAGCGTGGTTTTCATGGCTCTGGGTGGGGCCGCACTCGCTGTGTACTGGCGAGGAAAACCTGTAGTGGGAGAGAAGGATGATTTCATCGCATAGTACAGCACTCCGCCTGGGATGTGGGTCGAATATGTGGTAGCATCGTCTCAGGATAGCTTTCTTCAGAAAAAGGAAATGGAGAAATGATTTCAATGAAATTTTCAAATTTCAATTTTTTGGGTGCATATGACGTGCCTTTTTTATCCAAGATGGGCATACTTAACATCCGAGCAAATGACTCCACCACCCACATGGCCAGATATGTCCCGGGCCTAGGTGTGCATAAGAACCTACAATCACCTATACCTACATAAGGACTAGCAAACAGTTCGCCCATATGCCACGCCAGCAATGTATAGGTTCTTTCCCCACTTCTCCTTTACATGGGTGCTGGGAAAAGCTGACGTCCGCAGAGTTTCTTGTGTTTCATCTGTTGGTCGTCTCCTAGGAACACTCAGTACGAAGGCTGCTTGATCCGGGGTTGCCGCACACGAGGTGATGCGGTAGCCATTATCCCAGCGTTTGTGTATCCCTTCGCTAGGATACATGAAGTCCAACTCTACACACTGATCCATGAATCCCGCGTTCCGCGACATCACCACAGCCCACCTTGTACCCGACGTTGCCATTGATGTAACATAAAATCCTTCTTTCCACTTTTTGTTGATCCACTTAAATGGGAATGAGTCGCTGACTTTGTAGGACTGCTGTGTGTATGTGGTCCCCTTGGACATGACCACGAGACTTGCCCCTGATCCTGCACCTGCAAGGCACGTAATATAAAATCCTTCTTCCCACTTTTGCATGACCCAGTCTTTGGGAAGAAACTGATGGCTCAGCTCGTATACCTGGTCTGTGAAACCTGTACCTGCATCCATGATCAAAGCCCATAACTCTTGCGCACAGGCAACACTGCTAATGTATAGTCCATCATCATTCCCTTTCTCAACATGTTGCTCAATGCGTGTCTGAGCTACGTTGTAATGGTATCTTTGCTTCATGGGCCGGTGTGCATTGTAAACAGTGATCCACTGAGAAGCAGGAACGCCCAACCTTGACTTTTTGCGAGGCGCATCCTCTTCCTCCTCCAAGGCTCCTGAATCTCGCCCACGCTTCTGCCCCACTTTGTATCCTTCAGTCAGAATGGGCCTTTCAGGTACAGTACCACAAAGGGGATCAAAAAGCTCCATCAGTGCACTGTACTTTGGCTGCTCGTCAAAACGTATGTTCACGACGTTCTCCATGAAGGTTCGGAATGCTGCAGGAGTATACCTGCATAGCACTTCTGGGGAAGTAGCCATCTTTTTCTTGCACACAAGATATCCTTTGTTGTCCCCTTGGTAGCCCTGCCAGGGAAGCCTGCCCTTGAGCAAGAATAGAAGGGTGTATGCCAAGGACTCCAGATCATCCCTGCGACTTGCTGTGCGCCCCAGATGGGCATGAACGCTAGCATACCTAACTGTGCCCCGAAACACATCTGGTCTTTGATCATAGTCCACATGACTCCCGCATAGGCCATCTCTCCATCTGGTTGCCAGCCCCAAATCAACAAGGTACAGCTTCTTTTCGAAGGAGCCTCCTTTCGGACCGAGCAGAAAGTTCTCTGGTTTGATGTCGCCGTGGACGTAACCCCTATTGTGCATATTTTCAAGGATAGCAAGTGCCTCAACTGCAATGCATGCGACCATTTCTCGACTCATGGACTGGGACTGGTTGTTCCACACGTCCCACAAGCTTGGACCTAGCACGTCCATGACCATGATATAGTAGTCCCCTTGCCGCCCTTTGAAGTGAACTTTCGGGATCCCGTGGATGCCCCCAAGGGTGTTGTACACAGACCACTCGTATGGTGGTCCATAGTTGCATCCTTTGCTTGTACGGTGCTCGAACTTCAGTGCCACAAGATTAGGAGGGACGCCAGGCGTCTCAACGGCCGTTGGCCTTGCTCTCTTTCCTGCAAACACCTGCCCAAATCCTCCTTTTCCAAGTTTGCGTTCTACAATGTAGACCGGGGAACCCCCAACCTGGACTTTTTCAGGCAAAGGAGCGGTGCTCGCTTCCTCCTCCGCACCTTTCGGGGTTTTCTTCTCGGTTTCTTCATGCATCTTTCAACGACGCGCTCAGGTCAAGGCACTTGAGGGAACGGTTGCGGTTTCTGCCTTTCTGGTTCTCCGTCTTGACCTTGAAGGTTTCACCAGCCCGCAGTTGGAAGCAAGCGGATCAGCCTGGCACAAATCGCAAGGCGGACCCACAATTATACTTGAGGTTTCTGAAATCAGCTCTGAGATCGATGACGTGCTGCTTTCAGAGCGTCTTTTCGCCTCGGTTCGGCTTGGTCCTCGCACGGCTGACTCGTTCCCGTGCTGCGGTCTCGTGAGCGCAACTCGTAGCGCTTTCGGGCGCGTCCGGGCTCCCACGGCTTCTTTGGCTGTCAAGGATCCTTATGAACGCTCCTTTTCGCGCGAGGGATGCGTCTGCGATGCGCTCGGTGCGCGCAAAGTAGCGTCGGCGTGCGGCGAAGTGCGGACGAGACGCGGACGAAAGACGAAGCCGGTCGCATCCGATCCTCGACAGTACATGGTGACGATCCGGCTATACGTCGTACGTACGCGTGGAACGGATCGGCGTTCCGGACGATTGCTGCAGAGGATAGGGTCTCCCGCCCAGACCACGTGTCACGTCCGCTGAGGATCCGTACGGGAATCCTATGGGCTCCTCGTCGGCAAAGGGTCGAACGAAGGGGATGGAAACCGCATTGGACGTCTGCAGCTTCCAGGATTCCCCCCTTTCAGTTGGTCCCACCCCATCTCCCAACGGCATCAGTCGGACAGGTATTTCGTTCTCCTCCGGTCTCCAACGGAACCCTTGAAAGGGGGTTCGCGCATGCGTGAACCAGGTCCCATCCAAACGAAACCGACAACCGTAGGACGCGACCATCCACCCTGGATTGGGAGGCCTGGGAACACCAGGCATAGCTGCAGCAGCCGTGGCAGACCATCCTGCACGTAGAATTCATCACCCGAATTGCATGCTTGGATCCCCTCTCGATGCCAGGGAGATGTGGTGTGGATGGTGTCCACGCACGATGCACGAGAGGTGGTGAGGGGGCAAACGTGCAGGAGGGTGGAACGGGCCAATGGGGCCAGTGTTGGCCATGGAGAAATCAGTGAGAACGGTGGATGGACACGCTCCGAGTGGAAGTCGCACACATCCTGTGCACATTGGACGATCGGAGACAGCATCCCATGCCATGGCTGGACCTTGCGGACACTGAAACGACCCGCCTAGGGCAAGTTGGATTGCATCTCTGCAGGCGTTGGGAAGGATTCACGCTATCATAGCCTTGCTTGAACTCGCTTCTCGCTGCTCGTGCCGGCAAGGCGTGGTTCAATCCTCCCATCGGCGAGTGCTCGAGCTTTGCCAGTGCACATTCCTCGTCGGTCCGCTCTTCGCAACCCTGCATCCGCCATCTTTCATTCTGCCATATTGGCACCCTTACCCCAGGCGCGCGGAGGATCTCGGGATCGACCCCTTGAAAAGGGAGATGGATTCCTTTTCAACCCCGATCGTCTCGGGTTCAAAACACCTGTTCCTTCGGTTCAAACGCCATCGAAGCCGAAGCTTGCGCTTCCGAGGGACACCTCGAGCCGCGCCAAGCCGCGTCGCATGGCGTTCCATGCGTCTCTTCCCACCACCACGCGCCGAAAAAGTGCTGTGAGATCGCACTTCGACGTGATGGTGTCCACAGCGGTCGTCGGAGTTTCACTGTGGGTGATGCAAGTCTGGCTCCAGGAATTGGACCCCGAGCAACGAAAGGCATGGAAAATGCACTACAGGCCATACGTGCCAGTCCTTCTTATGGTGTGGCTTTGGTCCTTGAATCTGTCGGTTTTCAACAGAATGGGTTTGGATTGGCGTCTAGCTTTCCAAGTCAAAAGCGACAACCTCTTGCCATCGGGTACTGTAGTCCGACGAGCAGCAGCATTCTTGACTGCTGTTGTGGCCTGCAGCGCAGCCGTGTATGCATACTTCCTTGCTGGTGGATGGAATTGGCTGGCAGGATACCAACCTTTGTTCCTTCTCGCATTCTTCCTTTCTTTGGTTGTTGTTCCATGCATAGCAGAGAAGCAAGGGAGCCCTTATTTCTTTGCACAGACCCTTCGTAAGTGCATCTTGCCTTTCCAGAGCGTGCGGTTCCCCGAATTTTTTCTGGCAGATATTTACACCTCCCTTGCCAAACCAATTTCTGATTTGGAGAGGTCCGTGTGTCATTTGGTATTTGACCCGGTCATGGAAAGAGAAGGGGCAAGCCTGTTTTGCGGGAATAAATCTTGGATGCTAGCCTGGTGGCTCGCTTTTCCGTATATGATACGCTTCATTCAATGCATTTGGACGTATGTGGACCACAAAGATCGAGGTCAACTATTCAACGCAATGAAGTATTCAACAGCGTTCCCTGTGATATTTTTCTCCCAGCTCAAGTATCACCTGCCAGAGGAGAGCTGGATTCATTGGTGCCACTTGGCGTGGTTTTCCTCAGCTATGGTCAACAGCATGTACTCTTTTTACTGGGATATAGAGCGCGACTGGGAGCTGGGTATTTTTTCTTCCCATGGGTCAATCACACAGAGTAGACTGCAATTCGGCCCGAAAAAATTGTACTACACAGCAACACTGCTCAATGCACTACTACGCACAAGCTGGACATACAAACTTTCAACGCACCTGAGGCACCATGAAACAACCAATTTTTCTATTGCACTCTTGGAAGTTTTACGTAGATTTCAGTGGAATTTTTTTCGGATAGAGACAGAGTTGAGGCGGGTCACAACCATTCAGACTAAGGACCATCAAATGACCGGGTTGAAGACCACACATAGTCCCTGATGAAGCATCGTTGCTTTTGTGCATTTGCCATGGTCCGAGGGACCAGTGCTCAGCTCGAAATGTGTCGGAGCTTAGGCACGTGAGCCCACCTGGACCATGGACAGGCGAGATGAAACCTTTGGCCGTGGGCGGACTCTGCATGCATCTTCATGAATTCAGCTTTGGCAGGAACGATCACGTAGCTTGCATGGACAATATTAACCTTCATTTCTCGTCGGTATGTTCTGTGAATGGGCTATCCATTGTTTCACGAGGTTTACGACGACTCCAAGATCCTCGTTCCTGGCGTTTGCGGATGATTGGGCAAGCCAGGCCATGGACTTTTTCGCCGGCATGGCATCTATGGGTTGACGTCTTTCTGTCGCCTTCGGTTTCGGCGGGACATGGAGCAGACAGATTGTTTGGCGTTGGATAGACTACATCCGATCAAGTTCTTCATTGAAGCAGGGTTTATGCACTGGCCAACACTTGGCCTACACGCTTGCTACCAGGAGAGTGGGGAGCTTCTTACTCGATCCAGAAATCGAGGTTCCTTTTCCCATCTCTTCCGTTCGGATGCCGATTGCTGTGTGCATGTCCAGGACCCTGGTCCTACAGTTCCCCTCGACCCTCCTTCCCATCCACCCCTCTCCCTCCACCGAGAAGAAACTCCCACCGGGGCTCCTCTCGGGATAACTGCGAACGTGTTAACCTCCATCGAGGCAAAGGTCCGGTTCGCCTTCGACCGACGATTTCGTCTGTCGCAATCGTCGGACTGGAGCTTGCTCGTGGCGCGTTTCTGCATCGATTGCGATGGAGAAGGTGGGAGGAAACCAACTGGAAGGTTTGGAGGGAGGTTCCAAGGTCCTCCTGGTGCAAGGTGGGAGATCTGGGAGGAGACGAAACGCACGAGGAAGCGAACGGACGGCCGACGTGAAGAGGTGGTCCTTCGTGCTGACGCAAAGCGAACGCACGTTCCATCCGTTCCAAGTGGTGGACTGGATCGCGGAAGATTCCTTGAAGGCACTGAAGAGCGGATTCGCGCAAAGTGAGTGGTCGAACACGACACGTCGAAGAGACGGTGCCAACGAATGGAAGGGACTGACCGGACTTTGTTCAAGTTGAATTCAAGAGCAACGACAAGGCACTGCGGGTACGTAATACTCAAACGTGAAAGGAAGCTGAATCGGAAGACACAGATGGAGGTGCCTGACAGGAGAACGAATGCTCGTATGCGACGTACGAAACAGGCTCGTACGAGCTCCTATCCCTCGGTGGGTGGTGCCATCGTTTGGAACGAGACCTTCGAATTCAAAGTAGTCACAGGGAAAGAAGAACTGCGTTTTCACGTCTGCAACAGCAAGAGCAAGGATCGATCGTACTACTCCAGGATAGCAGCTTGTGGACTCTACTTGAAGGACATCCTGAACGCCCGTCTGCCTCTGCGAAATCGATTTCAAATGTTCTCTATCAAAAAGGGGCTGGAAGTTGGAAATTTGGGCCTTTATTTGAGCTGGAAGGAGGCGGAACCGTCCCTCAAGCGTGAAGGTGAGTGAAATGGTTTCTCTGGACTTGTGAGAAACAGAAATATCTCTGAACGGACCTGGCATGTTTTGTCGGTCTGCGAAGAAAGGTGGTTGCAATGGCTGACTGGTTTGGCTTGTTCGCAGCAGACGGTACCTTGGCTGGTGTGGTTGTGGAGAAGCCGAAGCAAAAGCCTTTCCATGCAAGATGGAGACTTCCACTTTACTCGTTGTTTGTAGCTACCAGCATAGCTGTGGTTGTATCCGCTTTGAAGAAGAAAGGGAAAAAGAAAAGAGGGAAGAAAAAATAGCAACAAGTGATCTAGGTCATCAGAGTGTGCTTTTCTCATTGATATTCTGCATGAAATAAGGAAGGTGAGCACTGCCAAAATATCAGTGTCAGGCTACAGAAGCTTATTGATGACAACGAAGTATAATTGATTTCTTCATTGTCTAGCCATGCTTCCCGCTGAAGCTCTGCATGACCATTCTTTGAACCCTGCCTGGTCGTATCCACAAGCACATCCACACATGCTTCTTGTAAAGTGCTTAACAAGTCGTTCACACTTTTCCCTCGTCAAACCAGGAGACAAGGGTGGCATCCAGGGTGTTTGCATTGTCTTATCCTACTCGCACGTGGCTGGCCATGAAACAACGGCATTTTGCAAGAAACCTTTGATCCTGTCTTTTATGGAGGCAGAGTATCCTAGCCTTTATTGACATGATTTCCCTCAAAAGAAGCATCCAACCTTCTCTCTTTGGCTAGGCCCAAGACCTGTGATATCAATTCCAAAACTCCAAACCAACTATTGAGATCATGGGGCATGTACTTATAAGTCCACCCTGGTGTTAGGACTCCTGCAGTGCCAGTCTGTGCTTCCGGGACACAATCGCTCCGAGTCGGTATAAAGACGAATGTTCATGAGTCGAATCCTCTTCTCTCTTCATGCAATGCTTATGCTTTGTTCTGCCTTTTGGGTTGGACGCTTACTAGAAACGATGTGTCCCCTTCATTGTGCCAATCAAGAAAGTTTTCCGCGACAACCTACCTTCACGAAATTTGCATGGAACAGTTCCCCCAGCTTCGCCCAAACGTGTGACACGGGTGCAAATTTTTAGTATTGCATGTGCCACTTGGAATGTTGGAAAAGTCTCAAACGAGTGTTGCGGCTAGCTCTCACGAAATTCTTGAATTTGATTCCTGAATGTGAACCCCATGGCCTTGAGGGCAACAAGATGCATGTTTCAAGCAAAAAACCCTTATTTGTTTCGGGAAACAAACGATGTGCCTTGAATTGCTTCTCAAAAAACTTTGACTTCCTCTAAATGACGGACGGGAATAAGTCAGTGCGGAATAAACTGACGTGTGGGTGTGAATGCTACGTTTTCCATCAGACGAAGGAAGGACGCCTGCTTTCGATCCGTACATACGAGTATAATTTACATTATGGGGTTGTCTTTCGTTTGCGCCGAGGGACGTCTTGGATGATGGCCCACTTTTCTTTATTCAAAACGCGGCTGTTCGGACCTTCCCTGTTCCTTCCATGCGTACCACATGTGTCCTCGTCACTGTTGATTCTCACTCCAAAGAGCAAAAATTGCGTGTTTTTGGCTCCCATCTACGTCTCCTCGCCCTCCAACCTCGTCCATGGTGGCCATCTCAACGTCTCCACATCTCCCATCGTCTCCTTGTCCCCTTCCCTCGGTACGAGGTCTCCTTCTCTCCTTCCTTTCAGACCCGATCGATCTCCCTTTCCCAAGGGACGGGCCGTCCCTTTGTGAAGGAAGGGTGTCGGGAACTGGACGTGTCGGAACGCCTTCCGACGACGATGGCGCGCGCGTCGGCGGACCTTCTCACGGCCATGGAGGAGCTTCGAAGCGCCTCCACCGTCCCAGAAGCACGCCAAGCCTACCGCAACGCCGCCCAGCACTGCCATCCGGACAAAGGCGGAGACGCGGAGGCCTTCCGACGCCTCGCCGACGCACTGGCGGAGCGATTGGACGTGCTTCAAGGACGAAGCGAAGCCGCGTTCCGACCTCCAGAGGCCGTGAAGATCCGTCCCAAGCCGCACAGAAGCGAAGAGAAAGACGAGGTGGAAGGATGGATCGCGAAAGCCGAAGCGTCGTGGCGGGTTGGAAGACGGACCGACGCAATGGAGGAAGCCGACGAAGCCGCGAAACGGTGTGCCAGGAACGCAAAAGCACACCTCAGGTGTGCAGAGCTTAGAAACAGAATGGGACAAGTGGTGGAAGCTGCGAAACACGCGAAAAAAGCGCAGGAGATCGATCCCGACTGCGAGAGAGAGGCTCGCCAATGGATCCATAAGGCCGAGCCCGATGAAGGTCGACGTGGCACTGCAAACCAAGGATCCTGGAACGTTTGCGGTAGACACGAAGACACCATTATGCATTTAGAAGCGTCCCCGAAACACATTGGAACAGTGGAAGACGAGGAGAGAGACCCTTCTTCCACACGATGGGCATCTGCATCCCTGGATGGAACATTGAAGATATGGGAAGCACCATCCATGCGAATGGAGGCAATGCTGCAAGGACACACAGACAAAGTCACCATCCTGCATTGGAATCCTTTTGCACAGGATTGTCTGGCAAGCGGTTCACTTGATAAGACTGCACGCCTGTGGGAAAAAAGCAGTGGAGCATGGAAGTGCAGCGCAGTTATGGAAGGTCATGACGGTAGGGTCACCGATCTCGCCTTTGTCAATGGTTCAACAGGGAGGGACCCGTCAGGAATGCTGATCACTGCCTCTACCGACCGGACACTACGGTCATGGAACCTGTTGAGCGGATCTGCCGAGCGAATATTCAAGGGGCACTCTGCACTTGTGCCCAGCTTGGACGTGATGCTCCGAGGCAACCTCGTTGCGTCCGGTTCTGGAGACTGCACGGTGCGAATCTGGGACATGGATGGAAATACCCGACAAACGCTCAAAGGAATGGAAGATGCTGGGGTCAACCTCGTCCGCTTCAGCCCAGCTGGACCAGGTAGCTCGGGTGGAACTGTCCTTGTAACCTGTCACGTGGACCCTCAGAGAGAAATAGGAAGCGTGCTTGTGTGGGACGTAGAAGGTGGATGTGGATGGGTGGATGGTAGGATGGTCGCTCCTTTGAAGGCCTTTCATGGTTTTGGGGGACGAATCAACGACATTGACATGGCGGAAAACGGGGAGGGCGAAGTCTTGCTTGCCATTGCAAGCTCGGATGGACAACTTCGCTGCATGGACATCCAGGAAGGTATATGCCTCTTTGACATGGTTGGGGAGCATGACATCAGCACACCCTACGGCGTGAACAGGTCCGTGTTCAAAGTCAGTTTCTCTGACGATGCCGCCCTCTTGGCCAGTGTCGGCATTGACAATGTGGTGCGCATTTGGCATGTGGAAGAAGGAAGATGTGTAAGGACCTGCATCGGGCACACTGCAGGGGTCCGAAGCCTGCTGTGGTTGCCCAAGTCCACAACACTCCTCTCTGCAGGAAACGACGGAACTATTCGCTGCTGGAATGTGGATATTTCGTGAATGTTTATTTAAGGTCATGGTCACACAAGAGTTGTACGATGGTCGATACTACCTGCGCAGCTGTGTTGTCATTTGCTAGGTCAAAGGTTGGATCCTCTATTTTGGCCTGTAATTGCTTGTCCAGGGCGTAACGCATCTGCCTCACCATGACCGCCACCTGGGCAGGTGCTTTCATGACGATTCGATCCAAAACTTTTATTGTTCCACCCTTGTGATCAACTTCAAGGTTGCTGCTGCCCAGAAGCAGGATAGCCATTGCCGAGACAAGTGTGCAATCGCAGAGGTATACTTTTGAAGTTTTCATTTTTTCATGGAACACAAGAAAAGGATGTTTGTAGCTGCTATACTTTGTAGGGTGTAACAAGCTTGATGGATGAATAGCCACGTCTTGGATTCCATCTGACCATTTCTTCAGCGATTTGTCCCAAGTGGCCACGTTCGGTTGCAGTGCACCGCACAGTACACCCTTTACGACGGCGGCGCACAAGTCATTTCGATTCCAAGGTGATGCAGAATCGTCGTACCATTTCGAGTGCTTGCTGTGGCTTTCCTTTGAAGGTGCACGGCCTTCGATGTAGCAAAATCCTACATCGAGCAAGAGCGATGCAAACTGCTCACGAAGTTCTTGGATCATGTGAAGTGCTTCTATGCTAAGGTAGTGCTCCTTTGCATACCTATATCCTGCTCGTGTACCACCACTGTGCCTTGCAATTGACCATCCCTGGTATGCTACTACCATGGCAAGGTGATCACTCTCACTCCCTGCAGCAAAACTCTTTGATTTGGGTGCAATGAATGTCATATGAACTCTCTCAGCAGCATCAGCAGCATCGGTGGGTATCGAAAATGGTGACTTGTAGGTCAAGCAAGCAGATATTGTCAGCGCGGCATTGAGAGTGCCCAGGGCCGAACCTATGATGAGCAGCTTCCCCACACGAGGGTCGACTGGAAGTCTTGCCAGATGCTGTCCAAGCGACGTTAGTTCTTCTGTTTCGTCCAGTGCTCCTACTTCATGCAGTGTGCGCACTGCCACCTCGATCGCTGCTTTTGGTGGGGGTTCAGGGCATTCAGACAAAAAGGAAGCTGCATTTCCCAGGTGCATCAGCTTGATTTGCAAGACTAAGTCCACGAGAGAGGCTCTTGCAATCTCCGGCAATGCATGTTCAGGGAGGGAGTCTACCCGTGCTCTTGTGAGCAGTGTGAAACACTGTCCCTCTCGGACCCTGCCTGCGCGCCCCTTGCGTTGTCTCAGGCTAGCACCAGGTGCCCAAACTTCAGTCAAGCAAGACATTCCCCTTTTGTTATCCATCCTCATCTCTCTCATCCTACCAGAATCCACCACAAAGACAACGTCATCAATGGTGACAGATGTCTCTGCAATATTTGTGCTTAGAACGACCTTTCTCCTTCCTTCTGGAGGTTTCCTGAAAACAAGGCGCTGCTCTTCTGCCGGGGTGGTGCTATGCAATGGAAGGATCAAATGCCTTCCTTTCGTGTCAGAGAATCTGTGTGATGCAGAAAGCCTCCCCTTCAGAGTTCGGATTTCAGCCAGGCCAGGAAGGAACACCAAAATCGCACCCTCACCCATATGCTCATCAATGTGCGCAAGCAGGTCCTCAATCAGCTCATAATCAACCTTTGACTCGTCCACAATAGCTAAAGATCTCTTGGTGGACTTGCTGAGCCCCTCGTACGCAATTGGGTCGTACAAGGGATTTAAAATCTGTTTGGAAGTGTCTGCCTCTTCATCCCCCCAACCAGCGGAAACCATCTGCTGCTTGTTTTGAGAGTAGGCCTTTTTATGCGCGAATCGCCCGCGCCCCCGATAGGGCCGCAAGGCAGCCCAGCTATCACTGGGAAGTTGGTACTGGAGACTTTCATATATGTCCTCCAGGTGAAATTGCTTCACTGGAAAGGTCCTGCCCTGTGCTTCCAGGACAGGGCAATTCCCTAGATACTCGGAAAAAAGGGAGGGGTCGATGGTGGCACTCATGAGAACCAATTTAAGCGGAAGTTGGTGCTGGGCCTTGCGGCGAGCACTCTGGAGCTTTCGCAGCAAGGCCAGAAGGAAGTCTCCTTGCATCGTGCGCTCATGTATCTCATCCAGTACCACGTGAGACACACCATGCAGTCCAGGATCCGCTGACAAACGCCGCAGGAGGATCCCGGTGGTGCAGTACAAAATTTTCGTGTCTGGCGTCGCCGCATGTTCAAGACGAACAGCATAACCGATCCTGCACTTTCTCTTCCCGGGTGCAGGTCCTTCCCGTTCATCCGCAACGCGTTCAGCAAGAGAGGTTGCCGCAACTCGCCTAGGTTGGGTGCAAATGAGATTGCACCACCCTCCTCCACCTGCATCTGCTGCAGCATCAAAGATATACTGAGGAACCTGTGTCGTTTTCCCACAACCTGTATCGCCACAAACAATCACAGAATCATGCTCCTTTAGAATCTGCAAGAGATCGTCCTTAATTTTGGCAACTGGCAGCTGGCCACGAAACTTTTGCATCCTTGAACCGGCAGTTCGTCTCGACCACCGGTCGAACTCTTCCTTCAGCACTTTGTTCTCCTGCCTCATTTTGCACAGCTCTTCCTCCTCAAACGGTCGGATTACTTCCTCAACACCCTGCCTTGAAACATCCTCAATCTCGCCAGCGGCACGTCCACCCAATTGCTTTTGTGGTAGCAATTCTTCCAGCGATCTGTCAGAAAGTACTTGGCTGACCAGTGCATCCTTTAGATCATTGTACGCCTCCTGATCCTTCTCGTCACTCTGGTCATTCACTTTCGCATTGGCTAGTTTGTCGTTAACAAGGTGCACCCACAATTCTGCAAAGGTGGGAGGCAGCACTTGATGAATCGGACGTTCACTGCAAAGGGCAAACAAGGCACGGGTGGCCGCTGCATTTTGCGCATCTTGTATGGTATCATACGTGGCCGCATCCTCTTCCTCCCCAAAGGTGATCGGGCCCCCGTCCCTTCTCCGTGCCCTCCTACCACCTGCTTTAGAAGGCACCCGATCGAGAGTTACGGTGTACCTGTAACCGTGCTTGATGCCTGAGACTTTGTTGAACTTCGGTGGTGGAATACTTTCCCTTGTGCAGTGTTGCTGCAGAAGTGCTTTTGGTGGGGTGCGCTTCACTGCAGGTGCTTTCGTGGGTGGTTTCTGCTTCCCTTTTTTCCGCTTGGTCTCAGGAACGGTGCCTGAGGGCGTCAGGTCCTCCAGGGTCACGGCTGGCGCCTCCGGCTCTCCCCACGTTTCTGCATTCCCTTCGTCAAACAAGTCAAGAGCGGGCGGCTCTTCATCTTCTTGGTCACTCGAAGATTTGACTGCGTGCGTAGCTCCAGGCCGTTGTTCTCGTGGTTCTGGAGGTGGACCAGCTTCCTCCTCTCCAAGCTCCCGGAGGATTTGGGCAAGTGTACGTGCCCGTTCTGAAGCCTGCTTCTGGGCCTGGACATCTCCGCTTTTCTTCGCTTCTCGAGCCGCGTCTTTGGCTTCGTTCATTTGCGCCACGGCTTCAGCCTTGCTTTTGGGTCGAGGCACTTGAACTTGTGGGACGGCTTTGTGTTCGCTGTACGATTCTTCCGACGGCCTTTCGTCCCAATCTTCCTCGCTGCTGGCTTCTTCCACGTACCTCAGGATCCACTGCGCTTCTTCTTTTTCGAGCGCTTTCAATCCTGCTTTGGTTGGAGCATCTGCATCCTCCATCGCTTGTTCTGTGGCCAACGTTGGTCCTTCTCCCTCTCCTTCGGACACTTTGGACGGGACTTGTTCTGGTTCCGATGTTTCCATCTGGGCGGCCACCACTTTGACGTCTCCTTTTTTTTCCGAGGCACCTTTCCCGCCTCGGAACCTGGCTGGCAGCGATTCGGTGGGCGCGTGCAGCAGCATCCAGTCGATGGCCAGGTGTGCGTCCAAGCTGGCGACGGGCAGCGCTCGGAAGGCCGTTTCGACGACTTGGTGTGCGAACCCTGCGTCTCGGACTTGGTCGTAGACGTCTCCCAGCCTCCTCCTCTCCTGCTCGTCGCTTTGTTGGTCGAGGACTTCGCGCGACGCTTTGCCGTCGGCGTCCACGTGCATCGTCTGCAGCAGCTGTCGCACGCGTGCCTCGCTTTCCACGCTCAGCTGCAGCGCCTTGGTTTCTCCCGTACTCGGTTCGTGCGTCTGGTTCCCTTTTCCTTCCTTCGTTCCCAACGTGTGCCGCTGGTTTCGGCCATGGCGTCTGGCCATCGCGTCGCGACCTCCGCCTTTCCCGACGTGTTTCGACCTCTCCTCTCACGTGTGTTGTCCGAATAGTCTTTCTCAGTGGGTTTTGGGTGAGAGAGATCGATAATTATCACCAGTAATTCACTACCTAGTATTACAGTTCAACTCACGACCGTGCGAGTCACAAACCAGGTTCCAAGTTTGACTGTACGTGGGTTCCAACGGTTCCAGTTGCCGTGCTCTTCCGGTCTTCTCGTAGGCTCACGAGTCCAACACAGCAGCAAGCGTCCACACTTCTCTCTACCAATCCCTTCTGACACTCCACTGGAGTATATCAGGTGGGGGGCAGTGCTACAGTCCCATGCACTACAGGCTACCTACCACTGCAGTCTTCTGTGACGGGGTGACCCAGTCCCTTCGATCCCTTCCGAGACTCGAAACCACCGGGGTGGGAGTATCTTCTCCGAACTGGGGTGACTCGAGTGAACCATCATGATTGTACCGAGATACAGCCAATTGACTAACACTCCCCCTCAATCATGATTCACTCTTGTTTCTTAACAACATGAAGAGCATCTCTGATCTCTTCAAATCTTGATGATGGCAATATCTTCGTGAGATAATCTGCCAACATGATGTCCGTGGGACAGTAGTGAAATTTCACTTCACCACGCACTGCACGTTCTCGTATAAAGTGATGCTGGATGTCAATGTGCTTTGATCTGGAAACTGAATTCAGATCATTGATCATCCTCAAAGTAGCTTGGTTGTCATTCAGTATTGGGATGCCATCCCAAGTACCGTTCATCAAACTTCCCAAGAAGTTTCTGATCCACAGTGCTTCTTTCACGCAAGCACTCACAGCCATGTATTCTGCTTCTGCAGTGCTAGTGGCAACAGTCTTCTGCAACTTGCTATACCATGCCACCAGGCTTCCATTCAGCAGGAACAAGAAACCAGTCCTGGACCTCCTTGTGTCCACATCTGTTCCAAAATCAGAATCACAGTATCCTGTCAACTCCAAACCCATTTCTGCATTTGCTGATACAGGTTCATGCTGACCAAGACACAGACCATGTGTTCTGGTTCCTTTCAAGTACTTCAATACTCTTTTTGCTGCTTTCCAGTGTTCCTGAGCAGGCTTGCTCATGTATCTGGATAGCACCGCTGCCGCATGGGCAATATCAGGCCGTACCGTTGTTGACAAATAAAGCAATTGTCCAACCAACTGCTGGTACTGCACAACCAATTCCTCATCACTTTCTTCCTTTCCTTGTTTCATGCATTCAGATATTGGCACTCTACTCTCCTTTGCATTCTCCATTCCAAACTTTTCCAGCATCTTGTCAATCTTTGCAGCTTCTGACAAGTGCATCATCCTGCTTTTTCTGTTCCTGGTCATGACCATACCACAGAACAAGTGAGCAGGCCCCAAGTGTCTTGCATCAAACTTACTACACAGTCCATCAATGACCTTCTGCAGTAATGTTTTGTCACTTGAAGCCAGCAGGATATCATCCACATACACACATATGTAGCACACCGAAGTATCTGACCTGCAGAGCAGCACAGATTCTTCAACACCGTTGCACGCACAGCCCAGCACCTCTTTCAGGGTAGTGGTCAGTAGCTTGTTCCACATCCTTGGTGCTTGCTTCAGGCCATACAAGCTTTTCTTAAGCTTCAACACCTTTCCTGGTACAGGTTGTACCCCTTCTGGAAACTTCATGTAGATGTCTTCCACAAGATCTGCATTCAGAAAAGCAGTCTTGATATCCAGTTGTTCAAGTTCCAGGTCTTGCACAGCTGCTACTGTCAAGAACATTCTGAGTGCTGTTTTACTCACAACAGGTGCATATATTTCAGCAAAATCAATGCCTTCCCTTTGCTGAAAACCTTTGATCACCAGCCTCGCCTTGTACCGTTCAACGTTACCGGCGGCATCTTTCTTGATCTTGAAGACCCACTTGGTCTCCAGCGCTTTTCTTCCGGCAGGAAGATCCGCAACTTTCCATGTATCAGACTCATACAACGATCTGATTTCATCTTCGACAGCCATTTTCCAAAGATCAGCGTCAGATCTTTCCATGGCTTCTTCATAACCAGAAAAATCTGCAGGGAGTTTTTCAGATTCCACGTCTGCCTTCAAACCAAGAGCAAGTTTCCTGTAGTCAACGCCTTGACGTTGCCTCAAATCATATTTTCCTGTACTTTGAAGTTCTCTTGTTTCGCTTGACGTTTCATTTCGTTCATTCTGATCCGTTATGTCGGTTTCCTCATCAAAACGATTTTCTGCACCAGAATCTGAAATAATTCCTGCATTTTTCACATTGTCATTTTCCAGGTCATGTGGTGCTGTTCCTTCCAGGTTTTCCTGTACTGTGGTATCAACTATACCATCACCAACAACACTTTCCACACTGGTTTGACCACCTGTGACCATCTGATCACTGCTTTTACCGCTCTCCAGGAGCTGAGGGGGATTTTCTGCTTTTTCGGAAACATCGCTCAACGGGCGATTTCCAGGTTCAACAAGCAGATCAGGTATAACCAATTCTTGTAATCCAAATGAACCATGTAGCTTACCTGGCTCACTTTCGAAGAATTCTGCTGTCCTGGACAATACCAACTGTCCATTCACCAAAAATCTGTATGTGCTGCTGTTTTCATAACCAATGAAGACAGCTTCCTGGGCCCTTGGAGCCAACTTTCCTGACCTTTTCTCTTCAGGAACATGCACCAGGGCTTTGCAACCCCATACCTTCAACAGATTTAGGTCTATACTGCTGCCTGTCAGCAGTTCAGCCGGACTTTTATCACCAGTACCTTTTGCCGGTACCAGGTTCCTCACATAAGCAACAGTCCTGACTGCTTCACTCCACAATGAATGGGGCATGTTGCTTTGTATCAGCAGGGCTCTTGTGCCCTCCATAAGTGTTCTGTTTAACCGTTCTGCTTGTCCATTCTGCTGAGGTTCATATCCAGCAGTCTTCTCATGGATGATTCCACGGTCCTTCAGCCACTCCATCAGTTCCTTGTTCAGGAACTCACTGCCTCTATCTGTTCTGATGGCTTTTACAGAACAACCTCCACGTTGCTCAAACCAACTGATAGTCTCCTTCACAAATCCTGCTGCTGCATCTTTGCTTGGTGCCAGGTGCACTTTGCAGGCTTTGGTGGCAGCATCCACTGCAGTCACAACATACCTGTGACCTCCCAGTGCTTCAGGTTCTACTGGTCCCATAAGATCAAATGAGATCCTATCCAGTGGCTTGTAAGTCTGCTTGATGGCTTGGTGTGGTTTCTGTGTCATCTTGGCCTGAGGACACACCACACATGGCTTGGGAAGCTGACTTGGCAGTCCCATGCTCTTCAACACAAACAAACTTGGATGACCAAGCCTGGCATGCCACAGTTCTGCATCTGTGAGCAGTGCCATTGATCCATCTTTTAGAGTCTGTGCCAGCAGCTCTACTTCACCTTTCTTGATGGTGCAGCCTGTGTCATCAAATGTGACACTGGCTCCTGCAGAAATTGCCTTGGGTACTGAAAACAGATTGTATTTCAGTCCAGGCACAAAGAGTACACCAGTGAGGACAATGTTGTGCCCTCCTCTGGAGAGATACACATCTCCAGAACCTGCAATGGGAAGGTTCCCACCTGCAGTACTGATCTCTTTACCATTGACACTCTCCAGGGTGTCATCAAAGAATTTTCTGCATCCTGTCATGTGCTCGGTCGCACCGCTGTCCACGATCCAACTGGACAGGTGAACATCCTGTTCAATGAGTGATGCCATGAAAGCAGTGTGATTTGCTTTTTCATGTCCAGCATCAGTTCCTTTACTGATGTCCTCATTCTTCTTGGGGCAGTGGGGCTTGATGTGCCCAGCCTCTCCACAATGCCAGCAAACTGCTGTCTTGTTGCCAGGCCCTTTCTTGGGCTTTCTGTTTTTGCCCTTCTTCAAAGAAGCTTTCAAGCCTTTGGGCTTGCTGTCCAAAGTCATCTCAAATGCCAACAACTGAGCTCTCAAGTAATCCATCGTGAGCGGGACTCCGGACGCCTGTATCGACAACTGGACAGGCCGATACTCGGACGGCAATCCTCTTTTCACCTTCCTGCACATGTCCTCCTCTGAAACCACTCTTCCAGTGTTCATCACCAGATTGGCAAGTGATTCTACCCTCTCCATGAACTTGCTGATCTTTTCACCAGCATGCATCGCAACTCCATCGTACACATCGAGGGCTGCCTGTGCACTTACTTCAGTATGGAGATCATACTTTCTGATCAATTTCTGCCATACATCTTTGGCTTCTTGCAGATTTCTGAGGGACAGCAAGTCCTCAGATCTCAAGGTCTGCATGATAGCACCTCTTGCTACCAGGCTCCTCTTCATGCCTGTTGGTCCGTCCTCCGTGGCATCGAGAGTATCTCGCAAGCCAGCGACAACCAACACATTCATCATCCTTTCCTTCCAACAAATCCAGTTGGAATGGTCCAACTCAGGTACCTTGGATAAATCTATCCTGTAGGACACCACTTGTGGTCCTGAGCTTGCGCTCATCGTCGGTGTGTCTTCAAACACCTCTGCTGCTCCTGCAGCTTCTGCCATTCTCAAGGCTCTTAACCTGTTGTCCGAATAGTCTTTCTCAGTGGGTTTTGGGTGAGAGAGATCGATAATTATCACCAGTAATTCACTACCTAGTATTACAGTTCAACTCACGACCGTGCGAGTCACAAACCAGGTTCCAAGTTTGACTGTACGTGGGTTCCAACGGTTCCAGTTGCCGTGCTCTTCCGGTCTTCTCGTAGGCTCACGAGTCCAACACAGCAGCAAGCGTCCACACTTCTCTCTACCAATCCCTTCTGACACTCCACTGGAGTATATCAGGTGGGGGGCAGTGCTACAGTCCCATGCACTACAGGCTACCTACCACTGCAGTCTTCTGTGACGGGGTGACCCAGTCCCTTCGATCCCTTCCGAGACTCGAAACCACCGGGGTGGGAGTATCTTCTCCGAACTGGGGTGACTCGAGTGAACCATCATGATTGTACCGAGGTACAGCCAATTGACTAACAACGTGGTGGGGACACCTCTGGGTTTGAAGGGGAGGGAGTCCCTTCTAAACCCACCCGTTCACAAGGGGGGATCCGATGGACGCACGGGTTGAAACGGAGGTGTGAAAAGGAAGAGGGATTGGGGGTCGTCCATCGGGCCACACCTCGGTTCAATCGGGAGGGTTCACCCGGGTCCACCCGGTTCGGAAGTGTTACTGTTGAACCCAGCGAACCAAGGTGCCATCTCGTGCGCATGATCTCGAGCTTGACGAAGGGACAACCTCTTCCCGGGAAGGAGGAACGGTGCAAGGTCGTGCGTGAACCACTCTTCGACCCACCGTCGATCGCGGACCACTGCACAAGGCTCGTTTTGTTGCCTTAGAGAAAAGAGAAGTTCAAGAGACACGCGCGTGCCTGCTCCCACGTGCCATCCACAACGAAGCACAACGAGCAACGAGAACGAAGCGAACGGGACGTGCCAGGGACACGACTCGACGATACTCTCAGATACTCTCATCCACGTAGAAGCACGAGCTATCGGCAAAGGGTGGATTCGCTCCCGACCCCGACCGGGGGTGGTTGTGAGTCTTAGCAGGGATCGAGGGGACGGGGCGACCCTTGTGCAACACATGGAGGGGTGGAGCAAGAAGCACATGGGACACGGTGGCACTTCCTCAACCGGATGGATGTGCTCCAATGGAAGGTCAGAAGGTGAACGGTAGAGAGACAACTGTGGATGCTTGCCACGGCGTCGGACTCGTGGTCCCACCTGGGATGAGAAGAGCACAGCGATTGGAACCTTCGGGACCCACGCCGTCCCACTCGGAACCTTGTGCTTGGTGGTTCGCGTACGTGTAAGTTTGGAAGGGCAATCCCAGGCATTGAATGGCAATAGATCAGGATCGATGTCTCTCACCCAAACACCACCGAGAAAGACGATTCGGTCAACAGAAGGACGCGTGAGAAGGAAAAGGAAAGGGATCTTGGCGATCGCACCCTTTTGGACAAACGCGAGGGGAAGGCAGGAGACACGAGTGGGCAACATGGGCATGAAGACGAGTCCCCATGGCTGATAGGGAGGTGCGTGTAGAGCATCGGATGAACCGACGGCACGGAAGCGACGGGCGAGAAGGACGTGGACACGGTGCAGGTCTCCACGGCAGGGTGGGGCCATGGCTGGGGTTGGACGAGGGAAGGTCAGTCAGGCACGACCCCCCCCTTCCCCTTGGCTTGGTTTCCCCTTCTGTTCTCCCTTTTTCTTTGTGCATTTGCCTGGGTTTCCCCCTTCTTCTCTCCCTTTTCCTTGTGCATTTGCCTGGGTTTCCCCCTTCTTCTCTCCCTTTTCCTTGTGCATTTGGCTGGGTTTCCCCCTTCTGTTCTCCCTTTTTCTTTGTGCATTTGCCTGGGTTTCCCCCTTCTTCTCTCCCTTTTCCTTGTGCATTTGGCTGGGTTTCCCCCTTCTGTTCTCCCTTTTTCTTTGTGCATTTGCCTGGGTTTCCCCCTTCTTCTCTCCCTTTTCCTTGTGCATTTGGCTTGGTTTCCCCTTCTGTTCTCCCTTTTCCTTGTGCATTTGGCTGGGTTTCCCCCTTCTGTTCTCCCTTTTTCTTTGTGCATTTGCCTGGGTTTCCCCCTTCTTCTCTCCCTTTTCCTTGTGCATTTGGCTGGGTTTCCCCCTTCTGTTCTCCCTTTTTCTTTGTGCATTTGCCTGGGTTTCCCCCTTCTTCTCTCCCTTTTCCTTGTGCATTTGGCTGGGTTTCCCCCTTCTGTTCTCCCTTTTTCTTTGTGCATTTGCCTGGGTTTCCCCCTTCTTTTCTCCCTTTTCCTTGTGCATTTGGCTGGGTTTCCCCTTCTTTTCTCCCTTTTCCTTGTGCATTTGGCTGGGTTTCCCCCTTCTTTTCTCCCTTTTCCTTGTGCATTTGGCTTGGATTCGATCCACCGTTGTCGCAGTTCGTGGTGCCATCTTCCACGCGATGGAGGCTTGAGGCGCACTTCCGCCATCGCCACGCGCGCGTGCGGATCGAGGCGGGACGTGGTGGATGGCGGGCAGGGTGCAGAGGGCGATGGAGGCGTCCGTGCCGCCTTCCGAATGGCTCCACGGACGCGTGGTGGCCATGGACGCGGGCGCCTGCGAGGCCATGCCGACGCCCAAAGCGCACCTGCACGCCATCCGATCGGGATGCGTGGGCGTGTACGACGTCGAAGGGACGCGGATGGAGGCCGTGGTGCGCGACAGGGACGTCCTGCTGCTGTGGACGCGCGTCCTGGACGAGGCGGTGGAACCCGTGCGAAGGTGGCGGTCCCAAGGCGCCAAGCACGTGCGCGTGCTCTGCGCCCTCTCCGAGGACGCCCACGCCGCCTGTTCGCGCTCGCGCTTCGAAGAAGACGCCTACGCGTCCTTTCGAAGCCTTGTGGACGCCTGGTGCGACCCCTTCGACGACGTGGACGCGTCCACGTCCCGCTTGGACGTGGTCCATTGGCCCATGTACGTGTGCGCCACCTCCGCTTCGGCTTCGGAATCCTTCCATCTTCCGCTCCAGATCGCACACGTGACGCATGGAAGGATCCAGGACGCGATCCGGAAGGATTGGAAGCGATCCTTGCGCCACGCCATCCGCGGCACCGTGGAAGAAGACGTGGACGAAGACGTGCACGTGGTCGTGTCGCGTCCGCGCGCGCCTTGGCGTGCGCCGACGAGGAAGGACGCGGAAGGAGAGGCGGAACGGGACGTAGACGCGTCCAGAAGCAATGCATGCGCTTTGATGGATGCAGTGGCGCAGCTGCAAGGACGCATGGCGTCCACCTGCGCCTGTGGACAAGCGAGCCGACGCGTGGCGCACGCCATGGCCGCGATGCCGAGCTCCACGCGCAGGGAAGCGCCCAAAACCACGATGGTGCTGGTGGATCGAAGCACGGACCTCGTGGCGGCGATGCGCAGGGATCCATGGCGGGATCGATCGCGTGGGACCACGTGCGACGTGCGTTGGGACCAGGAAGGCATGCCGCCGATGCGACAAGCGTGCAAGTGGAAGATGGACGTGGGAGACGCGAAAAGGAAGCGATGGAAGAGAATGGCGCACGAAGACAAGGTCGCCGTGGCCTGTGCGAGAGGCGGAGACCCGTCCGCGGCCTTGAAACGGGCCATCGACGCGCTCCACGGCGAAGAAGAGACCCTGGCCGACGCCTGCGCACGTGTCGGATTGGCCTACGCCTGCGCTGGCGCGCACGCCGAACGGACGCTGGAGCGAGGCGCCTCGCCTTTCGAACTGGAGGAGGAAGGAAAGCTCCGACGTGCGATGCGTGCGAGGCTGGTGCGCCATCCCGATGAATCGGCACGCGAACCCTGGCTGGCGGACGTGGTGGACGCGTCCAAGGCAGAGGTCGGAAGGCGAAACGCAGCCATGGACAATCGCGTGGAAGAGGTGCTGGAGATGCTCAGGGAAGTGGCCTACGTCGCCAGGCGAGAAGCACAGGATCGACACCCCCATCGGACCAGGCTGGCCTGGACGGTGGACGAGTTCCTCCAGGGCAAGGACCTGAAGGGATTCGTGCACGTGCCCACGTCCTTGGGAGCACTGGTGCGCACGGGATTGGGCGCATTGGGACTCAAACAGACGCATCCCAGCCAAAACCCCCTGGTGGTGGTCTTCGTGCTCGGAGGAATCACCCACGAAGAAATACGAGAGGTCCTCGAAGTCGCGAAGAAGCACGGGAAAGAGGTGGTGGTGGGTGGGAGCCACGAGATCGAACCCATGGATGCCTTTCGAGGAATCATGGCGGGAGTCGCCGGGTACCAATGAAACGCGCGTGGGACGGATCCCGTCCCCCGACGCCGAAGAATCGCTCGAATGGTGAACCGGACGGACCCGGATCGATGTGCACGTGCTTGGATTGAATGCCGTGCGCGATGCCAAGGCGCGATTGTCCAATTCAACGACGGACGCGCTTGGCAGCCGCTGCCTTTTTGGGCTTTCCTTCCGTCGATGGACGCTTGGTCGTCTTCACGGTGGTGGTGGGACCGAAGAAGGATTCCAAACGCCCCTGGGTGGCCTTGCCTCGAGCGGACTTGATGCGCTCGATCACCTTCTTCACCCTGTCCTCGTTGAACTGGCGGTCGCGGACCAGAAACTGGACGAGTCCCTCCTCGTCAGGCGCCGACCACTTGAACTCGGGGATTTCCTTTTCCTCCAGGATCTCCGGCTGGAGGAAGAGCTTCTTCGCCTCTTCGTGAATGAAGTCTTCCGGAACGACATACCTTTCCTTGTCCAGAGACTTCAAGATGGCCTTGATGCTGTGATGTTCCTTGATGAGCTGCAAAGCTTTCTTCGGCCCGATCCCTCGGATGGTACCGCAATAATCGCACCCTAGGAGGATGCACATGTCAACAAACTCTTCCTGGGTGAGCTGGAGCTCCTGCAACACCTTTTCCAGCTCGAATTCCATCACATCCAGCTTGGCACTGGGAGGCGCCATGAGATTCCTGGCCAAGCGGGAGGCACCGAAGGTCAGAGCGTCCATGTCTTCCGTCGCGACCGCGTACACCAGCCCCCTCCGACAGAGGTCGGAGCATTCCGCCTCCGCTTCCGAGGGGGCTTCGATGACGGGAACTCCCATGAAGCGGAGCAGCTCCTTGCACTCTTCGTTGTGCTGTTTGGTCACCTTGACCGTCCGTTTGCTGTATTTTTCGATGGCTTCCTGATCTCCCTTCTCCTTGGCTTCTTCTAACATTGCAGTCGCTTCCCCTCTCTTGCCCAATCGTTTTCCCAGCTCACCTCCTTTGAGTTCCGGTGGTTTGCCATCGAACACGTACACCGGCTTGATGCCTGCCTCCAGCATCCTTGCGGTGCGATACAGCATCCCTTGCAAGTGCGCAGTCGACTCTCCCGTGTCGGTGGTCAAGGTGTCGGTCCCAGACCGACCGACGACCACCATCGCTTGGTAGATATGCATGCTCGCATCAACCGCCACACGTCGGCCGAAGAAGCTCTCGAACTTCACCTTTCGACTGGCGGCAGGCGCTTCGTCTCCCAGCAGCTTCGTCAATCCTTTGATTCCCATGATGCAAGGAAGGGCGCAGATCCGTGGTTCGATCTCCCGCCAAAAAATCCGCCTTGCGCCGCTCCTGGTGCGCCCGTTTTCGCGGGAAATCGATCCAGGGGATGACGCCCCAGCCACCCGGAGCACACGAGGAAGTGCAATCCACGTGGCACGGATGGAAGGTGCACATGGGCAACTTCTTGGATCCCATCCGATGGGCATCTCCAAGGAAAAGGGAACATGCACATGGCCAATGCACCATCGCCGTGCCGATGGTGTCCAACGTGCGGAGGGGAAGAGAGGGAAACCCACGGCATCCAGGACGCGCAAGGCGCACCGACCACAACACGCGTGTAATGGACTCGTCTTGTAGAACGAACGAGCACGCGCTCGTCCAGGGACGGCGACCTTGCAAGTGCCGGTCGGTCCTCGTCGGCATCACACCCGCGATGCCATGGAACGGGTCATCATGCATTCGCGTGAAAATGCTCGCAGCCATGCGACGACCGCCATCCATCGTTTCAACAAGGAAGCCCCACATTTTCCGTGTTGATGACCCCGCATTGGTCTCATTGGACAGAGATGAACCCATGCGCACATGTTATACATTTTTTACGTTCTATAATGCTTGTGAAAGCATTGAATCTTTTCGTGCGTATGGCTTGCAAGGGCATCTTCGCCGGCATTGGAGGGACGATCCTGGCAAGCGTTTCCTTCTCCACGTTGCAAAGGTCAAGAGTTTGATCGTAGAATCCTGAGTTTGAGTCCTAGCCTCGATCAATAACATCAATTGTGAAGAACTTACGCGGGTATCACCATTGCCTGATCACGTTGTGGCACAAGAATGGAGTAGAGAACTTCGTCGGCCTTGCGGGGGTGGAGCGATTGGCGCTCGAGCGAAGAGCACCACGTCCGAGCTTGCAATTTTTTCATCCACGCAACCGCCGACCCTTCCCAACAGGCGGGGCGGGAACACGCAAAACATGAGTTTTTCGCGTTCACCGGTCGGTGGACCCTTGCATCGGCCGTTGCTCCCAAGCACCCTCCTCCATCGACCGCGATGGGATTGTCACGTCCCGCACATGTTCCTTGTCACCTCCATTCCCCCCATTCCATCGTGGCACGACGTCTTCGAACGCACCTCTTCGTGCCACACCCCTTTTCGCAAGGAAGGCTCCTGGCCAAGGTCGGGGACGTCCAAGTCCCTCCGAAATTAAGCGAATGGGTTAACCCCATCGAGAGAGATCGCGTCTCCATCGACCGACGTTTTGGTGCGCACGAGGCGCGTCTTCATGCCGACTGGGAAGCTGTTTGTGACGCTGCATCGGGCCGAGGTGGGTGCCAGCGGATGTGGATGCATGCAACCGACCACGTACGCGGTGGTGCAGCTGGGAACGGTGGTCAACCGACGCTTGGGTGGACAGCAGTTCCGGACCATGCGTGCGAAAGGTTGGGAACCTGCCTTCGAACAAGTCTTCACGTTCGACGTGCGTGAAGGCGATCCAAACGTGGTGCAGATCAACTTCTTCTCGCCCAGCTTCCTCGGCGACGACGCCGCGGGCGCCACGAGCATCCCGCTCTCCGGCGTGCTGAGTATGGGAAGCACAAGAGCCAACTATCCTTTGCTCAACGTCCATGGACGACAGACAGGACTGGTGGAGGTCTCCATGCGATGGGAAGGGGCCAGGAAACCTGCCATGGACTACCTCAGGACAGTGTTTGAGAAAGTGGACAAAAACCACGACGGAGAGATCGACAAAAGGGAACTCATCATCGCACTAAGGAAAGATCCCGACGTCAGTGCACTGATGCAGCTGCCGGCCAACATAAGACAAGAAGACGGCTCGCGGGATACCTTTGAGAGGGTGTTCCAAACCATTGATGCGGACGATTCGAGGACCATCACGTGGAGCGAATTCCTGACCTACTTTGAAAGGAACTTAGCACAAGACCAAGCACAGTACCGAGAAAGACCAGCAGACGCGTATCGACCTTGGAACCCGTATCACGTGCCAGATACGGCAGGATACAATCCCACCAGGATGGGTGGATCTGCGATGCCAGATGCGCACTACGGGCAACCTGCACCAGGCACATATTCCACTGGTTACCCGGCCAACGGAGCAGGAGGAACAGGACAACAAGGGTATGCAACGGGGTATGCAACAGGACCTCCGCCGTCGGGTTACCCACAGAATCATGGACCGCCGCCAGGGTATCCCACCAACTGAGACCTAGAACCTAGGCATATTCAACGGGAAATAAGATGAACTTTTTGGTAAAGCTGCTTGGTTAATTTTGTATTTTAGATTTCTCTTTCTTTGTAATTCAGAAAAAACTGTTCTGTGAGAATCCGCCTCCAGCATAATTACCCGAGTTGCCGTAGAAGGAGGGCGTGACTTGTGGCTGAAGACCCTGGGCCGATCCTTGGGACGGGGCTCCATGCGGACCCTGCAAAGGAGGCCCGTTGTTTGCCGGAGTCAACCCATCTTTCCCGAAAGCAGCAAACGGTTGTAGACCATCTGCTGGTTGCATGTAGGAGTAATGAGATTGTGCTTGGACGCTGGGCATGTTTTTTTCTGCGCTCCCAACTTTCTTTGCTGGAGACGTCCCACTGGAGATGCTTAGGTTGTCGAGGGATAGCTTCACCTTGCCTTGGCCTAAGTCATTCAGATACGTGTTAGCTTTCTCCCATTCCAGCTTCTTCCTTGCGGATTTGCTTGCCGAAGAATCACCACTGGCTGGAGATGAAGAAGAAAACGGATTCACCGACTTGCTTTGCTCAAGAGAAGGCCCAGGAACACCATGCGTTTGTGCCTGGATTCTTGTCTGTTGCTGCCATGATCCCTGCGGCTGTGCTCCATCAGCAGGAGACTCATGGCGCCGCACAGAAGAGGATCCAATGGATCTATTAGGATCGGCCTGGTAGGTATTTGCTGATCCTGCTTTGTTTTCAAAGCCAAAGGTATCTTGGTTAAAGTCCACCAGCTGCTGTTGGGGCTGCCCTACATGTTGTCCTTGCTTACCCTGTAATGTGCTGTGCATGGGGTTTTGTTGAACCCGAGCATCCTGCTGTGGCATTGCTGTTCCTTGCATGTATATCAACTTCTGTTGTCTCTGGGACCCTTGATCCTGCCTATCCTGAAAGAAGTGAGGCTCATCCATGGTACGATGCGAGACTCGACCCTGCGATTGCAAAGGTTGCCCTAGAGACTGTTGCCGGGGAGGATAAAGAGGCTGCTGTACAGGAGGTTGAACTTGCCGTTGGCGTCCTTGTAAGACTGGTTGCGGGGCAGCAGGATTTGCTGGAGAAGCAGCTTTGTGCACTGGTGAGGGTGGCCAGAGATCAGTGGAGTGAGCCCTTTCAAGCTTCCTTCCCGGTCCTTGACTGTTCTGGGAGGACCCGCTCGAATGCCAACCTTGCGAATCTCTTGGTGTAGACGTTTCAACACCAAAATTGCCACCGTAGTATCTGTCGTCCCCAGCACGCACACTTGCAGGTTTCCTGGGTGTGATCGGATCATTCATAACAATATTTCCAGGTGCCATGACTGCCTTCCTTCCCGAGTCACGATCGTGGTTCGCGCTTGGATGACGATGAGGGCTTGCGCTACCATAACTTTGCTGGTTCCCTTTGATTGTGGATTGCACGTGCCCTGAATGGTGTCCACTGATTTGTCTGGTTGTGCTGCGGGCTCGCTCCCGCTCTTCTGCGAGCAGTTCCTCGTCGTTGGCGAGGCGGAGCAATTCGTCTGCTTTGCTCCTTACGATGGATCCGATATCTTTTCCTGTCGCTGGGTCGGTGTAACGGAATGCGTTCTTGATTTCTTGGATCTTCACGTGCATGAGGCCAATGCGTATGGGATTGCAACAGCTGGGATGTCCGACCTTCATCAGGTAGTCGATCACCTGCAATGCCTTGGAACACTTCCTCCACTTGCTTCCACGTTCGTCCAACCTCTCCTCCAGCACGCGGAAGATGGCTTCGAAGCTTTCGCGGCTCTCGTACGATGCAGCGGCGAGCTCACGAAGCTGTGTGCCTGTGGGTCCCCATGCTTCAGACGTCGTGGCTTCGCGCACCTTGGTCTCGATCGGATGTGCCCCTCGGACTTTCGCTTTGAAAGCTCTCGAAGCCTTCGAAGCTTTGGCCGCTCCGCTGTAAATCATGCCTTGTCCTGCTTCTGCGCTCTTCGGTTGCCGCTTCGACGTCGGCCGACGGTGCTCGACGCTTCGTTCGGACCGCGCGGAAGGGTTGCGAACGCTTCCGCGCCTCCTTCTGCTTGGTGTTCGGAGATCTGTGCTCCAATGGGTACTCGAAAACGCCGCTCGTGCGGGATTTCGAAGCTGGAAGCGGCGATGGCGGAGGCCTCGTGATCGACGATCGTCGCGCGCAATCCGACGTCGTCGAACGCCTCGATGCCCTCCCTCCAAAGCTATCGATCCCAGGAGGGACGAGTTTCGATACACAATCGAGAGCTTTGCACCTGTCCATCGAGATCTTTGGGGACCGGGACGGAATGGGGGGCGACTTGGGAAGGGTTGATCGAGGACTCCAATCAAAGGATCGGGTCTAGAAGGAGGATTGGAAGGGGAAGGTACCGGTCTCGTGAACCTTCGAACCATGTGGAGGCGGTTGCCACAGCCTTGGGTGGGAGTGTGGGCACCACAGTCCTCCTGGATGGAGGCATGGATTGCAGTGCTCGAGGCAGGTTCAAAGGCCACGTTCCACCTGTGAAGCAACCAAACGAAGAAGGATGGACGGGATGGTACACACCAATGTACGTTGCAGTGGCATTTATTCACCTTTGACCCTGCGCATGACGGAAGTGGGCAATGCATAGGTCGGGTCGACCTCTGCTAGACCCGGGTACTGCATGAGCGACAGACCTGCGATCCCAAAAAATGTGTGGTACACGTCCACCATGTTTCCAACACGGTCGGAGATTCCTCCATCCACGTCTTGACAAGACATGATGAATTCTTTCAGCTTTTCCTGTTCTATCCATTGTATCCTCCCGATGATGGAAAGGCTAGAAAGCACCCACCAAGAGTAGCAAACATCTGGCAACTTTTCAGGACGTCCGTTCAAACCCCCGCCTGGTGTCTGACGTTCGCACAACCACCAGCCCAACAAATCCTTGTCGACCGTGTCCAAAGCATTCCCAATGGCCAATGCGCCCACGCAGCAAAAAATTTGCCCAGCATGCGACTCCCCACCCGGTCGGCAACCGTACCCTCCATCGAAATTACGACAACTTTGCACGAATTGGATGGCCTTGTCCACCTCGATGGCATCGAGCCGACCAAGCAGATCAAGACAGCACAATGCACAGTACGAAAATCGCGTGTCGACCTCGCCCCACTCGTCTCCTGCGAAGGATCCGTCCGGCTGCTGCAAACTTTGTACGTAAGAAACCACCCTGGCCACATCCAGCAAGTCCAGCCTGTCCAGCAGCACCAGGATTTGAACGGCACTGAGCGTGTACAGCATGTGGGGATCATGGCCCACATTCCCTGCGAACCCCCCGCATTCTCCTTGGCACTGCATCAACCATTCGAGCATTCCCTCCAATTCCATGTTCTCCAACTTCCCTATCAAATGCATGGCTGTGAGTCCCCAGTACACGCCACTGACACGGATGTGTTCTGTGACAAGGCTCTCCAGCGTTTCTTCCTTCTGGTTTTCCAGGCTCTTGATGTACTTCGCGTGCGCCTCGACATCAAGCTCTAGGCACGTGGATCCTTCACTCATGTCCACTGTTTCTTCTCTCTTCAACCCCAGAGGTCCCTTTGTGCCGTGTTTGAACGCCGCAAGCCTCCACTTCGAGAGCGTCGGCAGCCTCGTTTCGCCGGCGAAGCGAGCTCTCCAGGTCCTTCCCTGGATCTTCGTGTCCCAGCTTCGATCCCAGGTCGAGCGGGGTCGCTCGCACCTTGCCTACCAGAGCACGAATCGGAGCTCGGCGCGCGGATTCGAAGCGCGCTTCTCTCCGAATTCCGCGGCGTGTGCCGACGCGTTCGCTTCGCAGCCCCGTTTTCTCGATCGAGCGCCCGTTTCGCGGGTATGTTTCGTGGATCGGACCCATTGATCGGAACCCTTTTCCGGTTCGATCCGACCTCCTTCCCTTCTGTTCCCGAAGGAACCCGGCCATGGCCCCCACCTGCAGTTCCCTTCCGATCCAGGACGTGAACTTGAGAGGGCTGGAGGGAGGCCCATCCAGGTTAACCCAGGGTTTAGGAAGAGGTTCGAAAGGAGGTGCAAGCCCAGTTGGACGGGGTCTGGTGCGGATTGGCGTCGGCCATGCCGCGCAAAAAAACGACGCACGCGACGCCTCCTCCGAGCGCCCTGCTGGTGAAAGCGGCGGGAGAACTCGCATCAAAACAGGCCAGGCGGTTGGAAGCGGAGCGAGAAGCCAAGCGGGCGCGAAAGGAAGGGATTCCGAAGCTGCCGCCGTTGCCGGACGTCCCGGACCACCAGGATGTCGAGCTCGAGCTGCCGGTCGAAGACGGACCTGGACCCAGGTTGAACGTGGCCAAGAACTTCTTGGAGCTCTACGAAGCCGTTCTGATCTGCATCAAAGGTCTGGAGAGTGGCGTGAGCTCTGCCATGGCCAAGAGTCTGAACGGCCTCGCCAAGTTTGCCTCCCAGGCGGAGGATCGGGAACTCGTGATGCTGTGCAGGAGGCCAGGGATATTGGAAGCTTTGGCTTATGTCATGCAAAACTGGAGGGTGTCCAGATTTACCGATCGGAAAGCAACCACCCCAGATCCTACGACAGAGGTGTGGCTGGACGAAGAAGCGATACACGAGGGATGGGAACGGGTGGAGGATGAACTGGTGTGGTGCGACGAGGTATTCAGCAAAAGGGGGGGTGAGCAGATGTACGAGAGCAGCTACCATAATTTTGGGGTCTGCGCATCCAGCATATTGTGCAACCTTTCCCTGCACAAGTCGACAGGGGCGATCCTCGCGAAGAACCGATATGTACTGTCAGTGGCCATTTTTTGCATCGAAGACATGGCCAACGAGGAGGCTGAGCTCATAGAAAACGCTGGTGAGATATTGGTCAGCGCCGCAAAATCGCTGGACCTGTCCACTTGGAAGCTTAAACCGGGTATGCGGAAAGAAGACGTTGCGCCCTTTGCCAGCCAGGAACGTTTGTTACGAGTAGTCGATATGCTTATTAGTTCAGAAGTGGAGAGACACCACACGTTAGGATGCAGGATACTTGCCAAACTTGCGTTGACACCGGCAAACGAGGAATGGGTGGTTGGTTTTGGGGCGAACGCCGCGGTGCGTTTGGTCAAGCTTCTGAGCAAGGGAAGCAGGGGCTCCAGGGCGGCAGCAGTGGATGCGGTCCACAGTTTCACTCAGTCGGACTCCACCAGTTGTCGCATGTTTGGCAGTTGTTCAGGCTGCTTTTCTGCCCTGATCGACGCCCTCTCGGTGGCCTCCACGACGTTTGATGAGCTGGGTTGGAAGTCTGCACTGGTCCTCGAGCACTTGGCAACGGACCCACGCAATCGAGAAGCAGCCAAGGCGTTCGAGGGGGACATAGCCAACCTGGCCATGAGCAAGACCTGGGTGGCCGACGTAGCGGCCAGCACCTTATTGGGGCTCCGTCTCAACGAGGGTTCGCGCACGAAATAAAGAAGCACGCTCATTGGCTTACATCGACCACAACCACCGAGGTTGACCCGTTCACTTTTCTTTGAGGACCACTCCATCTCCACCTGCAATGATGACCACATTGGCCATGTCCATGAACAATCCGTGCTCCACCACACCGACGAGTCCTTCGATGGCTTTCGCAGCTGCATAGGCGTCCTTGATGGGCGTTTCGAAGTACAGGTCGACGATATAGTTGGAGTTGTCGGTCACGTAGGGCTTGTCCCCTTCCATGCGCAGCTTGGCCGTGCATCCAGCCACTTCCGGCAGGCTTTGCAGCCGTTTCAGATTATATTCCCAGCAGAACTGGACCACTTCTACGGGCATGGCCAGTTTGCTTCCTCCGAGTCCGTCCACGAGCTTGGTGTCGTCGACGATGCACACGAACTTGTCCGAGGCCAGTTCGACCATCTTCTCGCGCAGCAGCGCACCGCCTCTTCCTTTCACGAGGTTGAGGTTTGGGTCCACTTCGTCTGCACCGTCGATGGCCACGTCCAGCTTCGGTTGCGTGTCCAGCGTCGCGAGCGGGATGCCGAGCGCCTCGGCTTGTTCCTTCGTTCGTTCCGACGTCGGTACGCCGACGATGTTCTGGAGCTCTCCGGATTGGAGCAGCTCTCCGATCCGATCCACGGCATAGGCAGCCGTCGAACCTGTTCCCAGGCCCACCACCATGCCGCTTTTGACGTATTCCACCGCCTTCCAAGCCGCTTGCTTCTTGAGCTCGTCTTGGCTCTGCGCCGACGCACGCACCGCCATGGACCCACGTGCGCAGGCCGAGGCTCGAGAGGCGCGCAGGAAGGGATGAGCACGCGACAGTCGCGCTTGCATGGCACCGGTGGGAACCCGAGGACGTGCGAAACGTCTCCGAAGCGGCCTTGGAGCTGTGCAGCGAAGCGCTGGTGCGGCGGAATGGGCGTCGAAGCGGCGGGTTTCTGGATAAGGATCCGCCGACGATGGGCGTAGGACGCTCCTCCTTCCCACAGGGAAGGTCGGCGCGTCGTTCCGGTAGGTCGTGGAGACGTCCTGGGGTCCTGTGCGATCGATGAAGGACGCGATTGGATCGCGCGCGCGCCATGGCGGACGCGACGCGCGTCGGACATGCCGCCACCTTGGTACGATATAAAATTCACGCGTCCTCCATATGTGACAGGGTTTGAGTGGGTTTCGTAGTGTAGTGGTAAGCACCTCAGACTTTGACACCGAAGGGCGTCCCTTGGGCGGCATCCGTTCGTGTAGACATCTGAAAACCGGAGTTCGAATCTCCGCGAAACCAAACCCGTCCATTACCTCCTTTGCTTTTGGTTCCTCTCGAAAGGGGGGGGGGAATGGCTGGCCTTGGGATGGTGGAGGCGGGGCCGAGCGAAAGGGGTGGGGGGATCCCCTTTCGAAAGGAGGGAATTGCCGGTTCGAGGCGCGGGTTCGAAAGGGAAAGAGGAATCCCTTTCGATCCTTCGTTTGGAAAGGGAGAACGGTGGTTCGGACGGGCAGGGAAAGCGTCGACGAAGGAAAGGACCGCGTCGTGCGCGTTGGAAGGACGAAAGAAGCGCCATGGGTGGAAACGTCGAGACCTGCGTGCTCCTGGTGGACGGTGCATGCGTCCTCTGCCACGGATTCGCGACGTTCGTGTGCGCCAGGGATCCAGAGGGAAAAATACGATTCGAAACGCAGCAGAGCGAGCTCGGGAAGGACATCCTCCGACGACACGAAGTCGACACACAGCTCGAAACCGTCGTGCTCGTGTGCAACCATGGATCGAAGGCATGCGTCAAAACCCACTCGGACGCCATCCTGGAGACCTGCAGGCGACTGCCATGGCCCTGGAAATGGATGTACGCTCTGGTGGTGGTGCCCAGACCCGTACGAGACTGGTGTTACAAGACGGTGGCGTCACATCGATACAGCTGGTTCGGACGAAAGGACAGGTGTAGCCTGCCCGATGCGATCCTCAAGAAACAGCTCCAGGAAAGAAAGGCCAAACCGGCGCAGGATTAGCAAGAGATGGACGAAACACGAGCTGCCATGCAGCCGACTTTATTCTCCAGGATGTCGCCCACGTGCAGGAACAAAAGAGGTCCGAACGAGCAGAACAAGATCAAAGACGCCTCTCATGCTCGATCACCAGCTCCTCCAAAGACATGGGGATCCAACGGTCGCCAACCTTGGCACGAATCACTTGCTGGGTTGCATCCAACGTGATGCTCAAACGCCCAAACCCATACACCGGAAGGCCGGCATGCACTCTGCCAGGCTTGGGCAGGAAGGCCACGTTATTTTCCTCGGCGTATTGCTGCACGAGTTCCTTCAAGCCAATGTCTTCCGCAAAAATGGACGCTTTCCTTCCCAAACCCGCCCCGCCAATAGGGATATCTCCGTCTGAAAAAGCAAACTGCTTGGGCGGACGTGGCACCTTCTTCCCTGATGTTTCCACTGCTGCATTCATCATCTCCAAGGCCACGTTGAAGCTCTGACGTATGACATCGTTTGCAAGAACGTCCTCTGGGAAAAGGGACTTCCAGCCCAGGTACCAGCTGCTGACCTCATCAAAGTCAGGATTGGAGACTAACCATTCATACAGCACCTCCAACCATTCCGGAAACAGGAACCTCGCAAACAAGTAGGACAACTGACGCGAGGAAGCGAGACCGTCCCATTCCATGATCCACTTGAGGGGTTCGATGTCCTGCTTCTCAGGATTGATCTCCAGTTGGTTTTTCAACACCTCGCTCAGTTTTGGCAGAACGTTGCGCTGCACAAACTTTTCCCAGGTGCGCTTGCCCCAGAGACGAACCCACGGCTTCAACAGCTCCTTCGCAGATGGATCAGATGGATGCCAATCACGCAGGGCCATGGCAATTCTGTGCTTGGCGGCAGCAAAAAGGGGATCCATATGATCCCCCATATGAATCAACCACGGGTGGACCCAGTGGTGGATTGAAGCATCCACTAAAGATGGCTTCCAGTTCTCGATGCAACGGTGAACCTTAGGCAACACGCACTGCACCAACAAGGCCGATTTTATTTGTGGCGGGATGATGTGCTCCCAGCTCTCCACCAAGGCAAGGGCCGGTTCTGGATCCAAAGGCTGCCACTGGTTCAGCAAGGCCGACCGAAGCTTTGGTAACACAGCCTGCTCAAGAAGGGCTTGGAAGCAGTTGAAAGTGCCTTTGCTGGGTGTTTGCTGTGCACTGGATTCGTGAGCATCGAGGATTCCTTTCCACAGGGTGACATCCTCGACCCCATATCGAGGGTCATCCAGTGGTTCCCAGTCGGCAAACATGTCTACCATGGGAGGCGCTGCATGCGCGCATGCAATGCAATCGATGCGATGTTCGAAGAATTCTGCCGTGTAGTGCATTTGGATCCTCAGGTACAAGTCCCCAAGCTCGTCCAGGCTTGTTCGTGCGCCCTGCTCAGCAACGTGCTTTTCGATCCGCGCAACCTCTTGCTGAAGGCATTCCAACCTCTCGGCCTTGCTCTCGCTTTCCTGGATGTCTTGCTTGAGACGTTCTGCGTCCCTCTGTAAGATTCTGATGGTGTCTTTTTCGTGATGAAGCTTGGCATCGACGGCCTGGATCTGGGATTCGTTCAAGTTGACAATCAACCTCAAGTTATGCTGCAATCCTGCAAGAGGGCTTTCGTCTTCTTCCGATGCTGCCTTGCTCCCGATACCATCCGCACCCATCATGACCTTGACCTGCGGTCCCCTCATGTCCACGATCTTCATGGGGGCTGCTTCTGCCCTTTCTTGTAACATCTCCTCGGCGGTCTTGTACTGCATTTTTTGCTTCACCCTCCTCTCTCTGCTCTTCCTTTTCCATAGCTCGGCCTCGGCTTCCACGTGCACCTCTTCTTCTACCTGTGACTTCTCCGTTGGTTTCCTTCTGGATTCCTTCTCTTTCACTTGGGATTCGTCCACCGGTGCCGCTCCAAGTCCTGCACCTTGGGGGCGCATCTTCACCTCGATGGGTTTGGCGATTCCCTTTTCGTCCTTTCCCAGCTTCCCTTTGAATCCCATTTTGCTCAGCAGCTTCATGCCGATCCCTTTGGTGTGCTTTTCGAACGCCGCGAATCCAGGATCCGACACCGGAGCAGTGGTCGCATCCGGCACTTGCTTGTTCTTCCCTTTCTTCTGCGCCACGGATGTTCGTATCCTGCGTGGAACGGACCACCTCGTCGAGTCAGTCGCGTCCCTTTCGACCTCTCTTTTGCGTTTCGTGCGCGATGCGACGCACCTTCGTCCGAATTCCGTCGGCAGGACGAGCTCTTCGCCGTCGTCGTCGGACTCGTCTTCCGTGCTCCCTTCGTGGCGCCAGGCGTTCCTGCTCGGGGAATCCAGGGGCACGTGGGACGTCCTTCCTTTCCTCCACGACGCGCCATCGCCGCGCAAAGACGCGTGGAGCGACGCGTCGTCGCGCGCGTCGTCCGAGGACGTGTCCATCGCGCCAGTAACCCTAAACCCTAACCGATTGCGTCCAGGACCGTTCCGGTTTCTTCGGTTTCGATCTTCCGATCGACCCGAAGGACGTCCCTTCTAAAGCTCGGGTTCGAACCGAAGGGGCTTCCGATGGACGGTTCCTTCTGGGAGGTGGTTGAAGCGAGGCCAGGTGCGATGGACCGCACTTGCGCCATGCGCCACAAACGACGCATGCAACCTCGCCATGGAAGAGAGGACGACGTTTCGTGCTGACCCTGGCGTGCACACCGGATGCGGAACGCGACCCTGTCCATCTCTCGTGTCCATGCAGAGGTTTCAAGGCCATGTCTGGGAGGAGAAGCTTCCCCATGGATGGACCAGCTGCTTCCTGAGAACAAGCCACGTACACCAAGGAGACGTTCGTGCACGTGCTTTCGGATCCAATCCATCGTGAAGGGGGACGTAACACGGATGCTTGATGCCGACCACGCGACATCCCATCGCCAAAGTAGGAATGGAACGGAGAAGATCGTGCAGCTTGCCATCACCTGGTGGTAATGCCTCCTTCGAGATGCGGTGGCGCGATCCACCACCGTGCAAAAGCGCGGTGCACGTGCTCTGTTGAACGTTGCACACGGAATCTTGGACGTATCCACGCGCCTGCATCTTCCCTTCGACCTTCACGTGTGGCGTGCCGACGCCTGCCTCGTCCACGCCACAGTCCACACACGTCGCGCCGTCGCATCCACGAGCTGCTGCGGCGCAACGAAACGCCACGTTCGCGGCACAAGGCGAGGCAGAGTTCGCACGTCCCGAATGCCACACGTGCCCATCGCGAAGCGAAGAACGTCGACGACGAGGCGAGGTGCGATGCGGCTGTCGCGTTGGGACGGGAAGGCGTCGGAAAAGGTGTATCGCGTCGCAGAGGCGCGCGTGCCGCGTCAAGTGTGGATGGCGCTCGAGTACAGCGGACATGGCCTGCTGTGGATCCCGTTGGCGTTGGCTTGCTGGTCGGCGGTGGGTTCCGACACCGCAGAGCGTCGGTTCTGGACGCTTTTGAACGCGACGTTCTGGTTGGATCTCGTGTGCATCGCCACGCTCAAGGCCGTCGTACGCAGGCCGCGTCCGCTGTACACCCATCAACGCGACATGTACGTGGTGGCAGAGGTGGACAAGTATTCTTTTCCCAGTGGACACGCCTCTCGGGTTTGGGAAATTGCATGTGTTGTGATGCAGTGGTATCCGTCCTGGTCCACCACGGTGCTGGTGTGGGCCATCGGCACATCCTGCTCCAGGGTGGCATTGGGGAGGCATTATCTCGGGGACGTGCTGGTTGGAAGCGTGGTCGGAGTTGCACTGGCCGCGACGCTGATCGCCAGGATTCAGACCATCGATCGAGCGGACGCGTGGGTCAGCGAGGCATGGGAACAAGTACATGCTTCATTGGTCGCCTGGATCAGGTAGTGGGGGTGCCATCACCTTCCTCGACTGCTCTTTTATTGCTGGGACGGAGGTTCACGATGTTTTTGTTGCACCGTTTCGGTTCCGCGCACCCTTCATTTTTTCTTCTGAAGAACCTCCGGATCTGCGGTGATGAGTTTCATCTTTTCCTTCTTGGACATCTTCTTCAGCTTCCTCGTGTTCTTGATGGCTTGGACTCCCACTCCGGTGCGCAACGTGTTTTCTTCTTTGAGCCTCTTTTTCTCTTCCCGTCTCTCCCTCTCTGCCCTGGATTTCTCCCGTCTCTCTTCCTTCGCTTCCTTGACGTAATCTTGGAATTCTCGCTTGGTGCGCTTGTCTTCCATCTTCTTCTCCCAGGTGGACCTTTTGGCGTGGGATCCCGGTTTCACGACCACTGCCGACGCGCGTCGGGTCTCTGCGGCTTTCCAAGGCCTTCGACTGACGCGTCCGGCCACGTTCCCTTCGTATGCACGTCTCTTCCCACCCGGAAGCTCGTCCACGGCCATGGCGACGTCGGCTTCCATCGGCACATCAGCTTCGACTTCTTCTCGCTCGCGCTTGCGCTTTCCGCCCGACACGAGGGTGGCGCAGCTGAGATCCACCTCTGCCTTCTTGGGATGCTTCTTGGGCACCCATCGAGCCCCCATGGTGGCGTTTCGATCGACGTCTGTCGTGGAAATGCCGCGCGGAAGGCGTCGGAACGCGCCGCCAAGCGACCTTTCGATCTTCCCGTGGGATCACCGGGTCTGCTCCTTCCGATCGATCGGACGACACCCCGGGTCTATCCGGTCGACGTTTCCAACTGTGGACCTTCCAACAAAACGGGGCCCTTGATCGAGGAATGGCGTGCAAAGGTGGTCCAGACGTGTAGGATGGAGGTGATGTCGGCGTTCGCGCTCGTGGTGCTGTGCAGCGGGATGTCCCTGGTGCAGGAAGGGATCACGTGGCTGCTCCTGTACCGCACGGTGGAGTACCGAAGCCTCACCAGCACCATCGAACGGGCCAACAAGCGGCTGGAAACGCTCAAGAAGGAAGGGGTAGCGGCGACGAGGCAGAAAGGCGCCAAGAAAGGAAGCCGAACGGAAGCCGAGCTCAATCGAGCCAGTCAAGAGCTGCAGGCCACCAAGCTCAAGTCGAACTTCATCGTGGGATTCACCTTCTTCGGAATGCTGTACGTCATCTCGCGCGTGTTCAAGGGAGTGCCGGTGGCCAAGCTCCCGTTCACGCCCATCTCGCTGCTGCGTGGCGTCACACACCGTGGATTGGAAGGCGAAGACTTCACCGAATGCTCCGCAACCTTCATCTGCGTGATGTGCAACTCGGCCATACGTCCAAACGTGCAGAAGCTGCTGGGTTTCAAGCCTCCGACACCCATCAACCAAGCGTCGGGGTTCCTGTCCGAATCCAGTCGGACGTGAGACCGTCGATGGTTTCGCGCATTTGGAACGAGACGGAGGGATCTGCGGGAAGAATAAAAAAAAGCACAAGGTCGCATCAGAAGAAGAACGGACGCATTGATTTATTGCTTTGCTTCTTGGTCTGCCTCCGCGTCCGTGCCACCGAGGAGCTCGGACGCTTTCCACGCCTTGCCGACACCTATCCCGAACCCGTATCCAATGCCCACGCCGAAACCGGCACCGATCCCGAACACCACCTTGAACTGCGTGAAGGACGTCGTCGGTTCCAGTGCCGAACAACCGACGAGCGCAATGCCAGCACCAGCTCCGAAGCCGACTCCCAACCCTGCGGCCGGTCCGAACCGTCCCGTCCTGAGCTTCTCCACCTCCTTCTGCGCGTGCACAGGGCGCAAGGCGCCTTCCAGGTTGCCCACCATCTTCGAAAAGACGTTCTCCGCCTCTTCCAACCCTTTCGAAGACGCCTTGTGCGCCTTGTTCGGCGTCGAATCGGCCGCCATGCCTCGTCCAAACTTCGCCACGAATGGATCGGCCTCGATTCGGTGGGAGGATCACTCCTGCCTGGCCAAACGGGTATCACCGATAACCGTTCGTTCTTCCCGGACGGATACGGGTGTCGAAGCCGCCCCCTTCCCGAGGGAGATCCGGGACGATGCGTCGGGCTGTAAAGGAACCCATCGGGATCGAGGTCTCCTTACTATGCGGGATTATTGATCGGATGTTGGTCGATAGGAACGAACCCGAACACCCTTCCAATCAACTTCCGGTTGGACGCCTTTGAAAAGGGAAACGAACCCGAAACCGTCCCCAACGTCTCGGCATGGGCGTGGCTATGGCGCGCGCGTGGGCGCTTTGCAGCAGCTCCACGGACGTCGCTTCCCTCTCCGAAGCGCTGAGAAAGAGAAAGGTGATGCATGCACACAACATGGTGGAGAAATTGGCCGAAAGACGTGTGCAGATGGACGAACTTCCGCCGTTGTCCGCATGCCGTTCCTTCTTCGACTACTGCCGACGGGAACGGAGGATGGACGTGGCCGTGAGCCTTCTGCGCATGATGCCGAAAAACGAAAAGTATCTCAGTGCTGCCATGTCATCTTGCTCTCGTGCAAAAGACTGGAAAAGTGCGCAAGACACCTTCCAATTGTGGTCGGAACCCACCTCGTTTGCCTACTCCGGCATCATTGCAGCTGCCAATCAAACTGGACAATTGGACCAGGCTCTCCTTCTCTTCGCCACAGCAGTGGAAAAGGGAGCTCTGAGCACTTCCGTCTGTAATGCAGCCATCGAGAGCTTGTGCAAGAAGGGGAAACGGGACGAAGCGGAAGCCATCCTGCAGCGCATGAAGGTGGAGTGGGGGCTTCAACCAAACACGAGGTCCTACAATTCGCTCATTCGAGCAGCAGCTAAGCTGGGGGATATGAAAGAAGGTTTAAGGTTCAAAACGCAAATGGCGGACTGGAATGTCCATGCTGACGAGTACACCTACGCGGGTTTGCTGCACGCCGTCGCACGGTCTTCGCAACCCGAAATGGAGCAAGCGTTCCACCTGATCGATGAGATGCGATCCCAAGGAATGCAGGTGGGTGGTCATGCACTGAGCTCCTTGTTCACCGCCTGCGCTAAAAGTGGATGCGGAGTGGAAAAGGCCATAAGCATATTCCAGGAACATACAGCCATCAACGGTCCAGACCCAGGTGCCATGTCAGCCTATGTAACGATGTGCGTCAAGAACAGCTTTCCAGAGGCTGCGCTGGAAGTGCTTGCCAAGGTCAAAGTGCACAAGCACATGCTGGATCCGTTTACCGCGGCATCACTCTGCGCTGCTGTGGCTGCACTGCGACATGAGAGTGCTGCAATGGACCTTTATGCTGACTGCTTGCCCCTTCTTCATATAGTGCACAAGGACGTTGCTATTGGAGGTATCGGAGTCAGGAAAACCCTGTGGAGCAAAGACCAACAGATCCTCTGCAATAGTCTCCTGCATATGTGTGGTAAAGTTGGCATGATCGATGAAGTCTCCGAACTCTATGTAGCCATGCAAGACGGAAGAGGACCTCCGCCAGATACATTTACTTTTAACACACTTATTGATGCTTTTGCAATCCAAGGAGACATAGAATCTGCTATCGCAATTTTCCAGGCCATGTTGGACAATCGGCAATCCCCTTCGACTCACACTTTTGTGAGCCTTTTGCATGGGTGCTCTGAATCAGCATACAGGAAAACCTGGGAAGGCAAAGATCACGAATTGCTGCGAGCAAAGGCAATATTTCGGAAGTCTAAAGAATTTGGCATAGAACCGAATACTCTGCTCTATACTGCGTTGATCGATGTTGCAATCAAATGTGAATCTTTCCCGGTTGCATTTGCACTGTTCGAAGACATGCAGTTGCAGCGCATCAAGCCATCTGTGGTAACCTATGGCTGTCTAATTTCTGGCTGCGAAAAACTTGCGGATCCCATGCTAGCAACAAAGTTCTACCAAATGATGTGTTCAAACCATGTACTTCCTAGTGACGAGTGCCATAACATGCTGATTAAGATCCACAGCAGAGCGGGAAGACTGGATGATGCATTGGAACTCGTGAAGCAAGTGGCCCGAGGTCATGGAGAAATGCAGCAGCAAACCATGAACTCAGTGATAAGAGCTCTATCTACTGAATGGCTGGATCGTGCTTTGAGATTGGTGAGCCTCATGAAAACATTGGGAATGACACCAAGCAGGAAAACATACCTGGTTCTCATGGAAGCCTGTGACCGGCAGGGGCGCTTGAACACTGCCTTCTCTGTTTACGAAGAAATGTGTGTCTTGGGGTATAGGCCTTCACGCCAAGGGGGGTCTGGGCTGATCGAGAGTCTTTGCAAAGCTGGAGACCTAGAGCGGGCGCTCCTGGTTCACGGACGTATGTCCGATGAGGTAGCCAGTGGATTTGGAGGTGCAAGACCCGAGTCGCTTGTGCAACTTACCATTGCGAGTGCCAAGGCTGGTCGAACTGCTGTTTCTCTTTCATTTTACAGTGAAGTGCGTCCTTTCTTTATTTCGCTTTCTGAAAGAGCGAGCAGGAATCTGTCGTTGGGACCAATGTTCGAGTCCTTGATAGAGGCGTTGTGCAGGAAAGGCCTGATTGAGGAGGCCCTGAGCACCTTCGATGACATGAAAACATCTGGCGCACAGATCGGGTTTGCTACGTTGGCCTTTTTGGAAAACATATGCAAATCCAAAACTTCAGGGATTCCAGAATGGCGTGTTTATGATGTCTGCGCCTCAATGCGCATCTTGCGCGAGAACCGTAGACAATCCGTCCTTATACAACCAGAAAAGCGCTACCATCATGGGCCTTCCGACGGCAGTGACATTAGTTGATGACAAACAACTGTATTTCATCTTAATTACACACGTGTACAGCTAGGTCAACGTTGATTTACGTTGCTTGTGCCGGAGGTACGTCAACGAAATCATCCTCCACTTGCTTTGCAGACTTGAGGATTTCCTCGCCTTCATGAGATGATTCAAAAGTCCTTACGGCAGCTTCTTCATCGGGAATTTCTTCGTGGGGGAGGATGAGATTCAGAATAACTGCCACGATGGTTCCGATGCTATATGAAGTGGAAAGCGCAATGATGACAGCTTGCTTGAAACTGCGTAGCCCGTCGCTGTCTGTAGTTTGGGGGGTCCAAAGGTTTCCATTCGCAACACCCCATCCACTTCTATCTCCAGCCTGTGAAAGTCCACCAAACCCAGGAACAATCGCCACGCCAACACCAAGTCCCAAGGATACAGCCATAATGAATCGGACTCTCCTTGTAACAGGCTTGCTGCATATAATTCTGATGCCTGAAATAAAGACATTGCAGAAGAGGAATGTAGTCATCCCTCCGATCACCGCTTCTGGAATAGAAGAAATAATTGCTGCAATATACCCAAACACTCCCATGATGAACAGCCAACAGCCACATGCTATTCCTGCATATCTGCTGGCGCATCTGGTGAGAGAAATAACACCATTATTTTGGCTAAAAGTAGTATTTGGCATACTCATAGCCAAGCATGAGATGGAGCTGTAGATACCATCTGCAAGGAGGCCGCCTTGGATACGTTCATGCTCAATGTCCATCTGACTTGCCTCCATAGTTGCAGAAATATCTCCAATGCTCTCAACAGTTGTAACAATGTAGGCAATACCAAGGGGAATGATTGCTGGCCAATAGAAACCCAGAGGAAAAGTGTCGACCCACAGGAATGTCGCCACCTTCGCCGAATCAAACTTCTCTGAGGTAACATATCTCTTGCCATCCACCGTTGTAGCAGCTGCCACAATGTAGCCTACGGCAAGCCCAATGATAACGTTGCAATTCCTCAAAAATGGCGATCCAAAGATCTCAACAACAACCAGTGTTACCATGACAAGAAGTCCCAAGCCCCAGTACTGGGCAGAGGCGAATGGTAACTCTACGTCACCATTGTTACCACAGTTAATTTGTTCAAGGGGTGTAAATTTCTGTGTGGTTTCATTGAATGTACCCGTTCCAAAGACAGTCCCCCTGCCCGAGTTGTCGGCGCAAGAGGCACCCCCTCCCCAATATTTGATCCCCGTTCCAATCAGACTTACGCCAATGAGCGTAACGGTAATTCCAGCAACAAAGTTTGGGATGATTTTCCGCAGAAGCTTGGGTGGGATGAAGGACATGAACACCTCAATAATGGCCATCAATGCTGTTGTGCCCAATACTTTTCCATATGCTGTCCCGCCCCCTCCATTTTCACATGATGCATCACCAAAGTCTTCGGTGCAAATGTTCCGCATCGAAGCTTCGAAAATTGGGAGAAATGTGAAGGAAACACCCATCACGGACAGCAAGCCTGTGCCAATAAAGAAGGGACCACCAGGTATTCTCTCACTACCATAGAATTTGAAACGGAGAACTGTCAGAACAGAGAAAATACCGCTTGTAAGCAAGGCTGCAGAGATGACGTCTGTGATCAAGCAGAAGGTCAGCGTTCATAGAATCAAGGTGGCTTGTGGTCTTGCATCTCGGGATACTTACATTGCTGTTCATCGTCTGAAAAGTTGAAAATGTTACTGATGATCAGTGGTGGAGTTATCACACCACCCAACCTGCAGCAAAATTCATGGTCAGCCCCCGAGTACATCGTTGCCTCCACGTTTGGATGGTTTTGAATGCGGAACGTACATGGCCAAGGCATGCTGCAGGCCCATGATGATAGCTACAAGCCAGGATAGCTTCTCGTCTCTTGCGTAGAAGGGCGGAGGGGGCTGGCCTTTAGGGCTAAAAGGGTTGTATGGCATACATAGGAACTTGAAATCGTAATCGCCGATCACATTCTGCTTCCAATACTCTTTGAAGGTCATGGTGCTTCTCGCAGCTGGATGAGTGAAGACAGGGTTGCCTGGCGACGCGACGTTCGACCGGCGCGTGCAATTCTGACATCGACGTGGGCTTCCTTGCCGTTAGACTGCCTTCACCACCCCTAGAACGCCACCACCCTCACGTGACCATCCTTCCAACCTGCCTCAATCGGAGACCGACCAATCGATGGTCTCACAGGCAGATGAGGGCGCCTTCCCCGCCTCACGTGAGTCGTTGCCATTCTGTCATGTGAGCGTTGCCCCAGCTGCGGGACTGAAAGGGATCCGACGGGGCGCCCCAGGGTCGCACGTGACCCCAGTGGGGCGTCCCCCCACGTGGGTCCGAAATATCCCTCCCCCCAACCTCGTCCACTCCTCCACGTTGCTCGGGAACCAAAGAGGGTTTGGGGTCCATCGATTCGTGGTCGATTCCGAGGAAGGGCGACAACGTTGGCCGAGGAATGGGTGGTCGTTGGACACCTGGTGCACGTCCGTTGGACGGGATGGAACTTCGAGCTAGTCTCAGAGAGCCACGTGGGAGTCGGGGCGCACCCAGGCTGGCGAAAGAGAAAGCACCGGTCATGTGATCGGATAGAAAAAGGACACGGAAGAAGGGATCACGATCTCCACAGGAAGTTCTGGATGGGAAGCACACCCAACTAAATCTTCGATTTCTCACAGCGGGTCTGCACAGCCCTTCCTCATTGGCAGGGACGAAAGTCGGCCAGGCCTTCAAAGAACGGGTGGGATGGAGTAGCCATGGAACTTGTGTTGACCCTGGAGGCATCGAATTGCATTCATTGAACAACAAGACTACTTCGAAGTTACGAGTTCCAGCCTGCACAAGCAAGGGGATACAAGTGCAGACAAGAATACTACTTTGTGCAAATGTGAAACATGCAGGACAGGGAAGAGGAGTGCGGTATACAGCTCTCCACATGGCAAAAACGTATCCCCATGCTTGGTCCGCATAATTCCTGCAACATCATGCAAGAACAACATCAATCCACAATCTGATGAAGCATGACAAGCCGCAGCAGGTGCAGTAGCGGTCGGGCTGATGCTTCAGTATCACTCGTGGAGGCTCCTCAAGAATGTTGCTGTGCATCCATCAAGCCAGCGCAATTTCGCTCCTTCTGCAGCATAGCGCTGAGTTTTTACGCGGAACACATTCAAGCCTCCAAATGTATACCTATGTCCACTTCAGAAGCTTGATCTGCTCCAGGCCGCTGGATGTAGTCCATGGAACAAGACAGGTACGACACTTCAGGTGGATTATTTGAAGAAGTCCAGGCGAGAGAAATTTTGTTGACGACCAGTCATAAGCACGTTACTTCAACACACGAATGTTCCCCTTGTTGTGCGCTCGCGCGTTCGAAACCGTTGAAGTAAAAAAGCCATCCGACTGCGACGCTCCGGAGAAGGTCCGCACGAGGTTTCGATGATCCGCGGTTTCGCGACAAAGGCACAAGCACGGATGGAGACCGCTCCCGCCAAACGCATGCTGCTCTGCATGTCATGGCCTTCTGCAGCCTCTTTTGTCTCCATCCACCTTTCCACCATGGTTCGCATCCATCATCGACGGTTTCCTCGCCATGTGTTCCACAGCTTCAACTTTGCAGCATCTCTCGACCGAGCAAATACCGTCCAGATCGGGCCAGATATTTTCGTTGTGGTGGGTTTCTCCCCTGGTTCCCTCACGTGACAGCGTATCCATGTGACATCCCCTGGGGTCGACCCTGGTGGTGTCCGGGACCGAACCAGAGACTAAGATGGGGAAACAGCCACCGATTGGGACCTTCCTGTTGGTGTCCAATCGTGGAAGCATGGACCACCACAATGCACTGGTGCGAGTTCGTGTCTGGATTCCTCCCAAGCTCGTGTGCCCGACTGGAACAACCGAATACAAGCCCGTTCGAACCGTAGCACTGGACGGTACCCAGCCGTACTGGTACCTTCGGGGCGATGTTTCGGTCCATGTTTACGAGCAAGGCGGTTTCACGTGTACATACGATGGAAATCCAGGACCAACAGGAACTCTCGACGACTTTACACGCCATGCACGTCTCTCGCCATCCGTTGCTGCACGGGCTCCTTCAAGACCGTGGAGGCATGCCACCTGTGTGTGAAACCGGCCTGTGAGGGTGGGAGACCTCCATTCCATTCCAATTCGTCGTTTCTTCCTTCCTCCATCTACCCATGCACGTGCTGCCATCTCACGTACCTCCTGTCTCAGAGTCCTGATGGTCTCGGCGGTACTCGCCATCGCCTCTTCCGACGTCCAAGGTATTCCTTCCCTCCGAACCGATCCCTCGTCCCTTTCGAACCCGAAACAGTCTCCTTCTACACCCGGACGAATCTCCTTTCATCCTGGGTTCGAAAGGGCGGGACGAGTCCAATCGAAATCCGACGCCGACGCCTAAACCGACGCCATCGACGATGGCGATGGCCATGGCCATGGCCACACGTGGGCGCAGAAAGCGACGTGGATCGCAGAAGAAGGTCCAATGGAAGGTGGTGCAAGCGATGGAAGGGACGAGGAAACCCACTGTCGCGAGCGAAGCGGGAAGTGCGGCGTTTGCAGGTGCGACGGCCGGTGCACTCGTCAGCTTGTGCTTGCATCCGATCGACACGGTCAAGACGGTGCTTCAAGCAGAAAGAGGAGCCAGGAGGTCTCTGAGAGATGCAGTGGCGCAGATCGTACGCGTGAGAGGCGTCAGAAGCCTCTACAGCGGATTGCTGCCCAACCTGTCCACCGCCATGCCGATCTCCGCCATCTACACCGCCACCTATGAAACCGTCAAACGGAAGCTGCTGCCACTTGTGGGATCAGAAAGAGAATGGGTGGCGCACAGCCTGGCAGGCGGTTGTGCTAGCATTGCAACCTCTTTCGTGTTCACTCCGAGCGAATGCATCAAGGCTAGAATGCAAGTAGGTCAGTTCCAGAGTGCACCCAAGGCACTGTTTCACATTCTGAAACACGAAGGGATCACGAGCTTGTATGGAGGATGGGGTGCCGTGCTTTGCAGAAATATTCCGCACTCGATGATCAAGTTCTTCACCTATGAACAGATGAAGAAGCACTTTGCAAGGAATGGAAACCGAGAGACACCCACTGCGTTGGAAACACTGGTGTGCGGAGGAGTCGCTGGCTCCACTGCTGCCTTCTGCACAACGCCTTTTGACGTTGTCAAGACTAGGATCCAGACGCAAGCACTTTCTAAAGGGGTGCACCCGACTGTAGCAGCAACATTATTTGGGATAGTGCGGGAGGAAGGGTTTTTCGCACTCTATCGGGGGGTCAAACCTAGGTTGATCATATACATCTCCCAGGGTGCAATATTCTTTGCATCATACGAGGTGCTGAAGGCTGTGGCAACGGCCTTTTACCTTTCCGATGTAATGAGGAAACCAGGTCAGCGAAAGGTCAGTCAAGGAAATCCAATCATGGTTTGAGCTGCCTCACTAGAAGTTTTTTTTCGATCTGCAATAAAGGAAAAGACGATTTGGCAACTTCTCCATCTTTTCTACTGAGTGTTTGCATGCCGGCGCTTTCTCTCCTTCTTTACACAGTCGACTTTGGAAAGAATGTTCAGTGGAAATGCAAATGGGATCAAACATGGACGATCCGATAAGCGCAATTCAAGTATGTAGCTATCTTTAACAGATCCGCTGGATTTGGACTTCCCATCTTTGACTTTGAAGAATTGGCACAGAGCACTATCAGAAAGGATGGAATGAATGTTCAGACTTGCTTGCATATCAGGGTATTCTGCAGAGATGTTGTGTTTATCATTCGTAGCCAGTCATCCTTCATAAAAGACAACCCTCACTCATGCTGGTAACATAGTTGAACATTATCTCCGTGACAGTTGGAAAGCTGGGATGGAGCTGAAGCTTCTACATTTGTTTGAAGGAGATTGGAACGGTATTTATGCTTGGAGGGTGATCGCCACAACTCGCAGCAAGATCTAAAAGCGAAGGACAGGAAGCTTTCACTGTCCATTCTTTGGCAGATACGCGAAGTATGCACTTGACATGGTGGTTCACTATTTTTGGACATCAAGTAGCGGCGTTCTGCAATCCTAAGAGTCTCTTCCACGGAAACCTGTCCACTTCGAGCTTTTTCAGCAAAAGTCAAGATTCTATCGCGTTTGACTTGCAACCGCAAATGCAGGGTCCAACAATCTCCTGATTTCCAAACAAAGCCAACAAGTGAGTTCCTCACAAAGACTTCTGTATCATCCACACTTCGTGTAAATGAAAACAACCATGTTGCATTGGATATGCGCTGCAGACAAAGCGTACTAGCGATGCCCTTGAAAGAAAATGCAACTCTTCTTATTGGCCATATCCGAAGATGGAAAGACTCAGGATGTACGTGCCACTGCAATGTTACGAATAGCACGGGTCTCCTTGATCGGCCTTTCTGAACAGCTGGAGATCCCAAGAATGGGGCGAACCATGTTACAAAAGGCATTACAGCTTAGGGTCAAGGAGAACGAGACCCTGAAGGCAGCAGGTGAAGAACAAGCATTGTGGGTGTATACCTTCCGATCAAGATGGTGCAATCCAGAGCGGCTCGCTTCAATTCTCAGCTGGAAGGAGAAGCTCGGGTTGGCGGAGAGAGGTGAAATAAGGCAGTCCCAAGCCTGCCGGGCCTTCAAAGATTGTCTACCGATGCCGTTGCACAGATGACAGACAAGTTTCGCACAAGGGTCGTCCACAGAGAACTGCCCGCGTTCCTTGAAGGGGTCGGAGAACGAGACACGAGGAGGGCGGTCCGAGGCTTGCAATGGCGCAGTTGCACTATTTGGAAGAAGTAAAAAATTGCCTGCAGGTACCGTTATGCCACGATCGATGTCTACAGGTGCGTGCTTCAAAAGCGACCCAGACTTCTGTGTTGCTTGAGCGAGGAAACAGCACCAAAACAGACCGGGCGTATAATTTATCAATGAACCCAACGTTGTGTGGTAGGAAACGGAAGCCAAGAGGCCTTCCCCAGTGCAAAGTAGGCAACATGGGATCGTCAAACCCATTGAAGGCGGGATAAGGGAAGCGCAGGTGTCTTTCCTTGTCATCCCATACGTGATTGGTTGGGTTTACGGTGCCCCACTCTTCCTTTGGCCGAGTGTACAGTCCACTGTCTGTCAAAGAGGATGGCAATCCTGTAAATCGCACTAGGATACAACAAAGTGGGAACAAAGAAGCTTCTTCATTTCAGAATCGCAAGAGCCAAGTTGCTGTCCGTCCAGCAAAGCAGAATGTCAAGGAAGACTTTCAGCCATTTACCACTGGTCACAACTGTGGACAACGAGTGTGCTCAATACTCCGTGGCCATTGAAGAACTGGACCGCACCTCAAGCACACGGGGTCACTGCAAGAAGAAAGTAGACGAAACCAAGTGCTTTATCGAATCACGCAACAGCTGGTTCCTGTGGAAAGTCCACCTCCTGGAAGATGTAGAAGTGTGTTGTCGTCCTTGCCCGCACCCGTTGTCTTCACTATGCCAGCACCCTCAGGGCCAACAGTTTGGGATCGTTGGTCTGCCCATGCGCAAGCAGGCTATGGATGCGCTTCTATCCTTGTTTGTGCAACGTATAGTGATGTTGGCGTATAATGACAGCATGGAAGGCAAGTCCATCCTTGCTGCCACTAGGTAGCTACTTCTTTGATTGTGCCTATTCCACCTGTCCCTCTACTTTTAGCCTTTCAAAGGACAGCGGACACCTCCATTTCATCACCCTGGCCAATAATGAAGCAGAGTTGATCTTCGAGGATCTAGTTTTGGAGTTGAAAAAGTGCATTCCTACTGTAGGATCCTGTGGGTTGCATACGCTGTCTTGTAAATACTTCCAGAATATGGGTTCCTCTAGAGGTTCCTTTACCATTGGTTCTATCTGTCTATAATGGAACGGCTCAAAGGCGGAAACGTTGTATTTGCCCACCACATCTGCGGGTGCTTGTGCAGGATATACGAGTGCATTCTCTGTATTCCACTTGTCCAGTACGCCTCGCAATAATCGCGGTCCATGGTCTCCCCATCGGCGATGTCCCCCGGCACGTGGCGTGACCTGCTCGAATTCTTCCATGAGTTGGCGCAAAAAACCATGCTGGGATGCAGGAAACATCATCACTGCATTATTCACGGTATCGATGTCCTGTCCAATCATAGGAAACATCCCTTTCGTCAACGCATCTTTTGCATCGTTCCGCAGCAAAATCATATCCATGTCTAGGTAGAGCCCTCCGTGGTGCCACAGTACCGCCAAGCGGATGGCATTGCTCAGGTCTTGTGCAGTCATATTGATTCCGGTGGACGGCCAATGCCAGGACACTGGCACCTCAGTATTGACTCCTGTGATAAGATCCATTTTCCTCTGTGGTCCAGGAGGGACATGTCAGCTTTCGTTACTTGTCAGATCCGCCGTTTGCGAAGCGCGTCTAAAACGAGAACTTACCGCAGCTATCTCCCTCTCGTACCACCTTTGAAGGGGTAGGGCACGAAAGATAGAATCCAGGTCAACATGCTCGAGGCGCACAGATTGTGCAGCTTCCGTCTCCACGCGCCGGCTGCCGGGTGCCGCTTGCATTGGTGGTGGCAGGGGCCACAACACGTCTTCTGGTCGGTGATGAGGCTCCAAGGTCGTGGAATGGATCACAACTTCCGCACCTGTGGCTGCTGCTGCTTCTACGGCGCACGCATACCTCGCAGGAAGATCTCCCGATCCATGGGAGGTGGTTGCAGTGTGCACCATGTGGACGGTCATCCTTCTGCTGTTGCCAGTCCCTCCACAGCTTCGAATCCGATCCGTCTCGCTTCCTGGCACGTAGTGCAGCTCCTCGATCGAAGCTTGCTTCTGGTAGAGAGGCAGTCCAAGGTCTCTCTTGATCTTGGCGGTCTTCACGTACTTCTTGTATGTATCCACGTACAGCACGAGCACGAACACGGCCACTGCAGACAGCACCGTCGCCGTTCCCGCCATCCAACGCGTCGCATGGGTCTTCAGACCTCCTTTTCCCCGCGTGGCAGGCATCAGGTACCTTCCACGTGTTCCTTGTCGCGTCTTCGGACGTCTCAGGCCGACGTTCGTGGACGGCAGCAGCGACATGCGCGCTTCGACGCACTTCCATCCGCTGGACATGGCCGTCGATCCCCATCCCCACGAGAGGTATCGATGCCGATCGAGATCTTCGAACCCTCTCTTATCGATATCTTGGTGCCCTGGATCGAGATCTTCGGGGTCCGGGCGAGCGACCTGGGGCGCAGAACCGGTGGACCACGAAAAGACCGTTCTTGGACCGTTCATTCTTGAGGGGAGGGAACAGAGGTATGGGTCGTCCCTTACGGTCTTTTGGATCTCGAGGGGATCCCAGTCCGGGCATTCGGACCTTCGAATCAGTTCGGGGAAGATTGCCAGAGCGATTCCAACCGACACAGGCTCCCCAGCTTCACCAACGATCGCAGAGGACTCGTAAGAGAACCCATCAAATCCTCCGCGACCAATGAAGTCAAGGGGCCTCCCACTCCGCCCCCTCTACGCCATGCGCCGGAGAGGACCCACCGATGCACGACAAAAGCACATACGATACCGGGTTCCTCTGCGCGTGTTGTCCAATCGCCGGTCTCGAGGGTGCCGACGGTCGATTCGCTCGAAGCTGTCACTGGAGTCCACTTCGCGACAGCTTTCGCAGGCATCATGGCGCTTCGCGAAGCGTCGAAACGCGCCTGTCGAGCTTTCATGGCGTCGAAACACATCGAGACGTGGTCCAGCAACATCGTCCCTGCGTTCCAGGTGCGCCAGGCCGCGTCCACGGCGTACACGGTGGGCGATTCGACGAACATCAAGTGGCACGAAGGCAGCGTGAGTCGCGAGGCGCGCGAGAAGATCCTGGACCAACGTGGCTGCGTGCTTTGGTTCACTGGACTGAGCGGATCGGGAAAGAGCACGGTCGCATACACCCTCGAGCACGCCTTGGTGGAACGCGGGAAGCTGGCCTACGTGTTGGACGGCGACAACATCCGCCACGGTTTGAATCAGAACTTGGGATTCACCGCTTCCGATCGGGAAGAGAACATCCGACGCATCGGCGAGGTGTCCAAGCTGTTCGCCGAATCCGGCATGATCACGCTGGTGAGCTTCATCTCGCCGTATCGTGCCGATCGGGAACGCGTGCGCCAGCGTTTGGCCGAGGGAGATTTCATCGAGGTGTACATGAAGATCCCGTTGGAAGTGTGCGAATCCAGGGATCCCAAAGGACTGTACAAAGCTGCACGTGCCGGGAAGATCAAAGGATTCACCGGCATCGACGATCCTTACGAGGAACCGACGCAACCCGAGCTGGCAATGGAAGTGTCCAAAGCGGACGGCGTGATGAAGCCACCGGAGAAGATGGCGGGCGAGATCCTCGCCTACCTCGAGAGCAAGGGTTACCTGCAAGGGCGACCGTCCTCTGAAGCAGCCGCCATGTAAATTTATTTCACGCTATTCTTTGCTTTCAAGAATTTGTCGACCCCTTTCGAGGAATCGACTAACGCTTTCACTGTCTTCGATTTCACAAGGAGTCCTCGCAGTGACACATCGTCCAACAGTGCAGCCCAGTGACCTCCTGGGGCCTGCACCAGTGCCTTCCCGCTCCCTACCACCCACAAGGATTTCCTCGCCCGCGTCAGGGCTACATTCATACGACGAATGTCATTGACAAACCCCACCCTGCCACCGGGGGATGTACGGACGCAGCTGAAGATTACAATGTCTTGCTCTTGTCCTTGAAATGCATCCACCGTCTCGATCTTCACCAGGTTGCCAATGGCTTCTTGGCCAAGGAGCTTCTCAAACTTTTCAAGCAGGAACTCCTTCTGCGCCCTGTAAGGTGTCAAGACCAGCACGGCGGAAGGCTTCTTCACTACGGCATTGAAGGAAACATCACGGGCGTGGCCTGCTTGAGGTTCAATCTTTCTCAAGTGCCGGTACAGGGCCAGAACAACCTCTGCCTCTTCCATATTTTGTAGAGAACCTCTGTTTCTGTGCTTCTCTTTTCCGTCTGAAACGTCAAAGAACAAGTAAGGCTTCAACAGCGGATCGGCATGAAATGCTTCTTGTGTGGACGAGAGGATGCCCACACAATCTTGCAAGCGGCCGTTGTAGAAGTATTGAGATGGAAATTGCCTGATCTCTGGATGCATGCGATATTGGATGTCCAGAAGGATCGGCTCCATTCCAGCCGTTTGGAGCCTCTCAAACATGGAGCGTTCATAGAGCAGCTCCTGAGCTTCTTTTGACAAGATCGTGGGCGGGAGCTGCTGAGGATCCCCCACCATGATGCAGAATTTGCAACCGTATTGCAGTGGCTGCAGGGTGGCAACTTCAGATGCTTGTGCTGCCTCATCGATAATGCATATTTCGAACTTTTTCATCAGCTGCCCAAAAATGTTCCTACCGCAGGAGGATAGCGTGGCAAACACCATTTCTGCCTCGCCCACGATGGAAATCTCTAAGTCCATGATGGCCTTCTTCTCCTGCGACCCTCCTCTAAGAAAGTTCTTGACGATTTGCATTCTTGAAAGTTCAGTCTCAAATTTCTCCATGTGCTGGTAAAGGGAGACGAGTTGCACAAGCAAGGCATTGCGTTCTTCCTCGTTGGAAGGAGGTGGTGCTCTTCCCCGTAGCCCTTCTTTGCCAGTGAGCCTACCTTGGACATCTTCAATGGCCTTCCTCACCTTGTGCAGTTCCCCGGCGATGTGCATCTCTTCCCCCTCGACTTTGACTTTGCTAAGTGCCATGTAGCTGGCCACTCGATTTTCCAACAGGACGTCTCGAGCAGCCTTGGAGAGTGGTGCATCCGTCGATCCCACTCGCACCACCTGCGGGTAGTAGACCGTTCTTCTGCCATCCACACATCCTCTCTTCATCACCCGTTCCAGCAGCACGTCTGTGGCGGCGTTGGAGGGAGCACATACCAGCAGCCTCGGTCGATTCTTGAGCAGGTTTTGAATGTACGATTGGGTGTGCGTGTAGTCCTCTACTCGGGCCAGTACGGAGTCCAGCATGGACTGGGGTGGCCTCTTCGGTGCGCATTCGATGGCTCCGACTGCACGCATGAGTCGGTCGGAGTGTTCTTGGAAGTGGAGCAGGTGCAATGCATTGAGCATGCCCCACACACAGTGCGTCTTGCCGCTCCCGGGCGGACCTTGCACCAGGGTGATGGGTGCGTTGGGATCCCTGGCGCACGCGCTCATGATTGCTTCGAGCTGGGGTGGGTTGAACGCGTGCTGCAAGTGCTGCACGAATTCCGCGGTCCAAGGCATGTTTTCCAGCTGCATCTTCTTGGATGCGTTGGGTTTTGGTTGCAGTAAGGCGGGGAGCAGTGGCATGGTGCTGCACTTGGTCAATGCATCCCTTTCTCGGCTGGCCACCACCAGGTTCCCGCACTTCACCAGCCACGTTTCTTGGCCTGGAACCGCGGCTTCCATGGCTTGTTTCGCTTCGAATCGGTTCCGATGTGGCCATCTCAGCCAGATCTCCTTCCCATCCGCGTCGTTGGACGCGGCCATGTCGTCGCGTTGGGACACGAAGGCGACGGCCACGTGCGCTGCTTCGGATTTGGCCCATTGCACCGCGTCTTGGACGGGTGGAGGCGCCTTACAGAGCACCACGACGTGTCCGAGCGCGTCTTCCTTGGACGCGCGACGCGTCGGCTTCAGGATGCAGCATCGGATCCGCGTCTCCTTGGCCGCTTGTTCGACGGCCAGGACACGCGCATGGATCCATCGACGCGACGAGCAGGCCTCCTCGAATCCGTTGCGTATCCCTTGGCGCGCCTCTTCCACCAGAAGCGGCGCGAACGCGTTCGCATAGGCGTTGGCGTCGTCGAAACGCGTCGGGATGGCGGTGGCGCCGGCGAACGCGGCGAAGAGGGATCCGTGCAGCACGCGCTCCTCGATGGGACCGCGCATCACGTCGACGGTGGCGTTTCGGAGGGGTTCTTCCCGTCGCTTTCGCGTCGGAAACGGCGTCGGCGCGTCCGCATGCCTTCGCTTCATCCGACACGAGTCCACGTGGAACTCTAACCCTGTCCTCTCCTCCCCACCACCAGTACCGTTCCTGTCCACCCTGCCACCTCCACCCAGAGATGGAATGAAACCAAGCATGGCCTAGCTTGGGAAAAGGTAGATAGATGGAGCAAGCATGGCCTAGCCTAAGAAATGAGGACATGAAAATGGCAGTGGAAGGGACGATGCAGGTGTGGAAAAAGACCGTGTCCGGACCAAGGGATGGATGGAGAGGGGGAAGGGACATGCACCACCATCCCCCAAGGGAAACATGGGAGGCATGAGATGGGCCTGGACACAGGATCCCCTCCTGTGGACACTGTGGGAACTGGAATAAACATCTGCAAAAGCCTCGAAAATGGCAGGCGAAGGGTGACTTGCAGCAGCACCAACAAGCGTACGGGAAACCCGCAGTCGTGGTCCTCTGTGAAACGATCGCGATCATGCCAGGAAGCCGACACCAGGCCAGGATAGAGGGATGAAGTAGGAATTCCAGGAAGAACGGATCCTTGAACACAAGTCAGCTCCCTGGAGAAAGAGAGGGTCTTCCAAAAACACAAGAATCCCAAGTCACAGAGAGGAAGCTACTGACACTCTAGCCATAAACTCGGATACTCATGCCTGCACTGGGAGCGAATTTTAGCAATCGCCGATGTTGACCAAGAAAGCCGAAGATGCTTGCAAAGCATGCAATTATGTTGGACATGAAGGGTACAGCCCTGTCTTTCGAATGGTGTAATCTACAACAAACAACAGACAACATAGTATACCCAATTCTGAAACGGCAAAGACATACAGAGTCGGTGGGTTGGCCGATCCTATCCATGTGTTCAAAGATGTATTGCAGCGAGCCACTACATCCAGTCGAGAAAGCATCGGCTCATCCACAGTCAAGCAGTGGAGGCGAAGGGGCCGACACTAACGGAGGATGCACTGGAGGATATCTGTGAGTGTGACAACACCTACAGGACGTTTGTTAGCATCTACCTCGTACAGCCGATGGACATTTAACCACACAATCGTATGGATCACGTCTTCTAGTTTGGTGCTTGGGGTGCAGATGATGGGCGTCAGTGATGTGCGAGGCCTCTGGAACGTTAAGAACTCCCCCACGGGAAGTGCCAGTCGATCAAAGGTCTTGCTTGTCAAGCCCCGAAGATCGCTTGCACTCAGGTTCCCTACAAGAGTGAAGTCCATGGGATCCACAACAGCATATCCAGAAATCTTTTCACGATCCATCCTGCGAAAAGCTTCGTAAGTAGGGATGTTGGCAGTAATCTGACCCAGTGGTTTCTTCGAAAGCCGTAGCTCCCGTACTGTCTTGAACCTGAGTTCCCCTAGATCTTCTGTGTGTTTGTCCAGGTATCGAAGTATGTCTGTTTGCGAGACGACATCCACTGGATGGAAGCTCATGTCCAATACTAGGATTCGGTGGTTGTGCCTGACGTTTTTGACCACCACTCCAGAGTGCTCCGACTGTGTGCAGAAGAACTTTTCCACAGTTTCAAGCATGCTGCATCTACACTGGCTTTTGAAGATACATCTCCCATCGTCGCAACGTTCCTGTAGTTCCCCGATTTCCTCCTTGAGGAAGGAAGGTGAGACCACGTTCAAGCAGTAAGCGAACTCCTGTGGGGTGTCAAACCTCATCTTCCACCTGTCCATGTATGAGAACAGCGCGTGCAGTACGGTGGACACGTCGAGTATCCCTTCCACCGCGAACGGCACTTGTGCCTTCTCTTTCTCGTCCACATCTTCTCGGTCCGACACCACCGGTGCCGACAGCACTCTTTCCTTCCTCAGCTTCTCGAGCGCCTCGGCGACGGTATCGCTCTTTTTCAGCGTCAGCACCTTCTCCTTCTTGTTCTCCCTTTCTTTCAGCATCTCCTCCAACGTCGTTCTTGCCAGGAGTCGCCTTGCGCCGTCCATTTGTCCCGCTCGTTCCGCCATCCTTTCGACACGTGTCGGTTCCGACACGTAGTGAAAAAGACCGTGTCCTTTTCCCCCAAAATCGATGTGTTCCAAGGGGATCGGTCCCACCCACGTGCAAGACAAGTGGAAGCGGGGAACAAGCAAGAAACCTCCTCGTTCCACGTGGGAGGAAAGGAATGGATGGCGGGATGGAGTGGGATGATGCCACGGCGGAAATGACGAGACGCATTGGCTTGAATTGGGACGGTAACATACGGACGAAAGATCAACACGCAAGCGTCAACAAGTCTTCATGCTTGATCCAACCACAAAGGACTTGAAAACAATGAGAGAAGAGAAGCATGAATGTCTCTCGATGGCTTCGAAGGCTTGCGAGCCTCATGTCCTCGTTGTCAATCCTTGGCCCAAGCAAGAGCTAGTTTCACCAGTTCTCTCTCTACAAACAATGGCATGGAGGTGGAGGAAGACAAGGACGCCGATTGCTGGAAGAACGTGCAACTTGAAGCCCTTAAATCCTGCCCCCGATTGGACATGGGTAACCCAACTCTCATGCTTTTTGGTCTCTCGCATCCCATTCAGATGGACATCTTCCTTCGAACCCGACACACCCTTCATCACCATCTCGATGCCGAAGGAAAGGTTTTGTATATTTCCTATCGGGAAAGGCAAGGCCAAAGCGACCAATGACTTGGCATGCAGACCAAACCTTGAGCGTTGCACATTGGCGCGGGTTTGAAGCTTGCTCGTGTTCGGGAGCATGATAATGACAAGCACACCATTTGGAGGAGACAATTCTCCCCTTTCTATCTTCGTAGGCAATTCCACCCCGATCTTGAATGAACATAAAATTTGTAAACGGAAGCTGCCCTTTTTGAACTTTATGTAGCCTCCGTGGTTACCATGACGGGCCCCGTGGACGACATAGCGAAGAAACTTCCCATTGGAGGTGCGTGCATGCTCTTCGATCTAGCATCATCTAATACAGCATTCAGGTGAACGTCCCAAGAAAACAAAAAAATCCACGAACAAGACATGAAGGAAGAGTTTTAAGTTTGGGAATACATTGCCACGTGTCTTGTGTAGGAGGAGGAACAAGCTAGAAATTGGAAGGGATCGTAATTCACGGGGTCAAGCATACGTATTCCGCCCAGGGGCTTTCGAAAAGGAAGGTGTCAGTGTCGTACCGTTGCCTTGCTAAGTTGCAAACTGCTGATGATGGCGATTGCCTACTTGCGCCAGATGTTCCTGGCTATGATATATGGAGAGTGCCAAGAGCAAAGCATTGAAGAGCATGCACCTAGCAGAAGCAGAAGGGAGACTTGCAATAAGCGAGCGGCGATGAGGTAAACAAATCTGGCAAATGCACGCAGAATGGCATTACAGGAACCAAGGGAGCCGGTCAGATCAGTCGCGGCTTGAAAGCAGCTGCAGGATGAAGAGGAAGAGGTTCATGATGTCCAGGTACAGGCTAAGGGCGCCCAGCACCCAGTCATCAGGGCTGAGTTCAAACTGTCGGTTTTTACCTCCCATGATGAGTTGGGTGTCAAACACAATGTACAAAGAGAACAGTACCGCCCCCAAGGATGCATACACAACCATTGCTACGTTGGAAGGGAAGAACATCAGAAGGAAACCAAACACCATCAACCCTAGGAGAGCCACGAGGAAGTACATTCCTTTAGTTGTGAAGTCGATCTGAGTCTGAACAGCGAAGACGGTGAGTGCCACTACAATGAAAAGCGTGATTCCTATGGCCAGCAATACAGCCGTGGCCTGATAAAAACAGGTGATGGCACTGACGCTGGTCCCAAAACTGACCGTGAACAACGAGAGAAAAATCACGTTGTTAGGATAGGTGTACAAGGTAGATTGGATGCAGGACATGCAGAGCAGCATCACCAACGAGATACCCCATGACACTCCCCACACCCATCCGTTGGCTTGGACGTAGTTGCGGACAGGGTCCACCTCCAGGAACGTAAAAACAAGCCCGAACGTGACGAAGAGCTGCATTAGAAGCGTCGAGTACACTTTTTTGACGAAAGACTTGCGGTCCACTGGATCTTGGAATTGCGGAAGCCACACCGGATAGCCTGGCACCACACCGTCGTCATCTCCCACGTCGATCCTCGTCTCATACGGCGAGTAATTCGGCGCAGACGGTGTTCCGTAGTATCCCACAGGTGCAGGATGCCCGTAAGCGACATCGGAGGTCGCCTGGGAGCCTCCAGCGCCGAATTTGTTGTCCTTCATGGCGCGCCGAGCGCGTCGTTCGCGGATGTGCGATGGCTTGTCCGGACGCGTCCTTGGTCTGTATTCCGATTGAACCCAGACCCTTCCTTTCAACCTTCCTTACTACGTCCGGTTTGCAAAGGGATCTATCCCGCGGATAGGTGGCGAGGTCGGAGACCCAGCTGTTTCGTAGCAACTGACCTCGTTTCGGAATGGGTCCGTAGGACATCCAACGAGAATCGAGCACGGATCGTGGAACCAACATCTCCGCTTGGGGAGGTGCGGGTGCTTCCTTCAGCTGGCATTGACTCAGGAGAAAAGTTCGATCTTTCCTAGCGTATCGCTGGGACAACGCTTCGACTTTCGCGGGGATCGTTCTTAAACTCATTCTTCCCGATCTCCAACGTAGGAATTATATTCATTTCCGTTGCGCTCTTGCTTGTGCAAAGTTGATCGTTTGCCAATGAAGCATTTGAAGGAACAAGCAAGATCTTATTTCAACACCGTTTCCTCGAGTATGGCGGTTGAGCTGTCACATTCCTTTTTTCATGTTCGAATTGACCGAGCTTGTCGTTGGATCTCGTTCTAGCATCTACAAAAGATGGCCCCGTTATTTCTATCGCAACATGCCTCCTTATCGACCGCGCGTCACGCGTTTGAGTGCGTCTTGACGTGTATCTTCGATCCATTCGCTGTTACGCGCTCGCTCTTGTACCTAGCACTTCGCATGCTTCCCGGAAGCTGCCCTTAAAGCTATTCGCGTACGCAAAGACTAACGTTGTGGATGATACCTAATTGTTCGAAGTTTGCACCACATTCTCTTCATCTTGGCAAGTGGAACTAGCCGGTGCATGATGGATTGCATGCGTGCCACCCGCGAAATAGGAGCCATCTGGAAAGGCAAGACTATCATCCCTTGTTGGGAGTTATCAATCGACTCGGGTACATTGTCTACGGTTGTTGAAAACTCGCTCACGGACTTCTCATCCATGCTCGTATAAAATTGTTGCTCAAAATAGTTCGTGTTGCAATCTCGTGCCTCCACACCCCGAGTAGCGTGGTCCAACTCCTTTCACCCTATCGAATCCAAACGTTGAAAAGGCTTCTTTCGACACAACTAGCTGCAAACAAGCGTCCAAAGGTACCATAGCATCTATTTTCTTCCAATGCGATCTTCTTGTCTCCTCTCAAGCAGTCCGATGCTCACAAGCAAACCATTTGTTGCACTAGAGATGTCGTGTGTAGGCAAGACATGAGGCGCTCATGCACGTTTCCATTCGTTTTTGATGCCACTTGGTTCGTTTGAGAAACGAAAGAATTTCGCCTACTGACGGCAGACCCCGTGCCCACGCAGTAATACAAAAATTGGCTATCTTGCGTCGGTGAATTGACGGTCTTGTTGCAAAAAAAGGCCCGTTTTAACGGAAATTGAGTGGTTGGGGCGCTTTCGGGAACACCCTTTGGACCCTCCAAAGTCCTTGAAGCTTCCAAATCTTTCCTCCCACCTTGGATTTCACATTGCTCGAAGGATTGCCTTCAACGCTGGAGGATTTTTTCGTACTCTACATGGCAACACGATACGATTTAAAGGTTTCAAAGATGAGAGTTAGTTCCACTCTTGCTGGCGCAGAGATTGAGATATTTCAAAGACGGTCCAGCAATTTCCATTGTGGATTGGTTTCTTATGCGTTCCTCATGGATGGTTGGGCTTTTTCATCCTTGCGAGCTGCCTCTTCAAGGATCAATGGCCGCACCCTTTTCCGTTCTCGAAGGCGATGGCTTTGCTTGTGTCCCACACATAGGACTCATCCTGGCGTGCGAGTCCGACGGACTCCTCCAAAGATCCTACATGGGTTGAATGGAAGCAACTGAAGAGCTTTGTGAACCGCATCGAAGCTCTTGAACGCTTTTTCGATCACGAAACATCGCCATGAACGAAACGCTGCCGTCTTCGACCTCCCAAGAACGCACTCGCCTTCCTTTCGGGCCATGGCCGTGTCCAATCCACCTCCTTTCGAAACCGAAGGGTTTCCCTTTCCATCCGGGATCCCTTTCCGATCGAACCTGGGTCCCGATCCGGATCGTAAGGAGACGTACGGGTTCACAACGACGTCGTGCATCGATGGCGAAGGCGATGGCAGTGCGCACCGCACCACGAACGCATGCGTGCGCGGGAGGACCGTGGGGGAGGCGTCAGGCGATGCAGACGGCCGTGATGCTAGCCGTGGCGCGTCCCGCGGACGTGCTGGCCCGGACAACGCCGCCGCCGCCGGGATACCGTCTGCATCGGGATCGTTTGGACGGCTACACGTACGTGTATCCCAAAGATTGGGTGCCGGTGACCACGGCTGGTGCGGACTCGTTCTACCGGAATCAGAACAACCTGGAGGAGAACCTCTTTGTCGACATTTCTTCACCGTCCTCCTCCAACTACGCCAGCGTGAAGGACCTCGGAAGCGAAGACGCGATCGGGAAACGGGTGCTCGACCAATACCTCGTGGAGTTCATGTCCACACGCATAGGCGTCAAAAGAGAACCTGAAGTTGTCGAGTCAGTGTTCAGGGACGGTCCGGATGGGAAGCTTTACTGCGACGTGATGCTGAGGCTCAAATCCTACGTGAACAATAACCAGTTTGGCATCACCCCAGAGGAGAGAGTGCAGTACTTGGAATGGGACCGCATCCTACTGGCAACGTTAGGGGTGGCCAATCGTAGATTGTATCAGTTGAGAGTTCAGACGCCAACAGCAACATTCCTGGATGATGTGGAGCGGCTGCAAACCGTGAGGGATTCCTTCCGGGTGATGGACCTGGAAGAGGAGGAACTTTGAGTTCTCTGCACACGGGGGAAAGATGGAAAGCATCCAACAGACACGGAAGAAGAATAAATCGGCGTAGTATCCAGGATCGAGCCCTCTCTACATTTTGCTGGATTTGCTTCATTCGATGACGATCTCCATAAACAGATCGATTCCCGGTAAACTACCTGCTGATTCCAAACCGGCGTGCCAAAAATTTAGCAGTCCAAGCAGTGCAGCATGACCGCATTCTGGGCATGCATCCTGTTCTCTGCCTCGTCGAATACAATCGAGCGGCCGGATTCAATGACCTCGTCTGTGCATTCTACTCCCCTCTCAGCTGGCAGGCAGTGCATGAACTTGCACTGCGGTCCTGCAGCATCCATGAGTGCCATGTTGACCTGAAACCCAGCAAAGTCTCTCCTCCTCTGTTCAGCCTCTTCCTTCTGTCCCATAGACGCCCACACATCCGTGTAGATAACATCTGCACCTTTCACAGCATCCATGGGGGAATGGCTGATCTCGATCTTGGAGATTCCCGCATCCATTGCACGTTTGACCGTGGTTGGATCCGGTACATAAGATTCCGGACAGCAGCAAACGAACTCCATGGGAAACACGGCAGCCAGACGGAGCATGGAATGCACCATGTTGTTTCCATCTCCGATATACACCATCTTGATGCCATCGACTCGTCCAAAGTGCTCCAGGATGGTCAAGGCGTCCGCCATGAGTTGGCAAGGATGGTTGTAATCGGTCAGGCCGTTGATGATCGGGACGGTGGAATACTGAGCAAGGTCGATGAGATCTTGGTGCGCGAAGAGGCGCGCCATGATCAGATCGTTGTATCGGCTCAGCACCCTGGCCACGTCCTTCGTCGCTTCTCTTTTTCCAATCCCGATGTCGTTGGGACCGAGGTACAGGGCGTGTCCACCGAGCAGGTGGAAGCCCGTCTCGAAGGAGACCCGCGTTCGCATGGACGGTTTGGTGAAGATCATGGCCATGGACATCCCTTTGAAAGGTTGAAAGCTCCTGTCCCCGCCTTTGATCTTCGCTTTGACGTCGGAAGCGCGCTGCAGCATCGCCGAGAGCTCTTCCTTGCTGAAATCATCCAGGTGCAGGAAGTGTCGGACGTCGTTCTCCACCATGGCGCGAGACCAGTTCGTCTCGGCCGCGCACGCAACCCTGGGCCTCCCGGGCGTCCTTCCCGTCCTGCTGCACCTCCTGCTCGGACGCACGGTCCCTCCATGGCGCCGACACGTCCCGTTCACGTCCGCCGCCGCTCGCATTCCGTCCTCGTCGCTTTCCTTCGTCGAAAGGCGCTTCTGAGTCCGATCTCCTTCGGATTGAACCCAAGCCCATGCCGGGACGGGATCCCGGTCGAAAGTCTCGAACGAAACGGCATTTTCATCGGGACTTCGGGACCGGGGCGTTTGATCGGGGGATCGGAGGAAACAGACCGGCCCCCCGTGGGGGTGACCCGGTCCGCGTCGGTGGGGTTCGGGCAGGGGGTCTGTCCTCGGAAGGACCGATCACGTGACTTCGGGGTGAGGATGGGGCATCCATGGGGACGTGTCGAGACAAGTCCAGGTGGGAGTTGGAACCGAATGTGGAAACAACCGCCGTGGCGGAGCAGGTGGATCCGAACTCATGGCTTTCCTGTACAGCTGAGGTAACCCTTGCTCTCGAGGTAGGCGAGGATCTCGCCCGCCATCTTCTCCGGTGGCTTCATCACGCCGTCCGCTTTGGACACTTCCATCGCCAGCTCGGGTTGCGTCGGTTCCTCGTAAGGATCGTCGATGCCGGTGAATCCTTTGATCTTCCCGGCACGTGCAGCTTTGTACAGTCCTTTGGGATCCCTGGATTCGCACACTTCCAACGGGATCTTCATGTACACCTCGATGAAATCTCCCTCGGCCAAACGCTGGCGCACGCGTTCCCGATCGGCACGATACGGCGAGATGAAGCTCACCAGCGTGATCATGCCGGATTCGGCGAACAGCTTGGACACCTCGCCGATGCGTCGGATGTTCTCTTCCCGATCGGAAGCAGTGAATCCCAAGTTCTGATTCAAACCGTGGCGGATGTTGTCGCCGTCCAACACGTAGGCCAGCTTCCCGCGTTCCACCAAGGCGTGCTCGAGGGTGTATGCGACCGTGCTCTTTCCCGATCCGCTCAGTCCAGTGAACCAAAGCACGCAGCCACGTTGGTCCAGGATCTTCTCGCGCGCCTCGCGACTCACGCTGCCTTCGTGCCACTTGATGTTCGTCGAATCGCCCACCGTGTACGCCGTGGACGTCGCGCGCGACCCTCCTGAAAGCAACAGAGAAGGCACGTCCACGTCATCCGCCTCTCGAGACGCCCATGCGCACCATCGAGACGTCAAACGGCTCCCTTGCCGCCTGAACATGCCGTTAGACGAAGCTGCACGACCGTCGGCTCCACCACCTGCTTCGGACGCCTTTCGACGATGTTCGCGCGTTCGGCGCTCCGAGCTCCACACGTCGGAGTGTGCACAGGAGAGTTCGCACACGTGAGTGCTTTGCAACGCAAGCGCAGCGTGCTTCAGGTCGTCCTGTCGGTCCCGCGCGGCTTCTGCTGCAGACCTGTCGATATCGAAACCTCAAAATGCACTCGGGAAGGTGGCGCCTGGTGGAAGAGACAGGTGGGAAGGAGAACAAGGAAGAAAGCAATGCCACGGACGAAGTCCAATCGATTCGCAAAAGGATGGTGTGCAGGAAAGCTTGGTGTCGATCTGGGCAATGCGGAGGCATGACGATGGCGCGTGTGGTTTGGTTCCAAGGGAAGAAGTGCTGAAGCACAAGGGGATCGTTCGTGCAGCGTCGTGCCTTACCGGCCGGCGTCCATTGCTTGGAATGTGCTTGTTTCGAGACGGAGACCGAACCGCAGCAGGTGCTGTTCCACCCCAAAGCTGCATACGATGCATCGAAACCATCGCGCCTGCCAACACATGCCGTCGGATCCTGCTCTTGTCGAAATGGAGCTTGCAGTGTGTTCCATACCAACCCCTGCACCGAAATGTTCCAGTTCATCCTTCGCCAGAGACCTATTTGGTTTCGTCCCACGTATCCTTGTCTTCGTTTCGATCGCCCAGGAACAAAGATGGCACCCAGAAGTTCGCCGCCAACCAACAGACCAACAAGATGCCCGCCAGGATGACCGCCGGCACGACCCTTCCGTCTCCCGTGTCCAGGGCGGGCAGTGGAAGGGTGTACTTGTCCGTATGTGCGTCTGAAGCGATGCCTGGCTTCACGAATTCTTGGAATTTGTCGTATCCGGAGGCACTCTCTTCCAGCTTTTCTGCAAGGACCTTCGTGCCAGCACCACCTTCCAACGGCGTCGCCTTCGCGTGCACGTCCACTTTCCGCTTCGTACCTCTCCCTGCTGGATCCGAGGTGTTTCTTCTTCTCGTTTCCTTGGTCTCGGCCCCTCTCTGGACCCTTTTCTCGCCCTTGTTCGCGACGAAGGAGGCGCGCATCTTCCCTGTTGCGCCGTCGAATCGTCGGCATGGACCGACCCTGTCCCCTCTCCAACATCTCGATATCTTTCACCTCGAGATATCGATGCCTTTCCCCCGCGGACCCGAGCCCATCGAGATCTCGCCCTTGGAGGTTGCGATTATCCCAAGAAGATCTCGATGGGGGAAGGAGTGAAGAACACAGGGGATGGCCTCCGGCGTCCAGAACGCGCGATCGCGACGATGATGGCGATCGGATCGGCGCTGGCGATGGCGTGTTTCCTGATCGCCACAGGCGCGAATGCGATCGAAGAAGCGTCCACGGTGCGTGTGAACGAACGTGGCGATGCGAGGGTGGATTCGAAGGAAGCGGACGGGCGCTGACGTGCGAGCCCGACAGGTGACGTGCGGGAGCGTGTTGAAGCTCGAACACAAAGCCACCAAGTACCGCCTCCACAGCGAAGACGTGACCTATGGCACAGGAAGTGGTCAACACAGCGTCACCGGGAACCCTCAAGCCACCGAAGGCGCAAGCTATTGGATCGTGCGTGGTCCGCTGGGCACGCCGTGTGACCAAGGGACACCGTTGGAAAACGGTGCCATCATCCGTCTCCAACATTCTCAATCCAAGCGATGGCTGCACAGCCATCTCTTCCGTTCTCCTCTCAGTGGACAGCAGGAAGTCAGCTCTTTCGGAGGAGCTGAAGAGAGCGACACCGGGGACAATTGGAAACTGGAAATCAGTGGGAAAGGTCCCTGGAAACAGAACCAGGAGATCCAACTCCAGCACGTAGACACAAAGGCCTACCTGATGTCGCATACGAAAAAGTTCGGACAACCTATTGCGGGACAATACGAAGTGTGTGCAACTCAAGGTAGACCCAATGCAAACACGAAATGGATGGCAGCAGAGGGCGTTTATTTTTCGCCGCAAGAGGGCACGTGCTCATGATTTATTCGCAAGGATCGAAACAATACTGCCTACAGATGTGCCATCATGCATTCATTTGTAGAGACCAGACCTCCTCCACAATCTGCTCGCGAGCATGTCCGAGGAGGGTCTCTGCAAGCTTCCTGCTCTTGTAGGTTGATCCTAATACTTCAAGGCTCCTCTTCCCGTTGACACGTATTCCTCGTGGCAAAGACGCAAGAGCGGCAGATTCAACTTTTGTAACTGGTGCCTTCACCAGGTCATGGACAGTGTGATACCCAAACTCATAGAGCCTGCGAGCAATGTCTCCTGTCATTCCCTCAATGCGCATCAAATCTACTAGCTCAGGACGAACACCGGCAGCAAGTTGTTCACGCATTCCGGACAGATGGCTCTCTAAAAGCCACCACCCAGAAGCACCCGCCATGGACGCTGCCATGGCAAGAAGGGTGGCGCTGTCCTGCTGGAATCTCTGCAGGGCTCCGCGAGAGACGCCCCCCGCTACGATTCCTGGCCTGCCGAAGGCAGCTTCAATCACGTTGATCTGTACTTCCTTTAGTAGCAAATGAAGGACATAGGCTGCCAAGAATCGAGAATGCTCTAGGACCCTCGCCTTCTGAGACTCTATGGATACATAGCCGGCCTGAAGCGAGAAGATGTCTGCTTCCAAGATGCCAAGGTCTTCCGCCATAGCCACATCCGATTCAGGAAGCCTTGAAAAAGCCCTACCCCACTCCGGCCAACTATGGATTTGGAAAGGATGATCGTCTGCTAACAAATGGTACAAAAGTGCAGCTGGTCTGTCCAGGCATATGCACTTCCCTGCATTGCCAAGCACCTTGAACAGTCTGATGCCTTGCCTATAAGGAAGCCCACTCCTGCTCACTGCGACCCCCATCTTCGTACATTTCCAAACACCATCTCCGTTCTGAAGTACTTGTCCAACTACCAGATCAGCCTCTTTGAGTGATCGCAACGCAGTGCCTGCAATATCTTCCAGTTCTTTCCAAGGCAACTGATGAAAAGCAAACGTGGAACGCACTAGTTTTTCCAACTTGCCAGGTTGTTGTGCAATGCTGGAAGATATAGATTCCAGCAACAGCCGAGACATGCCATCAGAATTTATGCTGCCTTTGCTTCTGTTTCCAAGAACGACCATTTGGCTGACAATCTTTTCAATTGGTTGGCCCAGAAAGTGGTGAATGTTCTCCACACTTGCAAAATCCTCGACAATGTATGCATCTCCATGGTTACAAAGCCCAGCGCGACCAGCTCGGCCGACCATTTGGCAGTATTGGGACTTGCTCAAGATCGGCGCCTTTGCTTGAAAAAGACGGTAAAGGATCACACGATTTGCTGGCAGGTTAACTCCAGCTGCGAGTGTGCTTGTTGCAAAGATAACTTTCAAGACCCCACTGCGATAGCCGCTTTCGATACAATTTCGCTCCTGGGTAGTTAGACCAGCATGGTGCCAGGCAACACCTGAACGGACAGCAGAGGCAAGAGCGTCTGATGCTGGCGTGCGCATGGAAGTTTCAAGCTCCCGCAAGAGAGCTTCACATGCATCAACATCAGAAGCTGCCATGGGGCCTGACTTGGAAATTTTAGCTGCACAAGCCTCACAGTGTCTGCGTGACCCACAGAACACCAGAACCTGCCCTCCATGCCGCAGGACTTCCTCGCACAACTTGTTAAGACAGGTGAATTCTCTGCCATCCCCGTCGATCTTCCTATCCATCAGCAATCGCTTTCCGTCCCACCTAAAAATGTCCCCACCTCTTTGGACATGTTCTGTGAGAACAACAGGTCTGAAGTTCGTGAGGAAGAGATGGGCATCCAGCCATTCTGCGAGCACTTCAACCCCGCCTATGGTGGCAGACATTCCCACAACTTGAACATGCTGTAGCGTACCCATGCACTTCAGCTTCGCAAGCATGGCCTCGAGGGCAACGCCCCTGCCCTTCTCTCCGAGCATGTGCAATTCGTCCACGAATACTATGCCCAGTTCGTGCAGTCTCCCTTCCTCTGCCAGTGTGTTTATGGCTGCATTGGCCTTTTCTCCCGTACAAACGGCCACTCTCTCTCCTGCAGCCAGTGGGGACCCTCCGGTTGCCCCATGGTGTGCCTGTACCTTCGCGCGCATCGGTTTGAGAACGTGCTTGAGATGTTTTTCTTTCTCTTGCACTATGCTCACATAAGGCAGCACCACCATGGCTTTGCACTTTGGCTTCCTGACCAACTGTCGGAGAAGCAGCAATTCTGCCACCAAGCTCTTTCCTCCAGAGGTCGGGGCAGCGCAGACGAGGTGTTCACCGTTCCATGCACATCCTAATGCAGCTCTCTGCCACTCATGGAGCACCTTGACCTTCCCATATCGCCTGGCAACTGCCACAGGTGCGCCAGCCAAGCGGATCCACGCTTCCAGCTGGTTTCCGGCCAGGTTCGTGTCCTGGTGGCGGTGTCCGCTCACGCCGTCAGGACCGCATACGGACGTCTCCATCACCTCCTGGAGATGCTTTTGGACCTCATGCGGTAGGAATTGGAGCGAAAGCGAGGCAAATTCATGCCTTGCGACGCGCGTCCATTGCGGAAAGGTGCGCTCCAGCCTGTCCTCCTTGGACTCCCTTCCCCGTTCCTCCTTCTGTCCGGTTCAAAAGGACGAAACTTTCCTTTTCAACGGACCGAACGAAAGGGAGCCCGATCGGGACGAACCGCGGATCGAACCCGATCCCTCGAGATCTCGATCGGACGATCGATATCTTTTGGAGGATCTCGAAACGAAGAGGACCGGATGGCCGACGGATGGGGAATGGCGACGCGATTGGCTGGCGCGCAGCTCCGCCTTCCACGCATCTTTGGATCGAAAAGGCGCATGGATGGACCCAGGTGCTTCTCTCGCACACCTGAAAGTGCAGTTCAGGCACCTGAAGTCGATCTCGCCCGGCTCCAGCGGCGTGTGGACGCATGCAACACCATCGTCGACCAGGACTTGGCCAATTTTGTCCCGTTTCGCATCGATGGAAAGCTTCTGGGATACATGAAAGAGGGCTTTGCCTCACAGATAGAGAGATACGGACGCGTTTTCGTGCGTCGAGGTGGCAGAATCGAGATCCACGAACGCTTGCAAAGCGAAGAAAGACGAACAGAGGAGGTGGGAGAAGTCCTCCAACAACTCAGGGAAAATGGGACCATTGTTGGCTGGCGACAAGAACTGTTTCCTGTAAGGGAGTCGTTCCACGATGATCCGATGTTGTTGCTGGAGCGTGCGGCAGTCCCTCATTTCGGAATCAAGGCATATGGTGTGCACATGAATGGGTTTGTGAAGGACTCGAATGGAAAGGAGTTCCTGTGGGTGGCAAGGCGAAGTCCAGCTAAGCCCACTTTTCCTGGCATGTTGGACCACCTAGTGGCAGGCGGTCAAGGGCAAATCGGATGTATGGATAACGTTATCAAGGAAGCAGAAGAAGAGGCGGGCATTCCCAGGGAGCTTGCCATGCAGGCTAAAAGCGTAGGCGCAGTGAGCTATCGTATGCGAGTGGATGAAGGAGTCAAACAAGATGTGCTTTACGTGTATGATTTGGAGCTGCCTGCAGATTTTGTGCCCCAAGCAATGGATGGAGAGGTGGAGCAGTTCATGCTCTGGCCCATAGACCGCGTCATCGATTCCGTGGCGAATACCCAGAATTGGAAACCCAACTGCACGTTGGTGGTCATCGATTTTCTTATCCGTCATGGGCACATTCATGCTGACCAACCTGGATACTTGAAACTGTTGGGGAGTCTGCGCCAGGCAGACCTGTCTTAGGTGTGCTTGAAATTTCACCTAGGTTCAGCAATCTTTCCTTTCTATGGGGAGTGGTACTGTAGCGCCAACTTGAAGCACGGCATGTGCCTTGCCTCATCGCACACAAAACCACGTCTTCCAGAAGGGTCTCAGGTTTTCAAAGCTTCACTGGTGCTTTCACTTGGTGATGATGAAGGAATAAACGATGTTTGAGTCAGACGCTTGCTTTGCCCAGCGACAGCATCATTCATCACGAATTCGAGGACATCCCTGGCTTGTCCCAGAATATGCCAGTTTGGCCTTCTGGCGAATGTTCGAAAGTTCTTCTGAGTGATGGAAGCTTGCGTCAGTTGACAAACAGGGCTGTTCGTGACCGTGGGCTCCTTGGGATTTGTATTGGGAAAGAAGGGGCTGATTGCCCAAATTTAAAAAGCGAAACACGGCGGCACATGTCTCAACACAGCATAGCTGTTGAACACAAAAGCAGCTTGTAACGAACATGTGAGTTTTTTCTTCAAGAATTAGCGTCTCTACAACATGGCGTGTCAGCAATTGTGAACCAGCTACAACCGCACGTGCTCGCCTCTCATCTTCCTCATCCACCAATTGAGGCAACGTTGAACACCAGGACGATCGGTGGTGATCAAGAAAGGGTATTTTACTCAATAACTATTGAGACAATATTAGCGCACGTCAACACTTGCGGCTACGGTTGAGACTGAGTTGCTGATTGTTGGCACACCAACTAAAAGGGGCTAGCGTGTGGTGGGAACATTTGAATCGGACCAAATGTGTACGCCCGAGGTACATAGGAAACGGAATGGGTAGTGCCACCATGAAAGGAAAGGAATTGGCCACGCAAGTTGATTGGGCTCCCTAGTCGACGCGAGAGCCTTAGAAGTTGAAAATTTCTTCATAGAATCCTTTGCTCCTTGATCTTAAGGACGGGGAAAAGGTAAGCAACTTGATTCTAGCGACTGTCATTATGGGCAAGAAATTCTAGAGGATACTCAAGTGTGCGTTGCCTTGCACGTCTTGATAATGAAGCGGATGGATGCGTTGGTGATCATCAACCTCCAATCAATATCGCTAGGTTGGGCCGTTCCTTGATCGCATTCAAAGAAAGGGAAGAATGCGATCGATGAATTATGAAAAGGATTCGTGCCAAAAGTTTCGAATTTGCAACGTTGAAAGTGTTGTCTTCTATTGATTCCTTCGCCTTTGTCTGCTAGGACGAGTGCAAGGGGAAAATCGTGGTGAGCTATGAACTCGATCAAAACCTTCCCTTTTTGGATGAGATATCCACACATGCTTGTGTCCCACCTTTGCGTGTCGCACATCACCTTACAATCCATTGCTTGTCCCCATTCCTACACGGTCAAGGCGTGAAAATGCTACACAAGTGGCTTGTCTATCTCCCACGCGATCTTCTCTCGAATTGCTTTTTGTCGCTTTCGTGTTTGAAACGAGCTAGATTGTGCACTGGTGCATGAACAGCCACTTCCCATGCTTCCCCTTGCTCAGGAAGGAAAAATTTCCTCGAAAATTGAGGATACGAACACGATGCGATGGCCCATGGACGCGTCGCACAGGCGCGCTTCAAGCTCCCCGACGGCGAAACGTCCGGTGCCCATTACCGATTGGCAGCGTGTGAGGATGGAAAGAAACCGTGCTGCGGCGGTGGAGCGCCTAGCAGCCCGAAAGCGACGCGCTTTGCATCCCACTGACGTGGAAACCGTTCAGCTGTCGACGACGTTGTCCAACGAAACGGTCCAGGAGGCGGACGAGAGAACGAACAAGGCATCCATACAAGTCGACAGCGACAAAAAATACGATGTGCTTGCTGATGTTGATGCTGGAAGCGCTTTGTCTAGTCAGAGATACGACTATTTCGTCGTGTTGGATTTCGAGTCGACCTGCGACAGAGATAGGAAAGTGCAGCCGCAGGAAATCATAGAATTTTCCGCAGTGCTTCTGAATGCGAAGACGATGAATGTTGACTTCCACTTTCAGCAATATGTGCGGCCCACCGTACACCCGATCCTCACAGCTTTCTGCACTGAGCTCACAGGGATTCAGCAGGAAAGTGTCGACGACGGCCAATCGTTGCAGGATACCTTACTGCAGCATGATATGTGGCTAAGACAGTGCGGGGTGAACGAGAAGGAGTTCATTTACGTTACTTGGACTCCGTGGGATTTGATGGTTATGTTGGAACAGGAGCGCAGGTGGAGAAAATTAGACGTTGCCCCCTACCTTCGAAAATGGATCGACCTGAAAGCCATCTTCACAAAGCTCTATGGCAAAAACAATCTCAAAGGTGCGGTACAAGTGCTCGGACTTGACTGGTATGGCAGGGCTCACAGCGGACTGGATGATGCCGTCAACACCGCTCACATCGCCTGTGAACTCATGAAACAGGGGGTGGTTCTGGAACAAACAGGAGCATTCAAAGACGGGAAGAGGAAAGCAGCAGAAATCACAGCTTATTTTTCAGAGACATCTCCACGGAAGAGAGCACATCCGAATCGCTGCTACTGTGGGAAACCTCGGATAGAGAGAGTGACCAAGAGGCCAGGACCGAATCATGGTAGAAAATTCTTTTCCTGCGGAAAGTACTCCGCACTGTCTGGTCCGTCCTGTGATTACTTCGAGTGGAAAAATAGCTAGCAAGCAAAGAACGAAGTGCAGGCAGCGGCTTGCAGCACTCTACCTCTAAGGCACCCCCCCCCTCCCGGTTTCATTGTAACGCTGCTGGGAACCTGTGGTGCTTACATACCTTTGATATGAATGGTACAGATTCTTGTAAAGTCCAATTCCAACAATTTTGCGACGCTGAAAAGTTGAACAAGTGCGCTGTGCATGCAATCACACAACCCTTTCATTGTGTAAAGCATAGCCAGAGGATGGGACCTGAACGCTCTTCTCCACCACAGAAAGTCGGACTAATGCTTCTGCTGGCAAGCCATCTCTCTCTCTTGACAAACCTTGTGAATGACTGCTTCCCTGCCTGTCCGTTTTTCAAGTACTAAGCTTGGGCTTTGGGGGCAGTGTTTCCGCTCGCACGGAATGGTTGGGTCGTGGCCGGGTCACTTTGTGCATGGTTCTGGCAAAACATGTCTTGTTTCTCTTGGCGCCGTGCTGTGTATGCCTGGTTTTCTTTATCAACGTCTGACCTGCATTGTTGCGAAGTCGCCGTTTCCGTTGTGAATCCAAGAAGCATTGCATACGAGGATCCCAGCCCTATACCGTCATCTGCAAATTCAAAAGAAACTGGGAGATGACCATTAGCTTTGTCCGGTCTTCCTATACTCCTGTATGTTGGAATACAAACCTTTCCCATTGTTGCTTCAAGGAGGGTTGGTGCAATGTTCTGGTACTCCCAATGATTGCTCAAGTAGCGAAAGACGAGCGATTCCCTCCCGCATTCTTCTGCTGCAAGCCGCAGTATATTTACAATGAGCTCGGCGTATGCAACTGAATCTGCACAATGATTGGATCCTCTGCTGTTCCAGTGAACAAGTACTTGTGTCAAGAAATCCCTCTGCCCGCAGAAGAGACTGTCCTGGAGTGATGCAAAGTCCACTCGAACGGCCAGGTATACTATCCTGAAGAAGCAGTTATGAAACAGGGTCGAACTTGCACCAAAGAACATGGACTCCCATGCCATCCAGGCATATGATGGTATGAAGTTCACTGCAAAGTGTGCAAGCTCCAGCAGGGCGGCAAGGGCCCCCATTGCCTCGGCTTTCTGTAGAGTGAAGGCCACTCTAGACGTTGCTTTCTCGGCCCTGGTATTTCCCACGCTGCCGAGCCAAGACAGAGCGGCCACTAGCTTTTTAAGGCTTTCCATCCCCTTGGTGTTCAACTTGGGTAGATCCAAATCTTGACACTGTTCCCTCAGTGCAGTGAAAAGAACCTGTAGGAGCTTGTAGGTGCACACACAGCTTGGCACCAGGGAAAGAATGTTCGTCACTTTACCAAGAATGTCAAAGAAGTCATCCAGTTTCCACAAGTGCCCAAGCAGGTGTGGCTGATCCCTCGTCACCCTTTGGAAGAACACAAGCCAGAACTCTACGTGCAAGGCAACGTCCGATTGCTTGCAGAGACCGGCGATTTTTTCCAACGAGTACTGGAAGAGTTTCTCTTCCCCTATGGCCGAGCACATTCGGGTATAAGCTGCGCTGTCTGCCTCCCTTTGGCCGGACCACCGTCTTCCTTCCGGCCCTCCCAAGAGGACATCCAGCACCGCGTTGAACAGCAAAGGATGATGCCCACAGCTCAGCAGTTCGCTCACCAGGTTGTGCTTCACCAAAGTCTCGGAGAACGCCATCGGAGTGCATGCATAGAGATGTTTTAGAGCCTCACCAAAGTGTTCCAGCGTGCCTTTCGATCCTGGTTGAAGGATACGAAAGAGTTCGAGGATGATGGCCTCGGCGTGCTCCACCAGTGCGTCGCGGAACCTCCCTTGGGCGTTCAGGATGATCCACAGGGCTTTGCTGCTCCTTTGGTACGATTCTGATTCATTGCCTCCCGTTTCTCGGTTGCCTTCTCCCTCCGGCCACACACAACGCAAGGTCCACAAGGCATCCCTCGGCAAGGCGATGTAGCTGGCCAAGGCGCGCACCACGTGTCCCTGGGCGAGCCACTCTTCCCATCCGTCCTCCACGTGGCCACACGTGCCGTCCAGATACTCCCTCAGCCACGAAACGTCGTGTGCGGAGAAAGTAGTGGACGTGAGCGCCGTTGTGCGCATCGCCATTCGCTTCGATTGGGAAATTCGACGATGTCGATTCGACGCCATTCGATTTGAATCCGAGGTGTTCCCGCACTGGGGCATCAATCGATATCTTGCACAGTGATCGCGATTACAAATTCGAGATCTCCCCTAGATTGCGATAGAGATATCGAGAGGATGGAGAGACAGCGATGGACGATCGAGATCTCGTTGAACCCCGGGATCGAAGGAGAAGAGACCCGGACGATCCGGGTTCGTCCGGTCAAAGCGACCCGGTGGGAAAAGGGGCGACACCCCGGGAATCTCCATTCCATCTGTCGAGCAGGACCCTCGTCGGGTTGTCTCCCCACCTCCGGTCCAATGGGATCCTCTGCGGGTCGTGCGCTCGAAGTGGCACAAACGGAGACTTCCCTCGTCGACGGTGCGAAATCGGACGATTTGGACGTGATGGACAAGCTGGAAAGGCGCCATGTCGCAATCCTGGCCACAGCCATGGCCGCAAGGATTGCACTGGTGCTTGTTTCGTCGATGGTGGACGCTGGAGTGGGAAATGCGACGCCTAAATACACGGACGTGGACTACTACGTGTATTCCGAAGCAGCCTCGCTCGTCGGAAAAGGACGCTCGCCTTTCCTGCGGGACACGTACCGGTACTCGCCACTCCTTGCGATGCTGCTCGTGCCCAACGGATGGCTGCACAGCTCTTGGGGGAAGTGGCTGTTCGTGGCAGGGGACGGAATCGTTGCCACGCTGATTTACTGGATCGTGAAAGAAAGGTCGACGAAACCAACGAAGCTCTCGCCGCCGATGTGCGCTGCTCTGTGGCTTTACAACCCCTTTACAGCTTCGATTTCCACACGTGGGAGCTGCGAATCCATCACCTGTGCGATGGTCATTGGAATGATTTGGATGCTCATGCGAGGGAAGGTCTTCCCTGCTGCCTTGCTGTATGGTTTGGTCGTGCACCTGAGGATCTATCCTATCATTTATGCTCTGGCCATCCTCCTGGCAATGGATGAGGATTTTCCGGGAGTCAATACACCTCCACCAAAAGACGACGCGAGGAAAACGCCTGGGGATTTCCGCGGGCGACAGCTTGTGGTTCAATTCTTGAACAGGCAGCGTGTGATATTCTCAGTTACTTCTGCAACCACTTTTCTTCTACTCACTGGCACTTTTTATATCAAATACGGATGGCCGTACTTGACGAACGGTCTGTTGTATCACTTGACACGCACCGATCATAGGCACAATTTTTCTTCGTATTTTTATCCTATTTACTTGGGGATGGCAGACTCTGCACAGGGTAGTTTGGCCTCTGTCATTCTGCGATGGGTGGCTTTCATGCCTCAGTTCACAGTGCAAATTACCTTGTCGCTAATGTATGCCAAGGATTTGCCTTTCTGCATGTTCATCTCGACGTTTGCTTTTGTTGCTTTCAACAAAGTTTGCACCGCACAGTACTTCGTCTGGTTTTTCTGTCTGATGCCCCTGGTGGCCCGGCAATGGACGCTTGGATGGCGGAAAGCGCTGGGAATTTTCGCGGTATGGACGGCTGCACAGCTCAATTGGCTCTGGTGGGCGTACAACCTGGAATTCTTGGGTCGAAACATGTATTTCCAGGTATGGTTGGGGAGTTTGTTTTTTCTGGCCGCCAATGCATGGGCCATCGCACAGTGCATACAAGGACACGCTTTCCACCCATTGTTTCACCGTGGACGCGTCGTTTCTCTTGCCTGATGCGTTGTGGACTCGCCACTCCCAAGCTCGGTCCTGTCCATCCATTTCCGTTCTGGTGGTTACCGTTATTGTCCACAACCGGTCACACGGGTCTCGCTCCGGTCTTCCTCCTTCGACGTTTCGTCTTCGGATCCATCCCGGTTCGTGTTCCCCTTCTCAACCGGAGGGTTTCCCTTTTAGACCCGGATCGACCTTCCTTTCCACCTCCTTTCGAACCTTCGATGGCGTCGATTCGCTTCGACACGATCGGTCATTTCTTACGTTCGCGCGTGGCATCGCGTCGCGTTTTCGCGCCTTTCCTCGTCCATCGCGCCCTTTTCTCGCGCTTGGAACACCCGTGCATGATGATGGAGGTTTCCTTGGATGCGTCGGTGGGGGACGCCGCCTTCCGGAGCGGACCCTTGGGACCGACGCGCTTCGAAACGATGCTGTGGTCGGCATGGCCGTCGGCCTTCGACCGCACCAGAGACGGGAGGAGATGGATGAAGCGGATGGTCGAAGTGCTCGAAAGCTTCGTGATGGCGCAGGAAACGCACGCCAGGTCGGTCTTGGTGGCTGCGGCGCGACGGAAGGGGACGCAAGACGCCGCCTTTGGAAGCGTGGAAGAGGCCTGGGATGCTGCCATGAAACAGATGGCCGCGCGCAGCCAAGCCATGACGGAGTGCTGCGCCCAAATGAAGCAAAAAGCAATCGAACCGGCCAAGTCTTTCGTGAAAAAATCCAAGGTGCTGCGCCTCGACTTGCGAGGGGAGATGGACAAGGCCGATCGACGCTTGACCAGCCAAAAAACACAAGTGCAGAAGCAGCGGAAAAAATACCTCAAGGTCTGCCAAGAAACCGAGGCTCTGCAGAGGCAGATGGAAAAAGAATCCATGGCACCCAGCGGGAACGTGGAGTCGCTAGGAAGACGAATTTCCCACGGAATGCTCCAGGTCCAACACGCGGAAAGCTCCTACAAGAGGGAAGTGGGGATCTGCAAGAAAGCGCAGGAAGCCTTCGACCAAACTTTAGAGAGAACGCTCACTGCTTTGCAAAAGTTGGAGCTGGAACGCGTAGAGGTCACTAGAAGCTGTCTAGACGCATGGGTGCAAGTCAGCAAGGATCTGACTGTCGGCGAGAAGGACATCTACGACAGCATGCTCTCGGCTTTCGAACGCATCAGCGCAGAGCAGGATCTCCAGCAGTTTTTGATTGCTGCCGGCACAGATCAACCAAAGGGGGTCGCCCCTGAGTTTATCTCCTACAAAGGAAGAGAAGGACCGGAGAGTTCTAAAAAGTCAACTCAAAAGGTGGCGCGGTCACGAGTCCCAGCTACTGCCCTGTATTCTTACACTGCACAAGAAGAAGAGGAGTTGACTTTGCAAGCCGGCCAAAAGTTGTGGGTGACTGAAATGGGTGACAACGGATGGTGGGCCGGTGAATCGGGCGGCCACCATGGATACTTTCCAAGTGCATACGTGAAGATCGATCTAGCTGATCCAAACCGCCTATCTACTCCTCGTCTAAAAGCAAAGGCTATGGGAACCGTTGCTTACCCTTTCTCTGCTGGGGCTGAAGGAGAGCTTACGGTGATTCGTGGAGAGCAGGTTGAGTTCCTGACCGAGGCAGAGGAAGGGTGGATCTGTGTCCGCAAACCAAACACAGGAGTTGAAGGCTTGGTCCCTGCATCCTACATCCAGTTTTGATGGCAGGAAGCAAGAGGATGTTTTTAGGAAGCAGGGTTGCTCGTCACTTCATTTAAATGTTTTTCCTGTTCACTCGGGCCCACCATCGAGTGACGTGGTTTTTGTCGCGGGATTATGCGATTCTCCTGCAGGTTTACATGGTCAGACCAAAGGAAACTGGGGGAAAGGGTAGTGCATTTACAGTGGACGAAATGGACTCATGGGGCTTTCCTGTGGATGAGGGAAGGCCCATGCTCGTCATATTCGCTCTTCGACATCCACATTTGCTGAAAGGAGCCCAACGAAGCAAGAATCGAACCTCCTATCCAAACGCTAAATCTTCTTTCAATGTTGCTGGTGGGCGTGATGACTTTCAGGCGTGATGCACCTGGAGCTAGATCAAGCAATTCTTTTTCCAATCGTTCCTTCATATTCGGGAAAACAGAATTTCCGCCGGTAAGAATCACCCCGTTGTATAGCTCCTTCCTGACATCTACATCACACTTATTTATGCAATCAATCACCAAGTCTGGTAGACCCTTCACAGGAACCCCATTCGCCATCTTGAGGGCTTCTGAACTGCCTGGGAACGTGCTAGCCAATTCTGGTTGGAAAACTATTTCGGGGAGCTTGAACCTGTTCCCACCAATGTGGATTTCGTTTCCGTCTGGTAGCTCGTAGGCCATAGTGGGAATGTTCTGGTTTTCTTCTTCTACATACGCTGTTTCTGATGTCCTACAAATGCTCTCCTTGATATCCGCAACAATATCCAACTGCATGTAGTGCCTATAGCTCTCCGTCGTGTTTGGAAAATCAAGATCCTTTACTTCGAACTCCCCGTTCCCCTTGTTAGTGCGCTTGAACGCATACCTCGGCTTAATGGTCGTTCCAGATGACTCCAGAGCCTTGAGCATTACCTCAGAGAGCAAGTGACCGCCCACTGGTGAACGGACGATCCCTTTTTTCAGCACATATCCATCATGAACAGCAGTGATAGTAGTCCCATCTCCGCCACTGTCCACCACCAGCGAGGTCGGTCTTCCCATGGAGAAGGAGCTCAGGACCGGATTTTTGGCCAGGAAGAGAGCAGGCACGCCATACTTTTCGAACATAGCCTCGACTGTTTTTTCTCTCTTTTCATCCGGGTTGAAGGATGGTTCAGCCATGAGGAATGGGTGTTCCTTGGGGTCGATCATCAGCCTGTCCTTGAGTCCATAGTCCCACACAGCTTCCAACAGGTCCCAGTCCTCCACCAGCCCGTCCTTGATCGGCGTGACGACTTCCATTTGATCTCTCCGATAAAACAACGAGCTCTGTCCGACGAAGTACTTTTTCTTGGATCCCTCTTCTCCCTTGTCCTCCACGCAGCCCATGGCCTGCACATCGTTCCCACGCGCCTCCGTCAGCTTCGGTACCTCGCAACTCCTCCTTCTCCGATCCGTTTCGCACGGATTGGGTTCGTTTGCGACGACGTACCGTCGGAAACACCGCCTTTGGACTTTCATCTCCGGCATAGCCTGCTTTGACGGTGCTCGATCCCACGTCCACCACCACCGCCGAAACCTCGTCTGCGCGTTTCCAGAGGCGGGTCTTCCGCGTCAGCGATCGCACGTAGCACGCACAAGGTTTCAGGGAGACTCGACAGGCGCCGAACGGACGCGAGAAGGCGCATGCGACGCGTCGACGAAGAACCCTACGCGGGATGGCGTCGTCCACCTCGGTCCAAGGAGCGTCGGAAACGCGCTGGAACCCTTCCATCCCTTTCCATACGTCGTCTGTCGGTCGTACCTCCACCGTACATCCTTCACCTGCGCTCTGCGACGCCTCGACGAAGCGCTGGAACGTGCTGCGCGCGCGTGGTTATGGCGCGATGGACGCGAACGCTTCCCTGAACACGTCCAAGTTAACTTCGAAGGATCCCCCAACTGGATCCCGGGTATAACCACGGGTGAACCGAAGGGTTGATTGGAAGCGAGTGCCTTTCCCACCCGGACCGAAGCGCCCAAAAGGAACCAATCCATGGACGGGGAGGAACCACCTGGAGGCGGTGGATGCATGGCGAAGCAAGCGAATGGCACCTCGCCACCCAGCGCATCCAACGCATCAAAGGACAGGGAAGGAGGCCGTGTGTGCCTCCGTGGATGTTTGGCAAGACGGAATGGAAGAATCAAGGAGTGGGGGGTGCGTCAGGCACGGCTCGAGGGTTTGCCAAGGTGGAAGAGTGGCAGCAAATGCTCGATTTTCGATCGTCTTCGGTAGAGAACCACCGACAATTCGGAAGATGCTCGCCATCATGCCACAAGCCATGCGAAGCCAGCCGTGGGAACCAACCCAAGATAAGACCCTTCCGCTTCGTCTCCAAACACGAAACCAAGAACGAGGCACGGCACATGTGCATAGATGATTGCCCATCAACTGCATCGTAGGATGCTTCACGCCAAAGGACGGATCGACCAGGTCCCGCCCATGCGAGCGTTCTTGTGCTCTCGCCACCTCCGAAGATGAAAACGAGACCGGATCCATCTCCCCGACCGCGACCCTTTGCAAGTCCGAGGACGATGCCGCAAGCGCGTGGATACCTTCCCTCGCCTTCGAAGCCGCACGTGCTGCGCCATCCTGCCACTCCGTCGATACGCTACGGTTGTCTTTCTCGCTAGCCACCATTTGCAGACGAAGCCGAAGGGCGTCCAAGGAAGTCCCTTTTCGACCCGGGGTTCCCCGCTCCGATCGCCCCATTCGCCCCGGATTGTGTCCTGGTGAACCCGATCCGATTACAACCGTACAGCGACGTGCACAGCATCCGGGGCGATCGCCTGGCTGGGGACGGGGCGACGTGACTCGAACCGACACTGCTGGGCGCGGAACGCGCACACGAACAGGCGCCTCGACCGAAGGCTGGACGTCGAAGGTCCGCCCAGATGGCGACGATGGCGTTGGAAGGTAGCCAAGCTTGGCGCTGTGGGAGCGGTCGGAGTGGGTGGAGCTGGAAGGAGCGCCTGGGGATCCTCTGCGGATGCTTGTTGTGGATGGCGATGGTAGGAGTGAAGGGAACCTCCGACGTGGAGTCGGCGTGTCGTTTCAACGACGAAGAAGGAGAATGTTCGTTCGTGCACCATGCCTCGGCCGAAGGGATAGCCGCGAAGAAGCGTTGCTGGGACTGCGGTGTGCTGTGGGACGGATGGAAGGATCCCGAAACCAATCAAGAGAGATTGCCGCCACGGAAGTTGACAGCAGAAACGCCGTACTGGCAGTACATGGGACGCGTGCTGTCTTTGAAGTGCAACGGCACCGTCCACGTTCGTACTGTGTTCAGTCGCACCGAAGGCAATGGATGCTTCAAGCTGACCGGAGAAACACTCGGGGAGCTGTCCACTGCTTCCATCGTCCGCTGTGAGCTTGACCTGCCCCCGAGGAGCAGCCCGACACTGCAGGACATGGCTCAGGCCCAAGAGGTGAATTGCACGCAATGCTCGTCATGCAACCAGGAGGATACATCCTGTCCGCTGGAGACCGGTAGGTGGTACTCGGACACCCTGGAAGTACAGATTCCACGATCATGTCCTCCTCAGGGATGGCCCCTGACTCCAGCGATCATACGCGATGCTGCGCCTTTGGTGGTGGAAGTTGCCCAGTTCGAGGCCCATCGTGTGTGATTGGAGCCATGGCATGCATCCGTTGTTCCATCTTCCGTGAGACCGTTGGCTGGACCTTTCCTGACGCTGCCAGGGAAACGATGGTTCGCGTCCAGCATGTCTGCACGTTTGTGGCCTCCTCCTACCCTCATTTTTTCTAGGCGCAATCATCGCCCCTTTTCTCGTTGTATTGTTTTTGTAAGTTGCCTGGGCACCAACTCTCCCAGCTTGCTGGGTGGATGTGTCCACCTCTCGTCTCCACCTGAGACTCCTGGATCGCGCGCGCGATGCTGGTGCGGGCTTCGACGCGCGCGTCCGCGGTCCCGGTGCCTCGCAGCCGCAAGGACGCGGTCCTGGACGCTTCGACGTGCCTCAAGCAAGCCTTGAGGCCACGCAAAGGCGGCAGGCGGAACCCGTCGACGCGCTCGCGAACCGGCACGCGTGTGGTGGTGGAGCTTCCCGTGGCGCAGGACGGCGCTTCGGACCTCGCCAGGATCGCCGAAGCACTCCTGCGAGATGGTGCACCTTCTCGAGACGTTTGCTTGCTCTTCGAAGACCTCGAAGACGTGGGAGGCGCGCGCGAAGCGCTTTCGGATGGTGACGTGGAGATCTCCACCTTCGAATCCGACCTCGCCATCACGTCCAAAGACGATGCTCAACTGCACGTGGCGGTGTCTCCTGACACGTGGTTGAAGCCATGGCTGCGTGCACGTCCCAACAGCGACGTGGTGGCCCTGAATCCGCGGTTGCAAGACGAAGACATGCAAGAGTTGGGATTCCAAGTGGTGTACAGCCTCATGCCGGTGTCGGCTAAGGCCTTCGGCGTCGGCGCGACGATTGAAGCGGCGGTGGTGAAGCGTTCTGGACGTGGTCCGATCGCTTCTTATCCGTACGAAGTGTTCGTGAGGCGAGAAGGAAGGTACGAATGTGTGGCGTCCACGAAGAGTCGACCGACGGAAAGGCAGCTGGAAGACGTCCTGTACGCCGAAGCTTCTCGCGGTGGACTCGTGGCCACCGCCAAGCGAATCTTCCAAGGAATGGCGCGTAACAATGCGGATGGTTGATGGCTAGCATGCGCCTCCTTGAGCGATGGGCTGCGCTCGGCAGAAGCAACGACACCGCCAACTCTGAAGCGCACCGAGCGAACGGTGCAGTCGACGAGGCCGGACGGCGCAAGAGCGATGCAAGAGGGACACAGATGGGTGAAACAATGCACCGGTGACGCGCAGTCCGCCTCGAAGCGCTTCGGAAGCGCGGCGCGCGCGCCGGAAGACGTCGGCAACGCCATCGCTGCAGAGAAAAAACTCCCTTCTGGGCTTCCCGTGGGAATGGATGGAGGATGGAGGCTCGCTGGCTTCGGCATTTCGACGAGGAACAGGAGCATTCGCCCTTCCTTCTCCGCCCAGCTTTGTTTTCTCATCCGGGAGGAGACCAGTCACGAAGCGAGCGCCCATGGGATCTTCGGATGGCATCACCGCCGTCGAGAGGGAGGTGCGCAGCGGTGTACGAGGAACCGGCGCTTTCTCCCACATCCGACGTTCGTTGTCCCGTGCACGTGCGTTTGTCATGCATCCTCGATAGATCCGCATGCTTGGTTTTGTCCATGGGTTCCCTCTTCTTCTCCATCTTCGCCATCCGCTTTGGTGCTGGAGTGAGTCTTATCCTTTGGTGCAGGACCTGAACCACCACCACGAGAGAATATTCTCAAGAGGATGGGCAGGCCGGCTCACCGGTCCAATTCTGCCTCGGGACTGGATTGGATCGATACGAATTTGATTGGGCGTTGCAACCCGATGATTGGAGGCGATCCCCTTTCAACGTTTTCGGTTTGGACCGTACCGGCCGACGGCGCTCTTTCGGGACGACGTGGGCGAACGCGGTGGCCTTTGGCGTCCGAGGAAAACCTATCAAGTGCAATGGACCGCAACCAGAACCGCACGTGGTGCGCATCGTCCCTGTCGCGGCCCTGCGTCGCCGCGGCCGTGGTGGCCCGTGCATCCATCGAGAGAAGAAACTCCCCGTCCGGAGGGGTCTCCACCTTCCCTCGCCACACCCCTCCGACCGAAGGAACGACCCCAAGGAGAAGGGAGTTCCTTCGGGTTCAACCTTGGGTTTGAAAGGGGATGAAGGGGGGGTGCGAACCCGATGGACGTGGCTTTGGGATTGGTTCCATTGCCGACGTCATGGAACGGACCATGCGCGCACGTGCGCGGACATGGCCACTCTGCACGCTGCGAAGGCGACCCATGGGAACGCTAGGACGATCCTGCAAGGCCATGCAGGTGCAGGACGAGGCTGTGGAAGCACCAGTGGGAGGGAACGGGACAGGAGCCGCGGCGCCGACCTTCCAGGAAGCGCTGCTGCGACTCACCAAGTACTGGGCGCGAAACGGATGTGCAGTGCATCTGCCCTATCACACCGAAGTCGGTGCGGGAACCATGAATCCAGCTACCTTCCTGCGCGTAGCAGGCCCAGAACCGTGGAACGCAGCCTATGCAGAACCCAGCATGCGTCCCGACGATGCCAGGTATGGAGACAATCCCAATCGTGTAGGAAGGCACACGCAATTCCAAGTGATTGCCAAACCCGCAGGAAGCAAGACTCAAGAGCTGTACTTAGGAAGCTTAGCTGCGCTAGGCGTAGATGTGCACAGCCACGACGTGAGGTTTGTAGAAGACAACTGGGAGAGCCCCGTACTGGGGGCTTGGGGACTCGGTTGGGAAGTGTGGCTTGACGGGATGGAAATCACACAGTTCACCTACTTCCAACAAGCAGGGGGTATCAGGCTTTCACCTCCAGCGGTGGAAATCACCTATGGGTTGGAGAGAATTCTCATGGCCTTGCAACAAGTGGACCATTTCAAGGACATCAGGTATGCAGATGGAATCACCTATGGGGAAGTTTTCCTGCAGAGCGAATACGAGATGTCCGTGTACCACCTGGACGTGGCTGAAGTGAAAGACCAGAAAGCAAGATTTGACAGCTACGAGGAAGAAGCAAAGCGCATGCTTGATCGCAGGCTTCCCGTTCCTGCATATGATAACCTGCTCAAAGCTTCCCATGCGTTCAACGTGCTGGATGCAAGAGGCGCAGTAGGCGTTACGGAGCGAGCCGCCTTTTTTGCAAAGATGCGTGCGCTGGCGAGGGGATGCGCGCAGCTCTGGCTTGATCGCCGGGAGGAGCTGGGATTCCCGCTTGGGGTCTGGCAGATGCCTTCTCCACCCTTGGGGGCTAAACCGGTGATGGATGAAGGCTATCTTGCGCCAGGTTCCAGTCCTAGGGACTTTCTCCTCGAAATCGGTTCGGAAGAACTCCCACCTCAGGATGCCATTGCTGCAGCAAAGCAGCTTTCCACGGCTATGACCGGCCTCCTTGATCGACTTCGTCTGGCTCACAAAGGCATCACAGCCGGAGGAACGCCAAGGCGGTCGTTCATTCTGGTTAAAAACTTGGTGACCCGTCAGGAGGATCTTGCCCAACGTATTCGTGGTCCACCGGCCCGAGTAGCTTACGATGAGGAAGGGAAAGCCACGAAGGCACTGGAAGGATTCTGTCGCAAAAATGGTGTATCCTTGGATGAGGTTGGAATCGGAAAAGACAATAACGATAAAAGCGGAGCAGACTATATCTTTGCAGACGTGAGAACTGCTGGCCGCCCTACAGCAGATGTGTTGTCGGAAACATTGGCTGAAGTTGTGGAAGGAATAGCATTTCCAAAAACGATGCGATGGCTTACTGATGCCTCTTACAGTCGCCCAGTGCGATGGATTGTTGCCATGCATGGAAACGTCCAGGTCCCTTTCGTGGCTATGGACCTCTTGTCTGGTGCTACGACACGCCTGCTCCGCAGTGCAGTGGAACCAGAAGTTGAACTCAAGGCTGCAGATGAGTACCTAGATACAATGGAGAAAGCTGGCATTGTAGTCAATATGGAATTGCGCCGCCAAAATATACATATGGATGCCATGGAAGCTGCTTCATCAGTAAAGGGGTCCATTTCTCAAAGGACCGTTGATGCCCTGTTGGAGGAGGTCACAAACCTTGTGGAGTCCCCTCGAGTAATACTCGGCAAATTTAACCCTGACTTTTTACGCCTGCCACAAGAGGTGCTTGAGATCGTCATGAAGAAGCACCAGCGTTACTTTGCTATCGAGGACACTAGCACTGGCAAGCTGTTGCCTTACTTTATCACAGTCGCAAATGGAACCATTGACGAGGATGTTGTAAGGGAAGGGAACGAAGCTGTTCTGAGAGCTCGCTACGAGGATGCACGTTTCTTCTATAAATCTGATTGCAGCAAAAGCCTTCTGTCGTTCCGGGAGAAGTTGGATGGTACAGTGTTCCAAGAAAAACTGGGTTCCATGTTGGACAAGTCCACTCGTCTCGAGAAGCTGGCAGGACGAGTTGTTGAATGCATGGAACTTTCTCCTGGCGTTGTCAATGTGGTTTCAGAAGCTGCTCCTCTGGCTCATTGTGATTTGGCTACAGATTTGGTGACAGAGTTCACTTCTCTGGCTGGCACGATGGGCCGTCATTATGCAGGGTTGGAGGGCAAGCCTGAGGAGGTATGCTCTGCAATTTATGAGTTTGTGTTACCCAGGAGTGCTGGTGATGACCTGCCTTCGACAGATGCTGGTGCCGTTTTGGCCATCACAGATCGTCTTGACTCATTGGTTGGGTTGTTTGCGGCGGGCTGTGCTCCAAGCGCCAGTGCAGATCCGTTCGGCTTGCGCAGAGCAGCCTACGGTCTCGTCCAGACCCTTGTAGGCAAAGGCATGAATGCATCCCTGGCAAGCCTGATAGAAGTTGTCGGTAGCGAGCAGCCACTGGCCATCGACGAAGGGTGCAGGACAGAGCTGCTAACATTCGTAAGAAGAAGGCTTGAGCAGCTCCTGGTTGATGATGGTGTCCCCGTAGAAGCCGTACGAGCAGTATTGAATGAACGAGGCGACGACCCATCTCTGGCTGCTTCAACCGCGAAGGAACTGGCAGTGGAGATGAAGACAGACACGTTTGCTGGCATACTTGCAAGCTTGGCAAGGCCAACGAGGATCACAAGGGGAAAGGAAAGGGAGATGGCAAGCGTGGTCGACCCAGATCTCTTCGAAGTTGAGGAGGAAAGGGTGTTGTGGGAAGCTTACGAGACGGTTTCGGCATCCCTCGAAGGGGAGGTAGGAGTTTCGGAGTTTGTGCGTGTTTGTTCCCCCATTGTTGGTGCGGTGGACTCATTTTTTGAAAAGGTCTTTGTTATGGCAGACGATGAGAGAATACGGAGGAATCGGCTGGCTTTACTTCACAAGGTTGCTAACCTGCCTTGTGGTATAGTTGACCTTTCCCAGCTGCCTGGATTTTGAGGGTCCATGATAGATGTTGGCATGCGACAAAGTCATTAGACATGTACCCGAGCACACTCTTTACAGGAAACACATGAAGATGCATAAACCGCTCCCACTCTGGTGCCGCACCTTGGGTGTGCAAGGAAGGGCACTCTGATCATACCATGATGCTCTCTTTCCTTTCACGTGCATTCCCATCCATCACCAGGACGCGTTTATTGGATGCTGCCACTGTGCGTTCGAGCACCGCGAGCAGATGGAGATCGCACGTGTCGGAACATGATGCATCGCGCCATGGGGATCTCCTTCGATCGCTTAGATCTCGTTGACGTCTTCGAAGTCGAAGTAATCGTCTTCCCCTTCTTCCTTTCCATCTTGGAAGGCGTCGTTTTCGTTCACCCGGATGTTGTCCGGCAGTTCACCGTAGGCTTTGAGCGCACGCGCTTCGTCGGAGAGGTACTTGAGGATCACGTCTGCTTTGTCGTCTTGGAAGTCTCGCAAGCCCACGAGCACGATGTCTCCCTGTTCAGCGGTGCCGGTTGGATTCGAGCACGACGTCAGCACCTCGCGCGCTTCGCCACGTTTACACGCACGTGTGCGTCTTTGCGTCCACTCCCGTTCCTGCTGGTTCACGTACCGTGTTCACCCAGACTTTCTTGCGCATCTTGCCGCGGATGTGGCACAGCCTTTGCACGCCATCCACGCACTGCGCGGTCAAGCGTCCATTGCCGAGCATCTTCAGCACCTGTGCGTATTCTGGACGTTTCCCGAACCGTTCCATCGCATGCGTCAGCACCTTCCTCGCTTCTCTTTTCCTTCGAACGCCTGGTTCTCAGGTGCGCCATCGGAGCACGCACCTTGTCCGTCTTCTTTGAACACGAGCTCGCGCTTCTCTTCGTTGTCGTTCTTCCCTCTCCTGCGGTTCTTCCCGCCCTTTCCTGCGCATCCGAACGTCGCACGACCGTCAGTGCGCCGTTCACGTCCCTCCTCGCACCTCTCGCCTTCTTCTTCGCACCTTTGTTCTTCGGCATCGCGAAAGAAGCGCGCGAGGGATGCGGAGGCGGCGCGCGATGGCCGTGGCGATGGCCAGGGAGTTTATTCTCAGTCGAAGGGGTGGGGGTCCTTCTTTCCCCATTCGTCCCCAAGGAGGGCACCACCACCGTTCGAGTGAACCGGAGAGAAGGCGATGCACGTGCATCGTGGAACACAAGGAGCGGTAAAGACGCGTGGGAGGACGGGGAAGGCGTGCTTAGGATCGCTCCAATGCAACCACCATCAAGTGAACGCGAAAGGAAACGCAAGGCGACCCGGTGGATCCTTGTGCCGCGATTGAGGATCGAAGGGAGGGAACCATGGAGCCGTGGACGTGGCACGTAAAAAAGGGGACAGAGAGCCTCGTGCGCCAATGGCGTACATCTCTGCATTCCAAACGTAAGTGAAAGCCCGCGCTTCCACGGAAGAAGCGCAAAGATACTACGTTGGATGAGCGAATGAGCAAGACAACTGGCTTTGCATGAAGATTGAGGAAATGCAAACGATCATTCACATCCAAAGAGGAATCGTTCTCGCATGTGGTGCATCGATCCAACCACAAGTTACCCTTCCACGAGCGCCCGGTACACGTGGTAGCGGAACGATTATAGCCCTAGAGCCACTCGCCGATGGTTTGGCGTTTGTTCCAAGTTCCTATCGGTTGCATTTGAATCCTCCCATGAGTTCTACAAGCTTCATATCCGATCCAACGAGGACAGGTGCGAGCGTGTGTGGCGTAGCAAAATTCTACATCCCTTGTGTTCACCAAGTTGGAAGATCAAACAAACACAACAAGAGAGTGTTGGAGGATCACCCTTGTATACCAAGTCTAGATGTCAAAACTCAACATTGGGGCCAAAGACGTCCTAGAAGCAGGACTGCTCGAAAAAAGGGAGAAGAGCTCGCATAGAAACGAAGCGAAGGAACGTGCATAGTTTGTACAACAACTCCATTGGTGAAAAGCAGGTGCGAATGATGCAATGCGGTCGGGTTGGTTCACTAGCGCACCACTCACCGTACCAAGTACATGAACATCACGAAAGAATACAAAGATTCTTGTCGGGTTCGAACAAGATACACGAGGTGCCCCATTCCATATGCAAGCCTTATTCGTGTCCATCCTCCATTTTTCGACGCATGGGCGCGATCTTCAATACTACGTGGACACCTCGTGATTCTTCAAACACCCCCACTCAATTCCTTCACAACGGATCCTTTCTTGGATCCCTCCCTTCGGAAGAGTGACGCCCTTTTAGTCGTGTTGTGACTCCATCGTGGGTGGTCGGACTTTTTACCGCGTCGTTCTTGGCGATGGCTTTGGCGTGGGAGGGACCCGTTCGGATGCGACTGAAAAATGACCCCACCGAGGATTGAAAGTCGACCCCCCCTGGTTTCACACCCCATTCTGAAGATACACCCTGGTTCGAAAGGGGGGCGATGTTTGTTAAACACAGGGACCACTCCCAGGGCCAAGGCAACGAAAGACGATGGAAGGAGACGAACCTTCCACGCCCACTCGGATACTTTGGATCGATGGGCGATGGAATGGGATTCTGCCTCGAGACACGACTCTCCACCCCGCGAGGCACCTCAGTCGGTATGTACCTCGCCATTTTCACATTGCTCGCGTGGCCTAAAGGACAAGCCCACATGGTCCATGATTTGGTATGCCAATGTAGGATGAGTTGGAAGGTGATGCAACGGCTGGTGTGCAAATCCAAATCTTCTTCCCTTCACTCTAGCGAGGAAAAGCGTACCATGCACGACAAGCTCCCGTGGCCCGTGCTTCTCCCCATCCTTCTTCCGCTTCCGGATCGAAGGATCTCCGGTCTTCCAACTTTTCCCCACCCGATGCGAGATTTGAAAAGAAGAACGAGGTTCGTCTCCTTCCACCCTCTTTCGTTGCCTTGGCCTTGGGGGTGGTCCCTGTGGTTAACAAACATCGCCCCCTCTTTTCGAACCTGGGTGTATCTTCAGAATGGGTGTGAAACCGGGGGGGTCGACTTTCAATCCTCGGTGGGGTCATTTTTCAGTCCCATCCGGGACCCGTTCACCCTCGCCGTGGTCAACCGCATCCCCTTCTGTTTCTGCCCCCCGTGGTCTGAGTTGTGTTGGGGAATGAAATCTAATCTGAACCACCCCCAGTGGAAGACCTCAGGGCGTCTCACCAACGACCCTGCTACGTCCGCCCACCCCCCCGTTCCCGACCCACCGTCTGAGTTCTTCCCTCATCTGTCTGGATTCGCCCCGGCTTCCGCCTGGTTTCAGCCTCTCCTCTCACGGAAGGTTCCTCTCAAATCCCCCCGGGGCGCGGTGCTCATTCATTTCTTTTGTGTAGGTTTTCAGGCGATCAACTACAGCCTCTTCGACTGGCACCACAGACATCACAGTTGATTACAACGCGCGCCTGCTGGCGCGCTAGCCTACGTGGCCTTCGTACGAGGGTCTTTGGACGTACCACGTGGCGCGACCTTGCAGGGTGGCATGGCACCCGACGGTGGTCCCACACTGTTGGAGGAAGGGAAGGCCAAGGACACAACCAACGGGGTGGTGCGAAGAGGTAGGGGAAGGCCTAGGAAATATCCTTTACCAGATGCAACGGGGACGGCAAAGGATGCTGGTAAAAACACAGGAGCGAACAAACGCGAGAAGACGGACGTACCAGGAACCAAGAGGAGGAGACGGGCAGAAGGAGATGCGGGGGGCAAGCCAACATTCCACATCACCTGCACCGACGAACTGCTGAACAGCCTCCTGGAAGAGTCCCCCACCATCCCTCTCACCACGAATGCCCATGGTCAGCATCCTAGCAGCAATGATGTAAACAGACAACGACTGCTTAGGTGTCTGTCTGATCACCCCAGCAAGGGCTTGCAAACCATTCAAAGGGACACGAGCAAGGAATTTGCGCCAGACAATGGTGCAGAACCCTGCCCAACGAGGGAAGGAACACAAAGGTATGCAGACAGCCAGCATGCAAAGGCTCAACAATTGCCAAATGGTAATCCCAAGATAGCCGTGACCATGGCAGAGGTAGATTTATTGGGTGGTTTCCAGGAAGGCTCAAACGAGCACTTCTGGCAGGATAGTGCTACCCACAGACGAGCTCAAGAACAAAATAGTATGGAAAAAAAAACTGCTGGAAAAGAAAGGAATACTCTTGCATTGGCAGTTGATCATCTGCGGAGCATGCTGCAGCAGGTAAGTGCTACTTCTCATGCTGTTGCGAACGCGCTGGTGGTTGCGAGCACCTTCCTGCAACTAGAAAAGCGAGAAGGGTGCACTGACATGAAAGTTGCCTTTGTTTGTACTGCCCAGTCAAAATATCCTGATCTTGACAAAGAAGATACACAGGGAGGTCGCAATGATCGAACTACTGACCAAGGGCATCAACCGAGCCGGAAGAGCCCCAGTATGGACCAAAGGGACACCATCGCGAGTGATGAGAAGCACATGCGTACGCAAGAGAAGGTTTGGACTGATGCGCACGAGAATAGAGATACTGCAAGGGTCTGTGGCGCTCAAAATGAGTACACCTGTATTGACCCAGAAGAAATGCTTGGCAATTGTTTCATGTCCGAGATAGGTGCTTTTCAGCAGGGAATGCGCGAGGATTCGGCAGGGAGAGACCACTCACATCATTCTGGTGCACCTGAGAAGGAAGGTACAAAGGGGCAGAACCGCATGACAAGAGGTATATACACACAGGATGACCCTCACAATCGGTGGAGGGTGCAGGAGAAGTATGCCGAGCCACGTTCGCATTTCCCAAGAAGTGGGCAAGAAGACCAGTCAAGAACCTCAGTCTCGCTTAGTTCGCTGTTGGAAGAGGAAAAAGTCAAGCTGCTCTTCGCATCGTCAGGACTTCGAACAGATTCAGACAGCTCTAACGGTTTGATGTTGCTCTTGAAAACTGCAGCAAGACTGGAAATGGAGCTACAGGCCTCAAGCACACAGTTGCAGGTTGCGCGCGACTTGCATCGACAACAACAGGCACAAATTGACAAGCTGGAAGCACTGTGCGCAGACATGCAAGAAGAGAACAAAATGCTCAGAGAGTTCTTGGAATACCGCAGGAACACAGAGCGCTTAACGTCTGGACGGGAAATAGATAGAGGGATACCTCAGAAGGCTCCCAGTTTTGTCCAACGAATACAGGAGCGCAGTCCAATGCTAGTAGGGACCACTAAAGGCCTATCCAGACACACAGGAAGTTCCACCGAAGCAGGGCAAAGAAAGCTTGACTCCTACCCACTAGAAGGTTTCCCGTAAAGATTGCCGGGGCGGTATCCTCCTGCCGCTTATTTTGTTAGCAAGGTTCCATTGCGACCTGTCCTACGCCCCAAGATGCAATGGATCAGGCCGATTGAAAAAGTGGTATTGATGAACTAGTAAACCTCTGCAAGATCTTTCGCGAAGCATCATAGATGGGGAACAGTAATGCAAGCACTGTTTCAAGATCGTAACTCATCATGCGCATGCAAGAGTATTACTGCCACACGATACATATTCGAATGGGGATGCACCGTTTAATACGTATTTAAGCACATCTTGACAAGCATTGCGCTCTCTCGTTGTTCGCACCTGGTGCCTTGTTTTTAACCGTCAACAATGTGTAGCAAACTGAGTATTTCGACTCATGATCCTCTTCATGCATTCCTTCCAAGAGCAGCACCAAATTTCTTGATCGCTTGCCGTGAGAGATACACGATGTTGAACGAAACGTCAATGATCGTTTCATGCGAGCACACACTAAGCACGAAGCATTTGAAACATTGTCTTGTTTCGGAGAATCATGGGTGTGGAGATGGGACTGACATGGTATCGATCCGTTGGCCTTCGCAAATTGAAATGGGCCCCACCTTTCATAAATTGAAACAGTGAAGTCAACTACAAATTTCCTTTTCTTCGTACTAGATCCCCCTTCGGTCTTACCAATACCGAACTCACAAATCCTTGAAAGCTTTTAAAGCCTGAGGGGTTTCTAGACGCCAACGCATCCTCAATGTTTTCAAAATCAATAATTTAAGGGGTCTAAACAACTTTCAGCATCAAGAAGCTCCATTTTCTATCTTTGTGATTGTTTACGACCCCTTAGAGGTTTTAAAGCTTTTACATTTATGATTGTGCAAAGGAGGTGATGCATTTTTGCCGGTTTGAGAGCGTGGGCCTACTACGTGTAATAATTACGCACGTTGTGTGGACACACGGCTTCTGTGATTTAGGTCACCTTCGAAGACTTGTGAATCCCCCTCAATAAAGAAGTAATGAAACGATTTCTTCCTTCGAGAGGCTCGCGCGATTGATTTGCAAGGAAGAAGAATTATCCCACAAGGTCAACCACCGACAACACAAGTACCCATGCCATATTGACAAGTAAGGAAAGGAATATTCATGCGATTCCTAATGGGACTAGAACAGTTGATTGGCCCCCAACGCGAAAATTCAAACAGATCACACGGCCAGGAAGAAAAGGAATGTGCATACAAAAACCTTTTTAGAGAATGTATGGTTTGAAACTAGAGCTCCCGCACAAGTGCCATGCAAGATGTACTCGATGCAATCCTTCGTCACACAAAAGCTACAACCGAGGGGGACAAATGGCGTCCATGTGGTCAAAACAGAACGTGAGGTGACCCTAGAGCTAAACATTTTCCTTTGAAGCGACCTTGTAGGACCGTTTGGAGCTACTTTACAAGATCGTCGTCCATTGATAACATGAAAATCGGAGTGTATCACATTGCCCTCGCCATAGTTCAAGGGATCAACAAGAGTAGTTATAGTCTTGGCTTTTCTACGTTGTACACAAGCAAGTTTGTAGACCCAAGCTCATGACCAAGCTACTACAAACCTGATTGATGATCATAGAAGTGTGTGCTTGCGCCATTTCGTGGCCAAGGATCTTTTCGAGGGATTTCTATCGCATGCACATCGACGTCCATCTAGTCGCCACTAGGGTCGGTCCATGGACAAGATAGAGAACACCGTTCGAAAGGTCCCATTGAGGACCAAGGATCCACCTTGACCCATACACCTCGATGTGGACCATCTAGTGGTAGCTACGTTTGCTATCGTGGTCCTCAATTCATCAGAGAGGACGGATCTTCATGCTCCGATACCAGACCTTGCCCGAACCTTGGGTAGCTTCGATGCAATGGGGTGGATGGGTTGGACCCATCCAAGAATGTAGTGAATCGCTCGTACGTTACGGATTGTTAAGAGCGTCTACGGGTGCCGTTGAGTTATGTCTTGGTCACGTCATGTGGGCTTCATTCTAGTGCTCTTCGTACTCCGTTGTGGATGGCACATGGGAACGAACACGCGTGTGTCTGTTAGACCACTCTAATCCTAGTAACAACAAGACGGGCTTTGCGTGGTTGCCCACGGTCAACGAATGGTCGGCCGTGGTCCACCCGCGACCACGCATCGTTCCTCCATCCTAGCACGAACCTGTCTGTTCTTCACCCTAGAGGTCATCCTTTGTACTCGGTGTCAATGTGGTTGCTTCACTTGGTTTCACACGAACCAGTGCCAATGCGGTTGGATTTCGTTCGAGGGAGAGGATGGGGGAGGAGATGCATTGGAACAGTACAGCATCGACTTTGGGACACGAGTGTGGAGACGAGATGGCCTTGCATTGCGCGCGTGCTTCGATCCCTTCACGGCGCACGGTGCGTGCACGCGCCACATGGGAATCAGAAGGACCTCCACCGCCACCACCACGACCTCTACCTGCGCTCGAGAGCGCGAAAGAGGCGCCGCGATGGGCCTGGAGGAGCGCCTGCGCCTTCCTCCTCGGTGGACAAGTCGTCCTACGTGCCTCTAGAGGACGCATCCACGCCAAGAACTTCGCCACGCAGCTGCGTGCCGTGGGTCCTTCCTCGCTGGGCGTGGCCATGCTCACTTCCAGCTTCGTCGGGATGGTCTTCACGATCCAGTTCGTGCGAGAGTTCACGAGGCTTGGACTCACGCGCAGTGTGGGCGGTGTGCTTGGCTTGGCCTTGGCCAGAGAATTGTCTCCAGTGATCACGGCCGTCATTCTCGCCGGACGTGTGGGAAGTGCGTTCGCCGCAGAAATCGGAAGCATGCAAGTGAGCGAACAGGTGGACATGTTGCGCGTGCTCCGAGCTGATCCGGTGGATTTCCTGGTCACGCCCAGGGTGTTGGCCACCAGCGTGGCCATGCCGCTGCTCACCGTCATCTGCTTCACCGTGGGATTGGCAGCGTCCACCCTGTTGGCTGCTGGAGTGTACAACATCCCTGCCAATGTCATATTGGATTCGGTGGTGCGCGCGTTGCGACCTTGGGACATGATTGCTGCCCTGGTGAAATCCGTCTGCTTCGGATACATCATAGCGGTGGTGTCTTGCGCATGGGGATTCACCACTCGAGGAGGTGCAAAGGGCGTGGGAGAATCCACCACTTCAGCCGTGGTCATCTCCCTTGTGTGTGTGTTCATCGCCGACTTTGTGCTCTCGTATTTTTTCTTCCAAGGGGAAGGGGATGCACTCAAACAGCTCACTTGAGGCCTTGGGGAGAGGGTGGGTGGATGCAAAAGCAACGGGTTTATCCACAGCCGCTGCAAGGAAGAACGAGGCATCTTGTGCAGGACGTGTGCCTCCTCCACCTGGCGTTCCCTTGCTCGACACCTGCAGCAATGGCCGACACACACGAGGCCGATGCACGAGATCCGGGCATCCGGCCTCCCCTCCCGGGACCCATGGTTCGGTCTTCCGGAAGGGACCCGGTTCGATCGGGTTCTGCTTTCGGATCGAATCGGAGGGCATCCGAAGAGGGGGGTCTCGTTCCCCTGCTGCCTTCGGATGGGGGTCGGTGCATCGTCCGACGTGGACCAGCGCATCCGACGTGTACGTCGCACATCGGCGATGGCGACGGCCTTGCGCGCCTCCGCCACGCTCCACGCGGTGCTGACGACCTCCTGGCTGGTCCTGAGCGCCGTGTGGATCTCCAGGACGGAAGGAGGTGCGCTCGCCTACGGCATCGTCGGCATCTTCGCCAGCACCGCGCGACTCGTGTGGTACGCTTGCACCGCCTACTTCCAAGTGCGCTGCGTGCGTGCGCTGCTTCTACGACGAGGTGCCGTCGATGGCGACGACATGGATGGTTCAGAAGACGAAGGCGAGGTGGATGGGATGCATCCGGAAGTGGCGCAAGCCTACGCCGACCTCGGACGTTGGGACGGAGTGGCCAGCGCGTGCATCGGCGTGGAAGCAGCTGCCTTCGTCGCACAGTGCGTCGGAGCAGCTGTGGACGCGTCCGACAACCTTGAAGTCGCCGTGGCGTCGGCCTCGTGTGCGCTGCTGGCCCTGCTGCTGCGCTTGACGTGGGCACAAGGCACACCGCTGCGATGGAGGAAGTGGTGGAAAGACGACGCGGAGCTCTGGCGTGCACATGCCGATGCCAGGAACGCCAAAGTAGGAGGAACCGACGCCGTCAGACGCTTCGCGGCCCTGGCGGTGGCAGATGCGCGCGCCAAAGGCAGGACGAAGGCACAGATCGCGTCCGGTATGGCCATCCTGGCGAAACGGCGGAAATGGACGCACCAGGTGCATACGGAAGAGATAGGAGAAGTCCTGGACAACAAAAGGGTACTGTCGGCCATGGCTACGCATCGATACGCCGTGGCTGCCTACACAGGCTTCCTGTTGGATGCAGGACGATGTGCGCCCTTCGCACCCTGCGTGTTGGGCTGGAAACACGGTGCGTTTTCTCCCTGGCGATGGAGGGAGCAAAGGAACACGCCGGTGGAAGACAACTTCATTGGAGGTCACGCCGCAAGGTTTGCGAGGGCAGCAGGCGTGGAGCTCAGGGATGTTCGTGCCGGTTCGTGTGAGAACTGGGCTGCCAAGAGACGGCGGAGACAGCACGCAGGTGGACATGCATCTAGGAGTAGACAGGGGAAGGAGTACTTGCCTGCACACTTCCTCACCATGGTACACGATGCCAAGCTGGTGATCCTGTCTATTAGAGGAACGGAAAACCTTGATGACATCCTGGTGGATGTATCTGCAGATGGGTTGGCAATCCAACCGGAAGACTTGGGCAGGGAGGATAGGAACTCAGAAAGCCAAACATCGGATGGCGAAATTAGTGAAGGGGAGAGGACCAAAGTTGAGCAGATGAAGGACTGGTACCCCGGATCTCTTGGTTATGCTCACAAGGGGGTACTTCTTGCTGCTAGGATACTTGCCAGGAACCTGGAGAAGGGCGAGGCTCTGGCTGCATTAAGGGAAGGTGTGAATGCTGGGTATCAGGTTCGAATAACGGGCCACTCACTAGGAGGATCCATTGCTGCAGTGCTTGTCCTGCGCTGGCGCACCCTTTTTCAAGCAAAAGCTGTCGTGTTCAGCCCCCTACCGGCCCTGGACAGTCGAGCCGTGGATGTGATTGGACCTGACATACTCAGGGACACCATCACTTGCATGATTTTCGGGGACGATATTGTTCCTCGTTTGTCCATGGCGGCGATGCGGCGGCTAGCCGATGCTGCGGCAGAAGCATGGGAAGGAGACCATATTAATAGCCCTGTGCATCTTTCCCAGTGGCAGGGTTTTACATTTGCATTGAAACATGCGTGCTTGTGCATGTGGTGTGCCGGTAAGCATGCTCAGCAGGAGCCTATTGCCTTGCGCAACGTGCCGAGCTCCCATGCTGGGCTTGACGGTAGAATTGATGGACCTGGCTCAGCAACGCAGCAACCTTCCACTTGTCAAGTGAACATGGGACCTTCGCACTCCAGTGATTCACCGAGTGTAAAGCCCATCTCTGCTGGCAGGGCACCTGCTACAGAAGAAGAATACTGTGCACCCAGCCGCAGCAGCGCTGAGCCGACCATTACAACCCAAATAAAAAACTGTCAGGGAAGACAACTTGATGTCAAAGCCGTTGGAAAAATGAGGCCGAGGGTGTCAATCAAAGAGCCTCAGCTGGTTCAGGTAGGCCATATCTACCATTTGCAAGTTGGTAAGGAATCAAACGATCCACTTACCAGCAGTCGTTTGATAGTTGGTGGTAAGTACAGCTTGCAGACCCGGTCATCAGCTTTCTTCAACGAAGTAGTGCTCTCTGATTACATGCTTCTTGATCACTTGCCTTGGCGTACCTCAGCAGCCATAGTGGACCTGGCTAGAGTTGTTGCACCCCATCTTCAGGAGAGCGATATCGAGGCAGTGAAGGAGGCTTGAAGACCAGATCTCATCGATTAATAAAAGGGACATGGGCGGCAAGGTGATACAAGCATCAATTGTAGATAAATGCTGGTAGAACAGGGTTCTACTTGCCACCCCACCAGCAAGTGAATTCTGGCGCATTTGAATTGTACCAGGGTGAAAGGTTGTGCTTCAAGTTGTCTTTTCCTGCTCAAAATGCAGAACCATTCATCAGGTACGTTTTTAAGTTAGAGCTCATGTTGCCACACATCGTACAGAAGACCGGTATCCTTTCGTTCCTCCTCTTCCGTGGCTGCAATGCAACCGCATGGACTTGGAGTTGGTTGTTGGATACCCAAATAAACATTCTTTTCTGCGACGCCTGAAGGGCAGTGCTTTCAGCACAGATTTGCGAACGCTTCTCTTGTTGGTGCATGCTTTTTGTTCGGAGAACGGGAACATCTATTCCGGAGGGAAAACTCTGTTCACGAACATGTGAACGAATAGACGCGTGCCAGTCACTGACCCCATTGAGCGCATCTTTCTCAGGATTTTGTGGGTCTGATGATGGCATCTGCAGAAGAGATATGCAAGATTATCCAGGGAATGGAAGGATCCAAGCCCTCTTGCATACTCCTCTGAGGTCAGAAGGATGTGCTGCCACAGTTCTTACTATATCTCTTATTTTCAGAACACCTTGTAGTGTAGCAAACGGCAATCAACCCCACCAGTCGCGACGGGATATTTCCTCTCTGCCCTCATGCGCAGGTGCTTGGACATGGCCGGGTTGCCACAGAGAACATACGCATCGCTCTGGCCACAATTTTGCTTCAGAAACGAACGCAGTGCCACCCATGACTCTTCTGCAATGGCTTGCTCTTGCCCTTGCCCACGTGGTCGCTTGAATCCACCATCCTTTTCCTCTCCAGGATCATCCCCTCCCAGGCGCATCCCCCAGGGTGGGTTGGTGAGGACCATGCATTTCGAGTCATGTCCGATCGTTTCTCGCACTTGCCAATCGCAGCAGTCGCTTTCTTGTATGGAAATCCACTCTTCCAGGCCAGCTTGGCGCACAGCATCGCGTGCCATGTCCACGGCCCGGGGATGATTGTCTGCTCCTAGAATGGGCGGTGCTCCGTTTCGCTTCCACTGCATGGTAGCAAGGTTCATCCCGTCTTTTGCTTCTTCCCATGCTTCTTCCCACGCCTGTCTGTCGAAATCTGGCCAGCCGTGGAAGGGCCAGTGTTCCCTGCCTTGTCCAGGTGCCACATCCATTCGTTGTTGTGCTGCTTCCACCAGCATGGTCCCTGCACCACACATGGGATCCACCAGTGCGTGATCCGTCCACTTGTCCATCCACTGGGCTTCTTTCAAGCATCTGGCTGCTGCAGTGGCACGCAGAGCTGCTCGATGGGATCCTGTTCCATCCCTGTATCCTCTCTGATGCAAGCTTACGCCACACAAATCTCGGTGGATCGAGGCCATGCCGTCTTCCGACGTCGCGAACCACAGCGGAAGGCCGGCTTCGGCGCACTTGGCGCTCCTGGCTTCGCAGCAGGACCTCACCGCGTGCGTCACCGCGGCAGACGTGGCCATGGCGTCCTTTCTGGACGCCACTCGCACGCCGACGGTGCGTTCCTTCGTCGGCATGTGGGCGTTCCAGTCCGTCGCGCTCCTCGTGAAGGCGTGTATGGCGTCCAATCGGTTGCGTCCAGGCGGCAGAGGACCTTCGTGCACGAGCTGCATCACGCGAAGCGACGTTCGCAGCCACAAACATGCGCGATATCCCACCGCCAACGTCTTCGTCTCGTGTCGTTGCGTTCCGAAATGGACCCCTCCACGTGTCGCACGCGCCCAGGAGGCACGCACTCGCGGTCCCAGCACTTCCTGGTGCACCGCCATCTCGTCTCCAGGCGCGCACGTGGCCAGGAAGGACGCCATGATCGACACGTGCGTGCGTGAAGCTTGATGTGGCGCGCTCCTGCCGCCGAGGACGAGGCACCCATGGCGTCGAAGGAGGAGTTTCTTCTCCGAGGGGCGGACGGAGGGTTTAGGGTGTGGAGGAGCGGGTCCTCACCAACCGGTGTCGTGGTGCTGTGGCGGTGGAATGGGATGCGTGCACGTGCACGAGGAAGGACAGGACGCCATCTCCACCGCTGGCGTGCGTCGGTGGTGGCGGTGGAAGGATCCGCGGCCCCTCGGCTGGCGTGGATGGCAAGGGCAGGTCCTTCTCCCATCTATGACGGGCCCACCACCACCACCACCACCACCACGATGTGTCGAGACATCTCATCCCGTGTCTGTCTCTCAGAGAACGTGCTGGATTGGATGTGTTGAATTGCCCCTCTCAGGTTGCTTGCCTCATTGGATGTGTTGGAACCATTGTGGGTGTTTCCACGTGCCTCGGGTGGGGACGGTCCCGGATGGGCAGTGGGCGAGGGGTAGGGGAAGGCGTGGGTCATTCCTACGTGGACCGAAGCCGCCTCCACCTTCGTCCACGAAGCCCAAAGTCGGGTTTGGACATGGAAGCGACGAACGAAGCCCAAGGCACGACCGTCCGTGCCCCCCTGGTCACGGTACGGAACTATGCGCGCCCCAGGTGGAGGGACGGGTGTGGGGCGAGCGGGGCTGACAGGGACGAGGACCTGCGTCGGACCAGGCGTGCCTGTCCTGGAGCGTCGCGCCACAGCTGGCCACGGATCTGCTGGCCGCGAACGTGGCCGTGGAGAGGATGGCGGTGGTGCGAAGCCCACACGTGGCCGCGTGCGTCGGACAGGAAGACGGAGGAATCGTGACCGGTGCAGCCTTGCACGTACGAAGAAAGAAAAGAAACGAAGAAGCAGATGTGGCCGTGCTCCTGCTGCGCGGATGCCTGCAACCTGGAGCCAGGAGAGACCACGCGAAGGACGTGGCCGCATTCGCAAAACAATGCCAAGCCGAAAAACTCGTGCTGCTGGCCAGCGAACCGGAAGCCGTGCTGCCAGCACAAGGCAAAGGAATGCGGTATGCAACCGCAGACGGAGTGCCAGATGAAACGGCAGAATCCATGGAGTGGGTGCAGGTCAAAGAGCAGGAATGTCCCCGGAAAGATTCGGAAGTGTGGATGGTCCTTCGAGCATGCAGGGCAAACGACCTAAATGCCATCTCAATCATCGTTGGAGCAGAGGCAGTGGGAGATGCAAGAGGACATGCTGTGGAGCTGGCTGAAGCAGCGGACTGGTACCTCTCCTTGCGCCAGGACAAAGAATCAGAGTGGAAGCCCCCATCGTCCTGGGAATCTGTGTTTCAGATGGAGGAGCAGCTGCTAGAAGCTGGAGTGTTCTGAGCGTCTCAACCTCGATAGTAGTCATAGGAAGCACACGTTGTGGATATGATAAGCTTGTGCATGTGAATTTAAGCAAAATAAGAGTGTGTGTGTGGTGCTGCTGCAGCAACAGCCTCCCATTGCTCCTCAGAAAAGTGACGCTTCAAATCAGAACGCACCTCTGTGTGCGTGCGGCGAAAGGATGCAATGGCCTGGGTTGCAGCGTCCCTCACGGACAGAGAAGGCTGCTTCTTGGATGCGACGCCAGCAAGCTCTACCAACAGAGGAGGCAACCAATCAGGCACTTCATATGGGGAGCTCAGCAAAAAGGCCCCAACACCAAGGACAGCTGCACGCCTGGTGTTCATGTCTGGGGTGTTGAGGTTGGAACAAAGTTCTCCTCTCAAGCTTTCGGCCTCTGATACAGAGTAGGACCGCAAAAGGCCAGACAGAGCCTCCTGAGCACACTTGTGCACCTCTGGTTTCTTGTCCTGCAAACAGTTAAGCACTGCACCACGAAGGAGGGACCACTCTCCTGGCCCTAATAAGAAGACATGACGAAAAGCGAAGTATGCACCTGCCAGGATTGCTGCCACCTGTACCTGCCACACTGCATCATTGCTCAAGGATGCGAGAGTGGCCGCAGCCAAAGCACGGGGTTCTGGACTCAGGTCCACGTACTTCGCGTATGCTATTGCCTGGGTTGCAGTCAGGGTCAAATCACGGTGACGTTCCCCCAAAATCAAAGCTTTCAAGGCTAAGGGCAAAGCTTGTACCATGAAATGTTCTAGCTCGATAGAGAGGTCTGACTTTGTTATGGCCAGCAAGAAATGAATGCTGAACTCTAACCATTTCAGTGTTGATGAATCCTCATCTGAAAACTGGTCTTTAGAAGTAAGAAACTTGGCACATGATGCCTTTCCTTCCAATTCTATCTCCTTTAAAAAAGAACGACCTTCTTGGATTGCCGTGGCCACGATCTCAAAACCTGACGCATGTTCAATGTAGGAGCCTAAGAAAAGTGCTGAAGGGCGCTGCAGGACGCCTTCACAGATAGCAGCTGCAGTCGTGGCTGCAGCCGTTCGCACTGTGGCTGACGGATTTTGAGCCAGCTTGAGGCACGCTCGTAAAACCTGGCACTTGAAACCATCTAGAAAGTCCGGGGAAGGGAGCTGACTAACAATGGCATGGGCTACGTCTAAGCAGCGGGACAGGGCCAAACTTGTGCTCGAAGAGTTGGAAGAGTCTCTTAAAGCCTTGAGAACTGTACCAGTCACAATCGACCTTACTTCAGGCGAGAGAGTCGCATTTCCATCTACTGCAAATCTCATGGCCGCCAGGGTAGCTTCAAACACTCCAACCGCTGATTCTGTGGCTGCAGTCACCAGCCACATCGCACCTTGCTCTACCGTGTCGATTTGACAGCCACTGCTGTTAACTAAACCTCCGACCACTTCCGAAGCTGTAACCCGCATCAGTTTGTCTTCAGCTGCAGGCAAACCGTTCTCGTCTTTTCTCATGGCATTCTCCCAAATTGCTGAGGCCACCCCTAGTAGATCTTGGCATAGAGCCCCATGACCAAGGCTTGCAATCCTAGCAAAAAATCTGATGTAAGGCACACATATGCCTGACTTTGGAACCATTTTGTAGCAGTGCCAGCTGGGCCAGACTACAATTGACAGCAGGAATTTGCCCAGGAGATCTGTGGTGTACATTGCTGGTACACTCTTGCCTGAGTTGAAAGCTTCCCATGCATGCAGATAGTCGTTACCTGCTTGAGGAGAAGGGTGGGCATGAGCCAAGCCACACACCATTGATGCGAGCGAGCCAGGCACTGACAATCTATCTTGTACGGCCGCTCCTACTGCTGTCTCAAATGCATTGCCCGGAACGCCCTGTCCCAGGAGTAGCTGCAGGCCCCCTAGGACAACATGCCGGAGGATGGGAAGGTCTGTTTCAACAAGCACATTGCAGAAATGGCTGGCCAATCGCGTAGCTTCCTCCACTACTGCTGCCTGGTCTGAGTGCGATGGAACAGTTACTGACAAGAGGGCGTTGCACATGACCATGTATCGCCAGTGTACCAACGAGTGCGACGTGGACTGCGTGTGCAAGAGAAACTTTTCTGCTTTCAAACGTAGATGGCAAAGATGGCGCACAAATTCGCTGCCACACCGACCATCTCTTGACCAAACGGTGCCATCAATGTTGGCTACTAGAGAAAAGAAACACATCATCACCTTGTTCTGCGTTTCGACATCATCATGCTTTTCACAGTCTAGCAAGGTCAATGAAAGCTCTACCGCGAGACTTGGTTCAAAGACCAAATATTGAGCAATGGCAGGGGCTGAAAGCAATGAACAAGAACTTGCAGCTTTCGCTGCTGAATGTGCTTGCTTGATGTTGTCTTCCAACCCATTGGGATCCATGAGATTCCTGAGAATTGAAGGCATAACTAGATTGATGAAGTTTGGATACTCATCATAAGAACGCTTCAAGACTGCGCGTGCTGGCTCGCTCACACTCCTATATGTGTGCAAACTCAGCTCGTACAACTCGCCGAGCAGAGGCACCATGCCATTCCAATTTGAGTGCTGTCTCAAGGAATGCTCGCGCATCCAACTCCTCTCCCTAGACATTGATTCTCTTCTGTCAAAAAGTCGCTGTGCTTCGTCTGCCAGCAACCAAAGCGGCTTGAGCTTCTTCCTCTCTGCTGAACTGTGGTCAAAATGGCTGAGTAGGACTTTGTCTACTCTACTTTTCATGGGCCCTAGAAGATTGACAGTCCTTGCATCTATTACCCATGGAAAGAGTACGGTACTTGAAACACTCACAACAGCAGCCAGCAGCTCCGCAGAATCCCCGTTAAGCCGACCTTCGTTTTTACGGAGCCATGAGCTCAAGCGGGTAAGGGCAAGCATCAACTCCTCGATGATAGATGCGGAAACAAAGCTCACCATTGGCATACCAACTGGGTAAAGCTTCTCACCCAGATCCTCATAGTCCTTTTCTTGACCACTGATTGTAAAGCTCACACCAGCCCCGATGGCATCGATCTGGTGCAAGCTCTGCAGAACACGCATCTTCATGGATCGTTCAGGAGTGACATCTGAACTAATGAATTCTTCAAGTTGGCAAAGAGCGGACTTCAAGTGCAAATTCAGCAAGTGCGATGCACCCTGGAACTCCTCTGTTCCAGGAACATACCAGCTCAAGTGTGACAATGGAAAGTCCTTGGCAAACCATTTGGAAGTTAAGCAGCTATGATCCCTACCTCCAAAACAATCTTCAGTCTTAACACATACCTTGGGATGCGTGAGCGAGTGTATCAATGCAGCAAAAAAGTCTGCCGCCGCTTCCCGAACTATCCTGCTGCTGCTTTGAAGCCCTTCCATGGCAAGGTTTTCGTAAAGATCAATGTGCGGGAGTATGCCATCTTTTCCCGCGAACACAATTCCCATTGCCAGAACTGTAAGGTAAAACGAAGCAGAATTCTCCGCGCTACGTGACAGTTCCTGGGCATCTGCTGACGCATTAGACCCGGACGAAAGAATCCCAATTGCCAGTTTTGAAAGTGGACACAACACTTCTACACTGGCTTCAGCAGGGAGAACACGAACTGCTCCAGCCAGCAAAGCACCGACTTCATCAGCCATTGATGAAAGTGGTTCCTGCATCAAAAAACGCCTTAGGTGACACAGGCAGGCCCGTACTGCATCTTTTGGAAGCCTCAGATAGAAAAGTCTACAGAAGTTGAAGTATTCAGAAGAAGGAGTTGATAAGAAGCTACTTGAACCGTTCTGTCCAGCTTCAGCTGGAAGATCCATAGTCGACAGTATGCTAAAAACTTGGGCAAGCACTGCATCGGACCACGTCTCCCAGTCTAGCGGAAAGTTCTCAATGGAAGCAAGGCTGGAAAAAACTGCAGTAAAGAATTTGAAGGTTGCTAACGTCTTCGGCCCATCATTCGCGTCGATTCCTGTGATGACTGATCCAACTGCCGATGCCAGCCAAGTTTGAGCACAAGCTTGCGATTGTTCTACTTTGCAATCAATGCTCAGAGAGTCCATGGAGCTAGTCAAGTCTGAATAATCTTCTTCCACAATTGCAATGTCAGTCCCTTCATCGGCTGCCAAAAGCATAGGTCGTACACAGTACGCCAATGTGGTAATTGCCTCTGCTAGATGAGTGCCGGCTGTGGAAGATTCAAAGGCCTCCACAAACTGGGATCGGGCAAGTCCAAGAGTGCCTTTAGGGCAAAGAAATGCTGCAGTTGCAAGTGCTTCCCCAGCAGTTCGTGACAGGGTCCGGCTCTTTGAAAACTGTGCACGCGATGCCAGACGAGTGATAGCAGCAAATACACGATTCTCTAGAGAATCGGAGAGGGACACCCTGCCCACGTGTACGTCTTGTTGTCGCTTACCAGCAAAGTACATTAGATCACCAATCAGATTGGCAATCTTTGAAGACCATTGTCCGGTGTTTGACGGGTGAGAGAACTGCTCAAGATACACCACCATCTGGTTCAAATTTGTCTCTACACTGTTGTTTTCATCAATGGTGTAGATGATAAATTTTGCGATAGAATTCGTACGCGGGCCTGGAAGGACACACGCTATCAGATTTCGTCGGTCAATGGGCGGTGAGATGGCAAGTGGACAACGCCCGTCTGCATTTCCAAGAGGAAGTTCAAAGTAGTGCAAAAACGTGGAAAATAGCCTGGGCAGATACTCATCCCATTTCAGGTACTGACCACCGTGTTTGGCAAGCTTTGCAATCATCATGAGCCATCCAGATTTCCATGCACTGCACTTCGGCAGCTGGAACGCGAGTCCACACCACACTCGAAGCAGCTCGTTCCAGTCAAATTGCACCAGGGTACATTCGATGTTCGCCTTTCGATAGGGGAATAAGCATGCCGTAAGGATTAGCCCACCGAAAATGTCGCTTCGATAGAGATCTTCCAGCATGGGCGCGATCTCGTTCCATATTTCAACGTGTGCCCCCTGGGGGAAGAATCTTCTGCACCTTTTCAACAGCGTAACCCAGCTACTGGCGTGGCTTAACTTCGTAGTGAGTCCAACATAGCATCCATCGGTCGGACAGAGATGTTTCTTATGGAATTGCTCGTACAGCGGTCTCCATTCGATGACGAGCTCCACGTCGTGCTTGTACCGTTTCAGATACGAGGAGACGACATCGACCCACATCTCCTGCAGCAGCATGCTGTCTTGGATGGAGCAGATGAATCGTATCCCTACCTGCACCAATTTCACCACGTCTTGGGCGTCCTGCTTCCACTTGCATCCCAAGAAGACCCGAAAGGTGCGTGCGAGGTTGGCTGCAGCGTGCTTGTCTCGGTCCCGAGGCTCCGTCCTTTCCATCCGCTCCAGTGCACGTGTGGCGGCCCTGAACCTCTTCGGCTCTTCCTCCCGCACGAGAAGGATCAGCTCCTGCGGCATCGCTTCGCGGAGGCTCGTGGCTTCGTCCATGATCGCGATCGGAATTGTGATCGCGATCGCAGCACGTTCCACGTCCTGGAGGAGGGATCCTTTCGTCCCGGTTCGCATCCCTTTCAGACCCGAACCCTCCGTCCTTCTGAACCCGGTTTCGTCCCGGGTTCGCACCGGTCCGATCCCAGGGCGAACGGACGCGGGACTCGTGGACGAGAGGGAGTTTCTTCTCGCACGTGGCGTGGTCGTGCTTCGCGGCGCGCGCTGGATCGAACGGCGAACCGGAGGCGAAGGCGTCGACGCGAGGATCCATGGGTGGTCTCAGGGACCGCATCTCTGTGAGGAGGGTTCGACGAAGGACGCAAACCAGGAGAGCGGATTGCACCTTCCGACAGCAACGGCCTGTCCGGATCGAATCGGGTGAGGAAGTGTCGCGTCCACCTCCAGATCGTCTTCATGGACATGGAAAGCCCTTCCACGTGTGGCAAGAGGTCCGTGGACGATCCTTTCGTCCTTCCAGATCGAAAGGCACCCCTTTGAAGGCCTTCCAAGCGCCCATCGCCACGTCCACCACGTCGGCTTCGGCCTTGTCCTTTCGCCATCGTCGAGGGGGACCCTTTTCCCTCCCCTTCACCGGTGGAAGTTTTCCCCCCGTTTTACGACCCGTGCCCGCAGAGGATCCGACAGACGCACATAGCGGCGTGCTGCGGGCCCGGGGGCTTCGGCGCATTTCCACGCGTGGCTGAATCGGCGTGCCCGCAGAGGAATCCCCGTCCGTCTACAGCTCATCCTCGTCGGTACGTGCACGGTGGAGCGCCTTTGGCGTGGGCCGTCCTAGCCTGGGCGCATCAAGCGCACTGGCTGCGCTCGTGCACGACGCCAAGCCGCCTTCTTCCGCGCTTTCGGACGTGCTCGTGCGCTCGAGGGTCGTCGCAGGAGGTATCCTGGCGCACAGACGTACGCCATGGAGATGCTGGAGCTGCAGAACCAGAAGCTGGCGGCCCAGCTGGCGCAGCGAAGGGCCGAAGTGCAGGATTTGGAGCGCCAGCTGGAGCGCACGCAGCGCAACGCGGAAGCGCGCCAACGCCTCGCCATGGCCGTGAAGCGGCGCTGGAGGCAGATGCACGAAGACCTGGAGGTTCTGGCTGCGCAATGCGGCCTTCCAGAGGTCGTTCAGGACGTGCACGAGGACGAGAAGGACCCCTTCCTGGCGCTGCTGGCGGAGGAAGCGCGACACGTCGAGCCGGAAAGCGTGGCGCAAGACGGCGATGGCCGGCTCGGAGGACCTCCTCCGACGGAAGAGGCGCTTCAGGTGCTCGAGAAGAAGACCAGGGACGCGTTTGCCGCCGTCCTACGTGCCCTCGTGCGTCGTGGTGGAGCGCAACACGCCGCGGAAGACGCAGGAAGCTTGCAAGCACGCGCCGAAACGATGGCCGAAAAGCACCGCCAGGCAGCTGCCCAGTCGCGAAAGGACCGAGAGAAGCTGCGAGAGGTGGAGGACGCACTCGTGCTGGCGCAGCAGCAGCATCGTGACCTCCAGAACGAACTCGAAGACGCGCGAAACGAGCTGGCGTCGGTGCGTCGGAAACTGGCGTCGGTCGAAGCAGGACCGAAAAGCGACCGTGCAACCGCCACTCGTGCGGAAGAAGAAGGAAGGGGACAGGATGGAAACATGACGTCGAGCGTGGACGTGGAAAAGGTCCAAGCCGCGTTCGAAGAGGAGAAGGCAGCACTCGAAAGGCACCTGGAAACCTTGCGGAGTGAAGCCGACAACGCCTTGCGCGAAAGAGCGAACATCAGCCAGCAATTGCACGAATGCCAATCCAAGCACAAGTACGCAGAAAGGTACTTCCAGGAGGAGAGAACAAAGCTGCAGACAAGGCTGGAGGCGATGACCGCCGAACGAGACCAGCTGGCAAAGACCGCACATAATTTGCGCGTGGAGAGGGACAAGTGGATGGTGGAGAAAATGAAGCGATCTTCCAGTAGGGATGCGCTGTACGATATGGAAAATAAACTGAGACGCTTGGAAGAGGAGTTGAGACTTGCTAGGATCAGTAGGCCGAGAGCCTATGAAAAAGCAGAACAAGATCTTCTGCAGAACGTTGTTCGGGTCATCAAGCTCTCCAGGCAAGAGCTGGAAGGCCTCACACAAAATCTGAGTAGGGTAGAAACAGATGCAGGCATGTCTGGTAAAAGGAAACGGGAGGATGCCGAACTGGGAACAACAAGAATTCGAGATAGCGGCCTCGACCAGGAATTGGCGTGCTCGAAGCAAACCATTGAGGATCTACGCGAGAGACTGAGAGCTGCTGAAGAAGCAATCACAGCAGCACGCTTGGGCCAGGATGCCAGCAGCCTTGACGAAGAGCTGAAGAAACTGCATGTCCGTGTGAAAGAGTTGGAAGATAGAGTGTCACGGGCAGATGAGGCCCGTATGGTCGCCGAGGAGGAGAGGGATGCGTTTGCTGGTGAGCTGGATGGTGTAGCAATGGCTCTGGAGGAACTATCCTCGCAGAACAAGCGGCTTCTTGAGCAATTGGCAGCATCGAGTGAAGATCAGCTGCAGTTGCAGCTTGCATCTGCTAAGCAGGTGACAGAATTGAATGAACTGCAAAAGACCACCGAGGATAGGGAGGAGCAATGCAAAGTGCAGGCCCATGATGTCGAAGACGCCAGGGAAAAGGTGAAGAGGGCAGAATCACGATTGACGGAGACGCAAGACAGGGTGGTACATTTAAGCCAAAGGCTGAGCATGATGGAAGAGCAGCGTGATCGATATCGAGCGGACGCAAGCAGCGCATCTGCCGAGCTGGCGAGATTGGAGCAGCAGTACAACGCGGCAAAAGAGACCGCAGACAAGCTGCGCACAGACACACAGGCTGCAGAGCGCAGTGCAGGAAGAGACCGTTCCAGGTGCGCAATGCTAGAGTCTGAGACTAAGTCGTTGAGAGCACAGGTCGATAGATTGAAGGGTTTGGTTGGGAAGGATATTTCGGAGGTGAATGACAGCCAGGTGAAAGCCCTTCGGCAGATTGTAAAATGCCCAGTTTGCAGCTCTCGGGACAAAGAGGTTGCCATTACCAAATGCTACCACTTGTTTTGCCATCAATGCATCCAAGAGAACTTGGACTCAAGGCATCGCAAGTGTCCTGGATGCGGAGTGGGCTTCGGTGCCAACGATGTGAAGAGAATCTATTTCAGCTGAAATGATGGGTCAGGTGCAGGGTTTCGACTCCACACAGCACGGGGTCATACCTTCCCACTCCTAAAAGCTCCACCAATGACCAATAACAGGAGCACCGTGTCTAGTGGGCATCTCCCTGATTGCGACTGGTACAGTGGTGCTCTCCTATAACCCTACCCCTACCCAACTTCCCTTTATTCACGGGAGGAGTGGGCAGGGATTTGGGCCGGCGACATTCAGGTGCATTTTTTGTGCACCACGGCTGGCCCAGATTCGTCGTAATCGAATTTTGTCACGTGTTGGTTTTGTTGAAACACGACCCTTGCCAGGATGGCCCCACCCATCCATGCTGCATACTCGAGTGTTTGTGCTGGCATGTACTCGGGTGGAGAGACGAGACTCGGCGCCAGTCCTGGTGCAGATGCCATAACGCGGAACTCAGATTGGAACCTGCTCCTCATTCCTTTCGCTTCTGCACCACCACCGCAGAGGACTACGGACTCGGTCAGTTGCCTCCGCACCTGGTTGTCTGGGAACGCTTGCACAGCTGTGGTGGCTGCCACAACGATGGAGTTTCCGGTCTCCAATCCAAACAGGGAGGATTGGAAGCACGCTTCTCCCAGGGTCAGGGCATCTTCTTTCGACAGTTGGATTTCTTGGCCATCGGGCAAGACGTGTGTTTCGATATCATGGGAGTTTCCTGACCTTTCTGCATCCCTTGCCGCTTTCCTCACCTGTTCGTAGGCGTCCTCGTCTTCGGCGCATTCCATGGCCTTCCGTTTGAGCGCGTCCAGCTGGGCGTCCGACAGGACGATTCCTCGTTCCTTCATCCTTCTCTTGAGCAGCTGGGCGATGTCTTCTCCTCCATACGGCAGCCTGGCTACGCCTGGATAGTAGACTTGTCCATCCACGACTGGCGCCACGTCCACGGTTCCATGTCCGACGTCCACGACGCAACCGGTGAGCTTTCCGACGGCGTAGAGGGACAGCACGGGCTGTTCGGCGCAGAAGAGTCCAGACACGTTGAACTCTTCGAACATGATCTGCGTGAGTCGCTCTCTCGCCTCCTTGCTTTCAAACAGCGGTTCTGCCACCAACAAGTTCCCTTCTTCGCCGAGCTCCCAACCCAGCTGCTCGTCCGTCCCACGCGCGGTCAGCCATGCCCGAAGTCCAACCTGCGTCTCGCCATCGCCGTTCACGTACTTCGTCGTAGAACAGATGGTGCCAGATCGCCTCCATCTGGTCCCAGTTGCGCACAGATTTGCGTTCCATGGGACGGTACACCGCGTCCATGCCGTCCTCGGCGGACCTTCCCTTGCGTCGCACCGCGGTGGGCGCCACCGCACGCGGCTCCTCGTCGCCCACGAAGGCCAGGCTCGCCTTCGTGCGCGACGTGCCGTTGTCCAGGACCGTCGCGCCATCCGCCATGGCCTCCCAGACGCGCGCGACAGGCGCGCCGACGAAGGCGGTTGAAGGTGATGTGTGGCAGAACCAAGTGTCGCACGTGGTCTCAAGAGGTGCAGATGGATCCTTGGAAGCACAAGTGACCAAGACAAGGACGATTGGGAGATGGAGGAGCGGATGGACCCAGCCGAGAGGTGCGCTTGGACGAATGGCGACGCTCGTCGACACGATGGTTTCGAAATCGGAGATGGGCAGATGGACCACGAACCGATGGATGGATCCACACGGGAATGCAATGCATGCAACGGGCTCGTGGATGGATGAATTGGGGAACCACATCACGTGGAAGGAAGATTCGCAAGGCACACGAGGGGTGGAACGAACACCTTCATCCATGGTTGTATGCGACAATGGCTTGGAAACGAACTAAACGTCCACACGAACAAGGAGAAACCGGACAAAGAGGGGGGTGGTGGGTCCAAGAGCACCGCGTCACATCCAAACGTGCCGCTCGTTGCCAATTGTTCTTGACCCGAGAGGTAGCGGTGGATGCATGGACTTGGACAGAATACGAACACGAGAAACGCCACCTTGCACGACATGGCTCGCCCATGTAACATGGAATGCCGCGAAGCTTTGGCTCAAAAAGCCCGGATGCCCTTGGGGCATGCTTATCATGCACTTTTGTTGTGGGCATCGCTAGGCACGCGTTCGATTGGTTACTTCGGGCTTGGTGCCAGGAGATCAAGACCATCTTTCATAGGGGCAAGAACGGTCGCCGTGGAATTTGGTTTCGCGGTCAAACGTGTCGGAGTTGGAACCCCAATAGTAGGCAAGCATCCATCGATGAACCAGCTTTTCTTTCGTGTGCAACGCCACGGAATGCAACGGCGTAGAGAACGGACCATCACCTTGCCTCGCAACTTCCCAAGGTCGAGAAGATACTGCCCCCAAAGGATTGGAAAACGTCCTCCGCAGGCCTTGCACCCGGACGGAGCTACACAGGGTCCGATTTTCCGATGGGATGAGGAGCAGAGGCGTGAAACGCCGAGGAGCATCTTCCTAGAAACGCCGGGACTTGCGCGCGCATCCAGTTTCGGTGTAAAACACGATGTTTGATCGAGAAAGCGTGGACTCGCCCATGGGGCGAGCAGCGGTCCCTTCCCCCCATCTTCCTTCTGAAACCTTCCCACCCTCCCTCCCCGTCCCTTCCTTCCACGCCCCCTTGGACGTCCGGTTCGCACCCGATGGATCCCCCGTTCTCGTCCCCTGTCCGTCCCGTCTCGTCCCCTCTTCCAAAGGGGCGGGATTTCAGCTTCCTCCGGTCGTGGTGGCGCGTCCGTCGAGGCACGTCGAAGCGCTCTTTTTTTCGTTTCATTTCCAACTTCGACGGATGCGAAGGACCACACGCATGCTGCGTCGTCTGCTCCACCTGCGGGCACGTGAAGGAAGGAACCGCAGGAACAGGGTGGAAGAGCAGGACCTGCGCGACGTGAGGGTGCGAGAGGTGTATCGCACGCGAAGCAAGGACGAAGTGGAGCTGGCGGAATGGGAAGGGAACGAAGAAACACAAGGGGAAAGGGTGCCGAACCGAAGCAGAAATGAAGAAGAAAACGGCGTGGAAACGCCAGAAACGCCGACGCAGGTGGCCATGGTGCGTCTAGCGCGAGGGAAGCGGCGTGACGAACGAAACAGGTGGGACACACTGGCCTGGAAAAGCGGGAGTTGAAGCCAGTGTGTGTCCGTTACCTCCTCACGGAAGCGAGTGCCGACGAAGGAAGCTGCTCCGTCGCGCACGGTCGGATGGAGAAAGGGTGCCTGCCTCACGCTCCCGCGAAAACTCCATCCCAAGAAGGGGGAATTCGAAAAGACACGTCCTGCGAGGCTGCAGCACACGCTGGATCTTCCCACAAATGGAGCCACGCATAGGGATGTGACGGGCAAAAACATCAACTGGAAAGGGCGTATGTTTCGTAAGAACTGTAGGACTTGTTGATCGCTGACGTTTTTCGAAACATCCTGCTTGCCATCTCGTACAACTTCTTGCAGGTCCGTATGAAGTCGCTCAAGTCGGAGGTGAGCACCCACATCACATTTGTAAACAAGACAGGCAGGGAAATGCGAATCCTGTGGCTGAACTTTGACGGGGACGAAGTGGCATATAACGTGATTCCTCCCGGACAATCAAGAAGGCAGCAGACTTTCGCGACCCATCCGTGGATATTTAGGGATCTTCACACGCAAGAGCGACTCATCGCTGGTGGACGGTCGGTGGTCTGCGCCACAGGTCACAAGGAGTTATGCGTACACGTAGAGACCATACCCAGGTTGAGATGGGACCCAACATCTCACTGTTTCTATCCAGAGGAATTCAAAGAGATAGCACGCATGCTTTTGCTATGCCACCGTAGGATGCAGTCCGACATAGAAGAGGGAGAGTTGTCTTCGCTTTGCGAACGATTTTCAAGTTTGCCAGCAGACATCTTGCTCAAGCTCGTGGAACACAGCTCTCCGTGCGGTTTACCAGACACCCGAGTGATTGAGCCTTGCTTCCTTCCGGTGAAACCTCCGGAGGAATGCATCAGTATGTACGTCTTCGATCGAGGCTGCAGGCCAAGGCACTTGTTCGCCGATCCCGCCACGGCAGCGTTCGCCTGACCTCTCGAACAGTGTTGATAGAACATCCTCTTGCCAACGCCTCTTTCTTCGCTTTCGCGTGACGTACTTGTCCTTGTTGGCTTGGCGTTCGAGTTTCTTCGGAAGCTATCCTTCCTGGACTCGATCCACCTACCTTCCGAACCTCGTCTTCAGGCCGCTCGAGTCGCGCCCGCTCCACCGCGCATTTCTTCGTCCTTTGCTCCCTTTCTCCATCGCATCTCTCTGCTTCTCTTCCGATCTTTCCTCGAAGCCATCCTCGGGTTGCGCCTTTGTACGCTCCAACACGGGTCTCTGTCGTCCACGTCCAACTCCTCGTCGATCCTCCATCGGTAGGTGCGCTCGTCCGTGGCCATGGGACGCATCTTCGCTTCGTTTGTCTTCTTCTTCCACCATCACCAACGCGGTTGGCACACAAAAACGTACGATTCTTCGGCCAAAGGACCGGCGAGTGCAAGCATCGTGGACGAGTGCAGTGCTCGGCCGCGTTTCCGAAACGCGAGATCCGAAGCGCACCAACGTCGATGTTTTCCACCTCTTTCCCACCGAATTCTGGACCTTACGTCGTCCAATTCGAACGAGAAGGCGCGAGGAACGATCCTCTGGAAGGAAGCAGCAGGCATCCGCTCGGCACGCGAGGTTGGTTCGAGCGTCCCGCACTCGCGTCCTTTCGACGGCCTTCCGCGGCAAGCAACGTCCACATATCACGATGTTTCCGCACCTGTACGTTTCCCTTCGCACTCTCGAGTCTTCCCTGTGCGCCTGCAAAAGCGTTCTCTTCCCGTTTCGCGGAGGAACGTCGCGCAGACCTTCGCCATGCCGACACGACGCACCGTCGATTCGGAGAATATTCGCTGGGGGCCAGGACCCGCTCTGTCGTTTTTTGCTTTTCCAAGGATGGACGCACCTGCCTTTGGTCCCGGTGGACGACCGTGCATCACGAGAAGGACCACGAGTTGGAGGGCGGTTGGCTTTGCATGCTTGGATGCACAGGACACCAGTGTGCCAGGACAGGATCGAAACCTTGATTTGGGAAGGTGGTGGTGGTCTGGTGACCAGCTTGGCCCACCGCGAGACCCCTCGACGTCTCCCGTTCCACGCGTGTCCCTGCTTGGACCTGCTGGGCATGCATCCCACCACCTCACGTCCATGCCGTAACATCGAATGGCATCGTCATTCACCTTCGCTTCCACGTCCAACGTGCCACCTTGGCCATCCACCAACGGCTCTTCCTGCACGAGTTGGACTGGACCCACCCCGTGCGGGTGCATCTGCTCCGAAAGGGGTGCATCTGCTCCCGGAAGGGGGGCGGGATGTCCCGGTCGGGTTCGAGGGTGCATCTGCTCGAAGTGGGGTGTGTCTGGACGCGGTGGACCGTCGGGATCCATGGTTTCGACGATTGGAACGAGGTGTCGCGCGCGTTTGAAACGCATCGAAATGGCGTCCAATGGAGAGGAAGAGGTGCGTGAAAGGGACGCAAAAGGCGTGGAAGGGAAGGGAGAAGGTCGCTGACGGGACGTGAGCAGGAGAAGGAGATGATGCGGGCCAAGCTGTTCGGCGAATCCAGCGACGAAGAAGAGGACGTGGAAGACGACGACCTCGCCATGAAAAGGAAGCAGATGAAGGAGAAACTGGCCGCCATGTCCAAAGGGAAGAACGCCAAAAAAAAAGGAAAGAAAGGTAACGCGAAAGGGAAGAGGCAGAAGACCGAAGGACCGTCGTCGGCCCAAGGCGGTGGAGGCTCCGAAGACGATTCCGAAGGAGAAGCGAACGAAGAAGACGAAGCATTCATCGTGCAAGAACGTGGAGAAGAAGGCAGCGTTCCTTGGGCAGGAGGGGACAGCGAAGAAGACGAGCTCGTTTACCAGGAAGAAGCGGAAGAGGAGAACATCGCCGATTACTTCAAGTCGAAAGGGAAACGCAAACAAAGGGTGCTCTCCTTGGACGAGATCCGAAAACTCGTCCACAACCTGTTGGAAAAGATGGAAAACGCCGCGAGAGAAGACCAGCTGGCGAACGAAAGGAAGGAACCGGCCTTTGCCAAGCTGAAGATGATGAACGAAATGGAAATCATGCTGTGCAACCTGCAGCTGCAAGAGGAATTCCTAGACCAAGGGCTGCTCTCCATCCTCAACTCCTGGCTCGAAAGGCTGCCCGACGGCTCCTTGCCCAACACCAAGGTGCGCACGGCGGTGCTTCGAGTGCTGGACAAGCTCCCGATCGATCTGCAGCATCACGATCGGAGGGAGCAGCTCAAGTCTAGCTCGTTAGGTAGGACGGTCATGTTTCTGTACAAGCTTCCCGAAGAGACGGCATTGAATAAGAAACTGGCCAGGGACCTCGTGCAGAAATGGTCTAGGCCGATCTTCGAACTTTCTACGAGGTTCAAGGACCTTCCCCGCCACGAGATGGTGCGCATGAGGAAAGAGGCAGGCGGCGTGCCACGGCCAAGGAGAGACGCAGAGGAAGAGGATTCCGAAGAGGATTCTCAGGAGGAGGATGGGAAGGCGAGGAACAGATCAGGACCGTTCGGCTCTGCCAACCGGGCTCGTCCTTCCCGTCCCACCGAGCCGGAACCGCTCTCTGCATCGACGGAGCAGACCAAGAAGCTCCAGAAGAAGCTTCAGCTGATGGGCAGGAAGAAGGGTCGGGCAGGCAACAAGGCCGGCTTGTCCATCGAAGGCCGTGGCCTTCTCCTCTGATTCAATAACGCATGTTCCTTGCACTTCCACTCGTGTCTCTTGCCTCTTCCCTCAGGTTCCACTCCTGACTTGATTCGTCCCCTTCGCATGCTCATCGGTGTTTTCAAGTCGAAGGAGGCGACCAGGCGCGTCGCACGTGCGCGGCATTGCACGCTCAGGCGCACGTCGGAACCGTCGCATCTTCCCTGGAACGGTCGCGTCTCGTGCGCTAGCGAGGTCCTACCTCGGCACGCGGCGACATGGGGGTCTCTCGACCGCGTCGGAAGCAGGTTTCGTCGAAGGAACGCGCGTGGACGCTGGCTGCATTGGGTATCTTGGCACCAGCACCCGCCGTGTGGGCTTGTTTTCACGTCGACGACGATCACGAGCGGCAATGGATCGCACTCTGCACGTTGGTGAGCTTGGTCGGACTCCTGGCCACGACGAAGCTCATACCGGTCGTCCAGCGATACACGCTGCGGAAAGGGATGTTCGGATACGATTTGAACAAAGTCGGGACGCCGAACGGGAAGCAGAAGATACCTGAATCGATGGGACTTGCTTCTGGAGTGGTGTTCCTGGTGTGCGTCGTCATCTTCCAGCAGTTTCATTTCAACACCACTGCCCAGTCGGTGACCTCCTCGGATTGGCTCATCGAGTACAACGCAGCACTCGCCACCATCTGTTTCATGCTCTTCCTGGGGTTCGTGGACGACGTCCTGGACATTCCGTGGCGATCGAAACTTGTACTGCCGGCATTCGCGGCATTGCCGCTTATCGTCGCCTACAGAGGGGGATCGACCATCGTGATCCCCAAACCCATCCGACATCTGCTGTTCGGCCTGGACCTACTGGAGCTCGGCATCGTGTACAAGCTGTACATGCTGACCATGACTATCTTCTGCACGAATTCCATCAACATCCTGGCCGGCATCAACGGGCTCGAAGCGGGCCAGAGCTTCATCATCGGATGTTCGGTCCTCCTCTTCAACATGCTGCAACTGTCCGGGCAAGGGTTAACCCCAGTAGCACGAGATGCACACGTCTTCTCGGCTTACATCATGATACCGCAGATCACGACTACCTTTGGACTACTGACGCACAACTGGTACCCGTCCTCCGTCTTCGTTGGCGACACGTACACCTACTTTGCAGGCATGACTTTTGCAGTCGTAGGTATCCTTGGACACTTCAGCGAGATGATCCTCTTATTCTTTCTACCTCAAATCTTGAACTTCCTGTACTCGGTTCCACAGCTGTTCAAGCTGGTGCCTTGTCCGAGGCACAGGTTGCCCAGGTTCGATCCTGCCACCGGCAAACTTCATGCGACACCCAATTGGAACCTGGTGAACTTGGCCTTGAAGCTGTTTGGACCGATGGGGGAGCAGCAGCTGTGCCTTGTCCTTCTTGGCTTTCAGTCTCTGTGCTGCGGTGCAGCGTTCTGGATACGATATGTGGCGACAGGATATTGGAAGTGATTGTGCGTACCGACACCAAATAAAGCATCCTTGTTTCCGCTATTCGTTTTCCTCCACCTCGATGTTGGGTCGCTTTCCTTCCGACAGTGCCTGTTTCCGCCTTTTGCTCAGTGTTGTGGCCATTTCCTGTTCGGTCACGTCGGCTTCCTCCGCACCTGTATCTTCTGCGGCCTTCCGTTTCACGTCGCGTTTCTCCTTTTTCTTTTCCATCTTTTGGGCGAGTTTCTGCGGATCGAGAGTCGCTTGGGTCAGCACCACTTCCATCGCTACTTTCCCGTTCGGTTCAACACCTCGTCGAACGGTCGAGGTCGCACCTCGATGTCTGGGTTTTTTCGATTGCATGAAATCCGTCCGATCACGGCTGTCGGTGGAGGGTCTCCATCCATGATGACCACGCTGGACGCATCCGCGATCGCCTTTCGTCAGCTCGCACGTTCTTCGATCGAAGGCACAAGCCGCTCGTCGTTCTCCTCGGAGGCGTCGGTGTCCAGCAGCACGTACCATCCCAGGCCTTCCTCTTCGTTTTCCACGTCCGTTTCTCCGCGCTCTTCCACCGGTACATCCACCTCTTCCTTCCGACGTTCTTCTTCTTGTTTGTTCTTCTCCTTCTCCTGCGCTCGTTGCATGAACTGCTCGTCGTCGGTCAGCCATCCCCTCTTCCACGTCTCCATTTCGCGTCTTTCGGTCCCGTTCCTTTTCCACACGGACGGTTCCAATCGTGTCCCATCCTTTCCCGTCCCTTACACGCACCTTCAGGCCCATCAGCGTCGAAGAGAACCGCGCATTTCCCGCCATAGCCAAGACCAGGACGGGCATGCGCCGAAACCATCCACTTAACCTTGGACTTAACCTCGGTCCTCGCCACGGACTTAACTTTGGACTTAACCTCGGCCTTCTGCCAGGAAGGAGGGGACACCGAGGGCGGGAGGAAGAGGGAGGAGTGAGAAGGGTTTAGGGTACAGCCAGGGAGCTATGGGAGGCGAAGGGGAAGGACGAGCGGTTGCTGCACGTGCAACTTGTACGCGCCAACCGAAGGATGGAACACAGACGAAAGACGAGGGGAGACGCGAGGGAGAAACTCGCGTCGCGACGTGTCACGCGTGGAAGTCGAACCGCGTGGCGAAATGTGAGGTGGTCTCTACCACCGACGGAAGGGATCCAGGTGGACCTGCCTTCCCGTTTCCCACGCAGTGCCTTCGAGGCGAGCCGGTCGCAAAAGAGCATGCCCACGTGGCACAGACGAGAATTGCGGAATACACAGGCCTCAAGCAGTCCTGGACACGAAGGTGGACGTGACGTCCGCCTGCATTTGACGACCTGTGGCCCACGTCCGCAAATAGATCACAAGTGCGGGTCTTCCGTCCCTGACGAACCTCGCACGCGATCCCAGACCGTACCGTCGACAGCTTGTCACCTTCGTTCGCTATCACGTTGCATCGGAACACCAATCATGGTCGAGCGCTTCCTTCCTTCGTGTCGATAAGGTGTAGACCAATCGAAACGCAGCAACGGATGTGGGAAAGTCGTGCTCTTGCTGCCGAGGAACGAGCACGAGCTCCCTCTTTCGTTTGTCTCGCAGGAGGATCCTCTGCGGGTCATGTAAGGAGACGGGGCCGCACGGACCCGGAAACGCATCTGCCTTTTTCCCCGGATAGATGCCCGGACTCGCCTTTCAAGCCGTCCCGGTAGACCCGGTTCGTCTTTCCCTTGAAAACCGAACGATGGCACGTCTCGGATCTTGGTCTCGAAGACCCACTTTCGGATAGGTCGGTCCGAAAGATCGAAGGCCTCCAACTGGGCGAGATTCTTACACGTATCGATATCAACGAGTCTGCATCGATGTGCAGGGGCTCGCGTATCGAGACCTCGTTCCGCCACGTCTCTCGTGCACGTCCCGTGGAGGACGGTGCCCGGTCTCCCGAAAGGTAGGGAAAAGGTAGCACGAGAGGGACGCTATCCACCTTCCTCTGCGCGGCTTGGTTTCACGGCACAGCGACACGTCCTCTATACATCTCTCTCAGAGGATCCTCTCCTGTGCAATGTACCTCTGCGGGTGATGTACGATCTGTCCGAGGAATCCGCCCCTCCTTCGGGCCTCGTCCTCTGATTCGCCCGAGCTCATCGATCGGACCCTCGGATCCTTTTCGGGTCTGATTGGGAACCTCTCTCGGGTTCGAACCCGGATCGATCTCCTTTTCGATCTCCCGACTATGGCCAGGGAAAGCTCGTGCTGGGCATCAAACGAGTTTCGTGCTCGGCCGCCACGCGCGCACGAGTGGGCGCCTCTCGACCGCCTCTGGCGCTCGAAACGGTTGCTTTTGGACGCGTGCGTCGCATCAGAGTGTGACGTGGAGGTCCTGGAAGCATCCCTCGTGATGGCTGCGTCCGTGCTTAGCGGCGTGATGGCCCGGTGGCCAGCCATGGCTTCATCTTGGGAACCGAAGGACGGGACGACCGTCTCGCTCCGAGAGATGGCTATGGCCCTCCTCCTCTGGAACTCGATCGGTGGAATGGTCTATCTGACAGGTGTCATACGATGGAGGCAAATTGCACAAGTCGTGATGGGTTGGTGGAGGCGGAATTCTTCGCAAGGGTCTCTCGGAAACGTGTGCTCTGGACTTGCCGTCACCATGGCCGCCTCGGCACTGTGGTGGTCTTGTAGGAAGCTTTTGCGGTGGCTGCACGAACTGAGGAAGATCGAGGTGGTGGAACACTTCCCCCAGACATCTTCTGAGGACGTGGTTTCAGAGGAAGACCTGGCAGACTTCAAGAATAAGGCATTCCAGACCACTGGGAAGGGTTGGGAAAAGATCGTAGACAAGGGCGAAGGCTCCGTAATATACACGGCATGGAGAATGGCACAAAGTTCTGGACCGACATTGTACTTGAGTCGGACTGTGCTTGAGGGTATATCGGCGCCGACCATGAGAGAGTTTTACCTCGATGATGGAAATCGCAATAAGTGGGACCCATGCCACAGTCAGAGCACAAGTCTGAATGAACACAGAGGGTGTGATTTTGTGAGATGGATAAGAAAGTATCCATGTGTTTCGCCTAGGGAGTACATCATTGCAAGACGAAGTTGGGATGAAGATGGTGCCTTGTACACCATCACCAAGTCTGCAGAACACCCTTCAGCCACCGATCCACCACGTGGGATGCGCAGGGTGAATTCTTTTTATTCGAGTTGGTGTGTGAGAGAGATAGACTCGACGCTACGGCCAGGTACCAAAGCCACAGAAGTTACCCTCCTTCATGCAGAAGACCTTGGCGTCAGCGAATCCTTGGCCAGATTTGTGATACGGCAGGGCCTGTGGACGTTCGTGAAGAAAATGACGCCTGCAGTCAATGAGTACCACAAGAGAAGAACAGAAGGAGCGGGAAACTTGGAAGGTAGGCATGCAGCTATCAACAAAATTTCAGATCCCAGCCAATTGCCTCCTGCTAATAAGCGAAAGGTGCTGGTTTCTGCAGTTGGTGCAGTAGCTGTCGCTTCTGGTGTGGGCGTTCCACTGGCGGGTGCAACCTATCTAGCAGCACTTGCCGTTGCTGGACAGGCCAGGGGAGGGCGTAGGTAGTGTGCGGTTGGTGCTGGAATAAATAAATGGACCTATGGGAAATTTTGCAAACGGACAATTCGGATTCAGGATTTTTGTGTACGTGTTTATCTTGTAGTAAAAGAGTGTTGTCACTCGTTTCTTCCAAGCTGTTCATGCTGTGAATATCTGGAACCCAATAGGAATGACAGTATCACACGCCACACCCTAGAAATATAACCTTACAAGCTCGGCCCACAACTTCATTCATCCCATGTACTGCAAACCCTAAAATTCTTTTGGTGCCAGCAGCAGATTATTGTTTCTTGAATTGGGCGAAGTCATCAGCCTAGTTCCATCCGGCTGAGGTGACATAAATGGTGTGCCAATGACTACAGTGTAGCCTTCATGTTTTACTCGTTTTGCTGAAGGACAGGAATGAGTGGTTCAGCAATGCCCTCACGTCGGGCCTTGCACTTTGCTTGTATGTGAGACAAGCCTGGATGAATTGCTTGCAGTCTTGCGATAGAGATGGCCTTTGTGGAAACTCGAGGTGGTGGGCTTCCTTGCGCACTGCATCTTCTCGCAGGATTTTCTCTTGTGAGTACTCGTGCCCAAAAGGTCGCTTTCCAAACAAGATCTGATACAAGATAATACCAACGGACCACACATCCACTTTGCTGCTGATAAGTGCAGGGTTGGGCCCTGTCTCAAAACACTCGGGCGGCAGATACCAGTAGGTGCCTGCACCTTGAGAAGTAAGCTCAAACATACTTCCAAGCCCATGTTCCTGCACTTTGCTTAGACCAAAGTCGGTGATCTTGAGTTGACCTGTTTGGTCAAAGAGAATGTTTGCGGGTTTGAGATCATAGTGTATGACTCTATGCTCAGGTTGCTGGATGTAGCATAATGCATTGAGCAATTGGTACGCTATTGCTCTGGACTCCTTCTCGCTAACAGTGCCAAACTTTTTGAGGTAGTTGTCGAGATCGCCACCTTCACAATACTCTAGTATCGTCCCGAATGTATCGGCGTCAATCTCAAAAATGTCCAGGAGCTGCACGATATTTGGGTGGTGAAGTGCTTTGTGGATATTGTACTCACGGATCGCATGTTTGACGTAAGATTGTTTTCGTGACTCTGACCACTGCAGATTAAGCTGGTGGATTTTACAGGCAACCACGGTCAGATCCTTGAGGTCCAAGGCCTTGTAAACTTCGCTGAAGCCCCCTTTGCCTAACAAGTTGAGCAGTACGTAGCGATCGTTGAGAATAGGATGCATATTGAACAGAGAATTATCTTCGTCCTTCACCCTTTTCAGCTCTCTCAGATGGCAGTGCTTTTCGGCCATCAATCTTTCTAATTCTTTGGTGAGGGCATCCTCCTCGCGTCTCATCAAAGCCAAACGACCCTTGTAGATTTCCTCGTTGCACACATATTCCTGAGGGCTTATCCACTGCAACTTGACTGCCTCTGATGCCTTTTCTCCAGCAGCTCCTGGTGGAGGCAGTCGCCGTTTGTTAGCTTTTCGAATTCCTTCCAGCACTTCCCTTCGCAGCGTCAATTCTCTTTGCTTGCCACGAAGCACCCTGAAGTCTTCTCCTTCTTCCCAACTTTCTGTGAAAACTGTACCTGTGCGCTGATATGTGATCGTTCCCAAACGACACGACACTTGGCACACCTTCAAACGGCATTCCCTACGCTCAGCTTCTGCAGCTTCCACTGCCAGTTCTGCAGCAACTTTGCAAGCTCTCTCCTCCAGCTTTTGGTGGGCCCGCAGCAGGTCTGCTTCTTTGTCTTCTCTGATCTCTCTGGCTCTTTCGAGCTCCGCAATGCCTCGTTGCAAGTCAGATTTTTCTTGTTTCCATTGTTCTGCCTCCTTCTTGTGCCTGTTCAAGACCTCGGCTAGCTTTTTATCAAAGATCTCCTGTAGCTCGGCTTCCTTCCTCTCAATGGCACCCTCTATGCCGTGAGAATCTTGCCCATTTTTCTTGTCAAAATAATCACTGATAGTACGCACCACGTGTCTGCCGCTTTCGCCCATCCGATGTTTGGGACTGCTCATGTCTGGGCTGTGTCCTTCCCTTTCGAAACTCTTCAAGCTCCTCTCTTCTACAGCAGGAGCACCCTTCCTTTTCTGGGAGGACCCCGTCCTTCTGTCCGCTTCGTCGCAGCCAAAAGTGATTTCTTCATCCGACTCTGCGCTCAGATCCTTGCCCACTTGTTTAGGACTGTCCATTGCACTTCGAAAGTGTCGACTGTGGGATCGATTCTCGGGACAAGCAGGTGTCGGAGGCGCAGCTTGACCCACCATCCGCCGCTCCAAGGCCAAGAGCTTGGCTTGTGCGTTCTCACGACCCCTTCCAGATCCTGAAGCGCCCATCAAGTGGTGCAGATACTCGTCCGCCATCGTGACACGCTTCGTGACAGCCGCGGCGACGCTTGGCGCCAAAATTCACGCGCGAAACTCACCGGGTTTCATCCCGGTTTCCATCGGGTCTGTCTCTCCCAATCGAAGCCGGACACTTGTCCTTGAACGGTTCTAGTTCTCGCACTTGGAGCAGTTTGGGGCCATTCCTGAATGGACCAGGCCGGCCAATCTGTGGGTAGTGTTTCCTATTGGGTCAGAGGGAGTCATTGTGTGTTGTATTGGTGAAAGAAAAAGGCGGTCCGAGGCAATGCGCGTGAAGGTTGCGGAAGCAAGGATGCTCAAGCAGGTCGAAAGAAAAAGTGTTTGGCAAGCAAAAGAAGTGCATTTGCTACAGTCCGCTCGGATATCGCTTTGTTTGCCAAGAGACAACGAACACCACATTGCTTGTGGATGAAGATTCATCCACGTGATACCAATCGGTGAACATAGTAATTTGCACTAGGATTGCCATTTCATCGGATCGTCCAAAGTTCTAGGGCAGTCTTCATGCGTCGGCCGCTAGTACAATCATATTGAAAATGTTCCACGAGAAGAGATGGTGCGATTCCAGCATTGGCTACACTTGAAAGAAGGACTCTTCTCAATAGAGATGATTGCCAAATAAGGAGACCTGCACGGATTAGAAGGAACACGAGTAGCCAAGCGCGAGCAGTTGACTTGACAATCGATGGTTCACTCTTATAGCAATGCGTAGAACAACGGACTGGGCAAGCCCAAAATCTAAGGCATTCCGAGAAAATCGTGTCCGAGATCAAGATCCCACAAACTTTGCATTGCATAATTCGTACAAGAGGGAGGATTGCAGTATAGGCAAGAAAGACGTCTTCTCTCGGGTAAGATAAGTGAGACGTGTAGTAGATCCCACCTCGATAGAGCACTTTCTCCGGTTTTTTCAATTGTGCAAGGGATGGGCCTTCATGAGGAAGTTCCCACTATTCGTATATCATTACTAGAAGTAAAAATGGTTTCTTTCCATGTAGCCTGGAGAGGCTTATGGGGTGGAGAATGCCCTTTGTGCCATTCCATGATAGATACCTCTCTGCAAAAGGAAGTACATCTACTTATGCCCCCGCAAGTGCATCATACCAGTGGGGACGTCCACTAAAGCACCCATATCCAAACACGTTCAAAGGGGAACCTTCCCCTACCTTCGAATGAGCAGTTACACGCAAGCGTCTTCAAGAGCACGTCTAAGAATTTAAATTGAAAGTCTATCATGCCAAGCCTGCGATATCTTTTGCAACATTCCTTCAAATCGGTTGCGTGCTTCTTCAAGATCGATTGGTCAAACGATGAAGTAACCATTACATGTATTCCGTATGCCTTGACGTTTCTCGAAGTTATGCCATTCATGTCAAGCTCCTTCAACCACGTAGATGGTTAAAAGTGCCCTGGCTTCTTCCCAAGAAGCCCAAGGTGCCTCCCAAAGCACCTTGGAGGGGGGCAATAGATTAGCTTTTTGTTCCTCCTTTGAAACCTTTTCGGGAGCAAACTCCTCTCGAATTAAAGAAAGCATGTTAAAAGCAACGCATGTTGCTTTATCTTGCCGAAATGGGAGAGAGCTCTAGCGATCTTTGTGTATGTATATTGTCTACTCTAGCAAAACACGGACATAAGACAAACGGAAATACAAACGCTCTAAAACCTATTCTTTTGATAGCCCCTCGCAAGTTCTATCATTGCATCAAGTGCAAACATATTGCAAAATATGGCATCAACGTCACCACGGATAAATAACACCTCCTCACTGGCCAACAATCACTGTGAAGTGTTTCCAAGCCAAATGCATTGGAATGTTTGTAATTTCGGTCAACTTTAGGGTGGCGTATTCTCCGAACCATGTTCGGCTCTCTCAAACACCCTCCGTGAGATCATCCTACTACTTGAACTCCATGACCAAGACGAATGACAATCACGCTCTTACTGACGTATGAGGGTGCGAGGCAATCACGGAAATAATATCAAACGAAGCTTCGAAAACTTCGGAGCAATGTAAGCACACATAGCGCATGGGTGGATACCTTCATGGGACGTATTTACATGAAAATATCGCCCTCAAATTCACTCAACAAAGAGCTTGAATACTTCCTTAAATCATCAATAACAACGGCAAAATGCTCAAGATTCCTCACCCCCGGCAAAATATTGGAAAGGCAGCCATGAAGGACCAATCCTACACCGAGAGGGTGCCATGACATTGGTGACCCTATGAAAGTTTGACATAAGGATCTACATCCAACAAAATGTTTTTGACCCGAGGATAAAACATGACAAAGTAAGCATAAGGGGCTCCAAGGTAACAATATCTTTGCGTCAACATTGAGGAGGGTGACTCTCATCCCCATCGTCTCATCCGTTGTGCAAGACCCGCGGCAATGGGGGCATTGCACATGCCTAAATCGGCCTCCCTTTCATTCGATTCGCAGCATTCCTGCGAGAGTTGGTAAACCCTTTCGTGCCCTTCTCCACTCGTCTTGTTAACTTTGACAATTTTGAGCTGGATTTGTTCGACAGGAAAAAGGTAGGAAAAGTCAGGCAAACTATACCGATAGCTCGGGCGAATGTATCAATTGCTCCCCGGTGGACCGTGGAGGTTCGGGAGCGGAACTGTCGGCATGGCTTCTAGCCTTCGGACGCCCCAACGACATGCCCCGTGATGGAAAGGCCCCCGTTTCATTCCGATGCAATTGTGCTTGCGATCCAGAGCAACGAAACCGAGTCGGGGGTGTAGACAACGGGATTGCCTCACCTTTAGAGCAACCTGCACCCAGCTGAAAGCGACCCTCCCATTGGCTAGGTGGGATCATGTCCGGGGTGGATCCTTCATCTAGAATTCTCTTCCACGATCGAAAGGTCGTTCACTTGTGGTTCGTGGAGTCTTTGTAATCGAAAGCTGGTTTCTTCCACTCCGGACCGTTCAATCCACATCCTTCGGACGCCCTTCATTCCGTATGCCTCTGCGGTCACTGCCCGCCCCACCCCGATTTCACGAGTCGTGGAAAGAACGAGTTCTGTCTCTTTCTGCGATATGCTCAGAGTCATTCGCCCCACATTCCTTTTCCGATTGCTCAGATGACGAAAGCGAACCCATCCGCCCCGGGACAGGCTGGCGGGGTCGTTTTCAACCCTCCAATTGGTCCTTCGTTCGAACGTACGACAGGGATCGAGGCCGGGCCCACGTGGCCAGGACGTCCTGGATCTCAGTTGTGTTCCATCACCACCCTTCGGAAAGACAATCCACACCGGATCTGCTCCCCTTCCAGAGAGAAGACCCCAGGACGGAACCGGACTGGATTAGAAGGAGGGACAGTTCAGGGTGGGTCACAAACCAACCCAGACACGCGGGGTCGAACACAAGACACACGCTGGTGCCGTTTGGACGTGTGTCGACAGGGCGGCTGGGGAGAGCAACACACGAGCAAGGCTGGCGACTCCCGCGTTCAGTGGGCCAGGCCGACGCGATCCTGCACCTGTGGAATGGTGATGAAGGATCCAAGCAAGAAGAGGGCGTCGGTGGGAGGCGGACGACCCGTGCATTGGTCTAAAGCCGAAGACGAAGCCCTAAGGAAGCTGGTGGCGGAGCACGGGACCAAAAAGTGGACACTCATCTCGAGTCTCCTCAAAACGAAGCACAGCAAACAGTGTCGTAGGAGGTGGAAGAACGGGCTCAGCGAAGAAATGAAGTCCTGCGAATGGACTCCCGAAGAAGACAGGATCTTGATGGACATGCAGAAAAAGGTTGGCAACCGTTGGACAGAAATCGCAAAGAGCCTGGTCGGAAGAACAGACAACGCAGTAAAGAATCGTTTCTTTGCCCTCTCAAAGAGAAACGAAAGAACCACAAGCATGATAGCCAAAAGCAGCGAGTCCTCTACATCAAGATTCTCAAGTAGTTATTGCATCGAAGAAGAAGAAGAAGAAGGAGCACAGGTGGTGGACACACAACCACTCGTCACCGAAATCATAGGTTCAGATCTCATTGGATTTGAGGGGTGCGAGAAGGAGTATCATGATGACGTAGGAATCCCGCTGGACAGCGTGTTCCTGAGAACACAGCCAACAACGCACTTAATGGATGCCCTTGATCTGATCCATGAACTTCCAGGGGATTTACTATCCTTCTGGTGATAGGTGCAAGCATGCTAGTGATAGCTGGTGGAACTGGCAGAGTTCTCGATGCAGTTTGGCCCTGGAAAAGCGTTCATCTCTGCAACACAATCCAGGCAGTTTGAGGTGGAGTGTAGTGGAAAGGCGAAGGCTGCTTGTTGGGTTGAGTTCGTATATTCTTGACGGAACTGTGTGAATTGGATCCTGTTGATTCATTCTAGTGGATACCGGTGGCGCAACTGCTGCAACATGGCCAATCCACCCGACCGGTTGGATCGCAGTGTCTCAGGCACTTGGCCCTGTCAAAGAAAATTTTGATTGCCTAAATTTGAGGTTTCGTAGTACCTTTTAATTGAATAATTGCTTTTGAGTCGTTCAAACGCAGAGCCAGATGAACTGAGCAGAATCTCACACAAGCTCAACAGCAACCATGACATTTCTGTTGCGGTTCTTTCTTGAACGGGCGACACATGCCGTGTTTCTACAGTGAAGCAACAAAATTCAAGCTGTAGGGCAGCCAAAATTGTTGTCCCTGAAAGGATTGTGCAAGATTCGCAGCTTGGAGAAGCCACAGAATCAAGTGGTGGCGAAGATCCTGGATACAACCTTCCATGCTCAAAAGTGTTTCCATTGCCTGGATCACATCTGAGGCTGAGAATCAGCAAAGCGGTTAATCCTGCTCCTCTGCCTTGATTTTGGATGGACAGAAAACATTTTTTGCACACTACTCCCCGAGGTTTTCCAAGCAGGCCAATCGGGCATTCTCGTACCTTCCATGTGCTTCTGTGTCTATACGACACGCGCCGGACTGTCCGCACAGGACGTGGTACTTCCTCCAGGATTGCTGCTCTCCTCCCCTTACTTTCCGAAGGCCAACCTTGCATTTCACCCGACGATGGCATGCGTCAAACAGCACGATCTTCCCTTCTCTTGGGTATGGCTTGGTGTTGAAGAGCAGGCCTACTTTTTCGTCGCCCGTCTTGGTGGAAGAGGCTCCCTCCATGTCGCCGACGGATCGCACGAACGATTGGGGTCAACTTCTCGAGGAGACGATCCCTTCATTCGACGCGATGGGCTTCGTTTGATCACGTTCCCTTTTCGTTGCCTTGCTTCGTTGGCTCATCTCTAGTTTTCCTGGTTCTTCCCGTGTCCACCTCGACGCTTTTTCTTCGCACATCTCTGTGCCATGAGCGCTGCTCGTGTGGGCAGGCATGCCTTTTCTTCATTCTTCTTCCCTCCTTGTTTCCTATGTGCCACTCACGTGGGAGGTGGATGTGCATCCTTTGTTCGGATGGATTCCGACCCTGCCTGTCCCGTTCCCAGGGTCGCCCCCCCTGTCGAGATATCGATACCTCACCCACCATCCATCGATATCTTCCCCTCCCCTCCTGTGTTTCCTCCCCGGTTTCGACCCCCCCTTCCTCCCCGCCGCCTCTCCCCCCCACCGAGTTAAGTGCGATTTCGAGGGTAAACCTCGCCCACCCAGGCCGAAGCGGACATCTTCGGTGCGCCGCCACGTGATCGACACGCTTCGACGCGCACTTTCTCGACCGTCTGCCGATCCTGCGATCGCCATGGCGCTCTCCCAGAAGGAAGCCGACGTGCAGATGATGCTGGCGGCGCAGTGCCACCTGGGCACGAAGAACTGCGACTTCCAGATGGAACGGTACACCTACAAACGCAGGAACGACGGTGCGTGAAACGATGGCGCGGCCGAACGAGACCGAAGAGCGCAAACGAGGTGGCATGCGGACGGTCTCGTGGGCGGACAGACAAGGGAGGGAACGTGAGGATACGTGCAAGGGCCAAGAGAAGCCACGGGCGCACCTGGAGAAGCGGGTGGAGAAACCCTCGCGTCCAAGAGTCGACGCGAAGACGATGCATGCGACGGTCGTCAAGACAAACATCGACGCTGACCGATCGACGAATGCCCGTTCCGAACGAAAACGGGATACGCATCCATCCACGTCTGTGCTCCGTGCGGGGAATGGCGACGGAATGCGAGTGCAGGCATCTTCATCATCAACCTCAGCCGAACGTGGGAGAAGCTCATGATGGCTGCGCGAGTGATCGTGGCCATTGAAAACCCGAACGACATCATCGTGCAGTCCGCAAGACCGTATGGACAGCGCGCGGTGCTCAAGTTTGCCCAGTACACGGGTGCGCGCACCATCTCCGGACGCCACACCCCAGGAACCTTCACCAACCAGACGCAAAACAAGTTCGAGGAACCCAGGCTGCTTATCTTGACCGATCCCCGTACAGATCACCAGGTAAGCCACAGCTAGTGAAAGAAGATGCTCGAACATGCGCGATCGAAAAACTCTGGATTGAATGTGATGCTGACCACGCTGCCCCTCTGCACTGCCACACCGCAGCCCATCAAAGAATCCTCTTATGTCAACATACCGACCATCGCCTTCTGCGACACAGATTCTCCTCTCAGCCTCGTTGACATTGCTATCCCGGCCAATAACAAGGGGAAACATTCCATTGGTGTGCTGTACTATCTGCTCACCCGCATGGTGCTGCAGATGCGTGGTACCGTTTCCCCTGCGAACCCTTGGGATGTGATGGTAGATATGTTCTTCTACAGGGAACCAGAAGAGGCAAAGGAGCAAGAAGAAGCAGAGGCTGCTGCAACAGAGTTTGCCCCTGCAGAAGCAATGATTGCCCCGGTCGCTGCAGAAGCATGGATGGATCAGCAACAGATGCCGTTTGATCCGACGGCAGCACGTGTGCCAGTTGCTGGTCAATGGGGCGAGGCACCTGCCATGGGCGGTTTCGAGGCAGCAGCTGCACCCGTGCCCGGCGTTCCGATGCCAGAGTATGCAACACAAGCGGCACCTGGAATGGACTTCGGACAGCAATACTGAGAAGGAATCAAAAGCGTGCTTTGGTACTAGATGAGAGGTTGTTTTGGATGTTAAGGCTGTACTGGGTGTACATAGGAGGAATTTAGGTTGACTAATGTCATAAAACTCTCTCAAATCGCCATCTCCAACTTTATTTCAAATGATCGGCCAACGGCGCACAGGTCCACCATTTAGCCAACAATCAGGTTCAGAATTTTGCCTGGTTTATAGATCACCTTGCGCATACTTTTCCCATCCATGAGGGATGCTACCTTGTCCAAAGACAAGGCAGCCTCCAGAGCTTCAGACTCCGTGGCATCTGGGGCAACCTCCACCAACCCCTTCATTTTCCCCATTACTTGCACGGGGAGCTTGACAGTGTTGTCAACAAGGTACTTCTCTTCTGCAGCAGGCCATGGGTGGTAGGCTAGGGACTCTTGGTGCCCAAGTTTGCTCCATACTTCCTCCGATATGTGAGGTGCGTACGGGGACAGGAGAAGGGCCAGGGGTGCAATGGCAGCCGCAGGTTTGGTGCTCCATTTCGTGGCTTCGTTGACAAACTCCATCATGGCAGAAATAGCAGTGTTGAATCGAAGCTCTTCGGTGTCCCTTGTCACTTTGTCTATGGTTTTGTGCAATATGCGCATCTGCTCCTCGGTTGGACCAACGGTTTGGTCCACCGCTTCAAAAAGCCTCCAAAATCTTGCCAAGAAACGGTGTACCCCATCCACCGAGCGCGTGCTCCACACTTTTGTGTCTTGCAGAGGGCCCATGAACATCTCGTAAAGTCTGAGGCTGTCTGCACCGTACTGTTGTACAATGTCATCCGGGTTGATCACATTCCCCCTTGATTTAGACATTTTATGAGCCCTGGCAGATACACGCACGGTCTCATCAGCGGTCAAGACAAAATGTGTTCCTTTCTTCTTGACCCCATCATCAGAAATCCTCACACCTTCGTATCCCTCATTCCCCTCCGCCTTCTGTGCAGACACATAATTGCCAGCCCCATCAACATACGCTGTATACTCCGTCTCTCCCAAGATCATACCTTGGTTCACCAGTCTCTGAAAAGGCTCCTTGGTTGTGACTACCCCCAGGTCGTAAAGGAACTTGTGCCAGAACCTGGCATAGAGCAGGTGCAGCACGCTGTGCTCTGCACCCCCAACATAAAGATCAACTGGCATCCAATACTTCTCGAGTTCTGGAGAAACTAACATGCTATCATTCTCTGGATCAATGTATCGCAGGTAGTACCAGCAAGATCCTGCCCACTGTGGCATAGTGTTTGTTTCTCTAAACGCTGGTCGATCTGTGCCAGGTACCGTAGAATTCACCCATTCGGTTGCTTTAGCCAGTGGTGGATCACCGTTCCCGGTTGGCTGGAAGCTTTCCATTTCCGGCAGAGTGAGAGGAAGCTCGTCTATCGATATGGGCAGCGGGTTTCCACTACCATCTTCAAACACGACAGGAAATGGCTCTCCCCAGTACCTCTGACGAGCAAAAAGCCAGTCCCGCAGCTTGTAGTTCACCTTTTTGTTCCCATGGCCGTGAGCCTCCAGCCAATCAATTACTGCCAAGCGAGCCTCAGAGGAGTTCATACCATCAATAGAAAAGCCTCCATTTTGTGACGTGGAATTTATCATTTTGCCCTCTCCATCAAAAGGAACGTCATTCTCTGAATCAACCACCCGAGTAATGGGGAGACCAAAAGCAGTAGCAAATTCATGATCTCTGGAATCATGGGCAGGCACAGCCATGATTGCTCCACTGCCATATCCACCTATTACATAGTCAGCCACCCAAATGGGTATTTCCTTTTCAGTAGCGGGATTAACAGCGTAACCTCCAGTAAAGACCCCAGTCTTATCCTTTGAAATCTCTTGCCTTTCCAGCTCGGATTTGAGTGCTGCCGCTTCGGTGTACTCTTTCACCGCAGCCTTTTGTGCATCGGTACAAATGCGGTCCAGCATGGGATGCTCTGGTGCAACAACCATGTATGTTGCGCCAAACAGTGTATCTGGCCTTGTGGTGTAGACCAGCAACGGATCCTCCTCCTGGTGAGCACCAGCAAGTTTGAACTGGATTTCCGCCCCTTCACTCCTACCGATCCAATTCCTCTGCATCATCTTTATACTTTCTGGCCATTCTAGTTCTTCCAGATCACTCAGCAGCCTGTCTGCGTAAGCGGTGATCCGCAGCATCCATTGCTTCATGGGCTTCCGAATCACAGGGTGTCCCCCCCTCTCGCTTTTCCCATCGATCACTTCTTCGTTGGCAAGAACTGTGCCCAAAGCTGGGCACCAGTTCACAGGCACTTCAGCCTGATAAGCCAGCCCATGTTTGAGCATCTGGATAAAGATCCATTGGGTCCATTTATAGTACTTCGGATCCGTGGTTGCAATTTCGCGATCCCAATCATAGGAGAATCCAAGGGACTGCAATTGTTCCCTGAACCTTTGGATATTGGTTTGGGTCGTCACGGCCGGATGAGTTCCCGTTTGTATTGCGAACTGCTCGGCAGGCAAGCCGAAGGAATCCCAACCCATCGGATGCAGCACGTTGTATCCTCGCATCCTCTTGTACCTTGCGACGATATCGGTGGCCGTGTACCCTTCTGGATGGCCTACGTGCAGTCCTGATCCACTCGGATATGGGAACATGTCCAAGATGTACATTTTAGGCTGGTCTGCACGCACTTCCTTTGGCGTGCGGAAGGTCTTCTCTTCCGCCCACCTTCGTTGCCAACGCGATTCCACGTCGGCGAAAGGATAGCCGCCACCGCTGGCACGCGATTCCGGCGCTTCTGCGGCCATGGCTCGTCTCAGATGTCCAAGGCGCACCTGAGAGGGTCGAGATGTGGCGCAGGTGGGTCCGAAAGCGCGGCGAAAGCGCGCCATGACGTCCCACATCGCGTCCACAAGTGTCGGCTCCACCCCTGGATTAACCCCTAAAATTCCGGCTTAACTCCAGGGGCGTTCCCACTGCAGGGTCCGATTTCAGCGGAAGTTAAGTCGTGGTTGGGACACGAGGTGGCCCCTTCCACGTGGATGAACGATGGATATGGGTTGAACAGCAGGCATGGATCCAGGTTCACGTCCATGATGGAGGAGATGGAGCGTTCGATGGTGTGCAGGTGTGGCATCACGTGCTAGCACGGGTGCCGGCGAATCAAGTGGGAGCACGGGTGGTGCAATGAGGAGCGGTGGTATCGCGGCAATCGGACAGAACCATCCCACAGACCCCATGGGATGGGCACTGAGCTGGCCTTCCTCTGTGCTTCCATTTCCACCCAGGCACCTCCTTCACGTGCAATTGACCCCACCACGCGATGGAACCCGTGCACACCCTCTCCCACAGGCCCCTTCGAAACGTGGCTTGGACATCCAAGCAGGCAGAATGCGGATTTGCTGGTCCCAGAACCTGGCCGTCCACGCCGACCTCCAAGTTTCGATCCGTTTTAACTCATTCCGGATTAAAAAGGATGGAAAAGATCCATGAACCACCGAGAGGGGGGTGGTGGGAGTAAACCACATCCACAAACCAACGCCGATCCCGCCGAGGAGTCAACCGGGAAGGCACTGCGACTCCTCCACGGCAAATATCGAATTCGTCGGGGTGATCGATTGGGCGCCTGTCCCCACCTTCTCCCCGGATGAGACGGTACGGTGCACCCCATCCCGACGAGGATCAGTCAACTAGCACGCTTTGATCCTCGTCGGGTACGGGTCTTTTTTCGCCATCCTTGCGATGGAAATGGCCCGTTCGCACTCGCCAACGAGGGTCCATGTCGACGCGACATTTCCGTCGAAACCACGCGACCTTCGAGGCGCTGCTCGGCTTCGCATGCGTACCGTGAGCGATTGGAAGGGTGCTGGAAGGTGCAGCAAGGCCATGCGACGCGCCTGCACGCAGGCCAGGAGGCTGGCCACGCAGCTGGGCGCGCCTGGAAAGCGTTGGTTGGCCGCCGACGCACACGGCATGGCCGTCGCCTCGACGCGTGTGGTGCGTCCTGAAGGCGCTTGGAAGCGCGACTTCCCTCGAGCGATCGTTTGCGAAGCCCTCCGCGTACCAGAAGAGGCTGTGGTCGACAGAAGTAGAGGTGAAAACCGGACACAGGAGCTGTCCAAGTCGGCGTTGGCCCGAATGAAAGTGCAACAATTGCGTGGTCTACTGGAGGGCATGGGACTGGACTCGTCTGGATTGAAGGTAGAATTGGTAGAAAGGGTGTGGCAACACAAAGAAAGGTTGATGGATCGGATACAAACGAGGGAAAAGGGACAACCCAGTAGAACGGACGGAGCAGATCCGACAGGGGTGACGGCTGCCAAGGAACAAGTGGATCCTGCGGCCAGTGGAGCAAAACATCTCAAACCTGCATCCAAGGCGCAGGAACGTAGTCAGGGCACGCCTTCCAATGCAGATTCTAAGGCAGACAATCCCACTGGAATGGAACTCTTTTTCCTGGGAACTTCCTCGGGTGCTCCAACCACGCACAGGAATGTCTCATGTGTGGCTTTGCGTCTCCATACGAGGGTCTGGCTGTTTGATTGCGGGGAAGCAACCCAAAGCCAAATCCTGCGTGCTCCATTGAGGCAAGGGAAAATAGAGAAAATATTCATCACGCACCTGCATGGGGACCACATTTTTGGACTTCCGGGCATGCTCTGCACCATAAGCAATGCCAGGCATGGAGGAGTGGACGAAGAATTGGACATTGCAAAGGAACCTGTTAAGATTTACGGACCACCTGGCATCCAGGACTTTGTGGTAACTGCGCTCAAAGTGTCGCAAACCAAATTGATAATGCCGGTAGAAATTTACGAATACTCCCTGACCTCTCCTGCTTCGTCTAGAGACCTGGGTAAGCTTTTACCAATCGGTAGGAATGGGAAGATCAAGGTTGGAAAAATTTATCCCAGTAATGGTCACCCTGGTATCTTGCGTGGTGCGAACGGGAGGCTGAGTTGGCAAGGCCCAGACCCTCCCTCGTGGAGAGTTGTGGGCGGGGACCAGGACATGGTTGTCAACGCTGGTGCCCTCCGCCACCGAGTAGCTTGCTTCGGGTATGTGATTCAAGAGAACGACCAACCAGGTCGACTTGATCCAAACGCTTGCGAGGCGTTAGGTTTACCTCCAGGTCCCTTGTATAAGGATTTGAAGAATGGCCTCCCGGTGACAATGCCAGATGGAAGAATAATTTCACCAGAACAGGTTGTAGGAGCTCCTAGACCTGGTCGAAAGGTTGTAGTTCTTGGGGACACTTGCGATTCCAGGGCGATTGCTCCCTTGGCACGCAATGCTGACGTCCTAGTCCATGAATGCACTTTTTCGGATGAGATGAAGGAGAAAGCTCTGATTGCAGGTCACAGCACTGCATCCATGGCTGGGGAATTTGCTAGAAAGATCGATGCAGGGCAGGTCATTCTTACACATTTCAGTGCACGATACAAGATTCGGAGAGATATGGGCAGCTCTAGGAACGGCAGTGAAGAGGAAGACGATGATCTGCATGCCATTCCCATGCTCATCAAGCAGGCCAGACGCGCTTACCAAGGGCGTAACGTGGTTGCGGCGCACGATTTTTTCCACTGGAAGATTCCTCGTAAGGAAGCCAACACCATCCACGACCGCATCCATTCTGAAGTGGATGCCGCGTGATGCGTTCGCCATGATTCTTCTCTTTATCATCTCTTGGGTTGTTTGCAAAGACACTTTCTCTCCTGGAGGCCCCTCCTGGCCTGTTCCTTACTTGGACCCCCTGTCCCTCCCTATGAAGTACTGCATGGACCGTGTGTCTTTTCGGTCCTTCCCTCCATCTCCCCTCCCAGGACATCGCCTCCCCACCTTCCCCTCCCCCAGCATTTCCCCTACTTCCCATGGAGGGGGGTCGATTTCCCATCCTCCCAAACACACGTGGTCCTGCTTCGTCGCGTCGCGTTTTGACGCGTGCTGCGCGCATTGCTTCGGCGTGCAGCTCGTCCTCCGTGGGCAGGATGTTTCGAAGGAGGGAGAAGTTCTCGCTGGAGGAGCTGAGGTGCGCGAGGAGACGTAGAGAAAAACGCGGAAGAAAGGAGGTCCTGAGAAGCACACGTGGACGAGCTGTTGGAAAACGTCCAGCTGACGCGACCTCGAAATGCACACGCGACGGTTCCCGGCATGCGTTTCACGGGATATTGGAGAAGCCACCTGCAAGGTCAACTCACCAAGCATGCGGTGATCACGGAGAGCAACCGCGACCAGGTCGTGGAGATCCTCCGAGCCGTGGCCGAGCTGATGATATGGGGAGACCAACACAACTCTAGCTTCTTCGATTTCTTCCTCGAACACAGAATGCTTGCACATTTCGTTAGAATACTTTCCCAAGGGAACAATAGGAGAGGAAGGGTACCCGTACAGCTGTTGCAGACACTTAGCATCATGATACAGAACATCAAAAGCGAAACGGCAATCTACTACCTCTTCAGCAACAACTACATCAATGAACTCATTTCCTACCAGTTCGATTTCAGTGATGAAGAAGTGCTAGCTTATTACATTTCCTTTCTGAAGACTCTAAGCCTCAAGCTGAATGACAGGACGGTCCAGTTTTTCTTTGCCCAGGTTGATGGCATGGGACACTTCCCACTGTATGAGCTAGCAATCAGGCACCACCGCAACCCAGAAAGCATGGTACGGGCAGCAGTGAGGACACTTACTCTGCAAGTCTATGCTTTAGAAGATGAAAGTGTGAGAGAATATGTCACAGAGGGTCAATGTAGCGGGTACATTCAAGAAGTGGCCCAGTGCCTGTCGGAGCAGGTCACAATATTGAGAGAAACACTTCCTGCGGTCGAGAATGGCGTAAGCGGTGCGAGGCAAACTCTCCAGGCGACAATTGCGGAGGTGGGGGACTTGCTTTGCTATTGCAGTGATATGCTGAGCATGGGCTGCGGCCGACTGGCCCCCATGCTTGTACATGAACTTTGGGAGAGGCTGTGCATCCCAAGCCTCTTCCAGCCACTTGTACAGTACAAACCCGGTGATAACCACAAGCTAAGTCAGAATAATTTGCTTTGTACCCTTTACTTGCTTGGTAGGTTCATTCATCTGATCACTCACCCTGGATTGCTTAACAGCACTGTTGCTTTGCTCTTGTTATCCAGTAAAGACGCTGCTCAATTCTGCACACTCAGATTTCCACAGATAGAGGACCTACCATACAGACTTCCAGGGGAATCCAGCTTTTCCAACGTTGGGACAGAACGGGGCTCTGCGGATGGGGACATGGATCGTGCGATGGACTTTCGCGGCAAGCTTATTGCTACTCTAGCACACGAAAATGACCAACTGGTGGCTTCGGTTCTTGCAATTCTCGTTGCCGCGCTCCAGAACCGTTCCATGGATGATCATCTACTGAGGCTATCAGGTTTAGTGTTGCCCAGGGACAATGATGAGGCCGCGGGTGCGAAGTCTTTCAGTTCTACCGACGTCGATAATTCAATCGAGAACTTTAGGAAAACGAGGTTGTGGAGCGATGAGACAGACGTGAAGTTTGCGGCATCACATGAAGTATTGGAGAACTTGATTCCTGTTTTTAAGACTGATTTGGTGAAGTTTGCTCTTTGGCACCTTGGTTGGTTGGTGAAGCAACTTCTTCCCTTGGATCCCAACTCTGGAGGTCGATGCAGCCAGCTGAGCGAGGAGCAAATTGATTTGCTGGAGGAGGTATATTCGTTTTCGAAATCAGAGCTGCTTGAGGAGCTGCAAGGACCTTGGTGTGATGCGCTTGGGATTCTGATGAAGGAAGAGTGGCCCCAAGCAAGGAAATCTGTGACTTTCCCTTACCTTGGGGGTGACAATGTCCATATTCTGATGTCTGATAGGAATGGTGGTGTGCTCGACTTTGAGAACCCCATTTTCAAGCCTTCCGCAGCATCTGCCGCCCGAGCTCGCAAGGTTGTGCAGAAGTTCCTGTCGCTGCACTTGGTGAGGCACTGCTTGCTGGAAGGCCCCTTGCCTACCACCCCACCCTCGGCCTTGAATAAATGGGACCGCAATTTTAACACGGGGATAGAAGGAACAGATGTAACTCTTGGGGCTCTTGCTGCCATACCCTGCAGGATAGCATTTTCAAGGGGCTCAGAAAAACATGTGTATATTACTGTGTTGAACAACACTCCTTGTCCAGGATCCTCTACAGTTATCTTGGCAGAGCCATCAGCATTGAGTATGGGCATGGGCACGATTATCTCTACTGCTCCAGTGGCAGGATCAGACCCTATCATCGACAAGGGGCACCCTACATGGCTTCATGTGCGCGTGAGACCGCCACTTGATTCACTACTGAGCTCCTCCAGGAAACGCTTGATCGACGGCAGGTGGACTGTAGCCTTTGCTGATCCAGACAAGTGCTCACAAGCAAAAGAGATGCTAGAAGAGCAGATTGCGGTGTTGAGGGCGGTATCGTGTGATTGGCTTTCTCCAATGCTCGAAGAAACCAACCTTGCCATGCGCACCCCTTACAAGTCGCGGCCACCCGCACGCAAAGGGGAAGCTGCGGAAGATTCAGAAGGAGAGGAAGGGTTTGTTTCTGAACAGGTGGGTCCCGAGTCTCCCAAAATTCAAGCCGAAGAGGCAAATGAAGACGCGAGCCACAGAATGAAGGGAAGGAAGATAAATTTTGATCTAGGTAGAGAAGGCACCATGGAGTCCAATGGCCAAGGGCATTCGAACGGTGCTCATGACGTTTGACTCGAATATGCCTCTTTCCCACGGATTGCCATGCTCGACTAGGTCCGAGTCGTGCGCATGCAAGGTTTTCACTTCAGTTGCCTGTTTCACAATTTTGAAAGCACAATGGGAGCACAGTGCGGGGATGGAACTGAGCGCAATGGCAGTCACCGCTTGGATCACGAGAGGGAGATGGCGGAGGCTTGTCTGGGTGCACCGATGACGGTGCATGATAGCAGATCACATTCGAATAATTGAAGCGGGTGCATGGCCGCCTTGCACCCGCTTCCGCCAGTCTTCGTGTTTCGATCGCTGGCAAGAAATAAAGCTCCCAGAGCAAAAATTGCATCCCTTCTGATCCTCCTTTTCCCCCTTCCCTCCCGTTTCACGCCTCCATTGTCTTCGTTCGGCATGGTGTTCTATCGAGCACACCTGGTGTGGCTTGGATTTCCATGGCACCACCTGTGGCTGGGACGGACCCTGCTCCCCCCCTCCTTCCCTGTGCGCATCGACTCCTTTGGGTTCGTTTTCCTTTCTCGACCGATCCTTCCCCTTTCGGGTTCCCTTCTCTTCCCCGGTGCCTCCCGTTCACGAATCCCGGTCTGTCCGGCCTGCTTTTCCTAGACTTTCCACCCGGGTGGACGGTCCAGGGGATGGCAGGCACCAGGCCGTGCAGCCACAACCTCGAAGCACGAGCACGAAGGCGATCCTGTCCATCGCGCGCGTGCTGGACGTGCTTCCCACCGCCACACCGCCCGTCGCAAGGACGCGAAGGAAGGGGTCCTGGGAGCGTGCCGAAGGGATCGCAGGCGAGGGGAAGGAGCTGGGACGCGCGGCAGGAGCGTCGCCTCGAGCGAGGGTTTCGAGACATGAGCGGGACGGTGCACTACAAGTTCAAGTCGGCGCTGAACTTCTCGTCGATCGCGTTCGACGGCGGATTCATCAGCGTGTCCGACTTGAAGAAAACCATCGCGGAGAAGAGCGGACTCGCGTCCAGCACCGACACCGACCTCGAAGTCAGCAACGCGCAGACAAATGAAGTGTACCGAGACGAGACGTTCTTGGTCCCGAAAAACACGTCCGTGCTGGTGCGCCGTGTGCCTGCAGTCCGAAAAGGGGCGATGCTGGCATCGTCTGCGCCCAGAACAGCCGTGCAGACGGATCGAACACCTTCCCACGCGGTTGGTGCCGAAGACAACTTCGGCGGCGACTTGTTCGACAAGGGTGGGAACGAAGACGACGCCATCGCCAACCTGGTGACCGGCACGGCCAACGGCTGGCAGAAGGAAATCCAAGCCTCGAAATTGCGAGTGAAGGGTAAGGGAAGGGGACGTGGCGAACTGCCCCCGCCAGGTTACGTGTGCCATCGATGCGGCCAATCCGGACACTACATCATGAACTGTCCCACCAACGGAGATCCTGAATTCGACGTGAAAAGAGTGAGACACCCGGTGGGTATACCCGTCACAAGGCTTGTGACCAGTGGCGAAGGTGGGCTCATGCTCCCGAGCGGCGAGACCGGTGCCTTGGCTGTAAACGATCTCGATTTCCTTAACCAAGTAGTTGCTCCTTCAACTGTTCTTGCTGGTGATCGCGCACAGCAGGTTCCATCTGAGCTACAATGCCCGATATGCAAGAAGCTCTTCAACGATGCAGTGCTCATTCCGTGCTGTCAGGAAAGCTATTGTGATCCCTGCATCCGGGAACATTTGATCGCGAAGAACAAGTGCCCCAATTGTGGACAGACTGACGTTCTTTGTGACAGCCTCCTCCCCAACCGCCACCTGCGTAAAGCCGTGGACGGGTACCTTGCAAAGCTTCAGGACGAGGGGATCATCAAGCACGGCGCTGTCGAGGGCGCGAAACCGTTTGTTCCCGGTGCCCAAATGCCGAGGCTTGCAGGTGTGACCGAGCAGATCATGGTCCCGTCATACGAAGATCCCCGGGCGCAGCAGAAGCAAGCGCATGCATCGCCGGAGAAGGAATCTGAGCCGGAGCAGAAGCATTCGATTCCCGTGCTGGACGTGAAGGAAGCAGCGGAAGTGCAGGAGTTCAAGGAGAAGAGCGCCAGCCCTCCACCTCCGGAGGTCCTGCAGGTGTTGGAAGGCACACATGAGAAGGATGCAGAGTCGGTACCTGGCCAGAAGCAAGGGAGGCAGGAGAGGAAGGAAGAGAAGCAGTGTTTCAACTGCAAGGAGGCGGGTCACATTGCTCGGGAATGTCCTCGAGCGCCGCCTTCGGAGGCCGGGCAGGAGGGAAAGAAGAGAGGCTACGGACCCAACGGGATGTTCCCGTTTCCTGTTCCCGAAGCTCCCACGGACTTGATGAACTACGCGTTCAATCGCAGCGAGCCTCTGACGCGGGCCGAGTTCGAGGAGATGCAGGTGCAGGGTCGACGGATGTACGGCGAACCGAACAGGCCACCGCCTGGCGTGCCTCTTCCTCCACCGCCTCCGCTGCGTCCGTCGACGTCCCGTTCGGTTCGGGACGTGCCCGCGGGTGCGCCTTCGAAGCGGAGGCGCGAGGACACGGACCTTTCGAATCCTCCACGTGCATCGGAGGATCGTTCGCGCACGGCACGGGATCCTTCGGAGGCATCATTGGGCGCAGGCGAGGACGAGCGCGCGCGTCGTCCACGTCGTCGGTCGGGTGACGACGTCGACCGCGGCGTTCCGCGTCGGGATCGCGAGGGGGACGTGGTGGTGCGTGGCTTGGATCGTCGCGAGAGGCGGGAGAGGAGTCGTTCCTCGGATCGCACGCGTGGACGTCTTCGTGGCGAACCGCTGGACCTTCGCGACACGCTGTCGGTCCGTCGTCGTGGAGGCGGCACGGCGGGTTCCTGGGATCGTGGATCGCGTGCGGACCCACCCCCACCGCCACCGCCGCCTTCCTCCACCTACCGTGGTGTTCGCACGTGGGACGATCGCGGTTCGGTCCGCGACCGTCCGCCTTCTCCACTCCGTCGCGGCGGCCATCGCATCGTGTGGAAACCGCGCACGTGACCCATCCCCACACCACCTGTTCCGATCCGTTGCACCCACCTCTGCACCCCTTCCTCTTCCTCTTCCCCCCTGGTTGGGGGTAGGGGATGGGGGTGGGAGATGCACCTCCTTCCCCCTTCGTGGTAATCCCAACCGTTCCCTTTTCTCCCTTCCCCCCTTGGTTCTTTCCCCCCTCCCCCCCTCGGGATCCTCGGTTCCCTCCCCTCCCCGAACCGGATGGGAAAGGGAAAGGGGAGGGTCCCCCCCCCTTCCCCCCCCCTCTCTCCCCTCCCATCCAAAGGCGTGTCGAAGGGGTCCAAGGGGTTGGGAATCCGCCGCCACTCCCCCCGTGGGAGGGAGGATCCTTCGGTCTCTCTTTCCCCCATCCCTTTCGATCCCAGGCCCAACCCAGGGACAGACCGAGACAGAAGGGAGACAGAAGGGAGACAGAAGAGGAGGGTTGTCGGTGTGGGAACGAATTCGCGGACGATGATGGCGATGATGGCCGTGCGCGGACACGTCGCAGCACCCGGACGCGGCGGACGAAGGGACAGCACGAGGTGCAGGGCCGGGAAAAACAAGGTGCAAGCAGCCGCAGAAGCGGAAGCGGAAGCGGAGGTGAAACGAACGCCCTCGGGTGCAGCCGAAGGAGGTGCAGGAGGAACGCTGGCCGTGCACGGAGGTGCGTCCGAAACGAAACGAAAGAACGAAAAAAAAAAGAGAGGAAGGCGCGATGGAACGCGGGAAAAAGAACGAACCACGGGAAAGCCGAACGAACGCCCCGGGTGCAGAAAAAGGAAGAAAAGAAAAGCTGACCCTCCAGCACGCGTGCAACGCGGGAACCGTCCGAAAAAAAAAAAAAAAGGAGAAAGGGGTGGACGACCACGCGTTTCCGATTCCCTCACCACTCCCATCGTCCAGACCTCCACCTACACCTTCCGAAACACCGCCGAACTCATCGCCTACCAGGTGCGTTCGTAACCAAGGAAAAGAACAGAAAAAAAAATAAGAGACGAACCGTGATGACGCGAGAGTGGCCGGAACTGACCCAAGGATCGGACGTGGGGAACGAAACCACAGGAAGGAAGGTATGGAAGCTACGAATACGGGAGGTACGGGAACCCCACCACAAGGGCCGTCGAAGAGAAACTGAAGGCCATGGAACGCGCAGAAGACTGCCTCATCTCCTCCTCGGGGATGAACACCGCCACCACCATGCTCATGGCACTGGTGCCGTCCGGTGGACACATCGTCACCACCACAGACTGCTACCGCAGGACAAGGCAGTTCATCCAAACCGTGCTGCCGAAAATGGGAATCTCGGCCACCGTCATCGATCCGGCGGACACCCAAGCCCTCCAAGAAGCCCTCGACAAGTACGATGTCAGCTTGTACTTCTCTGAATCGCCGACCAACCCCTACTTGAGATGCATAGACATACCGCTCGTGTCCCGCATGTGCCATGAGAAAGGGGCGCTGGTCTGCATCGACGGTACCTTCTGCACGCCCATCAACCAACGCCCAATCGAGCTGGGCGCTGACATAGTGATCCACTCTGCTACCAAATATCTCGCTGGACACAACGATGTCCTTGCGGGTGCAATCTGCGGGAAAGAGGATGTCGTTTCCAAGGTCAGGCAGGTGCATAACGTGCTAGGGGGCGTCGTGGACCCCCATGCAGCATACCTTGTCCTGAGGGGTATGAAAACCCTGGAGCTACGGGTGGAGAGGCACAACAAGAACGCTATGGCACTCGCAGAGGTGCTGGAGAAGCACCCTCGGATCTCGAAAGTTCACTATCCAGGCCTGAAGTCACACCCAGAGCATCACATTGCCACGAAGCAGATGTCCGGCTACGGCGGTGTCGTGAGCTTTGAAGTGGATGGCGACCTGGAAACCACATCGAAGTTTATCGACTCCTGCAGGTTGCCATACATCGCTCCTTCGTTGGGTGGAGTCGAAACTTTGATCGAGCAACCGACGGTCATTAGCTACTGGGACCAAGGTCCGGCGATGAGGGCTGAATTGGGCATCAAGGACAACCTTGTACGTTTTTCATGTGGGATAGAGAATTTTGACGATATTTGTGCAGATGTGTTGCAAGCTCTGGACAAGATATAGGAACATGTGCTATTCAAGTATTGAGAAAGCAGACGCGAGCTATTCTTGCCCCAAATGCACACGAAGGGGTCTCTACTGTGATTCGACTCTCCTTTGTGCACGTACTATTTTTCGGGCGAGAGAATTATTGTTGCTAACTTTGCAATACGTTCCGTACATTTATTCCGACCTCTGCCGAGTTACTCAGCACTCCAATCGACGACGACCTGATCATCTCTTTTCCACTCTGTCACGTGGTATGACCCGTCCTCTTCAACTGAAAGCTTGAGGACGTATGCTTTGTTTGGCCTTTTCGCGTATCTAGCTGGAGCATTGCTCCATGATTTCCCCAGGTCGTGCAGGAAGGGCAATTCCTCCCAAGCACTTAGCGCAGCCGCGCTAGCTGGCGAATACCCGACCACCTCGTGTCTTTCGTCCAGCACAACCTGAAACAGCATGGTTTTGGAGGCAGCACACTCGTTGACCTTCAGCGGGCGATCAACCTTCTGTTGCAGCAGGGCCTGTACTTTCTGGCAAAGGCTTTCCATTTCTGCAGGCGTGAGCTCTCCATTCGCGGGCTTGAGGGGTTTACCTGGGTCTCCACGCAGAGATGCCAAGTCCACCGTCCTTGCGGGCCATCCTGCTGCGGTGGCTTTGCTATGCAGTTTGCTTTCCCCTGGTAGTCCAGAAGGTAAGCTAGGCAGCCAGGGCAAGAACACACGATAGCATGCGAGACCCAAGAGCACAAGCATCGAGCTCACCTGCATCCATGGTCTAAGGAATCTGCGTTTTGGTCCCTGTATGGCAGGTGGGTTCAGAGTGAGCCTAGGGAGAGTGTTTGGGTCTGCCACCAACATGTCCAAGCATTCGGTCAGATCTTCCCACATGTTTTCGTCCAGCCACACAGATTCCCAACGATCCGTTTGTTTCCTCCAAGAGAGTTCCTTGGTCCCGCCTCGCAACGCCACTACTCGCACATGTTCACCTTTATCTGTGTTTTCCTGTGCCATGTGTTTGGCGACGGTCCGCGCGAGCTCTTCGAGAAGCTCCTCTCCTCCTTGGATGGTGTGCGTCTCTCCTTGGGCCGACATGAATTCGCATTCGAACTCGTCTGCGTGCATCAAGGTGGCGAGGCTGGATTCGTACGCCAGTGTGGCGCGCAGTTGCTGCAGCTCTTGCTTTTTCATGTTCCTACACTTCCTCAAGGCCTCTCCTCTCGTCTCCTTGGCTCGTTTCGAATCCACAAGCACTGTGGTGGCGCAGGAGACCGCCGCATCCGTCGCGCGTGGGCTTCGACCTTGGATGCGCCAGGTGCAACTGAACCCTTCCCGCGCATCTCCTTCGCCGTCCAGACCTTCCTGCGGTCTGGGACCGCTTTCCATGCGCCTCATGTGTTCCGAGACGTCCTGCATCGCCGCACAATGCGCCAGATGTGCGCCTTCTGCCTCGGAAGTGGCGCCGTGCACCGCCAAGGAGCACCTTTCGGCGTAGTATGCGCGTCGCATTTGCGTCGTGGACCCCTTTTCCACGCGTTTGCTTTCCCATTGGCTTGTCTTCCACCTTTCAGACGAAGACGACGAGGAAGAAGACGCTTGCACGTGCACTTTCGCCATCGAAAACACCATCGCCATGACGAAGACACCGAAGACGTCCACACGAGTGTGCACTCGGAGGGAGGGCCCACCTGCCCTGCGAGAGTTTCTTCTCCACCACCTCCAAGGGAGGAGGGAGGCATCGGTGCCAACAGGCGTCAGGACCACCAACCCGTGTGGGAGACAGAAAAGGATGCACGCGAGGAAAGGCGCCATCCGCTCCTTCCTTGGCCTACAAGGCAAGGCGGAAGGACCGACAGACTCGCTGGATCCATTGGCGCAATGGGAAGAAAAGATGAAGATTCCCATACCCCACGGCATGGCGGCAAACCAACAAAGGTGGACGTTCTTCTACTCTCGATGTCCCGGGTTTCCGTCTCAACACTCCCACAGTGCAAAATCCATGTGCTTCGATCTTGTCTGTGTAGATGTTTGATCAAGCATTCCTGGTCGGAAGCTCATGCGGGATCACTTGAACTCCAGTGCGGGACGAATTCCGCCCTTTCTCCACATCACGAACATAAACAAATGCATCGATCTTTCATCTCAAGTAAAGCACTCGCATCGACTTACCGTGGCGGATGAGAAGTCAATTGCGTACCATCGCATCACATGATCCTCCACCACCAGGCCACTCGGCGTCATTCCTCATCAATTGCGCATAGAAATTCGCCTAGAAACGTCAATCTTCCGCCTTCCAAACAACACCAATGCCCAAACGTCCTTTCCACGCCTCCTAATTCGTCTTTTTCTCGTTTGGAAGTTCCTTTGCCGTTCATCAACGAGGGCCTTGTCCGAGAGAGCGTTCGTCTCTCCATCGAAAAGCAATCCTAGGAGGCAAACGACCAAACAAAGGAGAAGTTCTTTCTCTTTCCTCATTCGCGATGGGCCCCAAGTGCCCTCAAACATCACTTGCTAATACCTGATTCCGTACCTTTGTCTTCTTCTCTCTCGAGATGGTTGCTAAGGTATCCTCCGCATTCCTTTTCCCATAATCCGCTCATCGCATCATCGTCCTCCACTTTCCGCCCGAGTACAACCAACACGAGCATTTTTCGAAGGCGTTTGATAAAAAGTTCATCTGTTGGCACAAGAATTTGGGTGACGCGGTTGGTTGGCGCCAACACGATGGAGTTGTTAAGTGGTACCCAACCTACCCTCGCCAAAACCGTTCCGATGTAAGCATTCCAAGGCATCCCATATCGTACAATTCGATAGGTAGCCCACATCTTGTGCATGTTCGGATTGTGCAAGCGGTGCATTCAATTGCAAATGCCGACCTCACGAGGAGACGGGAGCCACGATGCATCTATTTGCCCTTGGATGCTTGAAGGTTGTAGGAGCGGCCGCGTCGCTCGTTGGCCCAAGACCAACCGTCGTGCAATCGACCATCCTATTGCGTTGATGTGCCGGATGTGGACCGACCGAGGCCGTGCTCATCACCATCGTCCAAGGTGGGAGCGCACGGCTTGGAATCCCCGTTCGAAAGGGAAAGCGAGCCCACAGAGACGTGCCATCTGCCTCCTGTTCAACCCCTCTTGGTGGCCTTGTCGGTTTCACCCCATTGTAAGCTCGAAGTTTACCTGTTGGCTTCTCACCTCGATGCCTCGCATCGCCTTCGTCGCACATCGATTGACGCGCGCTTGCAGGCGATCCTGCTGCTTCGAAGTGGCGTGAGGGGCCTTGCAATCCTTCCTGGCGACGCACAGGTGGTGGGACGAGGCGGTGACGGATCCATCGGAGATTCCCGCGCACGTCCAGGTTCGAAATCAAGGTGGACGAGGAAGCTGCTTCTCAGGAGATGGAAGATTCGCCACGTAAGCGAACCAGGAACGAAGGCACGAGTCCAATCAGACAAGTGCAAGAATGCTGGGAAATGGCGTCCCTGATGAACTTCCTCGGAGCCTTCGCAGACGAGGTGGAACTGCCCACCACGTGGACCGTCGATGGTTTGGAAACTGCACTGCTCGAAGTTGGCGGGAACGGAACAGAGGTCGTGGACTTACACGTGGCGCTCTTGCGCGGAATGAATCCTAGGAGTGCCATAGACGAGACCAATTGGTGCACGATGGCGGCGAAAAAGATCAAGGCCCAACCTGATGCCAGAGAGGAAGGAGTGTTTCGAAAGTGGATGGCTTGCAAGAGCCATCAGGAAGCAGATGTGCATGCGCAATGCACACCCATTGAAAAGCTCAAATTGCTGCTGTTGATGTGCGAGCTGCGCATGTGCTGCGAGGATATCCGATCACGCATAGAGCGGGCAGCAACAGTCCCCAAAAAGAGGATGGATGAGGAGGACGAGCGTATCCTGAACGCTTTGAGGCCTTCTCCGTTGGGAGTGGATGCGGAAGGAGCCAAGTATTGGTTCCTGGATGCAGGAAACAAGAGGGTTTCCAGGGGCTTTCGCCTGTACAAGGAAGTGCCTCGTACCCCCGGAACAAGAACCAAGGCCACTCCCGTCAAGTGGTGGGAGGCAAAGAAACCTCCTCCAAAATCGAACCTGGGGGGATCTAAAACAAGCGCTCCTTTGATGGAGGAATGGCGGTTGGTTGCACACAGTATGGAAAGCATGGAGGACCTGGGGGAGTATCTCGTGTCCGGGGCTGCGAGGGCGGATCGGAAACTGGGAGCTGTGATTTTGGATTCGGTTGTCCCTAGATTACAGGAGAGGAAGAGAAGAGAGGACAAGAGGCAACTGGCAACACAAAGGCTGCACGTGGCACTCGGAAATGCTTCAAATGTCTTGAATGCAGACACGGCAGGACGGGGGAGGCGTGTGCGCAAAACAGTAAACTATACATTTGAAAATTTTGACAAAGAGATCGAAGATAGCATCAAGGCCCAGAATCAACAAGGGGATAGAAGGTTGCCGGAGAAGCTCAGTTCCCACGAGGCAAACAAATTGGGTCTGCGTAGGGGTAGATCTGCCTTTCCTCGGGACATTGCCCACGAGCGAGAAGGTGAAGAAGCTACACCCAGTTCATCAACCAAAGACAGTTTGAGTGTGGAAGGTAGTCAACATAAAAACGCTCACACTCATCTTGGCAACATTGGAATCACAGGCAGGATCGCTCAGCACGATGAACAAATTGACAATCCTCCGATCATTGAAGTCACAAGTGCAGATTCGGGCTATGGCACGGATGCAACTGTACTGGAGAACAGAGCAGGCACTCAAACAAGCGAGAGCGAAGAGGACTGCAGCATACAGAGTCATGATCATGCCCAAGAAGAAAGCGAAGAGAACGATACTTCTGATTTTACATGCAGTGAATAAAGCGATCGAATAAAGTGCAGGTGTGAACTACGTGTACCCATTGCCGGTTTTTAGCAGTAGCATGAAGAGGGACCCCTTCGGTCCTCGACTGGTGTGTGCATGCGAAGTATCTGGCCGTTTTGCGATGGTCCTAGCAGATCTGGCGTTTCCACGATTCGATCGATGAGTTCGCCGTAGGCCCGATGTACACCATCCTTCTCTTTTGCCGACGCCTCGTAGTAGATGCAATCGTGTTCCCTGGCAAAAGCCATACCTTCCGCATGGGTCACCGTCCTTTCCTCATCCTATGAACCAGGGAGTGCAACGACGTCAGTATCGACGAACGGGGTGTCCACCACGCATGTTCGTCTGCACGAGCGCTCACCATATCGATTTTATTGCCAATGACCATCCTGACGCTTTTTTCGATAGTGGTGTAGGTGTCTACCTCTTTCATCCAGATTTCCAGCAGGTTTTGGAACGTTTCCCGACGGGTCACATCAAACACTAGCTCGTGGCACATACTTGCACGGTCAGCCTTCACGTTTCAAAATCCGACCATTCAGCCGCACGCTTCACCTTTGTCTCACCAAAGATGATGCCGTGTGTGTCTCGATAGAAGGAGCTGGTGAGTGTCCTAAACTTCTCTTGTCCTGCGGTGTCCCACACGGCCAGTCTCAGATTCTTCCCTTTGGCGTGTACGGTTTTGAGCTTGAAGTCCACTCCTATGGTTGGCGACAGCTCCTCATATTCTTCGTCAATGTAGCACATCAGGAGGCTTTCCATTGTGCGAGGTGGCGGTTGGTCAGCTCCAGTTTCCCATGGCTTGTTACCTTCACCATCGTTTCGATTCCCTTTCTATCCGGACGAGGACGGCACCACGTGGGTTCCATGTTCGCACCTGCTCTTTCCTACGCCGGATTCTCCCACCAGGAGCAGCTTCACGTGGTGATCTGGACGTGCGCTCTTCGCGTCCATCGCACCACGCGACGCGACAGGAGGAGACGATCTGTGCCCGTCGAGGATGGGGTGGGACCGACAGGCACCGGTCCTCTGCGGGTCGCGTCCGTCGAGGGGTGCCTTGGGCGAACGTGTGAATTCGAGGTTACATCGAAAGGAAGGGGAGGGAACAGGGACGAGTTAAGGAAGGTGAAACGAGCTAACAAGGAGGAGGAGGCGATGGACGTGCAAAGAAACTCAAGCGACGAACGTCAACGAGCACGTGCGCGTTTGCCGCCTCTCCGACCGGAACCACCGGTGGAACTGCGCTTGGTGCCTGTGCCTGATGCCCGGCGCTGCTGCTTCTTGGCCGCAGCCTGCTCGTCCTCGCTTTCCTTCTCGATGAGGCGGATGAGCGTGTCCACGCGACGGCCCAACTCTGCAGGGGTCCTCGACTTCAAAAACCAATCGAAACGAAACAACCAAGACTGACGAACGGCCGCCTTCAAGGCCTCCCACTCGCCATAGCCAAGCTTGTGAGTCATGCACACCATGAAACGATCCTCGTCCTCCGTATAAGCTTTCCCACGGCTGGTGCCGTAGTGGAAACGCATTTCCCTCCACGGGTTCTTGTACTGGTCCAACTTCCACATCAAAAGATTCGCAATGTCTTTCTCTCGCTGGATGCGTTGCTCGCCACGCTCAATCTTGTCCAGCACACGGTCTGCATCCTGAAGCTCTGTATACCTTTGCCAGAACACCTTGGCATAGGCGTGAACCTCCTCTGGGGACTTGCCATCGATCTCCTTGGATATGTTTTCCAAATCGTCCCTGCCATACCTCTCGCATGCTCTCACAAAGGCTTGGAAATCCCTCCGGTTCCAGTTGCTAAAGCCTTCTTCTAGCAGCTTGTCCTTCTCGGCGATTTCCTCCTCGGTCAGCGGTTTGGGATCGTCCTCTTTCGGCTCGTAAGCTGTGTCCCCTTGGGCACCTTCTTGACCTGCAGCTGATGCCTTCTGCTGAACTTGTGCCTGGTGCTGCATGTATTTTGCTTCTTTCTCAAAAAGCTCTGTGAGTCGGGAAATGTCGAAGAACTGAAAGTCTTGCAGCTGAGGCATGCGAGGTACACGTGGTCCTGACGAACGCCCAGCCGGACGTACTTGCATGGCCTGCCTATAGTACTCAGAAACGTTGTAATTCTGCTTCCTCTCACGCTTAGGAGGGTCTATCCAGTTGGCAGAGATCACCTTCTTCATGTCAAGACCTTCAGATTTTTGCTCCTCCTTTTCTTGGAAGTCGTATACACTTACACCACCATCCATGGAAAATTTGAAAGCCTTCTCTGCAAAAGCTTCCATCTTGTTGGTGAGCTCTTTCGTTGCGGCTTCTCCCTTCGAAATGATTGCTTCAATGTCTTCATCGGTAATATCTGATCCTGACGAATTGAATACCTTTTCTGCACCAAATCTAACCATTGCTGCCAATTCGTTCTTGTTCATCCCCTTCTTCTTGTCTGTCAATCGACCTTGCTGGATCACAAGTGCATCCAACTTCAACTTTTCATACGCTTTCTCAATGACCTTGACTTCAAAGCTGTTCTCCGTGCAAAATCGGAAAACTTGCACCTCTCTTTTCTGCCCGATACGATGTGCCCGATCCATTGCCTGAAGGTCTGCTTGAGGATTCCAATCGCTGTCGTAGATGACAACTGTATCTGCGGTTGCCAAATTGATACCCAGACCACCCGCTCGAGTCGACAGCAGGAAGATAAATTGCTCCGAACCCTCCTCGTTGAACTTGTCAATCATGTTCTCACGGTCTTCACTAAGGGTATTCCCATCAATGCGACAGTACTGGTGCTGAGAGAAGAGGCAGTAATCTTCAAGGATGTCCAGCATGCGGGTCATCTGAGAAAAAATCAGCACCCTGGAGCCACGGGCCTTGAGGCGGGGTAGAAGCCTATCAAGAAGGACCATCTTCCCTGCATTTTCAACAATATGGGTGTCAGTTGTATAGGGAGGGCCTGGCTCTGCTCCCTGGAAGAGGTAGGGATGGTTGCAGCATTTCCGAAGCTGCATCACAATGTTCAGTAATCTGGATTTCTCAGAACCACTGTTGATAACATCGATGTCTTTCTGCAACAGTGCCTTGTAGAACTTTTTCTGCATCTCGCTCATTCCAACATACAAGATGGTCTCTTTCTTTGGAGGAAGCCCGCGCTCCACTTCTGATTTCAAGCGGCGTAGCAAGAAAGGCCGGAGGACCTTGTGAAGCTGTTTCACGACCGCTTCTTTGTCCTCCTCTGAATCTCCACCTTCGGCGGACTTGAACCATTCATCGAACTGCTCAGAGGAATGAAACACCTCAGGAAGCAAGAAGTTTAGAAGGGCCCAAAGTTCGTGCAAATTGTTTTGCAAGGGCGTTCCAGTTAAGAGCAACCTGTAATTTGTGTGCATGAGGCGGACGACTCGCGAAAGAATTGAGTTCTCGTTCTTGATGCGATGGGCTTCATCGATAATAAGGTATCGCCAATGGTACTTCCGAAGAAAGCCTTTCTCCTTGATGACCATCTCATATGACGTGACACAGCAGTCAAAGGTTCCAGGGCTAAGTTTTGTCTCCTTCTGATGGTTCCTTTCCTCCTGGTTTCCATGGAGCCGAACTGCCCTTAACACCGGACACCATCTCTTGATTTCATTCATCCAGTTTCCAAGAGTGGACTTTGGTACGATAATCAGATGGGGCCCCCTGATTCCGCGGTATTCCTGAAGGTATCCTAGAAGAGAGATTGTTTGCAGGGTCTTACCTAACCCCATCTCATCGGCGAGAATGCCATTGATTCCGTTCTCGTAAAGATGGATGAGCCAGTTCAAGCCCTGCAGCTGGTATTCCCTCATTTGTCCCGTCACACAAGAAGGCTGCACTTGAAGGCGTGTGTTCTGTTCCTCATCTTCACCCTCTTCTCCGGCAATGAGGTCTGCGTCTTCTGCATCTTCTGTGAGCTGGTTCCTGTGCATGGTGCTTTTTCCTCCCTTCCCTTTGGGTTGCTCCCCTTTCATAAAGAAACCAAAGATTTCAGTCTGTGCGAGAAGGTATTTCAACCTTTCCTTGGTGGCTTTTGACTGTACGATGTCGGGAGCGATGTGTGTCAGCGAGAGTGCTTCGAATTGTGCTGATACCTCCCCAATGCAAGTTTGAAGGCACAAATCTTACCTGCACTTTTTCGGCTTCTTGATTCTGCATCTCCTGCAACTGTTGCAGTCTTTCTTGTCTTTGCTTCTTTTGAGCCCTCATGCGCTCGAGTTCTTTCCTCGCGATTTCGCGTTTGGTTGGCGAGAGAGGGTCCTGTGCGTGTTCAATTCAGGTCAGACAAGTGCACGTTATTTCGATTCGTACGACGACATCCAATGAAAAGCACAGGCATCCCCAACAGTTCCGCGGCTTCGCGTTCTACGGTGCTTTTTTGAGTCTTCGGAAGGGTTTTCTGTGGTTGGATTGCTTTTCCTGCGCTCCTCTTGTCTTTCTTCCCGTCCACTAGAGCAAGTCTACTTCCGCTCAAGCAGGTGAGGTATCTCTCACGCTTCACTCTCCTTCGTCGAAGGAGCGGGATCACTGTGGGCACGCCTTTTCGCGTTCGTCGTGCGTTTCTCACCTTCCCGTCCACTGGAGGGAGTTCCTGTTCTTCCGTTTCCGCGTCGGACATCCTTTCTTCCTCCGGCCCTTCTGGATCCGTCACATCTTCGTTGACTTCCATCAGTTCTTCCTCGTCCTCTTTCGTCAACGCGACCGCGTCCTCCTTCGTGCTCGCCATCGTTGCGAGCGCAGCACGAACGTGTCAATCCGCGAAGCACGATCGAAGATTTGGCGGGCCGAAGGGAAACGGACGTGCTCCTGGTCCTCACCACGGCCCATTACCGCAGAGGAACCGACGGACGAGGAACGACCGCCTCTGCGGGCAATGGAGGTGTGAAGGAGCGGGGTTGAGAGCGACACACAGTTGTGATTCGGCGTCGATGGAAGAGGGGGCGAAGAGACACACAGGGTTGTGATTCGGGGCGGAACGGGCAAGAGAACTCCCTGACCCCACAACATCCAACAACAACGATGGGAATGAGCCAGAAAAGTCCATCCATCAAACCTTCACTGCGACACCATAGACGTTCCTCTGAGTCCAGAAGAAGAGATCCTTGGGTGTGTAATGCTCATGCACCTCTACCTTGAATCCAGGATAGGCAGCGATCGTGCAGTCTGAACAACGATCGGCGTGGCAACCGTCAAAAGCAAAGCGGGTGAACGGCGACACGAAGGATTGAAACCATCTCATGGGTGTGCCCTTTCGCTCTGCGACGTGTTCCAAGAAGAGGAACTTCCCACCAGGCTTGAGCCACATCTCTACGTTCTTCAGTACTACATCTGGCTGCTTGACAGAACAAAGGACCAGCGTTGAGACCACCACGTCAAACTTGCCGATGGCAGACTCGAACAAATCCTCGGCACCCTCGCCAACAAGAACAAAGTGCTGTATACCTGTTACAGCAGCCTGTTCTCGTAGTTGCTTGTGCATGTGCATGTTGGGTTCGTACACTGTGAGGGATTTGAGGTTCCTATAGTACTTAAAATTAGCCCCTACACCTGGTCCGATTTCGAGGACATCACATCCCTCGGGCACCTGCTCAAAGAGCTTTTCCTTTACCGAGTGGAACTTCTGGTCCACACTGTCACTCACGAGCGAATACATCATGGCAAAGAATCCTTTCCTGGTGTATGCACTTACCACTCCCATTTTATCCTTCTCCCTCTTCTTGTTGTACGCACGCTACGCGGAGGAATCACACGTCAGTTCCGTTTCAGGTCCAGTTGATCCTTCCGGAACACGTTTCCCGTTCCTGACTCGTTGCTCGACGTCCACGCACCCGCAGCAGCATGGGCGTGGTGACCACGACGGCTGCTCCTACTGCCGCAGCTGCTACAGCTGCTTTGGCTAGGGTGCGCATGGTGTGTCTTCCTTGGTTCGTTCTTCTACGTGTCTTGCAGCGACCCCTGTGAAACTGGTCGTGTGACGAATCCCACCGAGGCGTTGCCCTTCTCCTTCCACTCGCCGCATCGAGATCTTCCACATTCCTAAAGGTATCCTCTGCCTTATATTCATATCTTTTGGGAATGATATCGATGGGAGGGAAAGGACCGGACCGACGGTTGGGGGGTCGGACGGTGAGGGGCAATGGCCATTCCACCAGGCCGTTCCGGACCATCGGGGTCGGGCATTCCTTTTCGATCCCAAGGCTTGAAAGGGGGATCGGTCTTGCAGCCCTTTGAAATGCAACGGCGAGCCACCCTTCCACCCGCAATGGAAGAGAATATTCGCAACCGGGACAGGAAGGGGATCGTAGCATATCTCTCGTCTGACATCCACCCATACACCTCTCCTCACAATATCGATATGGGGCGATTTCAGACGCACAAGAGGACTTTTCCCGCCAAATGCCAGGGGCTCCCCTGGGGACCGAGTGGCGGGAAGGGAGGGTCGCCCCGGCGAAAAAAACGCGCGAAATTCCTTTGGCGAGTGGTTTCCCGCCATCTTCGCACACGTCCGACGTGCACGTGCGCGCACCAACGCTCTCGACTGGATCGAAACCGATCGAAAACTGCGCCTTGGAGGCACGATACGAGTTCAATCGATCTCGTTAGCCGCGAATCAGACGGTGTTGAGGACGAAACTTGGGCGACGTGATAGATCCAGGAGAAGCCGGTGGCACGATGAACATGACGGAAACGCAGCTGGCGCACAAGCGTCGGTTCATGGACTTCTTAGATGGCGACCATGGGCATGGTGCATACGTGGACAAGATCAGAGATATGGTAGAGGATGGACAGCACCGCCTGATGGTCGACCTGTCCGACATGCGCGAGTACGATCTGGACCTAGCGAGGAGGATGACCTTGGAGCCGAGCGAGTACATGGGGCCCCTAGAAAGCGCACTGGAGGACATGGTCCGAAACTTGGACGCGAAATATTTGCAAGAAGGAGAGGAAGTTCGTGTCGGATTCACTGGGAGCTTTGGTTTCTTCCGCGTGTCACCCAGGGATTTGCTCTCTCCCTTCTTGACGCACATGGTGAACGTAGAAGGCATTGTGACCAAGTGTTCTTTGGTGAGACCAAAGGTCGTCAAAAGCGTGCATTACTGTGAAGCGACAAAGGGTTTTGAACAGAGGGAGTACAGGGATGTGACGTCATACGATGGACTGCCCACTGGAGCGGTTTACCCAACGAGAGATGCTCACGGCAATCTACTCGCTACAGAGTACGGTCTCTGCCACTACAGGGACCATCAAACCATAGCGATCCAAGAAATGCCAGAGAACGCACCCCCTGGCCAGCTGCCCTGCAGCATTGACGTGATTCTGGAAGATGACCTTGTGGACCAATGCAAACCCGGAGATCGTGTGTCCCTTGTCGGGATTTATCGGGCTGTGCCCACACGCTCCAACGGTAATCTTACAGGGGTTTTCCGGACAGTCATCATTGCAAATTCCATCCGCAGGTTGAGTAAGGAGGCAAGCAACATCCAGTTCACAAGTTCCGACTTGAAAAACTTGCGCAAGCTTTCTCAAAAGGAGAACGTACTGGACATGCTAGCGAATAGCTTTGCGCCCTCCATTTATGGGCATCACTACATCAAGAAAGCAATTATCCTGCAGATGCTTGGAGGTGTGGAGAAGAACTTAGACAATGGAACGCATTTGAGAGGAGACATCAACTTGCTGATGGTCGGAGATCCGGGTGTTGCCAAGTCCCAGCTTTTGAGAGCAGTCATGAACATTTCCCCTCTAGCCATCAGTACGACAGGCCGGGGGTCCTCAGGAGTAGGTCTGACAGCAGCTGTCACTACCGACAACGATACAGGTGAGCGTAGGCTTGAAGCAGGTGCAATGGTCCTAGCAGACCGAGGCATTGTGTGCATCGATGAGTTTGACAAAATGAACGAGCTAGACCGGGTTGCCATTCACGAAGTCATGGAACAGCAAACTGTTACGATTGCCAAAGCAGGAATTCATACATCCCTGAATGCAAGGTGCAGTGTCATAGCAGCAGCAAATCCAATCTACGGCAGCTACGACCATCACATCAGTGTGACAAGGAACATAGCATTGCCGGACTCGTTGCTTTCTCGTTTTGATTTACTGTTTGTGGTATTGGATCAGATGTCCCCGAGGAATGATAAACTCATATCCGAGCACGTGCTGCGCATGCACAGGTATAGGAAGCCAGGAGATGACGGCACAATTTTGGGGGCAGGAGCGTACGCAAGCACCACCAGAGTTGAAGACGAGGATGATGTGGACGAGGAAGGGGAAACTCCTGTTTTCGTGAAGTATGACAGAAACTTGCATGGTCCGCGCTCTTCTAGAGCTGGTGGTGATACACACGAGCCTCTAAGCGTTCCCTTCCTACGCAAATACATACACTATGCGAAGACAAAGTCCCCTGCCTTGACAGAAGATGCTTGTCAAGTGATTTCTCGTGCCTACGGTGAGATGAGGCAAGACTCAACAGACAAAACCCTTCCAGTGACAGCACGAACCCTGGAGACAATGATCCGTCTTGCCACAGCTCATGCAAAGCTGAGGTTCAGTAGCACCGTGGAAGACACCGACGCTGAAGTGGCTCTTGAGCTGATGAGGCAGGCATTGTATGCAAGCGAAACGGAAAAGTCCGCGAAAGATGCGGCAGTCAAAAAGACCAGACGCCGTGAAGAACCCGACGAAGATGAGGACCAGGAGCGGCCAGGGCCTGCTGGAAGCGTCGAAGCAGTTCCTTCGCCGGGCAAGACAAGGGAACGCAAGGCACGCAAAGTGGCACCCACAGAATTGGTCGAGGACGAGGGAGCAGCTGGACCTTCCTCAGTCCAAGCTGTTGATGTCACCCCGGAACAAGTAAGCAGAGTACAAAAATTGATTCTAGAAGCTTTTGCCGGGGAACAACAATGGACCACTGAAGCAGATCTTGTGGAAAAATTGGCCACAGGATCGCCAGTTGTAAATCAGCAAGAGGTTAAAGCCATCCTTGCAAAGATGAATGAAGAGAACAGAATTATGGTGGCTGAGGGTAAGATTTACGCCATATAAAGCACTTGTCAAAATACACCCAGCGCAGCAGGCAAGAGAGACAGCCGTACCAAATGTTTTCATGTCCTAGGTCCATGTACACAGACGCGGACATAATCCATGTTAGCCATCATATTGTGCTTCTCAAACGGCGAGATACACCGTTGCAAATATTGTGTCTTGAAAGGAACATCTACCTTGACTTTCACTTGTGAACCCTTGAACTACGACGAGCATGTACGATGCACACACCCGCCCTTTCACAACTACCTCTTGCTCATCTCCAGAGTTCTTTATTTAATGCTTCCATAAGCCTCTCTTGTTGCCCCTCACTAGACACATTCACTAGCTAGACATTAGGAACATACAAAGGTTTATGGAAAGCAAAGATTGAACGTATAGTTCCTCTTCAATCAACGCTCCACAGCATGAAAAAAAGCTGCTGATCATCCCTTCATTCAGTCGGGATTTCGGCACACGAACTACGGGCATGATTTCTTTCTACAAACCACGTTGCACGCACATCAACCAAGACTCGTACGCAAAGATGATTCTATCCTTTGAAATGAGGATTGATCAATAACCTTGCATGTCCCCGTAAGCATAGGCAAATCCGCATACTTTACCAAATGGTAGACAAGAGATAAAGCAAAGAGCAAAAAAGATTCAATGCCAATGTGTGCGAAAGAATTGCTTTGCACGTAATAAGTAGGTATTTGCCTTGCCATATTGGAGACTCGACGGTACGTGATGGTTCTTGGAGTGGAGCCTCTTGAATTGCCCTTTTTGGATCCACAATGGAGACGATTTCACTTTTCTTTTAGAACGATTCCGACCTTCTCTAGATCATCAACAATATTCGACAAATGCATCACGAAGAAGCATCGATAATTTAGACATTCGTAGACCGTCACATTTTCGCCAGCGAGCGTTTTAAATTGGGGGATTGGGGATGCAAAGAGGCATGCATATTCGAGCGTGTACTTTGGTATGTGTTACCCTTGGAGTGTGTTGCAAAAGCGTCCGTGAGTTTTGGACACTCACACACGTGCCTTGGAGGAGAGCGTGTGACGGGAAGGAGCCGGTGCACCGGTCTTGGGCGAGGGTCCTCGCACTCGCGGACAAAGTCCCCTTCTAGCCGGCTCGAGGCGTGGTGCCTAGCGAGGTCGACCTCCTGGTGGTTGGGCAAGCGCGTAGGCCTCAGCAAGTCGTCGAGAGAGGACGGAAGGAGGCGCGCTGGTGGTTGGCAAAGTCAAATTCTATCACAAAGCAAAGAGGGACGATAGGTCTACCTCTCTCACCGCCTCTCACTGGCGGTTGGAATTGGAGCAAAGGGGTTGTCTTATCCGCCTTCGTCCTCCTCTAAGTCACACCTGACCGTCCATTTTGCTCGCCCCGGGGCGACTGTGAGCTGTCACTTGCTCGACACCGTTCAGCCCCCTCAGGCCCACCCCTCGCAATTGTGGATTGGGACGGGGTCGGCGGGTTCCCTTCGGTCTGTCTCGATCAAGGTCCCCGGTTCCCCTTACAGGAAGCCCGTTCTGATCGGGGGCGACCGTGCTTCAATGCGACCGGGGGAAACTGGTTCTGGTTCCGGAACGGTACTGTCGTTGTATTCCAAAGGGATATCAGATCCCTTACTCGATGGGTAGCCTCGATGGTTCGGACCCGTAAGCCAGGGTCTCGACGGACCCTGGTGGGCCTCGTTCACAGGAGGAGGCCACTGCCTTATGCAACACTCTCCCGGCTCCCTGGGACGAACCCGGCTATACCTGAAAGTCATAGATGTATGCTATGGGGTCATACAACATTGATCTGATCTGGTCTGCAAGATAGTAGTCTTTCTTGCCATCTGTCCATAGCACCTCAAAGAGCCCATTGTCTTCATCTGTCACCAACCCCTGATAATAAGCTGACTTGTCCTGCCCCTCATGGAAAAGCTCCTGCACAACTGCGCCGGTTAGGTCGGTCCGTTGCGGCTTGCGTGGCCGCTGTCTGGTCTGAAAAGGTAGCTTGGTGAATGGCCAGGTGTTGATCATAATTGGGTTGGGTGACTGCAGGTAGGTAGTTTTCTTATGCGTCTGAACTGCTTCATAGTTAGCATCTGTGATACCCTGTTCTGGAATACACCCATTGTGTTCTTCCAGTGGTAAAAAGTCATCCAACAAAGCTGCTGTTTCATCCACCCAGAAGTAGCGTTGCGAAGGATCTGACAGATTGCTTTCCACCCAATAGCGTACTGGCCTCGCTGGGAACGCGGAGAAATCGCGCAGCAGGTAGCGTCGTATGCGGTACTGCCTTGACTCGGTGCGCATAGCATCTGTGTCCGGCAGCGGAGACGCTTGCAGTTGTCGATCTTCGTCCATCGGAAATAGCGTGAGGTCTGAATCTGTCCAGTGTTCAAGGCGATCAGCGTGGATTCGTTCTGAAAAAGCAGAGCCAGGTGGTAAGTCCAGTTCGTAACAGCCGTTCCTCAGCGCCCGTTTAATGACATAAGGGCCAACAAAGTATGGGTCCAGCTTATGTTTGTCAGCAGGCCCCTTGAGACCATACTGCACCTTCACCTTGTCCCCAGCTTCAAATGTTTTCTTCGGTCGATGCGCGGCAGCGGCGGCCATGCGCTCCGCAGCTTTACGCAAATTGGCCTGGACAGTATCGTAGACCGATCGGTGCTGTTTTAATAAACTGGTTACCCGGCGGTCGAATGTCGTTACGATGTCTGATTGATTAGTGCCCTCTATGGTTGGAATCTGCAAATGCCAGGGCAGTCTGGATGGACATCCAAATAATAGCTGAAAGGGTGAGAAGTTAGTAGCTGTATGCACCGAATCGTTGTATGCGTGAGCTGCTGCTTGTAAGAACAGATCCCATTGGTGCTTATCAGAGCATGTTGTTCTCAGCGTTTGCAGGAGCGTGCGATGCTGTCGCTCTGCTCCTCCCTGCGATTGAGAATGATATGGAGTGCCAGTAACATGGCGGACTCCCAAAGCTGCACAGAAAGCTTGAAACAACGATCGGTAGGCGGGCCCGTTGTCGGTATGTATATGAACTGGGGTGTGGTACTTGTACACCAGGTTATCCATTAAGCACTGAGCCTGACGATGCGCACTCCATGTGGAGTGGATCGGTATATAGATAGCGAACTTCGTGAAGCGGTCCACCACTGTCAAGACAGCATTATGGCCAAGAGCAGTGAGCGGTAGATTTTCAACCACATCTATCACAACAGTATGGAAAGGATATGGAAAGAACCTGAACTCTGGGCAAAGCTGACTGTGTCGGGACCGGTTACTGGGCTTCTGCAGTTGGCACACAGGGCAGCGTGCGACGAAGAGTTTGACGTGTCTCTTCAGGTCCTTCCACGTGAAGTGTCTTGAGGCATCTGCATAAGTTCTCGCTGAACCAAAGTGTCGCTGATCATGAACCATGTGTAGCAGCCCCTGTCTGAGGCTATTGTCTGCAGGCACCACCAGTACTGGCTGTGCATTGTCACTGGTTGTAAAAAGAAGGCTGTTCTTGACAATATGGTGTTCAGTTGGAGAATGAAGAAGTTCCTGGTAACTGGCATCATTGTCGGCAGCGATGCGTATACGCTCCAGTAGAGTAGGTGGCTCCCCTTGCGTAGCGCAGAGCATTGAGCGCACCGATCGTGGCGTAGTAATTGACGCGATCGATCCACACACAGTCCCTGCTGGACTGCGGCATGCTAGCGGTCTAAGCGTCCGTGTGTGAATTTGCCAACGCAGCAGCATGTGGGCAATCCATCCAACTGGAAATGCATTACCACACATGCGCTGCCGGCTCGCATCGCTTACGTTCGCTGCAGCAGTATCACCAGGCTGCATCCCAACCAATCGCTCTCGTTCGTTAACGCTCAGCGGGCGAAGTTCGCCTCCTTCATCATGGACCCAGGTGGTTTTCGCACGATCGCTGTGCGACCGTGAGCTGGCCATCAAAGTTGGACATTTCAAGCGAGGTCGATTCAGAGCATCGCGTTGGACGGTTGCACCAGCATCCAAGCACTCCTGCCAGGTAAGAGGTATTGGTCCCATCGAGAGCTGAGGTTCCTGCAGGGGGGGTAGTGAGGTCCAGCATGACCTTGTACGAGCCTGCGCCCCATACTGTGACAGGTCCTCGACTACTGGGGATCCAAACCATTCAGCAATCGTGTCCAGGTGAGATTCCAGGTGAGTAGCAAATGGGGTGCACTCTAATATAAAGTCCGGACTGTTCAAGCGCTTGTGTATATTAGCAACTGCAGTGAACAGCTCTCGTTGGTCAAACAGTCCCAGGGGGGGGTTGCCTTGGTCTGTGTTCGCTCGCGAAAAGGGCTGGCAGGGTACTCCTGCTATAAGTAAGTGTACCTTGGGGAGTTTTCGCCGCTGCCCTAATATGGTCACATCATTGCCGTAACGGAATATGTCTTTGCGCGTAAACAGCCCTGGACGGGCGAGTCGTACTTGATTGAACACCCTCTGTATGACGCTGCGGCAATCTGGGTCCCTTTCGACAGCAATGTAATCGATCGTAATATCTGTGGATGGAGGCAGAGCAATTTCCAAAGCGCGTAGCGCTGTACCCATACCAGCACACAGATCCAGTATGCAGTAGACTGATCCGCTGTCCACCTTAGCCGAATGGCGCGATAAGTAGTCTGCCCCAGTATTTTCTGATCCTGGTCTATACTCAACAGTGAAGGGGGCAAAGTAGGCTAATTTCTCAATCCATCGCATCTCGCGCGGAGACAGCTGCTCTGTAGACTTGGTGTTGAGGAAATGGCTGGCTTTGTTATCCGTAAGTACGCTGAAGTGCTGACCAAACAACAAGTGTCTCCAGTGCTGCAGAGCATACAGGATGGCACAGGTTTCCTTCTCTGCTGGATGATAATTCTGTTGGGCTTGATTCAGCTTCTTTGACCAATATTCAACTGGGTGCCACTCCCCTTGCTCATCCTGCTGCATCAGAACTGCTCCCATGCCGATGTCCGAAGCATCCGTCTCGACTCGGATCGGTCGGTCCTCATCGAAGAGTGCCAGGACGGGTGGGTTCGTGAGTGCTGCAACCAGTTTGTTATAAGCTTCTTCTTGTGGGCCTTTCCAGTAGGATGTGAACCCATGTTTCATCGATGCCTGGTTCAACTCAGTCAATGGGGCTGTAAGTTCAGCATAATGCGGGACGAATCGCATATAGAATTGGCACAGCCCAAGGAAGGCCATATTATCGCGTTGCGACTGCGGTCGTGGGAACTGCTGGATCTTGGTAAGTAGGTGGTTGGTACACGCCAACTGTCCATTACGTATCCGAAAGCCTACCCACTCCAGAGTACTTCTGAAAAAGTGACACTTCGATCGTTTCAGCCGGATGTCGGCCTGTTCGCAGGTAGCGAAGAATTCCTCAAGGTGTTGGAAATGCTGTTCTTTTGTTTCAGAATGCACCAATATGTCATCCATGTACACCTTTAAGTAGAGCAGGTGACCAAATATTCTGTTCATCATGCGCTGAAACATCGCAGGCGCGTTGGCAGCACCCATGGGCATGACCTTCCACACATAGGATCCAAAGGGTGTGACCACTGCAGTTTTATGGATGTCGGCAGGATCCATCCTAACCTGGTGGAACCCATCCAAAGCATCCAGCGAGGAAAAGTATTTCGCACCTCTCAAGTTCTGCAGGTAGTCATCTATACGGGGCAGCGGATATCTGTCCTTGACAGTAACATTGTTAAGCAGGCGGTAGTCAAACACGACCCGCCAGCCCCCGTCTTTCTTCGGTACTAGGATTACTGGGGCTCCCCAGCTGGAGCCAGCACAAAGGTCCATTTTACCGGCATCGACGTATTCGCTGATTAACTCCTTTAGGGCAGCCTGCTGGTGAGGGGATAGCCGATAATAATTCCTGTACTGCGGGGTCGCATTTTCAGTGAGCTGTATTTTGAAGGCCTCTCCGCTGACACGCTCTGGCGGTAGCTGCGTACGAGGCTCAAATAAGCCCTTATATCGGTGATTGATCAGTCGGTCCAGCCGGTACTGATCGCTGTGGTCCAGCTCCCATTCATCGCTGACTTTTGTCCGCATGTGGTCAAGGTCTGCTTCTTCATCGATGATTTCTGGTCTGGGATCCAGAGGCTGTATCATAAGCAATAGACAGCCTGGGTCCTGTACCGCCTTCCGAGCTTCGCATCTGGGGACGATTAAGTCCAGCTTTCTGGATGCGATGAACTGGTGATCTCCATACACAGTGTGCTTTCTGCCATTACTGTTCTTTAAGACCATTCGGTGGTTCTGCCAGTCTAGGGCCATCAGGTGTTTGTCACAGAAGGTCCCCCCTAATATGCAATCAAATGTCTCCAGTGGTGCAACTGCGAAGGGTACTTGACCACGGAAGCCATCGATCGTAAAGGTGGCCTGAATTACTGGGGCTGTATGAACCTGCTGGCCTACGGCTACGGTGAACTGCACGACATCGCCAGTGTTCTTCCAGGTCACCCCTGCTGGGTCAGCGGACTGCAGTTCATGAAATAGTTTCTCGCTGATGAATGAGTAGCTTGCTAATGTATCAAGGTAGGCTTGTGTCCTGATTTTGTTCGTTTTCTTTCCAAAGTAAGTTTCTGCAGCTAGGAATTCCTGTCTAGGCCTTATATTACTCAATGAGTTCAGGCAGACAGGAGTCCTTTCATTGGTAACCGGGGCTGCTGCTGGTTTCGCTCCCGGCTCCGCTCCGGTAACCTGGGTCACCGGGCGGAGAGTACTCAGTTTTTTGGGGCACCCATAACAGATGCCATTTTGCATGAGGACTGATCATGGCCGTAACGACGGCAGCGTTGGCACAGCCCGTGCGCAAGGCACATGTTCTTCTCTTCCTGGGACAGCTTGGCTCCGAGCGGCTTGTTCGATAGCTGAGTCTGCACCTTTATGATAGCACTCTTCTGCCCTTCATCGAGATCATCGAATCGCTTTCGCTCTCTCCTTGCGGAGCCGCTGTCCTGATTATCCTTCGATGGCGCCGGCATCGCAGCAGCTACTGGCCTTCGCATAGATTCCAAACGGGGACGGTGATCGCTGTTGCGACGGGCAGTTGCGTAGCGATTCGTCGATTGATCATCAGCTGTCTTGGTCTCTTTGCGGGGCTGTTCAGCAGCTTCCTTTTCTAGCTTGAATATGACTGATGCTAAGTTTCCTGGTTCCATGTCAGGAACTTTATCCACATCAATCAGGTGGTCCAGGTGCTTATACAATGCTCGCTGGAGGTAGGCTGGCAGTCCATGCTGCAGCCTTGCTGATATATCATTCTCCGTTAGCGTACGGCATACAGGAGATGTACTTGCGTTGACGACGAATGTCAATTGCACCAGCCGGTTCAGAAACTGTAAAGCATTTTCGCTCCTGCGCATACGGGTAGTATGAAATTCGCGCCATGCCTCAGGGCCTGGGTCTTGATTCTGGAACGTACGGCGGAGGTAAGCGTACAATTCTTCCACTGATTTGAGGGCGCCTGGATCGCGCATAATGAGATTCTGCACCATTGATTTTGCTGTGCCTCCCAAAGCTTGACTGATCGCAAGTACCAACTGCTCTTTCGGACGGTCGAGAGCGTATGCTTGGCACCAACACACAACATCACGATACCAGTAAGTTAAAGCATATGGATTTTCATCAAGCTCCAGTCCAGTAAATTTTTCAGGCTTCTCCAGGGAGACCTTTTGTATGTTCTTTGAGTCCTGGAGGGCTGTTCCATACAATGTGGTGAGATGAGGAAGTCCCTCTTCCTCGGAGGGCGCATGCGTCCCCCCTACGGTTGTCACTTGCTGATTTTCTTGGTTCTCATCGGTGATATTTTGTTCTTCACCATCAGTTGGGTTTGTTTGCAAGGCTTCAAGCTGACCTTCGAGCTCAGCAATGCGCTCTTGGAGCGTGCTTCGCATGGCTCGTTCTTCCTCCAAGTCCCTACGGAGTGAACCCATTCGAGTTGTGTGCTCCGGATCTTCCATTTACTTGAACGTACGGCAGTCTTCTCTCAAGTACAAGCTTAGACAGTGTTGCAAAAGCGTCCGTGAGTTTTGGACACTCACACACGTGCCTTGGAGGAGAGCGTGTGTCGGGAAGGAGCCGGTGCACCGGTCTTGGACGAGGGTCCTCGCACTTGCGGACAAAGTCCCCTTCTAGCCGGCTCGAGGCGTGGTGCCTAGCGAGGCCGACCTCCTGGTGGTTGGGCAAGCGCGTAGGCCTCAGCAAGTCGTCAAGAGAGGACGGCAGGAGGCGCGCTGGTGGTTGGCAAAGTCAAGTTCTATCACAAAGCAAAGAGGGACGATAGGTCTACCTCTCTCACCGCCTCTCACTGGCGGTTGGAATTGGAGCAAAGGGGGTGTCTTATCCGCCTTCGTCCTCCTCTAAGTCACACCTGACCGCCCATTTTGCTCGCCCCGGGGCGACTGTGAGCTGTCACTTGCTCGACACCGTTCAGCCCCCTCAGGCCCACCCCTCGCAATTGTGGATTGGGACGGGGTCGGCGGGTTCCCTTCGGTCTGTCTCGATCAAGGTCCCCGGTTCCCCTTACAAGAAGCCCGTTCTGATCGGGGGCGACCGTGCTTCAATGCGACCGGGGGAAACTGGTTCTGGTTCCGGAACGGTACTGTCGTTGTATTCCAAAGGGATATCAGATCCCTTACTCGATGGGTAGCCTCGATGGTTCGGACCCGTAAGCCAGGGTCTCGACGGACCCTGGTGGGCCTCGTTCACAGGAGGAGGTCACTGCCTTATGCAACAGAGTGGTGCCTCCTTCTCGTGTCTAGATCACGGAAACGCTTCCTATCACGACGGCCTTCACCATACCCTCTTCTTTCATAAGCGCACCGATTGTTGTGCTTTCCAATTTTCATGCACGTCGCTTCCAATGGACTCGTGTGGATATCTTTCTACCCATGGTTGGAAGATGGTGGCGTTCCGTTTCGCTTCCACGTCTCCCACGTGTTTTCCCATCCCGCCTTACCCCTGTGCATACCTTTTCCTCGTCCATGAAGTATTTTTGTTTGTGAAAGCAGCCACGCTTCGTCCCTTGGACGATGGCAAGCCCCGGGAAGGGAAGCGTTTCCACATGCTTTGGGATTGGTGGGTGGAGGCACGCATCCGCAGTTAAGTCGATGGTTTCGACTTCGTTCCACAGGAGTGGTTCACCACGGGATTTCGAAACACATTTTCATGCGACGATGGCGACAGCTTCGGACACACAGGCGCTCCTGGCGCGTCTTTGGCCGCGTTACTTCGAAGGAGAGGCTTCACCGAGCCCAGAAGACCGTAGGATGAATCTGGCGGCGTCTTTGGCACGTTTGTTCGAATCTGAAGCCGATCTGGTCGTTCCCCGCGAAGCCATCCGAGATGGACGTTGCGTGCTTCCGCTCAACCAGCGCGAATTGTGCGCCAAGGCGTCCTGTGCCGACCTCGTGGCGGCTCTGGAGCTCCAGCCAGAGGAGGCACTACGCTGCATCGCCCTGGGCGCTCACGTGTCTCGCCTCAGGCGCGTTCCCAAGGCGAAGCACGCCGACGCGATGGTGCTGGCGAGGTTGGTGATGGACCAAAGGCGTCCCACACCCATACGAACCATTAAATCCAACGCCATCGGGAAACTGGTATCCATCAAAGGGACCGTGGTGCGCCTGGGACCACAGAGAACCATGCTTCGAAGGTCCGCCTTTGCCTGCAGCTCCTGTGGAGCACACAGTCAAGTGACCTTCTTGGACGGGAAATATAGGACGCCAACGCGATGTGTGACCGGTGGATGCCGCGGAAGGACGTTCGAAATCGTGCATGAAAGTGCAGAGAGCGTCGATTGGCAGAAGATGAGGCTGCAGGAGCTGCTCAGCAGTGATAACACGGAAGAAGCAAGGATACCCAGGACCATAGATGTGGAGCTCACAGACGATCTGGTGGACTGCTGCACGCCAGGCGATGTGCTGACAGTCTCGGGCATAGTAAAAGTGATCAATACAACAGGAGACGGTGGAAAAGGAAGGAACAACAATCAATCCTTGTACTTCCTGTACCTTGAAGCTGTGGCAGTAGTAAAAAGCAGAACAGAGAAATCGCCTCAAGAACAGGAAAGGAACGTGGAGCTGGGTATATCAGGATATGCACATCCTGATGGTGTGCAGAACGCGGACGTGCTTCCGCCCAACATGCCTGCCTTCGCGGAAAAAGACTTGGAATTCGTCATCAAGTTTCATGCAGAATGCAGTGCTGGAATCTTTCGCCATTTGGTGCAATCCGTGTGCCCAGCTATATATGGACATGAGCTTGTCAAGGCCGGACTCCTGCTGGCACTTTTTGGCGGAGTGCGAAAGCACAGCAACGATCGAAACAAAGTGCCTGTGAGAGGGGACATTCATGTCCTGGTGGTTGGCGACCCTGGCCTTGGGAAGAGCCAAATGCTGCAGGCCGTCTCAAGCATAGCGCCTAGAGGGCTATATGTCTGTGGTAACACAAGCACTTCGGCTGGGCTGACAGTGAGCGTCATGAAAGATGCTACTAGTGGAGACTTCACATTTGAGGCCGGAGCCGTGGTCCTTGGAGATAGAGGTGTCTGCTGTGTCGACGAGTTTGACAAGATGACCTCTGAGCATCAAGCTCTACTCGAAGTAATGGAACAACAGGCTGTTTCGGTAGCCAAAGCGGGTCTTGTTGCTACCCTTCCAGCCCGTACATCCGTAATAGCTGCAGCGAATCCAGTAGGTGGGCACTACAACCGGGCAAAAACTGTGAACGAGAACTTGAAAATTAGCTCAGCAATGCTCTCCAGGTTCGACTTGATCTTCATTCTGCTGGACAAACCAGATGAGGTCCTGGACCAGCATCTTTCTGAGCACGTCATGGCACTGCATTCTGGTTCCGCGGCACGATCCGAGCAAGCCAGAAGGAATCTTCTAGGCTATCATGCAGGCCATTTGGCACTCCCTGGCACAAATGAACAAGACATCCAGAGAATTCCTATTTCTGCAATGCTACGTGTGCCCCTCGGCCAATCAGATCTCCCAGCCTTGCCGAATCAGCTGCTTCGCAAATACATTGCGTATGCACGAAAATATTGCAACCCAATCTTATCAGAAAAGGCAAAGGATGTCCTGAGGCAGTTTTACTTGACCCTGAGAGAAAGAGCACAGCGCTCAGATGGAACACCCATCACAGCACGTCAGCTGGAGAGCCTTGTCAGGCTGGCAGAAGCACGAGCAAGGATGGAGCTGCGGGAGGTAGTGACGGAACAGGATGCCTTGGATGTGGTAGACATCATGAAGGAGTCTCTGTTTGACAAGCTGACGGATGAGAACGGGTACATCGACTTTCGTCGCGCAGGGGGGAAGAGCAAACAAGCTGAAGCCAAGCGCTTCTTGGGTGCACTAAACAGGAAAACCATGCAGCTTCAGAAGGCCATTTTGACCACGTCAGAGCTGTACGAGGTCGCGGACGACATAGAATTACGTGTGGAGAGCCTGATAGATTTTTTCGAGTCACTCAACGATGCCGGCGAATTGTTGAAGAAGGGACCAGGTCTCTGGCTGGTCCAGTGTTCGGATTACGCTGGTAGTCAATCGCGTCTTTCCAAGAGGAGTCGCTCTGGATCTTACTAGTGGCACACACATCACATGCACGCAAGAAATAAGGCCGGAGAGAATGGTGGATGAAACCCTTGAAATGTATTCAAACCCGCTCCCAGTGCTACCACGCTTGATCGCGCTCAGAACTTCATGAGATGTGGGTATTGTCCAGACTTCAAGGAGAAGCGTGCGGCCAGGTATCCCGCCAGATCAGGCACGGCATCGATGACAGGCTTCATCGCAGCATCCAGGGCTTTGTTGTCTTCGATGTACGACGCAGGAAGTTCCTTCTTGGTCTCCTCCGCCTGGAAGAAGCCGTCTTCTCCCTTTTGCGACCTGACTTTGGCTGGTCGCTTGAAGTACGCATCATCGAACTTGCTCACATCTACTTTCGAAACGTCTACCTTGGTGGAGGTGGCAATGACGTAGGTTTGGTTGACACGGCGTGCCGGCACACCGTTCACCTTGAATGGGCCTGTTTCGAACCGATGCATATGCGTTTCCCACGGTCAGCACGAGTCCCTGCCGTTCCTTGAGTCGCGGATCCGCACGCTGTCGCCACTTACCGGTCACGAGCAGCAGTCCAGATTCCAGTTGCTTGAGGAACACGACGCGTTTGCCCTTGAATCGTCCTGCGAGGAGGATCAGCACCGTTCCTGGCGTGATGGAAGCCCTGATTCGCGTCCCGTACGTTCGTCGAGGGCGTCGTTGTCGATCCCATCCGCGCGCATTCGTTCGTCAGCACGTCTCTTTTCGACGAGGGTTTCGGCCATGGCAAGGGGTGTGTGTTCCTCTCCCGTGCGTTTCGCGCCTTCCTTCGTCCTCTCGTTTTCACGCCAGGTTGGCTTTCTTCGGCGTCGGATCGAGCCGGGACGCACCTCAGCTTCGTGGGTTTCTGGATCACGCGCTTGGGCAGCGGCTTGGGCACGTCTTCCGGCGCATAGAACCTTCCGGTGCGCTTGGCGGCGGGGGTCTTTTCGACGGCCTTCTTGGGATGGGTGGGCAGCTTCCCTCCGTGCTTGGCCTTGATGGCCCACACGCCTCGCTTGTGGTACGCCTTGGATCGTCCACGTGCGCCGATGGAACGCGCCAGCTCCTTCGCCATCGCAGCCGACGTCGTTGTGGGCACTCGCTCGCTCTCTCCCTGTCTCTCCCTCCCTCTCTCTCACACACACACACACACACAGGCCCAGAGGGGAGGGGGTGGGGTGGCGGCGCACCCCATCGATACCTTCGGTGAAGATATCGATCGCATCCCCTCGAAGGACGGAGCGAGGTCTCGAATGAAAGAGGGGAGAGATCTCGATGGGAAATCGAGATCTGGGGCGGAGGAGGTCTCGATGGTTCCCCCCTCCCCGGCTCGCCCCGAGGGTCGAGGGAGGGATGAGCGGCGATGCTCGTTCGATACCTTCGTGCACGTTGATCGATATCTTCATCGATATCTCGCCAAAGGTGGATCGAGACCTCGGAACGCCCGTGTCTCCATCGATACCTTCGCAGGAAGATCTCGATATATGGGTCAAGATCTCGGGACGTGAATCGAGATCTTCGACGCACTCGGAGCACAGGTGCGGTGCGCGCGGCTATGGCGAAGCGCACGCGCGTGTACCTGGACGTGGCGGTCGCCAAGCGAACCCTGGGACGCGTCGTGGTGGTGCTGCGAGACGACGTGGTGCCCAAGACCTGCGAAAACTTCCGCAAGCTGTGCGAGGGAGCGCCCGGCGTTCGCGCCACCTATCGCGGGACACGTTTCCATCGCATCATCCCAGGATTCATGTGTCAAGGAGGCGATTACGAACGTGGAGATGGCACTGGTGGACAGTCGGCGTTCGGTGGGAAGTTCGAGGACGAGAACTTCGTGCTGCGACACGAACGCGCCGGTGTCCTGTCCATGGCCAACGCCGGACCCAACACCAACGGGAGCCAGTTCTTCATCACCAACGATGCCACGCCATGGCTGGATGGAAAACACGTCGTCTTTGGACACGTCGAAGCGGGTATGGAGGTCGTGAGAGCCATGGAAGGGATGGGAAACGCAGATGGGAAGCCCAAGAAGAGAGTGCACATCGTGGACTGCGGGGTGCTGGACCCCGAACCCGTGGAACCCGTGGGAGTGAAGGGCACAGACCGAGGAGAGACGCAACGGAACAATGCTGGGACGTCAGACAGGAACGTGGAAGGTGTGAAAACAACGACAGAGGGAGGAGACAATGGACCTCAAGCAGACCCGGTGGAAGAAAGGCCAGGGGAAGCGCAAGAAGTGGACCTGGAGAGCATGAACCCGAGACAAAGGAAGTTCTTCGAACTGAGGCTGAAGCTCAACCAAGCTCGAAACCTCAACAACAAAGCAGTCGTTGCCGAAAAGCAAAGGTCAGAAAATCCTGGGAGGGAACAAGCGGAGCAAAAACGCAAGGTAAGTCGAGGGAGGGGTACCGATCTAACTATGGCCGCACGAATGCTTGCATGTTTGCTGACCTGTTTCCTATTGCTTTGCAATCCCATGCAGATGTATGAGGAAAGCAAGAAAAAATGGCAAGACCAGCTGCAAAGCGCAGGCATATCGTCTAAAGAAGCGTACCGCTTGGAAACTTCCGAGCAAGCAGAACGAAAATACAAGAAGCAGAAGAAAAAGGATGAAAGTTTTGGTTGGGATGCATACAACCAAGATTCCACATACCGGGCGTACGAGAAGCGTGTGGAGAAGATGGAGCCAGATATGGAAACATATGAAAGGATGAAGAGAGAAGATGGGAACTTCTATCAAGAAAAGGATACCTTGTCATATGGAAAGGCACCAAGGGTGCCCGAAGAAAACGTGGAAAGAATGGTGAACGAATTTAAGGCTGTGGAAGAAAAGCGAGCAAAGTTCAGTCGTAGGAGGGCATACCGCGAGAATCAGGATATCGATCATATCAACAAACGGAATGAAGCGTTTAACAAGAAGTTGGATCGGGCATATGGCCGTTACACAGATGAGATTAAGGCCAACTTGGAACGTGGCACGGCTCTTCCAGACAGTTGATTGAGCATCCAAGATGTGTATGGTTTTTGAAGGAGAGCAGGTCTTGCTTGTCCTCTCTACTCTCCTTATGCATGGGTGTGCCAACCACAATAATAAAGATTGCTCGAAGAAGCAACTGCTATGTTTGCTTGAATGATTGATCGCGACCTTTCCTTTTTCCTTTCGTCACCCTATCAATGGTGATGTTGAGGCTCCGAATCGCGCTGGCAGTGTAATCTGTACATGCTGAGGTGTGCGGCTGGCCTGGTCATTGTGAGAAGAAAGGCCACGCTCTTTTCCAGCACGTTCCCTTTATCCTGCGTCGTTTATCCTAGAATCGCCCCTTCTTTACCTCTCCCTGCTTCTTTGTTCTAACCATGTATGGGAGATGTGCCAGGCAAAGCCCCAATGTACCGGTTCGAATTTTACGGGGCTGCGCTCTTTAATCTTCAGTTTCCACGACCTTGGACACTCCCACTTCACAAACTTACCCACGGGACGCATGTCCAGCAAGATACCTGAGCCTTCTATGATCACGCATATTTTAGAAATGGGTGCCAACATCACCACTTTCAACTTTTCGACCGAGGATGAAAGTCTGATTCACCGTACAACCCTAGTATAGGTTGCCCTTTGACATCCTCCATCACTGTTTTTCGGATTTGCCTGGTGTATGCACAATGCTTCCAGATGGCTCAGCTTACCATCTGTGTCCAACCCACAAAAGGATACACTGTGCGCCTCGGATTGAAAGTCACCAACTAGAGGCGGGGTGTGCATGACAGACGTCACACTCACAACAGTACACATATGGCGCATTGGATCCCATCGAGCGTGGTGGCTCTATGAATTTCAGTAACTGGACACGAAGATGTAGTCGAAATTCACGAAATAACATTCATTCACTCATACTTAGCTGTATTACAACTTAACATCAAGAAGTGTGCAGGAGCAGCCGGATTTTATTGTCCACGAAGTAGCTGGAAAATCAATAGGTCAAAGCTGTTTCGTTTGATGCCATGTCGTAGGTACCTCCATCCACGGGCTTCATCAAGAACAGTGCAAGCAATTCCCCAACAAAGTTGGCAATGATGGGCAGCTTCTGCAATGACTTCACAACCTCTAGAGCATCGCTCTCCCCAATTGCAGAAAGCTGCTTGCTCATGGCGACCATGTTGTCCAGGCGTTCTTTGAATTCTGGGTTGTAGGTATCAATAACCTGGGGAAAGACCCTTCCAACTGTCTTATTGGTCTCATGGAGCACATGCATGTTGAACTTAGTTGTATCCATGCCAAGCGCCTCGTAGAACGACGACCTTTGATGATCGTTCAGATACATGGTCACATACACGGACAGGCAGAAGAACCTAGTCCACAACTTGGCCTGCCAGTCGTCCAAAAACTCGGGACGTGCCTTCAAGATGGCTGTGAAGAAGTCCCCATGCCTGTTTTCATCTTGGCACCAGTTCTCAAAGTACTCGAAGATAGGGTAAAGTTGGTTGTCTGGGTTCTCCTGAAGATGCCTGTAGATGGAGATGTATCTCCAGTAGCCAATCTTCTCTGACAGATATGTGGCGTAGAAGATGAACTTGGGAGCAAAGAAAGTGTACTTCCTATTCTTCGTGAGGAACCCAAGATCCAACGCCAAATCAAAGTCTGACAAGGCCTTGTTCAAGAACCCAGCGTGACGAGCTTCATCCCTGGACATGAGGGTGAAGATCTCCGCAACAGCTGGGTTGATGGTCTTCAAGCGCCTTCCCAGCTCCTTGTACAGGAGAAAGCCAGAGAATTCTGCCGTGCAGGAGCGCTCCAGGAACTCGATGAAGATCTTGCGGGTGTCACCCTGGATGTTTTCCGCGGCCTTTTTGAAGGCATCATTGCGAACGAAATGGGTTTGGTTGTAGTCGTTCTTGAACTCCTGGAGGGAGGCCTCGATCTCGCTCATGTCGAGGTTTGGGTTGATTTCCAGGGAGAAGAGCTTTTCCATCTCTTCGAAATCGGTGGTGTAGAACCTGGGCGTGAGGATGTTCTCCTTGGCTGCCACCTTGACGCCTTTCCTCATGGTTTCGAATCCAGTGGTGTTGTCGACGCCGGGGTTGGTGGCGCCCGCAGCTCCCATCGGACGGACCGCGCCTCTCCTGCTTCGAGACTGCATTTTTGCAGGCCTGCAGGTAGGCACAAACTTCGCGTTGCAGAACATGGTGGTGGCCATGGCGAGCGCAGTTCGGTGGGATTCGTTCGCGTCGCTTTCGTCGTCTGTGACGAGTGTCGAAGCACACGATCTATGGATTCGACAGCGAAGGCCAAAGAAACGCATGCCGCAGAGGATTCGTGACGAAGGTTCAACGTTTCCTCTGCGACGAAGGTCCAAGGGTGGAGGCCAGGCTTCGTCCTTGCCCTATCTTCCCTTGTTCGATCCGGACCGATCCTCTGCGCGCACCAGCCTTGATTCCCCGGTGATGCGGGGTTCGATCCCCTTCGTTTGCTCGTCCGTGCACCGGTCCTGCAGAGGAGATATCCCCCGAGTCGAGGGGAGATCTCCTCCCCGAGCCCCCCCACCCCCCTTCCCTGCCTCGTGTGGGTGCCTCGGTCTGTGTGGGGGGGGGGGGGGGAAGAGGTGCAGAGGGATACGTGTCGCCCTCCAGTGGCCTCATCCCTCCCCCTTCCCTGCCCCACCTGAACCCTAAACCCCACGAAGGGGGTGCCCAGGGGCAAGGGACAGCGGACACGCTACGGGTCCAATCCACATCCACATCCGCGACCACGGCCAACGTCGCACGAGGGAGGAACCACCACACAGGTCCTCCACCACGCGAAGAATGGATCCTAGCAAAGGTGGACGGGTGAGGTGGTGATGGATGGGTGAACACGCATGTGCAACCGTCCGCGTACCTGCGAAAACAACCCCCAGGTCAAATGGATTCCGTCCCTCGAACGCCCACACCGAAGAACTGCAGACGCTCGTGCACGCCACCATGCTCCTGGAAGGCAGGAATGAGCTCCGCACGCCATCGATGGAACACACCAGACGTTTATTTCAGGCCCCGCTGCCTAGTATACCATGGACGCTTGACTCGGCGCGAGGTCAACCGTACCCGCATCGATGGGCTTCATCAAAAAGACCGTCAAGAGCTCAGATGTCATGCTGGCCATGTGAGGTAGCTTCTGAATCTTCTTCACCATGTCAGGTGCATTGTTCTTGTCAATCGCAACGAGCTTCTCGTTGATGGCCACCATATTGTCCATGTGCTGCTTGAACTTGGGGTTGTATGTGTCCAGGACTTCTGGGAAAATCCTTGCTGCAGTCTTGTTGGTCTCATGAATCACATGCATGTCAAACTCTGTGGTGTTCAGGCCAAGTGTTTCGTAGAAGAACTGCCTCTGATGGTCGTTCAGGTACATCGTCACGTACACAGATAAGCAGAAGAACCTTGACCAGAACCTTGCCTTCCAGTCATTCAGAAGCTGAGGGTGTGCTTTGAGGACAGCTGCCAAGAAGTCTCCATGCCTGTTCTCATCTTGACACCAGTTCTCGAAGTATTCGAAAAGAGGGTACAACTGGTACTGAGGGTTCATTTGAAGGTGCCTGTAGATGGTGATGTATCGCCAGTAACCAATCTTCTCCGACAGAAAGGTAGCATAGACAATGAACTTGGGGGAGAAGTAGGTGTAGGTCCTATTCTTCGTGAGGAATCCAAGATCTAGTGCAAGGTTGAAGTCGGAGAGAGCCTTGTTCAGGAACCCAGCATGACGGGCCTCGTCACGTGACAGCAGGACGAAAATCTCTGCAACAGCCGGATTGATTTTCTGTGGAGTGGCAGCAAACACATGCACACGTTAGTTATTTTTGTACCATTGGTTGGATACCACGGGCACGAATCCCATTGTCTGTTCTTACCTTCAGGCGCCTTCCCAGTTCCTTGTACAGGAGAAAGCCAGAGAATTCTGCCGTGCAGGAGCGCTCCAGGAACTCGATGAAGATCTTGCGAGTGTCGCCCTGGATGTTGTCCGCGGCTTTTTTGAAGGTCTCGTTGCGAACGAAATGGGTTTGGTTGTAGTCGTTCTTGAACTCCTGGAGGGAGGCCTCGATCTCGCTCATGTCGAGGTTTGGGTTGATTTCCAGGGAGAAGAGCTTTTCCATCTCTTCGAAATCGGTGGTGTAGAACCTGGGCGTGAGGATGTTCTCCTTGGCTGCCACCTTGACGCCTTTCCTCATGGTTTCGAATCCAGTGGTGTCATCGACCCCGGGGTTGGTGGCGCCCGCAGCTCCGATCGGACGGACTGCGCTCCTCTGGCATCGACCAAGACTGTTGGTTTTGTTAACGCGACTAGACACACGCGTGCGAGGTGCGAACATTCTCACTGCTCCAATGGAAGCCATGACTTCTCAATATTCGTTCCGTTGAGGTTCGAGTGTTTGGATCTCTGGCGCAGCAGGCGCTCCTGGTCCTTCCAGCGATGCTTGAACCCTGTGGTGGTTCACGTGGGCAATCGCAGGATTGCTGGCGATCGAAGGGCGGCTGGTACGTGCCGCAAGGCGCGCGTGGATGCTTCGACTCTGGAATTCTGTCTGCTGGAACGTCGGTTCCACCGAAGGAGTTTCGTTGAACCACCCGCGGTAATCTCTACAGTCGACATCTCTTGTCTCTGTGGACACGATGGGGAATTCCGCCCGCTCGCGATTGCGGACCAAAGGTCTTGCAACCGGATCGACCGCGAGACGGCCTCTGCGCCGAACGCCCTTTGCACCCCCGATATCCCTCATCCATCCAGTAGCTTTCCTCGATGGGTTTACTTGTACGCTCGAGGAAGCCAATCTTGCCCCCAAACCCGGGATCCATTGGGTCCGGATCCTGGGAGACCGGGTCATCGTCTTCCGATTGTCCGGTGCCGCTTCCCTTTCCTGGGTTCCTTTCAAAGGGACTCTCCTTTCGGCACCTGTTTCCCCCCTTGGACGTCCCTTTCCAGTTGGGTTCGGATCGGACACGAAGGGTCGGATAGCTTGCAAGACCGGTGCAGGCAATCCTTTGCACGTGAAGGGGAGAATGGAGATCTCCATCCCAGGTTTCGGATAGGGTTCAGGCTGAGGATGAGATCTACGTGTTGATGTAGTGGAAGGCGCTCTTGTGGCGTGGGATCCGTGCCTGCATGGATGCCGGCGGTACACGGAGGGACACGGGCAATCACCCCGGTTCCCACGTGGAAGAGGCAATGCGAATGCATTTGAGAAGGATGTCGAAACCTGTCCGGAATCCCACCTTGGGGACGTGTCGGAGAGGATCGAACCAGTGAAATATGCATTGCTACTCGATGTGTCCGTGTCCTCGTCCGTAGAAGTGCAGGTTTCACATGACCCTGCCGAAATAAGAACACCGTGGATAGTGCTGCTTCAACCCTTCCCATTGCACGAAGAACCTGTCTGCAATGCGCAGACGATACAGGAGCTTTCCAGTCAGTGACAAAGATTGGACCCTGGCGACGCTTTCTACGTAGACAATGGTGGTCTTTCCCATGCCTAGAAACCTGGCCACGAAACAGACCAAGCACAACGGGACGCATGTCCCAGGCCCATTGCAGAGGAGGAGCTCCGGTCTGAATCGAAACAACACAAATGCCGCTTCTGCTATGGAACGCAACGTGCTGTACACGCTCGTGAGGTAAGATTGTCCGACCTCCCTACTGCGAGAAATCTGCACGTAACGGGAATCGAAAGTTGCACCGCAGCTGTCCAAGGCACCTCTCGACGCGTGGCTGCCTTTGCACGTGCGTTCCACCTCCGCCTCGTGCATCCTCGCCTTCGCTTCGCTCAGCCTGTCGGTCCGTGCGCTCACGTAGCACCTGGGCGTGTACTTTGCAGGATCCAAACACGCGACCACCGCCAAGATCTCCGTCGTGTGTCCACCAGATCCCAACACCACCATCGTGCGCACGTTCGTCCTCGTCCAGGCCTCGCGCCTGCCCTTCAGAGACGCGATCCATCGCTTCAACACCGCCGCGAACGCAACCAAAACGATGCCAGTGGCGAAGCTGCCGAACGAAGCCGCTGGAAGCGATTCGAGGCGCATCCCACCCGCACCGCGGCTACGTAGCGCTCATTGCAACCTTCGAGAAACGGCAAGGCTCCCTTCCGAGCGAAGCACGACGTAAACGCACGCCACCTGCCGAGGAGGGAAGAGACGCACGTGTTCGCCGACGAGCCAGAGCGAGTGCGTCGCAATGGAACGAACCACTGTGCAGAACTCCAATTCGCTTCCAAGGAGACAAGATGGGAATTATTTATTGTCGTGAGACGGGGGATCTGGAGGATTTTGACTTCCTCCAACAAAGGCGGTGGGACATTCCCAATCCTCCGACATCATCGCGCCAATTCGATGCTTCAGAACATCACACTCGCCTGCATTGGGTCGTTCTGAACCCGAGTACAGGAAGGCACGGGCTTTCTTCTTGGCAATCCTACTGAACAACTCTGTCCACTGCAAAACTTCCAACTCGGACAGGGAAGCAATGTCCTGACCGGCAACAGTCACGGGGGGATCTACCTTCTTCTTGTCCCTCCATTTCCGTTTGTATGGCCGATTGCTCCTGCTTTTTTCCATGCCTGGGCTTGCATCCGTAAAAGACGCTTTGGAGAGCGGGAGAGTCCAATCCACTGGAGCAAGTTGGAGCTGCATCAAACAGTCATGATTGATTGTCCAGCATCTGCCTGGTAACCGATCCGCACACAGCCGAGCTTGCTCCGTAGTGATAGCAATCTCCTTTCCTTCCTTCGTGGTCCTCGCCCAAGAGAACAGCACAGAAAGGTACTCTGCCCAAGCATCGGATCCCCATTCCGGCCGCGGTGCATCCCCTAGTGCCTGATCCAAGAACTTCCTGATGGCATCTTCTTTCAAAACGTTGACAGATGCATCTAAAAGAGATTCCGCCTGGGGCATCAGCGTCATGAGTATCCGGACGAGCTGGCGCATGTTGTCCATAGGTCCCCTGCGCTTCGTGGCCGATCCAGGAGTTTTCAGGGACTGGTTCCCATCGTCGCTCCTTCCTTCCTTCGTGTCCATGTTTTCAGTGTCCAACTGACTACTTTTTATTATGTCTAGAACCGGGGAAGGGATATTCTGAAGATCCTGGGAAAAACATGTCTGTCCAGCTTCAGGTTGCGAAAAGACGGGCAGGTTCGGATCAAACTGTGTCAAGTCCTCAACTCTGAACTTGTTGCCTTCTTCTATCGAAGGTATTTGAAGATCGATTTGCGACAAGTTGACGTCATCGAATTCCGAGTAATGGATGTCCACTTCGTCTGCCATGACGCCGTGGCTTTTCGTCTCGTCTTCCTCTCGAAACCAGCCGGATCACGAGTCCGCTTGGAGGCAGTTTCGTTGATGCGACCCCTTTCCCTCGCTCCCTCTGTTCCACACGATGATTGGAACCCGAGGAATGTGCGGAACGAGCGAGCAAGTAGCGATTCTGTGCGCCAGGACGCTCGAGCCGCGTCACTGGGACATCTCTCGTGCGTCGATTCTTCCTCGACTCGTCGACTGCGAATCCCTTCCCAGGAAGGGATCCTTTTGTTGGGAAGAGAACCCCGATCCGAACCTTTTCAAGGGGAAAGCTTGTACCGGTCGACGCCCGAGGGTTCCCGCCAGCTTGGACCCTTCTGAACCGACACCAGGATACAGACACGGTTGCCATTCGACAGGAGGTTTGGTCGACGTCAAAGAATGCAATTTCCAGCGGTGCGTGGAATGTAGTTTTGCCGTCACAGATTGCACGTGGCATTGATGGAAGCAAGGATGACGAACAAATGCAGCACTTCAAGGAGGACGGTAAATGCCCCGGGCCTGCACCAGGACCCATCTCCCATCTGGTGATGCATCTTGAACGAGTTGTGGTTATTTATTTACGGTGTACTAAGGGATTCCAAAGCAGGATCGGTATAGTGGAAAACGCATGTCTGCTCAAGTCTTCTTGTGGACTGAGCAGCTATGGGATGTTGGCCCAGGTTTGTCTCGTTTATTCAAGGTCCAAAAAGTCAAAGCGCTTTAACATGGTCTCTTTGAGTCCGTTTGCTGCCTTCTCGGCCCTTCTAGCTTGTTGAATTTCTGGCACAGAAACCCGACGGAGCGTGTTCGGGATTTCCCTTTCAAGGTTCTTTGGCGAGGGCAGAGCGGGAAATCAGTCAGCCCACAGGTTCACTGCCAGGTCAAGCACGACCCGAACCGTTACGTTTGAACTCACCACCTCGCCCATGATGACGATGTTTTCACCACGTATGACATACACCCCTAAAGGTATATCCCCGTAGACGTCTTCGACAATGATCCGCTCGTAGGCACTTTCCAGAACCACGTTCGCTACAGGGCGGTTCCTCGTCAGCTGGCGGACGTCCAAGCGCACGAGCCGCATCCACGGATCGACTCGCATCGTCAGGAAACAGAGTTTGGCTTTCGTTCACGTACCAAACTGATCGAAGGATCGCAACACTCCTACGATCACACGCCCATCCCTCAGGTTCACCAGCACTTTCTCTGCGTCGTGCGATCGTTTACCGCGGTGAGCTTCCTCTCTCCGAGCACGCGCCTTCCGCATCGAAGCTTCATGTGTCAAGGTTTCGAGTACGCACTGTCTAATTCTTCCAGCATGGGTGGCAGCTGCAGCTGACGCGGCAATTGCTCCGGCGTCTCCATCGCCTCGATTGGACTTCCGGTCAGGGTTTCGCCCGTTTCAATCCCCATCTGTCTCCTTTGAAGTCAGATTCTGTCCGGTCAGCTCGGCTCGGTCGACTGATGATGGCTTCCTTTCGTACCCTTTGGAAGGGGAATGGATCCCCACCAGAAAGGCCTTTGGCAGATGGAGGAGCAACCACATCTTGTTTTTTAGGTTGGAGTATACAGCTTTCGGATTCAATGTGGATCCAGCCATGACGGTAGATGCAGGAAACACGAAGGAAAGGAGGGCATCGACAACTGCATCCGGCCATTCGTGTCCATCGCCCTGTCATCGGATGGATAGGGCCAATTGCAACCACTGCGCAGGCCCAGGATCACGCATTCCTAGCTCCCAAGTTCCACAGTGAAGGAACTGCATCGTCCCACGATCACATTCTCCTTGCCATCTCCAGCTGTCGATCGCCTTCCACCTGGGTGCACTCGACCGCCCCCAGTCCCGGGATCGATACCTAGTCTCGCCATATCGATACGTTGCGCCAAGGTATCGATGAAAGAAGCTGGTCCCGACCCTTGGTGGGAGAGGCGAAGTGGGGGAGGTCCTTCACCGAAACGGGAACAGTCTGCACCTGCGAGACCACCACTTGGTGCAGGATCGCGCAATGGAAGCCGCTCCGCCGCCTGCCCTCGTGGCCGCATCCGCAGCGGTGCTGGTATTCGCGTTGCTGCTGCTACTGGTGAAATCCAATCGTGGCAAAACGCAAAGTGCAGGCGCCGATAGGAAGCAGCCCGGTGATGGGAACAGGAAGACAGCGTACACCAAAGCGGAAGTGGCGAAGCACAACAAGACGGACGATGCGTGGATTATCATCGAAAATAAGGTGTACGATGTCACGTCGTACGTAGAAGAGCATCCGGGCGGCGATGCCATCCTCAGGCATGTAGGAGGCGATGCAACGGAAGGTTTCCACGGGTGCGTGCTGAACAAAGATACAACATGCGTGTGCCTGTGACGGTCACCGCGTTGAGATGTACCCGCTTGCTGTGAAATGTTGACGTGCTGACTCTTTCTTCGTCTTGCTTGGTGAATTCAGGCCTCAGCATCCAACCAGGGTGTATGACATCATCGAAGATTTCAACATCGGCGTGGTGGCAGAATCAGCCAAGGATCAATGATTCAAAGGGCCTTGGACGTTGTGTGGTGACCGGGGAGGGTCTACTGGCTGCCGAAAGTGAAAAGGCATGTGTTATGCTCCTATTTCTGGGCACCATGCTTTGGGACAAGGCATGGCCCCATTCGCTCCCACCCACAACTCCCGACGAATTGGTGCTGTGAACAGGGCTTACCATCCTGTTGCAAATACTCCAGCGTATTGCAAGAAGTCTGCTACAGTTCTTGCACGTGAAATTCATTTTTCAATGCCATTGACTATGCAAATATTGCGTGCGTTGTTGTGTGCTTTCCCGTTGTAGCACAAGATCCCTCATAAGCGTCACTCCCTGAGCTATTGATTGAATGTACGACTTGGTGGTGCGCGGGCATCACATGTAAATTCTTGAGTGGGAAAACAAGCTTATCAAAAGAACGAAAAATTATTTCTTTACTAGGTTGAGTTGACGGATACTGTTTGCGTTCAAAATTTGTGACCAATGGATTCTTTCGAGCAAGCATGCGCTAAAAATCCAAGCGCATTGTACATGAAGGCGACACCGTTTTAATATGCGTCGTATGGTGGTGTGACCACATGGAAGAGTCAAGTAAATGTCCGGAGGCCTCGCACCGCACAACAATATACGCTTCTTTAGAATGAAAGTCGATTGTAAAAGTTAGGAACACATGTACCTGGTTTGATCATGCTTCAAGTGCCGATGGCTTATCAACCAAAGAGCTGGGTGGATGTTCCGATTCGAAAGACAAAGCACTATTTTTCGACCACGATTAGTGCTAACCCGACACGGCGCTTTAACTTTTCCGAGGATCAATCCCTTGCCATCTTGATGCGAGCCACCAAATCCGGTGAAGATGTTGTAAGTTGCGTAAACATGTGGAATTTTCATGGAGTACATGAAAAAGTCCCCACCATAAACAATGTACAAAGGAGTGCGAGATTCCCAAGTGAACCATATCATCGGTGGTTTGGAGTGACTGATGAACCACGCATGGGAATTGTATTGAAAATGCACCGAAATGTTTTCGATATGGTAAACCCCGGATCTCCACGTCAAGTGAATCCTCGCGGCACATTCGATCCCATGGACTCCCAGCGGACCAGTCACGGCACAATTTGCGCCTTCTTGGCGGTATGTCCCCTTTCTCGTGGCACCCCTCCCATGCATTCAAAACATTGTCGAGTTGCACCAGACCATTTTGATTGGGATCCAAACCTCCGACCTTATGCATGGTCCGATGCACGCATTGCTTTTGGTTGCGAGTGATGACGGCATGCTTCCATGCACACCTCTTCGGGCCGGTCCTTTCGGGTGTGGCAACCTTGGTTCGAACCCGACACCTTCCCGGTTCCATCGACCATTCGATCGGGGAGAAACGCCGGTCTACCCGATGAAGCCTTCGGTTTCGCTGTCCTTCGCTGCCATCGGTGGTCGGCGGCGAGCATGAAGCGCACGCGTCGCGACGAACGCACGCGCGCCTTGCCGCGTTCTGTGGCGTTGGAAGTCGCAGAAGAGGATGGAAAGGACCCACGTGCATCCAGAAAAGGCGTCTTGCAGCTCGCCATGCGACGAGAACGCCGCAAACGGGAAGGGAAGGGACGCCTGAAGCGTCGACACGCTGACAGCAAAAGCAATGTGCCTCAAGCACGTCAAAAGAAAGGAATTGTCCAGATTCCGAAAGATTTCGTGAAAAGAGATAGGCCTAAAGGGACAAAGCATGTGGATGGGACGACACGCACGAAGAGCGAAGCCGTCAGAAGGGAGAAATCAGGGAAGAGGAAACGAGACGAGAGTACAGCAGTGGTTGGCGAAGATCGAAAGCCAACGAACTTTGAACTATACCTTGAACAGGATGGAGTGGACGTCAAAGGTTCAGGAAAGAACCCGGAGGTGGAATTTCAGGAAAAACTCGCGAAAAAATTGGGCAAGAAAGGGAGCAAGGGACCTAAAGACGGCTTGGACGATCTGCTGGAAGGCATCGTTCCCACAGGAGAAAGTGCGTCGTCGCAAGGTAAGATTGACAACGAAAGGGGAACGGCATCCGCCGCTTCGGATTCAGAAGATATGTCACCATCAAGCAAGGGTTCAGAAGAGTCCGAAATGGAAAGTTTTGACGTTCCATCGTCATCCGAACGAGAGGATGAAGGGAACGAAGGTGACGAGCCAGAGAGGATATACATCCCTCCGGCCATCCGAAAAAAAGCTATTCTTGAAGCAGTTGACGAAAAAGAACAGAAAGAAAATCTAAAAATCTCTCGACAGATTAGGAGTTCACTCAATAAACTAGCAGAATCCAATGTCATGCAAACAGTTGAGGAAGTCGCAGGTGTAGTACATGAATTGGGGCGTGGGCGGGTGTATGAAGTGACAGCTTCAGAATTGATCAAGTCGCTAATAGATGGACCACTTGCTTCTCCGCTCTATTTGACTGTAATGGCTTGCTTTGCAGGTGGCTTATCTGCAACATGCCGCTCTTCAGAGTTCTTAGCTATCCTACTATCAAAGGCTGCCACGTCAATCAAGGAGCTGCATAACAAGCCAGAGATTGAAGACAGAACCCGGCCCTTCCACAACCTCAACCTTCTAGTGTCCAAATTGTTTCAGGTAGGGGCAATTGACTGTGGATTGATTTATGGTCTTCTTGACGAATACAAGCAGAACTTTGATGATTCTGACATTTCTTCAATTCTTCAGCTATTGAAAGATTGTGGAATCGAACTTAGGTCAGCTGATCCCAGGAAAATGAAAGACTTCGTTCTCAGCATTCATGAAAGGGCTGCGTTAGCTAGGGAAGATTCAGGGCTTTCAAAAAGAGCTGAGCTTATGCTTGAGACAGTATGCGCTGTTAAGAACAATAAACTATCCGTTGCAGGTGGGAAAGCCAATGTCCAACCCACATCCCTTGTGAAGTCATTGAAAAAGTGTGGATTAGATGACTTCCAAATAAAGGGAATTCCTTGGGGCAAGCTTACAGCTGAGAAGAAGGTAGGTTTGTGGTGGCTTCCTTCTGCTGGGGAGGGGGACCTGTCTGCATTGGATGACCGGGGAATGGAAGGTGTGAGAACGGTCTTGAAGGACAATCATGGATCTGAATTGCTGAAGTTGGCAGCAAAGCAGCGAATGAACACGGACGTTCGACGTGCTATATTCTGCGTCATTATGGGAGCGGAAGATTATGTCGATGCGTTTGAGAAGTTGCTTCGGCTTCCTCTGAAGGGCGTCCAAGAACGAGAGATCATTCGTGTCCTGGTGGACTGTTGCCTGCACGAGTCCGTCTACAACGGGTACTACGGGGTACTGGGAAATAAGCTTTGTCTGTCAAGCCAGAGCCATAAGTTTACCATGCAGTATTGTATATGGGATCATCTGAAAGCTTTGGAGACTATGGACGTACGGAGGTTGGGCAATCTTTCTCACCTACTCCTGTATCTCATCCGCCGTGGGGGGATGTCCTTGTCTGTTTTGCGTGTTGTGGATTGGAAGGACCCCATTTCGATGTCCGAGAAGTCGATTCTTTTTCTGCGTCTGGTGCTTGAGAATCTGTTGCTTTCCTCAGACGATGTCGAGCTGAAGAAGCTCTTTGGGCGTTTGTCGGAGCAGCCTGCGTGTGTTGGTATGTGCGAAGGCCTGTCCACGTTTCTACGCTCTCACATGCAAAGGTGTCTTCCTAGCCACCAGTCCAAGGAAGGTATGGAGCACCAGCTCCTTCGGAAGAAGCGGTTGGTCCTGTCTACACTCTCTCACGAGAGCCACCATTTGTAGTTGTTGTTGAGACACGGACAGGTTTCTGTCCCATGGCACCACTCCATGGTCCTCCTTTCGCCCTTGGAACCGGACCGACCCGATCGATCCCGTTTCGAATGGGATCGTTGATAAGGAACCGAACCGGTTCCATCCTGGGTTCGTCCCCCATCGTACCACGTGTTGCTTCGAACCGTCATGCCGATGCGCGTCCAGTCGCGTCCACGTTTCCATCGAGGCGCGCCTTCCGCGTCCACGAGGCGCACCAAGGCCGCCTGGGACCGCGTGGAAGCGAAGGAAGACGTGTGCAGCGGCGCGGTCGTCGCTCGTCGGACCTGGAAGGCCGTGGGCGCTTGCGCACGTGTCGCAGCGGCGGCATGGAAAGCGCGCACGAAGGCGTCCCAAGACGAAGAGGTCGCCATGGCCGTCAAACAGGCGTGCGTGGAGATGGCGCCGAGTGGCGTGAAACTCGCCCAGGCGCTCGCTTCTCGTGCCGACCTCGTGGGAGACCGCTTCGCACTTCGGCTCGGCGAACTGCAAGACGCCGCACCTCCATTCCCGTCGGACGTGGCGCGTCGCATCGTCGCAGAAGAGCTCGGAAAATCCGTGGAAGACGTCTTCGCGTGCTTCGAAGACGTGCCGATCGGTTCTGCATCCATCGCACAAGTGCATCGAGCGGTGTCGAGAGAAAACGGGAAGGTCCTGGCGGTGAAAGTGCAGCGTCCGAACGCGTCGCAAGACGCCATGGCCGACGCGGCGATGCTGAACGGAGCCGCAAACCTCGCGAGGAAGCTGTTTCCGAAGAAAAAACGCGCTCGAGTGGTGCAGGAACTCGCACAACTCGTCGGAGACGCACTGCAGTCCGAGCTGGACTTTCGAAACGAAGCCAAGAACGCCGCTGCTTTCGCCACGGCGCACGAAGGAATTCCGTTCGTGCGCGTGCCGCGAGTGGTCCAAAGCACAAGACGCGTGCTCATCTCCGAATGGATCCAAGGATGGTCGCCGACCGAGCTCCTCGCCGCCGCAGGATGCGAAGAGAAACTGGAACAGCTCGTGCGAATGGGTGTCGCGTGCCAATGCGCCCAACTCTTCGATACCCGATTGATGCATGCGGTGAGCTTCCGTCCGAACCTATGCAACGAACACGCACGCAGTGGACGAATGCCAGACCTGCGGATGGGATGGAAACGGACACACACATGTGGCACATCACTAGTGGAGTTGCGAAGACGATTCCGAGACGACGTGGCTGACAATGGAACGAGGCTGACCTCGAATGCACCGCTTGTTTTCTGGTGTCTGCGATGTCCGAACCGCGCCACGAACGAAATCCACGAACTGTCCAAACAGGACCCCCACCCTGGCAATCTACTCTTCACGGAGGACGGGTATCTAGCCTATCTTGACTTTGGACTCCTGCTGGATGTGCAGAAGCATCACTCGCAAGCCATGCTTGCTGCGCTTGTGCACGTTGTAAACGAAAACTGGATCGAACTCGCAAATGACCTGGCCAATATGGATCTTCTTCAGCCCTTTACAAATCGCACAGAGCTTGCACAAGATTTGAAGACCACCATAAAGGGCAAGAGTGAAACGCTTGCCGCTGACATACAACTCGGAGCTCTTGCTGCAGCGCTGGTGCAGCTGGCTATCAAGTACAAGTTTGAACTCCCTCCCTACTACTCTCTGCTTGTGCGTTCACTGGGAATGCTGGAAGGTATTGCACTATCCGTAGATAAAGATTTCAAAATCGTGTCTGCGGCATACCCTTACATTGTACGTCGTTTGATCTTCAGCGAGGACAGAAAGGACCAATTGCTCTTGAAGGAACTGATTCTGGACGATTCAGGGAATTTGAAATCGAGTGTGGTAGAGCTATTGCAACGATACTTAGAGAAAGATACGGTGGCTGGAAGCAGCCAAAGCAGATCTGTGGCTACATGTTGGTTAGAGAAGGAGAGAGCATGGGGCATCGAGCTTGTTGCAATGGAGATGGATGCACGTAACCTGGTGAGTGCTTTGGACAAAGTACCTATTATGTATGTAAGGCAATTTTTGACACTTGTGGTTCCTTGGAAAGGAATAAGGACAGGATCCAGGGGTGGACATGCCCGAAAGAGGTCATTTGAGCTGGTCAGGCCAATTGTGTTGTCTTGCATTCAAAAAGTATGGCAAGAATCAAAGTGGTTGTGGGTTGTGGGAGGATTCAAGATTTTTTCAATGTGGACAAGAAGCATTGCTTCAACGCTTGGAGAATCGTTATTTTCATTTATTGCACGGGCACTCACATTAAAGAAGCACAACACTAAAACGTTAGCAGTTGCTTGAGTCATGCACCACCGCCCAAGGCTAAGGAGGTGCAGTAGACTTGGTCGGAAGAGCAGAAGACGCTCTTGTCAAATAAAGTTGGGGAGACCAAACATGGTAGGGTTAAACTCTGTCAGGCTTTTCAAAACAACGTCTGCGGTTTGCATATCTTTGTCCATCCTTTCATCTGGTACCATAACTACCTTCATGCCTGCAGCTCTCGCTGCCTGAACTCCTGCCGGTGCATCCTCGAAGACTAGCACTGTCTCAGGGTGAGGTTGGGTCTCGAAGAGTGAGGCTGCCTTCAGGAATATGTCTGGCTGTGGCTTACCTTCATCGACCATGTCCCCTGTAACAACGTGTTGAAAAAGAGAAAAAAAATCCTGGTGGTTTGTGGTTTTCAAATCGTAGTATATCTTTTTGGAGCTTGTTGCCACGGCGATAGGTATGTTATTTTGGTGTAGGTGACGCACCAACTTCTCTGCTCCGGGCATGAGCGAAGCTGTAGGGAACAGTTTGTTCAAAGTTTGATCCCTCAATTCGAGGAATTCTTGGGCGGTGATTTGTCCTGTCAGGCCGACCTCCCGAAGAAGTAGCTCCGTGGCTTCCACTGCTCTCATGCCCATCATCTTGGCCTTGTGTTCGAACGTGAAATCTTTTCCGTAGTTGGAAAGCACACCTTGCAGTGCGACGGTGTAGAAATCTTCCGTGTTGAGCAAAAGCCCATCCATGTCGAACAAGACATGGGTGACTTGGCCGTGGGTTGCATCGTTCATTGCAGGAACTCGCCTTTCTATCGTATCCGCTCCTCCTTCTTGTTCCTGGCGAGAGCTCGCGGTCTTGTGCTGCGCCTCTCCCTTGCAGCAAAGCAGGTAGGAGGCGTCGATGGAGTCGAACCCAGTGCAAGTGGATCGATGGTGCGTCAACCACCAGCCGACACCCAGTCTCACCTTGGACCTGGCAGTGGTGTCCACCACCTCTCCCTGAAGGGAATGGGACGTGTCTGGATCGGTGAACCGTGGAAAGGTCGGTTGGTCCCCCCTTGGATGGGGTTGTGTGTCCTGGACAATCTTCTGCCTACACCAGGATGCCTCGAACAACACAAGTAATGGCGTTCCCAGGGCAAACGGATAGGATGCATCTAGGTGCGTTGCAGCGGATGATCCATCGCCATCCACTGCGTGCAATTGCTTCCCAGCAGGATCTCGTTCCACCAACGGTGCCATCCAGGGCCTGGTGTGTCGGATTCCCTTCCATCCTCCAATCAATGTACCAGGTTCAACCGTTTCCAAGGAAAGGTGAACTCAGGACCAAAACTGGCGGGAACCCCATCCGGTGGAAGTCGACGCCTCGGATTCCAGCGCGGAAGCCGTGTTGCGAAACGGTGCGTGAAGCGACTCCGAGGGAACAATCCGGATCGACCCGAGGCTTGCAAACGCTTTTCCCGACACTAGGACACGATGCCGGAACTCCCGGAGGTAGAAGCCGCGCGTAAAAGGGTGCACTCGACCTGCCTCGGCCACGTCATCGCCCAGGTCGAGATCGTGGACGATACCAAGGTGTACGACAACGAAACGCCAGAAAATGTCAAGAGGATGGTCGTCGGCAAGAAGATCGTGGGAACCCAGAGGAAAGGCAAGTACTTTTGGTTAGAATTCGACGCAGGGCCTTGCCTCATTTTCCACCTGGGCATGACCGGCAACATTTCCATAGACGGCATGCCTTCCCACAAATACAAAGGGTTCAAGACGGATTACGAAACTTGGCCTCCAAGGTTCTGGAAGATGCACATCCTTCTCGACAACGGTGTCAAGCTTGCGTACACAGATCCGAGAAGGTTCGGAAAGATAAGAATAAACCAGGAACCGAGACTCGAAGCACCCATCAACAAACTTGGCTTTGATCCTTTGCTGGAGATGCCCAAGCTCAAAGATTTCATTGAAATGATGCCCGATAGAAAGGCACCCATCAAAGCGGTGCTACTGGATCAGACGTTCGCGGCTGGAATTGGGAACTGGGTGGCGGACGAGATCCTCTATCAGTCCGGCATCCATCCTGAACAACCTTGCCACAGCTTGAACACGATGCAGATGACACTCATGCACACGAAAATCAACGAAATAATCACGAAAGCATGCAGTTGGGATGCAGATTACAAGGAATTCCCAGAGGATTGGATCTTTCACCACCGTTGGGGCAAGCAAGCGGGGGCCAAGGTCGATGGCAAGTCCATCACTTTCATCACTTGTGGGGGGAGAACAACGGCCTATGTGCCTTCGCTTCAGAAGAAGACGGCGCTGACCTCGAGGAAGGCCGCAGCCAGGGATGTTCCTGCACCAGTCCTGAAATCTGAGGGTGCACAAGGTCCTACCAAGGTGGACCTCCCCAAGACCGCGGCCCAGAGCAAAGTGTTGAAAAGGAAGATGGCGACAGAAGCTCCACCGCAAAGCAAACCTGCTTCAAGGGTGACCCGATCTCGGGTGACTCGTTCTTCGACCAAAGCCATGGCCATTGCCACGTGCATGTGAATTCTCTTGGATACTTCTCTGCCACCATTCTCCAGCTCCTTATCTTCCTGGTCCACCGGTCCGGCCTCCCTTTCAAGGGCGCGTTTCATTGGAAACGCCTCCCTTTTCGAACCCGGATCGTGGATCGACTTCCAGCCTGGCACCACTCGGGTGCACGGATTGGTTGCACCACCGCTTCCGCTGGTGCAGACGACACACGTGCGTGCGCCAGGCAACCTCGCCACTTGGGTCAAGGAGGATCCAAGACGCACGAGTGGCTCGCCAGAAGCAAGGTGGGATGAAAGGGGGACAGAAGAAGGAACGGCAAGGTGCGTGGTGTGGCGAAACGTCCTTGAATAGGCGGTCACACGGAAATAGAGGTTGGACGTTGTCCTCCGACGTGCTGCGCCACGTCCGTCGGTGCTGACTTGTGCTTGTTGACGCGCTACAGGGCACTGGCTGCCGTTTGTGGCGGGTGGCGTGGCGGCTGTGACGTCCAACCTCGCCGTGTATCCCCTCACCACGCTGGTGACGCGCATCCAGTCGGGAAGAAAGTGAGTTGCATCCTGCGATCCGGGACGGATGGCCTATGCATCCATCCGCACGCTCGTTGCAAAGGCTGGCATCCTTCGTTTCGACACGGTGTCTGACGTGTGAGGACGTGCGCGGGATCGGTTGCAGGGATCTGTTCGCAGGTGGTGTGCGTGGTTTGTATCGCGGGGCTTGGTCTTCGTTTGGTTCCGTTCCTTCATCGGCAGTGCGACAGTTCGCCAAGGAGTTCTCTCGTGAGATGCTATCCAAGGCAAGGTTCATGATACCTGCCCAAGTGCAGGTGCTGTCTGGTGTGGCAGGTGCAACCGCCGCCTGCGTCGTGGTTGTACCAAGGGAACTCATTCGAAAACAGATGCAAGTCGGAGGTGGAGACGGAACGATGTGGCAGACTGCCAAATCTATCGTAGGCAAGCGTGGGGGTTTGGGTTTGTTCCAAGGTTGGCAGGAGACCCTCAGTCGCGAGATCCCATTCTTCGTCATCAATTTCTTCATCGTTGACCTGTTGAAAGAGAAGCTGGAGTTGAAATCGGGCAGGCAGCCCAACACCCAAGAGCTGTTTTGCTCGGGTGCATTGGCGGGTGCGGTAGCGGCTGCAGTCACCACACCTTTCGACGTGATCCAGACGGTCAAGATGACCAACGAGGCCTACGCAGGACGCAGTGCACTGGCCACTGCGGTAGCGCTCTCGGCACAGAGGGGTCCCAAGGCACTCTTCACGGGTGCCAAGCTGCGCGTGGCTGCCGTAGCTCCTTTGCATGCCGTGTGGTGGATGGTGTACGAGCTTTGTTTGCAGGCTGCCAACTACCGCACCCCGGTGTATCCATCTTCGGAGCCAATCGATTCCGCTCCGGCCCTGAAGGGGCGTGTTTGAGAATAAATGGGACGTGCGCTGGGTCCTTCGATTGCAACGATTCTTCGTTGATTTACCCACCTGATTGGCTCTCCCCTTGGTACCACACCACGACGTCCACGTGGGTCTCCCTGTCCAGCTGACGTGTCCGGTGACGTGTCGGAAGGGTCCCCGCCCACCCCCAAAAAGGGGGGCATACAAGATCCACCCGTTCTTCCCATGCCCCCCTTTTCACGTGGCTCTGTCGGTCCTTCCGGAATCCTCTCGAACCGTCCTCCACCGCCGAGGATCCTACCCCCCTCCCCTGATCCCCATTTCACAACTGTCCCGTCCCCCACCGGGGGGAGACGTGTCACAACCGTGTGGTCCCTCACGAGGGGGATCCACGCGACCGAGCTCGGTTCACTTGTCGATGCGACACGTGTGGCAACGGTGCTGCGAACGTGTGCTGCGATTGCAAGGCGCACACGAGATGGCCAGAGCCTTCCAGAACTACCGAGGGACGTGCACGAAAGAAACCAACCGATGGACGAAGCTTGGACGGAGAGATGCATCCTGGAAGACGCACGCCGTCGCGAATGCGACGGTCGGAGCCAGGAGGACCTACCTGAACGATGCCTTCCGAAACACGGCACTGCAACATGCAAAGACCGGAGCAGGATCGTGCAGGAGGAACTTCGCGGCAAGAGCAGCCGCAGGGGGTGGAGGGAAACAAATCTCGCAGAACGACTTCACCGAAAAAGCGTGGCAGGCGATCCTGGGAGCCCCGGAAGTCGCCAAGCAATACCAGAACCAAATCGTGGAAACGGAACACATCTTCAAGGTACTGCTTGAGCAGAGGAACGGTCTCGCCAGGAGAATCCTCACCAAAGCTGGAGCAGATAATTCCAACCTGCTGGATCAGACCGATGCCTTCATTCGCAGACAGCCCAAAGTCACAGGAGACAGCTCACAGGTGCTGGGCAGAAATCTTGAATCTTTGGTGGACAATGCAAGGTTGAGAGCCAAGGCCATGGAAGACGAATTCGTGTCCGTGGAACACCTGCTGCTTGCGTTTTTGGACGATGCGAGATTCGGGACATCTTTGCTGTCCAAGGCTGGCATCACTCGGGAGAAACTTGAAGATGCCGTGAAACAGGTTCGGGGCTCGAACAAGGTCACGGATCAAGATCCAGAATCCAAGTATGAGGCCTTGACCAAATACGCCAGGGATCTCACAGAGCTGGCGAAAGATGGAAAGCTGGATCCGGTCATCGGACGAGATGATGAGATTCGAAGGACCATCCAAATTCTGTCTAGAAGGTCGAAAAACAACCCTGTGCTGATTGGCGAACCAGGCGTGGGAAAGACAGCCATTGCAGAAGGGCTTGCTCAGCGAGTTGTGGAAGGGGATGTCCCCGCAAGCCTGCTTGGTCGCAAAATTATGGCTCTGGACATGGGAAGCCTCATAGCTGGAGCGAAATTCCGTGGCGAGTTCGAGGACCGTCTCAAAGCTGTGATGAAAGAGGTTCAAGACAGCAGTGGCAAGATCATCCTCTTCATAGATGAAATCCACACTGTGGTGGGAGCAGGAGCAACACAAGGGGCCATGGATGCCAGTAACCTTCTCAAGCCGATGCTGGGGAGGGGTGAATTGAGGTGCATAGGTGCAACCACACTTGATGAGTACAGACAGTACATTGAAAAAGACCCAGCGCTGGAGAGGAGGTTTCAGCAGGTCTATGTAGGCCAACCAAACGTGCAAGACACAGTGTCCATACTGCGTGGGTTGAAGGAAAGGTACGAGCTGCATCATGGGGTGAAAATATCAGACAGTGCCCTCGTGGAAGCTGCTGTACTCTCAGATCGCTACATTGCGGACCGTTTTCTACCTGACAAAGCCATTGATTTGGTGGACGAAGCAGCAGCAAAACTTAAAATGGAGATCACTTCCAAGCCTTTGGTGCTGGATGAAATAGATAGGAAGATCCTGCAGCTAGAAATGGAGAAGCTCTCCTTGTCAAAGGCAATGCCAAGCGATCGCTCGGCAGCGAACCGACTTCAGAAGCTCGATACGGACCTAAATGTTTTGAAAGCTGATCAAAAGCTTCTCGCTGACAAATGGCAAGCCGAAAAAGGAGCAATGGACAGAATTCAGAGCATCAAGGGTGAAGTTGATAGGGTGAATATCGAGATCCAGCAAGCAGAGAGAGACTATGACCTGAACAGGGCTGCTGAATTGAAGTATGGCTCTCTGTTGCAGCTTCAAAAGCAGCTTGAGGAGGCCGAGGCAAATCTGGCAAATGCGGAGAAGGAAGGGGGGAGCATGCTCAGGGAGGAAGTGACTGAAGATGACATATGCGAAGTGATTGCAAAGTGGACCGGCATCCCAGTCGCGAAGCTTAGACAGACTGAAAAGGACAAGCTTTTACACTTGGAGGACGAGCTCCACAAACGCGTTGTTGGACAAAACGAAGCGGTCACATCTGTGGCTGAGGCGATCCAGAGGTCAAGAGCTGGTCTTTCAGATCCTGGAAAGCCTATTGCTTCGTTCATGTTTCTTGGGCCAACAGGAGTGGGCAAGACCGAGCTTGCAAAGAGCTTGGCGTCGTTTTTGTTTGATACAGAAGAAGCCATGGTGCGGATAGACATGAGTGAGTATATGGAGAAACACAGCGTTTCGAGGTTGGTTGGTGCTCCCCCCGGTTATGTTGGGTTTGAGGAGGGTGGCCAGCTTACTGAAGCAGTTCGGCGCAGGCCTTACACGGTAATTTTGTTCGACGAGGTGGAGAAAGCACACGCGGACGTTTTCAATGTCCTTCTGCAGGTACTGGACGACGGACGTGTGACAGATTCCCAAGGGCGCATGGTGTCCTTCACCAATGCAGTGATCATATTCACATCGAACCTTGGTTCTTCATACCTGTTGGATGCTTCTCCCAACGACGGCCTGGAGGACCAATTTTCTGCTTCGGCGGCTCAGGAGGTTGCCAAGGAGCGCGTGATGAACGCTGTCCGGGCGCACTTCCGACCCGAGTTTGTCAACCGCGTGGATGAGTTTATTGTGTTTGAGTCGCTGAAGAGGAGCCAGATCCGCAAGATCGTGGACATCCAGCTCGACCGGGTGAGGAGGCGCTTGGCAGAGCGTAAGATGAGTTTGGACATCACGGATGGGGCGGTGGACTTTTTGGCCGATGCAGGTTACGATCCAACCTTTGGTGCTCGTCCGGTGAAGCGCGCCATCCAGTCCCAGTTGGAGACCCTCATTGCCAAGGGCATCTTGCGCGGTCAGTTTGAAGACGGGGACACGATCCAGGTGGATCTGGCGGACGATCCACCACACTTGGATTTGCGCAAAGGTTCATCACCAGACTTGGCTTCCTTGGTGGGTGCATCCTAGACTACCCTTGGGTACCCGGACGTGGTGTACTTTTCCATCCTTTCCCCTGTACATACATCTGTTCGTTCCATCCCACAAGCATCTGATCCGGACGTGTCGCATTACAAGCCGCCATTGGTGCATGGAACGGGAAGGAAACGCGTCGCCACCATGTCGCGCGGCGTCTTCCAACCCATCGGTGCGTCCACGTGCGAGTGCCGAAACACGGGACGTGCGAGGATCGGACACGTGGGATGCGAGGACGTGGCGCTGACGCGTGCGCGCGTGGGATGGGACCGACGGACGACACCGTCCACGCGCAGGTCAGAAGCGACTCACCAACGTCGCCGTGGTGCGTTACAAGAAAGGTGGCGTGAGGTTCGAGATCGCATGCTACAAAAACAAAGTGTTGAACTGGAGGAACGGCGTCGAAACCGACCTGGACGAAGTGGTGCAAACCACCAGCGTCTTCAGCAACGTCTCCAAAGGCGTCTTCGCCAGCCAAGAAGATCTCCAGCGCGTCTTCGGGACGACGGATCAAGTGAAGGTCGTCAAGATCATCCTGCAGAAAGGAGAACTGCAGGTCTCCGACAAAGAGAGAGAACTCGAATATGCCACGCTTTTCAAAGACGTAGTGTCCATTGTGGTGGACAAGTGTGTCAATCCAGAAACGCAGAGACCGTATCCTGCAGGCATCGTGGAAAGGACCCTGAAGGACCTGCACTTTGCTTTGGACCCCAAGAAGACGGCCAAACAACAGGCGATGGAAGCCATACCGTTGATACAGAAGGTGTTCCCCATCGAGAGAGCCAAGATGAGACTCAAGCTGGCCCTGCCCAAGGCATACCACGAACCATTCCATGAACTCGTCAACGCAGAAAATGCCAGGCTCGAGCGGGAAACGGAAGCAGACGAAGGCACGGCATTCACTGTGTTGATCGACCCAGGAAGCTTCCGAAAATTTGATACTTTTGTTCACAAACAATCAAACGGAAAAGGGAAGCTCGAAGTCCTCTCCTTGGCCGTCGTGCAGGAAGGAGTCTCCGATGTACATGTGCTGGAAAAGGATTTGAAATCGCTGCATCTACGACCGAAATCTGAATTGCAAGACAGAGACAGTGAAGGACATGACACTGCTGAACCGGTGAAAACATCTTCCGGCACAGGGACAAAGGGCAATGCAAGCAAGAGGTGCGCTACTTGTGGTGCAGCTTTTGAGGATGTAGGAAAGTACAGAGAGCATTTCAAAAGTGAATGGCACAAGCACAATTTAAAGAGAAAGTTGAAAGGACTTCCACCAATAAGCGAAGAAGAAATCGAGAACGACCCGCTCATACAAGAAGAAAGACAGGACTATGGAGTGTTCTGACAAACTTTATTGGGACTGCAGCAAAAGAGCGACGCTACTTACGCACGCTGGATGAAACCTTCATCCGTCTCTTCATGAGCCTTTGCTTCTCCTTCTCTTCTTCTTTTTCTAGTTGGGATGGCGTCATCTTTGCACGTTCTTTTGCTCTTTGCTCGGCCTTTTTCTCCCTCAAAGCAGCCAATCGTTCTTGTTCGGCAGATTTGGTCTCCTTCTCTTTCGCTGCTGCACGATGCTTGAATGATTTTTGCTTCGCATGCTGGCTAAGGTTGTACAATCCTACAGCATCAATCACCACAAATGCCAGTTGCATTAATGGCTCAAGGCTGTTCATCTTTGATGCTGGTGGCAGGAGGAACTTAAATCGAATTACCTTCTTATGAGTGGATCCAGGGAACTGATCCGAAATATGAATGAAGGCAAGATGCTTGAAAAGGTCTTGGTCTTTCATCGCCGACAAGATATGGCATGCAAGGCCATTGTCAAATATTCCTCCTGTAGAAATGATTTCAGAGGCAGAAGTCAGCAAATCGAGGCCAAACCTTTTTTCCTTCGTAGTAAAAAACGCACGATGTCTTGTCTGATCAGGCCCTCATTCGAATGTAATTATCCGCATCTGATTCTCTTGGTATAGCGTATATTATTGACTAAACTAATCACAGGGCTGCGAAATGATGCAATTGCACCTGAGCGCACGTACCGAAAGTTTCCTTAAATTCTGCAATGGCACAAAAGCCCTCTTCAGGCCAGAACATTCTTTGTTCTGCGGGAATATCAACAATGGAAGCAAACTCATTCAAGTCCTTCTGTTCCTTGTGAAGCTTCGTAGCGAATTTCCGTTTAGCCACTGCAAAGACAAAGTCATCCATGCATTCATCGTTCATGAAGACATCCAAGGTGATGGTATCCGTGCTCGGGTACAGTATCGAGGTCACGATCGATACCAAATCCTGCCTGGGCTTCAATTTTATAAAACCATCCATGCTCTCACAAAAGCGTCTTCCTGAAGCGTAGAATCTATACTCGTGAGGAGATTCTTTCAGGAGGACCCCGCCTCCCTCTTCTTCTCCGGTGTCCAAGCGGCTAAAGTTTTTAACCACGACGCCCCCACCGAGCACAAACTTCTTGGCCCATGCTTTTGCAATACCCAAGTTGTGGCGTTTGCCAAGGATATAAACGGTTGTCGCTGCGAGTGCATATAGCAGCACACCCAATTCTACATACAGAGCTTTAGGGTTATTTTGAAGGGTGTCTGTGAGGCCTTGGATCATTCTACCGATCCATTGTCCGAGCGAAGAAGGTACGGCAACGCCCTGCAACCACGAAGGTTCACCGCACACGATTGGACGAGGAATCGGTCAGCCTTTCCTTCCCTGCACGAATCGTGATTCGTTCGCCATCCGACGCCAGTCTCACCTCCGATCTTCGTTCTCCGAGGACGGATCCATCCCCCAAGGCTGCCGTTTTTCGCCCGTGCGTCGCATCCACGCGATTGTGGCACGTCCAATTGCTCCGTCAGTCTCTTCAACGCACACGTCTTGTCCTTTCTTCCTTTGGGAAGCTCTTGTTTCGTTCCTCTCCTGTTTCCGTTCTTCTTACCACCTGACACGGCCAGCACCAGTCCCCAAGCCATGGCGAACGAGCAAGGACGCGTGCAAGTCATGGCACCTCCAGTCTTCCGTCTCTTCTTCAACAACGATGCAGTCGAGGTGCAAAAGGCGACTTGCGCTTGTTGTTCCAGTTCCGAACGAAGAAGGAATCGGATGGATTTCGTTCCTGCACCAAAGGACCCGAAACCTCCCTGACGAACGCTCTCGACGGTCCATGGACCGCAAAGACAGACGGTCCAGAAGGGTCCACGAAGCCAGCCAGGGGAGGACAGTTGTGAGCGGGTTGTGAACGTGGGAGGATCGACGTGGTGGACGCCTCCTGCGTCGCGCCACGTCGTGGTGACGAATCCGTGCGACTTAAGAGGAAGGCTGCGAGTGGATACATAGGATGGATCCCTACCAGGCTCTCGGCCTCAACCGCGGCTGCAGCGACGAAGAGGTCAAGCGTGCGTATCGGTTGAAAGTGTTGGCCAGCCATCCCGACACCAACCCACACCTGGGAGACCAAGGGGCAGAGCAGTTCCGAAAGGCCACCGAAGCGTACGAAATGCTGAAAGACAAGCAGAAGAGGGAGTCCTTCGATCGTATGAAGGCTGCAGCGAGTTTTTCCGGTCGAGGGTACGAGAAGCGTGGGCCGAACAGCGGGCGAAGGGACTGGGAAGGAGACCAGTTCTGGAGGGAGTTCGAGAAGCGTTTCTACCAGGACACTGGGTACTACTGGAAGAAAGAGATGGACGAAGAAAGGAAGAGACAGGCCGAAAGGGACAGAATCAGGTGGTGGGAGGAGGAAAAACGCGAGGCTGCTAGGAACAAGGCCAGGTTTGAGAATCGCCGCCATGGAATGGAGGAGGCCAAGTACCGTCGCATCTATCGCACCCTGCAGGACAAGTGGATGGCCAGCAAAGGTGTTGTATGGCAGGACATTCTCTACCTCTGCATGGCAGGGTCTGCATTGGCAGGGCTGGCAATGGTGAACAAATCCCGCTTGGAGAGACGAAGCTCACACCAATGCACGAGCCCTGCGGGGGGCGATCATCCTGCGGCGGGCTGACGTTCGTCCCGCAGTAGAGATCACGAATATTCGCACATTGACGCACCCCGTTTCTGCTGCCGGGTGTTTGCTTCGGTCCCCTGTGATTGCCGTGCACGCTTTGCAATCTCTTTCGCACGTTCCACCGCGCGGATCCTTCTTGTCCTACGCTCTGGTTCCTGCAAATGTGGATCTCTTTTACCCACGTGGTACCTTGGGGTGGGTTCCTGGTCTCTCTCTCCGCCCACCTGTTTCCATGCTTTCCCTCACCCACACCCGACCTTCTTCTTCCTTGTGGAGCACGAATGACCGGTTTATCCTCCCCCCATTCCTTGGGTTGTTCGATTCGCCCCCACCCCACTTGGATGCAAGTCACGTGTTGGCCCTTGGGGGATCCAGTCGGTCTGGATGGGTCCCTCCCTGGCCCGGTGGGGAGAGGGACAGGCAAGGGGATTCCCGCCACCTCTCCCCCTCTGGTCCAGGTTGTGGGAGGGGGGGAGGTCCGTCTCCCCAAGGGAGAGGCTCCGGTTCGATCGGTCGGAGTGGATCCAATGAATAAGAAAGGAAAACCCCGATCCAAAGGGATCGAGACCCCCCATGGGGATGGCTGGGTGTGGTTTCGAGACACGGAACAAGCACGCCGCAGCGGTGTGCGAAACGCGCACGATGGCGCGCGTGGCGGCGAGGACCGCGCAACGCGTGGCCAGGAAGCTCAAGGACGCGGTTCCCGGAGACGTGCTGGACGACATCTACCGGTGTGCCACCAAAAGACAGGTGGGGGTCAGCCTCAAGTACATGCTGGACTTCGGTGCCTTTCCGATCGAAAGGCAAATGATCGTCTCGGCGCAGTTCCTACACAAAGAACTGCCGGTCAGGCTCGCACATCGAGTCGTCGAAGTCGACAACCTGCCGCTGGGCCTTTCCACCAAACCTCCGGTCGCGAAAGTTAGAGATTGGTACATCGAATCCTTCCGGGAGCTCCGAGAGTTTCCGGAGGTCAAGGATATGAAGGACGAGGCGAAACTTACAGATCTGCTCCGAAAGATCAAGACAAGACACAACAACGTCGTGCCCATGATGGCCCTCGGAGTCAACATGCTGAAGAAAGAGCTCAATGCAGAAGACGAAGAAGGGCTGGGTAAGCTCCCCGAAATTCACCAGTTTCTGGATGGCTTTTACATGTCCAGAATCGGCATTCGAATGCTCATAGGACAGCACATTTCGCTGCACGATCCACCCCGAGAAGACTACATTGGTCTTATCTGTAAAAAGGTATGTCCTGTGAAGGTGGCGGAAGAAGCGATCGAAGATGCAAGAAGCATCTGCTACAGGGAGTACGGCGATGCGCCCGATGTGCAGATCTACGGGAATTCAGGCTTCACCTTTGCCTACGTGCCGGAGCACTTGCACCATATGCTGTTTGAGTTGATCAAGAATTCGCTCAGGGCAGTTCAAGACAGGTTTGTGGATGACATGGAAAGGATAGCCCCTCCCATACGCATCATTGTAGCGGAGGGGGAAGAGGACGTCACCATCAAGGTGAGCGATGAAGGTGGCGGCATCCCTCGCAGCGGCATGCCAAAAATCTGGACCTACTTGTACTCTACTGCAAAATTTCCAGCCATAAATTTGATGGCCGAGGAGGACATTGGAAGTGGACCCAGTGTTCTTGCTGGGTATGGCTACGGGCTCCCCATCAGCAGACTGTATGCTCGTTACTTTGGTGGAGATTTGCAGATAATATCGATGGAAGGGTATGGAACCGATGCGTACCTGCATGTAAACCGTCTGGCGGACGGGCAGGAGCCGCTCCCCTAACATCTAGGATTTTTGTGATTTCTTATATTGGATTGATTTGCATGAGCGAGCGAAAGAGAATAAATCCAAGGCCTCCTACTCTATGTACACTACGGAGGGGCAGAATACATCGAACTTTGAAGGAAAGAGAGAAATAACGAAGCAACAGAACCTCAATTGATATTTACAGTTCTCGCCGCGGGTTTTTCCTATTCCTTCATGAACGTTCGTTGATTGCACCGATGCTTTTGATCCTTAGAATTGCGCTACCGTAAAGAGCGGTTTTCTGATCGGGAGAACGATCTCAATACCTGGAGAGAATCGTAAACTCGTCGTCTTCCATCGCCCTTACCTCTGATACCCCTGGGATGTTATCCAGGCCCAAGTCGTTCAATATCCGCACTCCCTCTTCCCTGAGTTCCTTGGAGTAAGGTACGTAGGGCAATCTGAACACTGGCTTGACCAACCCTGTCATGGCCATGAGCGTGTTGATCCCCACCGGATTAGGCTCCCTAAAGAGCCAGTTTGCCAGGGGAGCCACCTTGTTGGCTAGCTCTCCGTCTTCTTCGGCCATGAGCTTGGCAAAGAGTCCTGGGATGACGTTCGAGGTGACGGAGATCACCCCCGTCGCACCCGCTTGGTGCCTTGCATCGTGAGCTTCGTCATCGTTCCCACTCCAACACGTGATACCCTTGGCGGAGTAGTTGGAGATCCGCTCGTTTCCCGTGCATTCCTTCATGCCAAGGAAGTTGGGATGTCCCGCCATTTTTTCCACGACGCGCGGCGTGATGTCTTGTGCTGTCCTACCAGGCACGTTGTAGACGATGCACGGTCCTTCGTCCATGACGGCTTCGAAGTGTGTGATCAGTCCCTTTTCGGACGTCTTGCCGTAGTACGGGTTGATTTGCAGCGCAGCGTGCATGCCCACGGCGAACCCTTGCTCGGTGGCGTGGAGCGCTTCTCGGGTGGAGTTACTTCCAGTGTTTCCGATGATTTTGATTTGGTTCCCGTAGTTGTTCACGGCATGAGCAATGATCATGATGTGTTCGTCCCAAGACATGAGTTGTCCTTCCCCAGTGGTTCCACCCACGATGATTCCTTCGACACCATGGTTGGCTTGCAGCTCGACGAGTCGATCGAACGCTTGGAGGTCGAACTTCCCGTTCTTCAGGTAGGGGGTTTTGATGGCCGTGATCAGCCTGCATTTCTTCACGGATTCCCTCCTCTCCACCTGCTTGGTTTCCGTCTGTTCGGGGGTGAGGATCGCACGCGCCGCCACTTGCCTCTCCCGTGGATGCTTAAATCCGTTCTTCCCGGCGTGCTCAACCCTCTGGGTGCTTTTCGGGGCGTGCAACGCGCGTGCCATGTCTTTCCACGCCCTCAGGTATCCTTTCGAACGCAATCCACGTTCCCAGTCGCAGTGGTTCGGCGCGTCTTCGTGCGCGTCGACGCGACGGTTGGCGACGGTCTCTTTCTCCGCTGGAAAGTCGCGGTTATGGAGATCACAACCGTTTGTTATTCTCTCCCATGGATACCGTTACGGATGTCGTGGACCCGGGGTTCCCACTCCCTTTCCTCCTTTCAAAGCCACACCCTTCTCCCGGTTCGCAAGACCCCGTTCCAAAGGCAAGATGCGTGAAGAGAAGGGACATCAGAAGGGGGGAGATCGGAACCAGAAGAGACGAACCCAGAGGGTGAACAGACGCGCAGGGAGTCGAACCCAGGGAGAGCAGAAGGGGACAAGGGGAAAAAGGAAGGGCAGTAGAAGGAGAGAAGGGGAACAGAAGGGGAGCGTAGAAGGCTTGAAGGGGAGAGTAGAAGGGAACCGTAGGGAAGAGAGGGACGAGTGAGTGAAGGGAGTGGGTCCACGTGGCTGTGAGGTGCAGTGCGCACTGGCGCGGTGGAATGGAGGCATCTCCACTCGTGTCGGCAGGACCAGGGAAGAAAAACACCTGTAATCCAGCAAGATGGAAGAGAAGAGGGATCTGCAAAGCCACACGAGAGGCGCAAGATGCACAAGTGCAGCTGAGCCTCGTAAACAGCATCCAAGACGTACCTACGGAAGAGTGGGACGCGTGCTGGAATGGCAAAGGAGGTAAAAATCCCTTCCTGCAGCACAAGTTCCTCTCCTGCCTCGAAAGGAGCGGGAGCGTGGGCAAGAGAACCGGATGGCAACCACAACACCTCGTGGCCAAAGAAACCACCACAGGAAAACTACTTGCCTGCATGCCTTTGTACCTCAAAAGCCACAGCTATGGTGAGTACGTGTTCGACCATAGCTGGGCTTCCGCGTATTTCCAATACGGGGGAGAAAATTACTATCCGAAATTGCAGTCATGCGTGCCATTCACGCCCGCCACTGGAAACAGGATGCTGGTACGCGACAGCCCTGAAGCGGAAGGTATTGCTAAAGCAGTATCTGGTGCACTCCCAGAGGTAGTAGATGCACTGGGGGTCTCCTCCCTCCACGTCACATTCAACACGCCCCAGGAGTGGGAAGAGCTCAAACATGCAGGATTCTTGCAGAGGATAGGCATGCAATACCACTGGAAAAACAACGGATACAATACCTTCGATGACTTCCTTGGAGAGCTCCAGCAGAAAAAAAGGAAGAGTATTCGGCAGGAGAGGAAAAAAGTGGCCACAAGCTCGGTCAAAATCCATAGGCTGACTGGGGAACAAATCCAACCCAAGCACTGGGATGCATTTTATAGATTCTATCGCAACACGACCGATCGCAAGTGGGGACAGGCTTATCTCTCCAAGGAGTTCTTCCGTCTTGTGGGTGAAGAAATGGCCAACGATGTGCTGCTGGTAGTTGCTTTGGAAGATGAAGAGATCGTCGCTGGAGCACTGAACTTCATTGGGGAAGACTGCTTGTTTGGTCGAAACTGGGGATGCAAGTATGGCGACTACTACAAATTCCTGCACTTTGAGCTATGCTATTACCAGGCCATCGAATACGCTATCGAAAAAGGATTGCCTCGGGTCGAAGCTGGAGCGCAAGGTGAGCACAAAATTCAGCGTGGTTATCTCCCAACTGCAACGTACAGTAGCCACTATTTCACCAACAAGGAGTTTCAAAAAGCTGTGGACAAATTTCTGCATCACGAGAAACGCCAAATGCTGCAAACCATTGAGATTTTGGGTGAGGCAAGCCCGTTCAAGCAAGGAAGGTTGTAAATACTAAGCATACATTGTGTTCCATTACCCATCGCTGGTCTGCAGGACAAGTATAGGAGGTGTACATAAGAAGTATCAATTCAATAAACGTGTTTGTGAGGAATGTTGTGTACTTGTTAGTTGTAAGGGACACACCAAAGGCCCTGCACTAAGCGTAGGGTGGGTCCATCAGTGCCCACTCAAAAATTTGCTCATATTGCTCCGCAGAATGCTCCCATGTGAAATCTTGAGTCATCCCCCGTTGTTGGATACCTGCCCATGAGTCCTTGTGGTGCCGGTAGGTGTCGACTGCAATTTCCAAGGCACTGAGCATGGCCCATTTCTCTGCAGGAGAAAATGTCCAGCCTGTACCGGTTCCAAGTTTACCTTTTGCAAAAGGGTTAAAGTCGTCGATAGTGTCACGTAGTCCACCTGTGCTATGGGCCACAGGTACAGTGCCATAGCGCATCGCGTAGAGCTGGTTCAAACCACAAGGTTCGAAACGGCTGGGCATGAGAAGAATGTCTGCACCTGCAATAAGCTTGTGGGCAGTTGGAACACTGAAACCGACCCACCCACGAAAGGAGTCAGGATAAGCAGTCTCAGCCCATCTCATCCACTTCTCGATTTCTGCATCCCCACTCCCGAGCATGATAATCTGCGCATCCATAGCAACCATTTCTTGTAGTGAGTCTCGAACCAAGTCTGGCCCTTTCTGGTGATCTAACCTCCCGATGAAGCATATCACAGGAGCATTAGGCCTACATGGCAATCCCATTTGTTTTTGAAGAGCCTCTTTACAAAAGGCCTTACCAGATAAATCTACTGCATTAAAGGTTTTCTCAATGAGCTGGTCCGTGTCTGGATCCCACTCTTGGTAGTCGACACCATTCGTAACCCCATTGAGTACATGTTGCCTCGAGCGTAACAAATGATCAAGACCCCAACCTCCTTCTGGGGTAGTAATTTCCCAAGCATAACCCTGCGATACTGTCATTAGTCTGTCTGCTGTTACGGTCGCACCCTTCAATATGTTTACAGCCTCTCCTTTGTCTAGCTCATGGGCTCTCGCCCATTCCGGGAAAACCCATTCCAAGGCTCCATACCATTCCCCTGGCAAGCCAAAGTTGCTATATGTTGTTGCCGGTTCAACGCCTTGATGGGATAAGTTGTGTATGCACAGAATGCTTCGAGCATCTCTGTACACTCCATGGGGTCTATACTTTGCAGCAAGATACACCGGGACCATGCCTGCATGCCAGTCGTTAGCCACAAACACGCATTTTTCTCCATAAACTGACCCTTGCAAGTTTAGATTCAGAGGAGCTTCACAAGCAGCTAGAGAAAGGAGCGTGAACCGAAACTGGTTGTCCCCAAAAGCTCCCGCCTCATCCCCATAGGGGGTGCCTGCACGTTGAAAGACTGGATGATCTACAAACACCCAATCTACGTTCTCCTTTCTCAAGTGGAAGTACGTAACTTTGTGCCGTCCACAAACATACCCCATGTCAATATTGACTTCACAGTCTGTTTCTTTTGCATCCGCGTACCTTGAGTCTGTTACGCCATTGATGTACCTCGGGACAACGACCATGACCCGGTGTCCACGATTAGCAAGTGCGTATGGGAGCGATCCCACTACATCCCCCAGTCCTCCGGTTTTTGACCAGGGTGCAGCTTCCGAACTCACGAAAACAATATTCATCTTGGTTCTCACCACCCCGGTTCCAGGACTCTGAGAGAGGCGATCCAGCGAATTCTTCCTGTCTTCGTCATTGGATGGGCTTGGTTGTCTCGGCTGTTCATTGAATTCTATTCTTTCACTCGCATCGATCTCTTGTTCGAGTTCCGGAGGACAAGCCCCTTCGGGGGGTTGTGCTTCGAGCCTCGCTCGCAACACTTCTCGAGAGGGCACTTCTCTTGCGTGTTCGAATTCGGGTCCACCTTTGGGTGCGACGATGGTCTCGTCGAGTTTTCCGAGCACGTCCTTGAGCTTATCGTTGATCTCTTGGAGCTTCCGGATCTCGTCCTGGAGTGGTTCCACTGGCTGGTCGTCCACCACGTATTCGCTCTGTTCTTCCGGTTTGACCTTTGCGACGGTGCATCCGTTCCTCTTCGCACATCTGTCCTTCTTCCCTCTTCTCGATCCACACGCGGTGAATCTCGTGGTCAGGATCGAACGCGCGTGCATGTCGATCGGAAGCGGTGCTGTGTATGCGACGAAAAAGTAGTGGTGGCGGTTGGGCGGTTGGTGTCGACAATCCGGTTGGATCACGTTCCGGAAAAGGACTTGGTGGTCCTCCCTCCTCCGATGAAACCCGCGATCGCGTCCAATCGATTGGACAGGGTTGAAAGGAACCGATCGGATCGACCCCCCAAGGACACGTCCCCGAGTCGCCCCCGGTTCCGACACTGCGGGATGGGCAAGTCCAAGCCAGCCAGAATGGTAGGCTCAAGCCATGGGAGTGCCCTGGCCGTCCAACAGACTTGAAGGTGTTAGAACGACAGGCGTGGACCTTTCCATATAGAACGAGCACGCAGCGCCAAAAACGCGAACGACCAGCCACAGGACAATTGATGTCAAAGGTTGCATCGTGAAGCGTGCAACACGCATCAAGGAATTCTGTGGGCTTGGAACAGATGTACTTGGGCATGACGGCGCACTCGTCCTCATCAACGAATCGAGAGAGGAAGTGCAACAGATAGACAACCAAGGAGGTCGTAGACTCGAGGATAGAGGGGACATGGGAGCCCGATGAATCGCAAATATTGTACAAGCCGGTCTGCCTGAAACAAATAGCTGGAGCCACCAAACAAGGGTGGGATCAAAGTAGACCACGAGGTGGAGCAAGCAAGGAACGGAAAAGTGGCAAGTGTAGGACAATGCGTCCCATTGATCACAAATGAAGTTGAAAGGCTGTAGGCCGCTGAGTTGACAACATATTGTTGTGGTGGCCCCAAGTGGTGCTGTACCTATAATGCTTTCTGTACCCACCCAGCAGTCTTCTTCTGGACTGAGGAGAAAGCTTGATTTATTTCTTTTGTCCTTGTCCTTGCAGCACACCGGACTGGTAAGCTTGGAGCTTCTGCACTGCAGCTAGGACAGCGCGCTTGCTTTCTTCTGTCTTCAGATTCATTGAAGGCTGCAGCTTGAAGGGAAGATTAGGCTGCAATTGCTGCACCAACAGGTGACCAGATGAACGACCATGATTGTGCTGCTTGTGGAAAAAATTGGGCTTTGCATCTGCTGGGAGAGAAGTTGCCGTCTTCCGTTTTTCTTCCGATCCGTGTTTCTTTGCAGTGGGGCAAACACTGCTTTGACCCTGTTGTGCTACCCTCTTGTGCGAAATGGCTGTGGAGCTGGTGGTGGTCCCTGTCCCACCATTCCATTGTTGCTTCTTCTCAACTAAGCTGGTACTAGCAAGGGGGCGTGCATTCGCAGAAGCACCCAGTGGCGTATGCCCAGGTGCCATCATTTCAGAAGCTGGCATGTCACTTGCTCCTTTCTCATCTGATTTCTCCTTGCAAGGCCCTCCTTCGTTGTGCATGGCTTCTTGGCTGCCACTGGCCATCGACCCAGGACCTGAAGAGTGATCTTCTGTAGATTTGCTCGTCGTCGTCTTTTCCCCGGCCAACCGAACACCAACAAGAGGTTGTGGAAATACCGATATGGGGTCGGCTGTCCCATTCTTGGTCGGTCGGTTGGGAGTTGAAGCAGTATGCAAGCGGCCATGTAAAGCCTGAGTGCTTTCCCCAAACATGTTATGACTTGAGGGTTGCCATGGTAAAAACGGAACAGCCCTAGCAAGACACAATTCTCTTGCCCGTCCATGCAACTTGGCCGCAAAGCGACATATGCTGCGTGCATAGCCATCAACAGGAAGTGCAAATCTCTGCGGTACCATGGAACTAGCTTTGTCGACAAATGGCACACCTTCTGCATTTGCACCTCCATGCAATGCACCTAAGTTGCGTTGTTTCTTCTTAAGCTGAACGTGCTTGTTCACTTGTTCCACCTCGGCCAATCGTTCTTTTATTTCATTTGCTGCGGCTGCTTTAACAGAGAGTTTTACTGGGGCATTCGTCTCTTCGCCTTTTTCATCTTCATCAATCAGCATGGAGCCCGATGGCACAGGGGTGTTCCAACCCTCTGGAAGGGTGACCTTCTCACCCCCAGCAGCAGCAATCTTTGCGGCAACTTTCTTCTGCCAGCGTCTTCGTGCATGTTCGATTATCCTACGTGACACAGCTAGAAGGGCACATGCTTCTTTGTAGAAAATCGTGTGTGGTTCGTTGTAAGTCATGGCATTGTTCAGCATCAGTTCCACATCGACCCAGAGTTCTTCAAACGATTGATACTGTCGCAGCCGGATCTTTTCACGAATGCATTTAAAGTCCATAGGTTTCTTGATGATGGTAAAGTACCCAGGTGCCACGTCTTCAGTAACAGGTTCGGCAAAAATCAGGTAAACATCTCGCTTCTGCAACTTGTCCACCACCAGTTCCAGCTCTTTCGCCGTTGGTTTCGGTAGCTGAGATGTTCCCGCGCTAGGTTTTGGAAACTTGACTGTGAGCCCTCCCCCTGGCGGTTTGCTAGTCTGGGTTTCGTTTGTGTGATTCTTGGCGTCCCCATCTCTATCCCCTGTCCCTTGGCAGTTTCCTAGAACGTCCGGTTTCGTGCTAGAAGGCTTCTCTTCAGCCTTTGGTTTGCCTTTCTTCCCCGATACGTCCTTGTCCTCCTCAACCTACAGATGGGTCAGCCCTGGCTCATCCCCGTCTCGCGCGTCTTTCTTCCTTCGTGAGGACGTTCCACGCCGTTCAAGACCGTTGGGTGTGCGTCCGTTTCCACTTCTGGACCCCATCCATCCGCTCGTCCGTGTCCTCCCAGGCATCCTTCCTCGTTCCAAGGCACGCGTGCACTTGTTTCCTTTTGTTTCACGTGCCTTCGCGTCCTTCCATCTCCGTCGTGCAGTCTTCCTGCACACGTTTGGTTCGGACGTGGTCCTTGCCAACCCTACCCTGTTCATCCGTGCTTCGTCGTGTGAGTGCTACGTGCACGTACCTCTCTCTTTCGCTTCTCTTGCCTGTGGTGTGGTGCATCCTGATCGGATGGGTTTGGGCGTGGTTCCTCTTGGGTGCGTCGTGGCAGTTTGATCACCACACGTAGCCCGCCTGCGCCTGCCATGGTGGGGACCACGCGAAACCCGTCCACCCCCGTGGAGGATCCTGACCCAAGGCCCCACCCCGCCCCAAACCCAAGGAGGGAAAGATGCCCCCTTCCCCAATCCCACACCGAAGATCCCGTGCTCCAAACCAACCGGATGCGAGCACGAGATCGAACCCAACCCCAACCCGAGCAAGGGAAAGGTTGCCGAGAAACCATCGATCCGGGTGATCCGTCTCGGATGTTCCCCGCCACCCCGATCCGATCTCGGTCCAACGGTCCGGTCCAACCAACCGGGCTGGGGAGGATCCGGGGGGTGGGTCCGAAGGAACCATCCCAACCCATACGCACCCCAACCACCGCGGTGCCCTCCATTGACCGTCGACCCATGGACCAACACGTGGACGATGCATGACCACGCTACCCAAGTACCATGCGGACGTGATGCGAACGCCGATCTAGCCATCACCTAGGTCGAACGCGACGCAACTCGTTTGCACGACAAAATCGACTCCTCTCGCTAAAGCTAACGATGAGAAAGACATGTCGCCGATCCAAGAGGAGGTGTGAATTGCCACGTCTCGTAAAGTGGTGCGCAACGTGTCTCACACCCATCGGAGGATTCGACGTGATCGAGGGATGTTGTCGCGCCCCTGAACCTTGGCGTGGGCCTGTCGATCACCAAGGCTAAGCGGATCGTTGTTCTACCGTGGGCCGCGCCGTGTCCCTAGAAGCAACCTGAAGCAATGGCGAGGGTTCCAAACCCATTGGAAGATTTGCCTACCCCTCAATAACCAAGGGTGCTTGTGACAACTTGATTCGACCTTGATGTTCAGTTGATCTTGGCCTTGAAGGCCATGAGCCGCCTGGCGAGCTCCTCTTGTTTTAGAAGGCACCCTCCACATGGGTGAACTTCAAGGACAGGGATAGTGCGTTTAATAATGCATGCAAACGGCCGAGGACATCCTCTCTTGACTTCAAGTGTCTTTGAAGGTTCAAATGTCATGCACATGGATAGACGCTTTCGGCTTGCTTTGGTCGTTGAAGAGATCCAACCTTGTCAACAAATTGTATCACATGCCAAAGTCGTTCTCAAAACATTGCCCTTTCACTTGACATAGCCAACCGTCAGAAGCAACGCTCTTTGGTCCCCAACAAATGTCTCGAGGCATCGTACGGATGGGTACATCGAGAGCAAAAGAACGCATGGAAAAGAGCTTTCCATAATTATGATGGGCGTGTTGAACAAGGGCAAAGAACTCGCTTGAGAATCACGCTTGCAACAAGACCACTCCTACATGAGGGCAATACCACACTTTAGATGCTTAAAACAATCTAAATACATGCTACAATACTAGGATGAGCCTAGACTACGCCTTAAGCAAGGTGGAAAAACGGCATACTGTAGGCGCTTGTGCTTTTTTTCAAACATTCTCAAAGTAAACATTTGTTCACTATCTACTCGTGCAACCGAATGGTGCAATTCCTTGTACCAACGAAGTGTAATCACATTGAGGTATGGACAATGGTCGCCTTTGTTGACCAACTTCAACGAGGGGACTATGCAATTCATTATGTTGCTCGAAACACTACATGTTGGTTGAACGTACAAATTTGCCTTGAGCTAGGGTTGGTTGAATACGTTGTTTCCACCATGTTTCCGTTGCTTGGATCTTGTCCACGACTTGGGATACGCTTCTTAGTCGCAAGTATGTGAGTACCCAATTTAGTCCGGGCCCTTTGTTTTGTCAAGCTCGCACACGGAGGCAATTATTTCTTCCCTCCTTGCTTCAACGTTGGACAACGTTGTATTCAAGAACAAAGATCAACCAAACTATCAAGTGAACTTTGTGTGTCTCCAATGCTTCTTCACGGATTTAGCTCCTTCCAGCCGTCAATTTGCTTGTGATTGCGAGTTGTGTCATGGTCTTGCAACAAAGGTTGCATTGAACAAAAGATTGTGATCATGTCCAAGACTAAACTCATGAATGCGCTAGTTTGAAACCCCAAAGGAATGTTGCGAAGGTATCACAAGGTAGGCACTTGCCGGAAAAGTTGGTCATCATACTCGCCAACAAACGCCGTAGCAGTGATTGGGATATGCACATGCGCTTGTGACGACATCATTGGCTCCAAGAATGACGAGTCTTACAACTGCTTGCGCACTAGGAAGCTCTAGGGAGAGATGCATATCTCTACAATGATTGCGGGTACGATTGTTGATGGCGTTTCAAAAGGCTTTGCTCTATGCATCCTTTCAGATATAGCAATCACAAGCATGCCTTCCAAGAACACCATTGCACCACAGCATCTTTCACAATGTCATATGGGCGGTGTCACACCTACTTTTCTATTGCATGGAAAATTAGTCATGTTCGCTTTGGAATCCGCCGTCCTCGCAATGCCAACGTTCACCGCTTTCGCTAGCAAACTACAATGCGCGACGCACACGACAAGTCAAGCTTTGGCATAGGGAAAGCAAAGCCTCACTTGAGCGAATTCGAGTTTCGTGCTTCGAATGCGAGGCGCTTGCAAGTGTTTCAAGTGGTTCTTGTGTCTGCAACTGGGAACAACACTCGTCTGAAACAACTTTCGGCTGCTCACTCGCCAGCTCCCGTCTTTATGCGAAGACGCTTCACTCACGATAGTTCTCGGGTTCTACAATGATGGAAGTTGCACGCATTGCGTCGTTGTCTCAGTTCGCCACACAAATTGTTCAAGCGCTTGGGGACGACGCGACGATCGTCACACGGACTCACGAGTGCTCCAAAGCTGGTTCCGTTTCGCCGAGTGTGTGCACTTCTCCTCTGTGGCTCGACGAGCAAGGCATCATTTCACAAAGAGATCGTCTGGTGGCGGAGAAAAGCTGCCAAGCGTTGATTCGAGAATCGTATTTTGCCAGACATTCGTCCTTGTTTCTACAGTTTTACATGTCCAAGCACTGGGTGGACCTGAGCGAACTCCTAAAGTCCCAACCAGACATCATCCTATCTCACTGTCGATCTTTCGAGCCAGGTTTGTCCCAAGCAGAGCACCAGAAACTTTTGGATGAACTGTTTGGCCGACCTGTGTACTTTCTTGATACGGCCTTCCAAACTATTGAAGAATGGATGGAGTGCACAAGGAAAATCTCCCATGTTCTCAGAAAGGACAAAACTGGGGAGGAACTGATCAACACATGGAGGAGGCAGCTAGACTGTGTGGCCTCTTTGGCATCAGGAAGAAGGCAAAAGAATGTGGCTTGCCTAATATCTATACATCCTTGTGCAGCGGTAGATAGTTACATATCTGGTATTGTTCGGCATGCTGGAGGGGTAGATATATGTGCCTCTGAGTGTAGAGAAGAAGAGTGCTTTACCATGTCAGAGCTGATGGAGAAAGAGCCCGAAATTGTCATAATCTACATGGAAGGTTTCAATCTACAGGAAGTGAAACATCAGCTTCAATGTTGTTCACACATGCTTAAGGGGCTGAATATTTGGAAAGTGGACATTGCAGTGCTTGATGCAAAGACCATTTGCTCCTCAATAGAAGGGCGCATTGTGCGACTTGCGGAGGTCATGCTGGAAATCATGCACTCCGAAGCACAGCCTTTCGGGCACCATGGATCTCTGTGGGAATGGTTGCACACCTCAAAAGGGAATCGCCAGTACACTTCTGGATAGTCATTCAATAGGTTGCATAGTGGATTCCTGTAACATTCACAGTTAAAAGAGCCTCACATACTCTTCACTTTTGGCTTGGCCTGTGCCCACTTGTCCTGGAAATACCATACAATCCAGTAAATTCCAAGGGCGATTCCAGACAAAGTCCAGGCCCAAAAGACAATTGGCGGCGCAGGCTTCGGAAAGAGCCCCCTACCGAACTTGTAGCAAACAAGTGTTTCCGCAAACAGGATACCAGAGGAAAGCCATGCGAATGAACCCAGCTTTTCCAACCCTGCTTCGTCATCTCTGTCCAAAAATTCATGATAATCACGTACAGATGGAACTGCCATGGCGAAAAGCAGCACTAGCCTAGCACTGTTCAAGTAGCACGATGGTGGTTCGATCCACAGCTCGTATTTCAAGAAGAAAGAATTGAGCGCAAACGCGAGGTCAAACAATATCAGCACCGCGCAGTAGATAAACCGCCTAGGGGATGATGTCAATCCCCACATGTACCTTTCGAAAGATGCAGGAGTGAACTGGAAGAGGGCACGTTTGGCTTTGTCATATACTCCAGGAGTAGCACTCATTCCTCTCCAGTTGTACTTTTTTGTTGCAAAGTATTTCACTGCCTGCATTCCAAGGATGATCCCAAGATTATTGCAGAGAAGAACATCAAGCACCCATGAATCCCACCAGCACTCTGCAAAATTAGGAAGCATGTGCTTGAAAGTAAGCTCTGAAAGCTCAAACAAGATTGACATGGTCCAGAGCATAGCATAGTCCCGATAGATCAAAGCCCTCCCAAACCATCCTAGGCTATGCGCAAGGACGAAGGGGTCAAGGATCGTGGAGAGTATTCCATGAAATTTGTTATCTTTCTCCGGCATATATATCCTGCAGTCCTCTGCATAGTTTCGTTCATTCGGCTCAACCCCCAAGTCTGGACTGAGATGCTTCATGAACTGCCTGGCATCATAAACAGTTTGAAAAGCAAGAAATACCAGGAACCCAAGGTACAGGACCATCAACCCATGAACAAAGCGCCACACAGCTGGGTGTGGTCGGATCATTTTCGCCTTTGGGCCTTGCACTGTGGAATACAGAAGAAAAGCACAACACGCACCCAGTATACCATTTTTGTAATTACTGTACCTGAGTTCTCCTAATTTTTCTATCGTGTGTGGGATTTCTTGCTCGACCAACGCACCACTGTAGTAAATCAAAATGGCGAATCCTGAATTGGAGACGACAGGACCAGCAGTCAATTTCTCTGTCCTCCCACAGCTCGAGCGGTCTCCCATCGCTTCGCTGGCCAATTCATGTCGGTATCTTACCTATGCACAGAAAGATCATAGTTCTTGGTTTGTAAAAGACACTCGTCCACGGATCAATGGGTTCCAGTCGCTCATAATCGTCGACGCTCCTTGCCCTTCTCAAGTTGTACATCTTTCTCGTCCCTTCCTTTCGCATCCAGTTCATGTCCACCGCTTGCAGGCACGTGGATTGCTTCGATGCGATCCAAGTCCCCTTTTTTCACCAAGCGAGGTTCGGATTCGCAATCCGGTGCACAGTGTTTTCTCTGGACCGCCTGGACCTAGTGTTCCTCTTGCCGACACCTTTCGTCGATCAACTCCAGACGTCGAAGGACCGTCAAAGGATAGCGATCCTTTCGGTGCTTGAACAGTCCATCCCTACCCCCGTCTGGAAAGGAGACCCCTTTCGTTACACGAAGGAAGACCGTGTGGACTGCCATCCTCGATCGATTGGCTTCCTTTCCAGGTCAAGGTGCTCCAACAGATGCCATCCATCTTCCCTGGAAAGGTACCTCGTGTGGCATCTGGGAGTGGACGTGGCGGCCCAACCACGACATGGCGGCATCCACTGGTGGGGAACTCGCAGGACGCGCATTGCGAGAATTCTTGGAAGCTGCAGTGCACCAGCTGCTGCATGTGAGAGGGCTCTATCCCGACGCGATGTTTGAAAGGACCAGGATATATGGGATCCCGGTGAAGAGGTCCCGACACCCCGACGTCAACGCATACGTAGAGACCTCCGTCTACAGCCTCCAGGAACTCATCGATAGAGGAGCCATCCAGAAGCTGGCAGTCATCATCCTCGATGGAAACGATCGACCGGTCGAACGACACGTGTTCTCCTTCAGCCTTGGAAACAAAGAAATCACAACGACGCGAGACGTGGACGACGTCGAACAAGCTTTCAAAGCTTTCCTTCTAAAGATAAACGCATTAGGACCTATGGAATGCGAGGCACAGGATGGATGGACCTTTGAATTGGTGCTGTACTCCAGCGAAAGGGACTACCCGGGCATCAAACAATGGGTGGAAGAAGATGTCCAAGAGGGAAGGATAGAAATAAAGCGACCAGTCATCACACCTATCAAGACCATGCACCATGGCACAATGTTTCTTCAGGCCTTCTCTGAGCAGAGATCTGCACCATTGGAGTAGGGACATCCACTGGTTGAGTTACAAAGCACACGTAGTCACACGGACACCGGCACTTTGTTAGCACTTGTCAAGATTTCATCATCGACGCTAAAATCGATATCTTTCTCCAGTCTACCACTCGATTTGTAGTCAGCAATGATTTCTTCAAGATCACTCATCAAACGGTGAGATGATGTCCAACCCAACTCTTCCTTTGCTTTCTCGGGAGAGGCAAAGAAGTGACTGGTTCGCATGGGGAAGCCAACATCCTTCTTTGGATCAAACGCTTTCGGATCATACAAGACAACTTTGACGTCTTTGCCAGCCACCTTTCCGCACATGTTGGCAATGCCTGCAAGCGAAACGTATCTGTCTGAGCAGAGATTGAATGCCTTTCCGATCGCGTTTTCATTTCCAATGACCATGCTCATCATTGAGGCTACATCTTCCACGTGGGTCAGACTGGTCATTTGGATTCCGGGAGCAGGGATGGGGACTGGCCTGTCCCTCAAGATTCTATCCAGATAGAAGTCGAGATACGCCCCTTTTGCTGTGTACTTGCCGTAGATGTACAAGGGTCGAAAGATGGTGTAAGGTGCACCACTTTCGGCGAGGTATTCCTCCACTCCATAGTGCCCTGCAGAAGACTTGCGCTCTGAATCTTCAACTGCACAAGGTTCAATGTTATCAGGCTTGTACATTCCAGCGCTGCTTACGAACACGAAGTTCTTCACGCTCCCCTGGAATGCGTCGATCAAAGGTTTGCAGGTGTCTAGGTCCTTCCCGTTGTTGTCGTAGACAACATCGAACTTCCCAGCCAGTCCTCCGATGACATCTGCGTCGGCCGGGCTTCCCCAGAGAATCTCTACACCCTCCTCTGCGAGTTTGTCGTATTGATCATATGGTGCTTTAGCAGTCACTTTGGCCATGTCTCCATCGTTCAAGATCGTTACTTTGTGACCTTCGCTCCCAAGTTTCCTGGCCAAGTACAGGCCAATGAAAGCATGTCCTCCACCCTTGGTATTAGCAATGAGGACGTTTTCGTTCCGCACCACCAGACTTGCCAGCCTGCCACCACGTTGCTTGTTGGCGCTCCTGCGAGCCTTGACGACCGACGTCTTGTTCAATCGTTTCCCGAAGAACTTCGAATCCATTGCGACCTGTCCGCGCATGGTGTTCGTTCTGGACCGCAACCTCTCGACGATAAGGTTCGTACGGAACGGTTGGGGGGATCAATCTGGGGGATGGATCAACCGGACTGGTACCTAGACCACACTCATCGGCAATCCCCAATCAAAGCACGTGCCAACCATCGCACGGGGTACGCAAGGAGCGCCGCTATCCTGCCCAATTCACACTCCCAAACAAGCATTCGAACTTGGTCGTGCGCTGCCCGCTTCCATCAGATGCACAACGAAAGACGAACATGACAGTTCTTTGTATCACTCCATACAAAGATGCAAAACACACCTCGAGAATAAAGTGCGAAACTAACATCTGCATATCACATCCATCCGCAATCGCTTCATTGTGTAGCATCCAAGGGAGTTCTCTTGGGTTCCATATAAAGAATTTCTTGCCCGTGAACGTACTATTTTCGTACATCGTTCCTTAGAAGGGTTGGTAACACAACGAAGCATGAATACCCTACGAAAGCTTGACCATTCACACACACCATAGGTATTACGATAGTGTAGGGCAATCCATGCACAATACCCACCAACGTAGCAATGCTCACATAGAAAATGCTATTTGCTTCCTCAATCCGTTTTGAACGGTTGCGTGAGACTATTAACATTGATACAATTTGATTATTATTATTTTTTAGGGTTAAGCATACGAAGAAGTGTCCTTAACTTTAATGCTCTATACAATGAGAAAAACGCATTGAAGTTGCGACCAACAAGTCCAAATTATCAACGTAGCTTTTTGTGGTGAAAAACAAACCCCAATACTCGAGACAAGATCCCCGTGCTCCAATTCGGAAAGCACACGGAAACAAACCAACAAAATTTTAGATAACCCAGAGTAATCCGAGATAAACAAGTACGAGAAATCCTTCTGCATCTTTTCGTCACAATATACACAACCTTAGTATCCGAGCAACAACAACAACCGTTTAGGATAAACTTCTGAGTAAAGCATGGAAACGCTAGATACTTTGAAACGCTCAACGCAGAATTCCATCCACGCACCTTGCTTGATTCCAATCCGAGCAAACCAATAGTACAAATCCTTGCAAAAACTCTGCCATTAGCATGACATTGAACGAAGCACGGTTCACACGTGTCAATAGCCTCTGCCTCATCCTCGATCAATTCCTTGATGGTAACTTACCCTTCAGCAAAACATCGATAGGTATCAACTCCTACAAAACCAAAAAACGAGAAGGGCCGTTCTTCCTGATTCCGGCCTATTTGCATCCCACGAGGAGGATGGCGTGGAGCGAGCTTTCGCTGGGACGATCGAGCGCAGCGAAATGGACGCCCACGCGCCTCCGCCGGCCTGGGATCTCATGTCCTTCGGGATGGAAGAAGCGAGTCCGAAGGTGTCGACACCATCGTGGACGGATCCAAGCCCAACGCTCGTCCTCTGGTTCGGAACGGCACGAGACCTTCCGGAGCCGTGTCAAGCAATCCGACAAGAAGGCGGCCCAAGAGTTCGAGACCATGATGATTCTCTGGGATCAGGTGTTTGAAAGCACCTGCGAAGACGAATCCGTGGTCCACACCATCCAGGACGTGGCGCGACAAGGGTACGAACACATGGGTCGCGGGTGCGTCCTCGCACGCGTCCACGTCCAAACGACGTCGAATGGGTTCGGAAAAGGAGGAGGAAAGCTCCAACTGGGCGCCGAAAACGGCGTCCGAAAAGTCACCAACACCAATGTGGAACGGACGGAGATCAAATACATGCCTGCAGCCATCTTCCACAGTTCCCATGCTCAAGATGCATCGCAAGCTACCCGCAAGGCGCCAGCCATCCCGGTGCCCACCGAGAAGGAGATGAACGCCCTGTTGCGTGCCGCTGGGGACAAGTCCACGATCGTGGACCTTATTGGTGCACCGTCCCCACACCAAGTGGCGGCGCAGACCGTGGTGGATTTGAACGTCTCCGACCAGATGGGCGGGCCCTATCAACCCGACCAAGGGGAGCTGGTTCTCTTCCTGGCCATGAATTTCCAGGGACTCAACATCGTGGGGGCCGACGTTGTGGTAGAAAGTGCCCCGGGCACGTTGAAAACGAAGATGGACCTTGGCTTTTGATCCCGCCAAATGGCACGGCCTGCACGCGTTGGCGCTAGATCAGGGACGTGTGGTGCTTGTCTTCCTCGTGGAGGGGGGAGCCTGTTGGTTTGCCCGTTCCGTTCTCAGGGGCAGCGGGCGAGGCCCCTGTCTCATTCCCTTCTTCATTTCGAACGTGCTGCTCCTCGTGCTGGAGTTCGGGACTCACCTGCAGGGGGCTCAAGGCCTCTGCTAGGCCGTCTTGTTGGGTGTCCCCAGGTGGAGAGTCCTCCCAGTCCCTGTCGGAGCCGGGGCGTGCATGTTCGGTTGGGTTTCCAGCCTGGCCGGTCGCGTGTACGGTTTGGACCCTCCTCTGGGTGGGTGCGGCCCGCGCTTCGTGCATTTCCTGATAGGCACGACGGAGGCACTCGTGCTGTATTGCCACCTCCTTGTACGCTTCAAGCAAGGGCCCCACATCTCCCACGCGCAGATCCTCTGGGCGCGCGTACAGATACTTGTAATGGGAGAGCTTCCCGTTTCGTTCTGCAGCGGTGACCAGGTTCTGTCCCCAGCACACCAGTTCCTCGGCGGATGGGAGGGGCATGGGATGGGGGGGTGCAGCACGACCCGTGGTGGTGGGCGGTTGGTCTCGTGGGTCTTCCACCTGCAGCCTTTCGAGCCCTTTGTCTCCCGCACCCGCCAGCGCGTCCTCGCTCACCGGGAAGCCCGCACGGTGCATGCTGCGCAGGAATGCAGCGGGATCCACCCCCACCAGCGAGGTGGCGTCCAAGGTTTCCAAGAAGGACGTCGCCGACACGAAGTGGGTGAAGAAGTACGCTGTCTCCGACACCAGTCGATCGGCCTTCCGAAACCGACTGACGAACTGCAAATTCGACTCCAACCGCGGAGGGTTGGCGCGTATGATGGTGTACACCAGCAGAGGGAAGAAGTCGTCTGCACCAGGCGGTGCCTGGGCCTTCGAAGAGGAAGTCAGCACGTTGTTGATCACGCGGCAGCAGTTCATCACACAAATCAGCTTGTCTCCGGGCGCCTTGTACTGGTTCACGTTCTGCAGCTCCTTCTGGGCCAACACCCAGGACGACTCGTCCCAATACCGAGGTGGGATCTCCAGGTTCGATGGCTTCACGAAATCCAACGCACCGATCTTCGCGGACAGCAGTGCGTCCCGTTCCTTGTCGTCCGCGCTCACCCCGAAAGACAGGTCGTACAGCTTGATCATCACGTACTTTTCCAAACCTTCCAACGCAGCGTCCAGCTCTTCGGGAGATCCGTCGCGCCACAGCGGATGCTTCCGAAAACTCGCTTCCATCTGCTGCAGGAAACGCTGCACTTTCTGGCTCCCCAATTCCACGGGCGGTTGGTTGCGATTGTACCACTGCAAGAAGCTGGTGGAACCCAGACGAATCCCACCCTCACGAGCGTCAGCGCCACGTCCCTTCACACCCGACCCATCCACGGCCATCCGCGTCGAGCACGAAAGCCGAACGCCAACCCTTCGTTCTGCAGGAGACAAGCAAGCGAAACGAAGGGCATGTCGATCTCGGACGAGCAAATCCACCACGCGACGCTCCTCTCGTCCGAACCGAACGATCCGGGCCCCACCGCACGTCCACCGGTCCGTTCCTTCGCACCGCGTTTTCACCGGAGACGTGGAAAAGGGAAGGACCAGACGCACCTCTTCATGGAACGGACCAGATCCACGGCACTCGGATGGGCCATCTTGTCCAGGAAATCGTTGAAGGTCGGTTCGACGGACGTGTCCGTAGCCATCGCGTCGGTTCCGAAGCGATGTGCCCCCACCCCGTTCTGTCCACGCCCACCCCCTCTCCACGGACTGTCCTCCCCCCACCTCTCCTGCTGGCACACCCCTGGGTGTCCTGTCCACGACCCCATCGACCGATCCGAAAGAAAGGAACCATCGATCGATGGAACCCTCCTTGGGATACAGAGACCCAACCCAGTCCAACCCACCTGGCAACCCGAACCGAACCGAACCGAACCGAAACTGGTACGAACGAATGCAAAAGACAGACACGAACCAACAGAAACGAAGAACGAAACGAAACGCAACGAAGCCGAGACGATCCACCACCCAGATACCAACCCAGCAGAAACTTACACGACCGGATCAAACGCCGGGAGATGGAACCGTGCATCAACGAGACAAAATCTCGTAAAATGCCTCCTGAGGTATATCCACACGACCGATCCGTTTCATCTTCTTCTTCCCAGCCTTCTGCTTCTCCAAAAGCTTGCGCTTGCGCGTCACGTCGCCACCATAGAGCTTGGCGGTCACGTCCTTGCGGTAAGCTTTGATTGTCGCTCTAGCTACAACCTTGCGACCCACTGATGCCTGCACACTGATGTCAAACATCTGGCGAGGGAGGAGTTCTTTCATTTTCGTTACCAACTTCTTGCCTTCCTTCTCAGCCCTATCTCTGGGGACAATGCGAGCAAGTGCATCAACAGGCTCTCCATTCACCAGCATGTCCATGCGGACAACATCTGCAGGTTGCATGCCAATTTCTTCGTAATCAAAAGACGCGTATCCACTGGATCGGCTCTTCAAAGAGTCATAAAAGGTAGTTGCGATCTCAGCCAAGGGCATCTTGTACCGAAGCAGGGTTCTAGTCTCGTCGATGGCAACATAGTCAGTTTGTTCACCACGGCATTCCTGACCTAGCTCCATCACCGGACCCAGATATTGGTTAGGGACAACAATGGTAGCAATCACCATGGGTTCTTCAACCTGATCAATTTTTTGATCGATGGGAAAATCGGAAGGGCAGTCAAGGTTTAAAACCTTTTCACCTGGGAGTGATAGACGGTATGGCACGGAAGGGGGGCTGGCAATCACACTTGCACCATACTCTTCCTGCAACCGCTGATGAAAAACATCCATGTGTAGGAGACCTTGGAACCCACAACGGAAGCCCTGGCCTAGAGCTGCGCTGTTATCCCGTCGAACAATGACACTGGGATCGTTCACTGTTAGTTTCTCCACTGCCACTTGCAGATTGTCGAAGTCATCCGTACTTATTGGGAACAAACCTGCAAACAGCATAGGCTTGAGTGGTTTAAATCCTGGCAGCGGTTCTACATCGGACTTCTCATGTGCGTATGTATCCCCCACCCGTGCAGCGGTGACCGTCTTCATACCCATGATCACATATCCAACCTGTCCAGTATACAGGTTTGTGCTGGTCACCGGTTCGGGGGTGAATATGCCCACTTCAAGGGCTTCGTAACGATCTTCCGCATTCAGAGAAACAATCTTGTCCCCTTTCTGGAGAACCCCATCCACCACCTGGACCAAACATACCACCCCGCGATACTCGTCATAGTAGGAATCAAACAGTAAAAGACGCAAGGGAGATAGAGGGTTGCCAATAGGAGGAGGAACGCGCTCCACAATGGCTGGAAGAACGTGCTCCAACCCCTCCCCAGTCTTGGCAGAGATGGCCAGCACATCCTCTGGCTCGTAATCAAACGCCATGCAGATCTCCTCCGTCACTCGCACTGGATCAGCCGCAGGCATGTCGATCTTGTTGATCACTGGAATGATGGACAGGTCTGCCTCAAATGCAGCATAGAAAGTAGACACGGTCTGAGCTTGAATGCCTTGTGCTGCATCCACCAACAGCAAAGCACCCTGGCATGCCGCCAGAGAGCGAGACACTTCGTAGGAGAAATCCACATGACCAGGGGTGTCAATCAGGTTCAACAAGTAGGTGGTGGATTGCCATGGGAAAAACATGGATGCGGTCTGGGCTTTCACCGTGATCCCACGCGAACGCTCCACAGGGAGACGGTCCAGGTACTGTTTGCGAGAACCAGATTTGATGGCGCCCGTCAGCTCCAACAACCGGTCGGAAAGCGTGGACTTGCCGTGATCGATGTGAGCAATCACGGAAAAGTTGCGGATCAGAGACTGTGGGAACAGGGAAAGATCGTTGCCAACAGCTGTAGGACCGCCTGCCAAGTTGTGTGTGAGGCCATTGGTACTTTGAAAAACCGTCTGAACAGCATGTTGGTCCATCCATGTTTGCATTTCTTTCACAATGCTTGCCCATTCCCCCATCATTACATGCGACTTCTTACCGTGCTTGGTTCGGATTGAGTCGCTGGCCCATTCTGTGGATTCTCTCCTTCCGGTCGCCGCCTTGTATCTTTCGTAGAGGATCTTTGCAGCCGCCAGGGTGGGATCCTCTTGCTGTAGCAACTTCCACGCGTTGTTTCGGTGGGCGAATTCTTGGACGCCTCTGTTTCCCACAAGGATTTCTCCTCCTCCCGTGATCGCTCTCGTCAGCGTGACCTTTTTCCCGAGTCGTGGTTGCCTCGTCGCGTGCCAGGCACATCTTGTCCCACGCTTGTTCCTTTCCATTCCTGTTCCATTCCATCTTTGCTTGAGCCAGGTGGCATCCACCGCACCTGCATGAGGTGCAGCCATGACCGAACTCAGAAGTGCGGCCATGGTTCGAGGCGTGGACGTCACCCTTCCCCCCTTGTCGGAGGTCAGATGACTCTCGTAGATGGATAGATTTAGATGGATCGTACACCCGTCGGTCCCGACTTACCCTCTCTTTCCAAGGATCTGGGGTCCTTTGGATCCCCGCCCGATGGATGCCCCGACTCGACCTCCCTTCCGAAACGGGTTCTACACCCACCAATACGTCCTCTACTGTCCAAGAACGGGACGCATCCAGGGACATTTCGGCCAAGCGAAGACAGGAGATGGATCCAATCGGATGCTTGGTTGCACTACGTCACGCCGAGATCCTTCCTTCGTCCATCGAGGCGAAAAAGAAGGATACAAAAGCTGAACCCGGTCCACGGATAAGGAGCCAGGGTCGCGAAACCAGTCCCACTTGCATCCCACGAGGAGGATGGCGTGGAGCGAGCTTTCGCTGGGACGATCGAGCGCAGCGAAATGGACGCCCACGCGCCTCCGCCGGCCTGGGATCTCATGTCCTTCGGGATGGAAGAAGCGAGTCCGAAGGTGTCGACACCATCGTGGACGGATCCAAGCCCAACGCTCGTCCTCTGGTTCGGAACGGCACGAGACCTTCCGGAGCCGTGTCAAGCAATCCGACAAGAAGGCGGCCCAAGAGTTCGAGACCATGATGATTCTCTGGGATCAGGTGTTTGAAAGCACCTGCGAAGACGAATCCGTGGTCCACACCATCCAGGACGTGGCGCGACAAGGGTACGAACACATGGGTCGCGGGTGCGTCCTCGCACGCGTCCACGTCCAAACGACGTCGAATGGGTTCGGAAAAGGAGGAGGAAAGCTCCAACTGGGCGCCGAAAACGGCGTCCGAAAAGTCACCAACACCAATGTGGAACGGACGGAGATCAAATACATGCCTGCAGCCATCTTCCACAGTTCCCATGCTCAAGATGCATCGCAAGCTACCCGCAAGGCGCCAGCCATCCCGGTGCCCACCGAGAAGGAGGTGAACGCCCTGTTGCGTGCCGCTGGGGACAAGTCCACGATCGTGGACCTTATTGGTGCACCGTCCCCACACCAAGTGGCGGCGCAGACCGTGGTGGATTTGAACGTCTCCGACCAGATGGGCGGGCCCTATCAACCCGACCAAGGGGAGCTGGTTCTCTTCCTGGCCATGAATTTCCAGGGACTCAACATCGTGGGGGCCGACGTTGTGGTAGAAAGTGCCCCGGGCACGTTGAAAACGAAGATGGACCTTGGCTTTTGATCCCGCCAAATGGCACGGCCTGCACGCGTTGGCGCTAGATCAGGGACGTGTGGTGCTTGTCTTCCTCGTGGAGGGGGGAGCCTGTTGGTTTGCCCGTTCCGTTCTCAGGGGCAGCGGGCGAGGCCCCTGTCTCATTCCCTTCTTCATTTCGAACGTGCTGCTCCTCGTGCTGGAGTTCGGGACTCACCTGCAGGGGGCTCAAGGCCTCTGCTAGGCCGTCTTGTTGGGTGTCCCCAGGTGGAGAGTCCTCCCAGTCCCTGTCGGAGCCGGGGCGTGCATGTTCGGTTGGGTTTCCAGCCTGGCCGGTCGCGTGTACGGTTTGGACCCTCCTCTGGGTGGGTGCGGCCCGCGCTTCGTGCATTTCCTGATAGGCACGACGGAGGCACTCGTGCTGTATTGCCACCTCCTTGTACGCTTCAAGCAAGGGCCCCACATCTCCCACGCGCAGATCCTCTGGGCGCGCGTACAGATACTTGTAATGGGAGAGCTTCCCGTTTCGTTCTGCAGCGGTGACCAGGTTCTGTCCCCAGCACACCAGTTCCTCGGCGGATGGGAGGGGCATGGGATGGGGGGGTGCAGCACGACCCGTGGTGGTGGGCGGTTGGTCTCGTGGGTCTTCCACCTGCAGCCTTTCGAGCCCTTTGTCTCCCGCACCCGCCAGCGCGTCCTCGCTCACCGGGAAGCCCGCACGGTGCATGCTGCGCAGGAATGCAGCGGGATCCACCCCCACCAGCGAGGTGGCGTCCAAGGTTTCCAAGAAGGACGTCGCCGACACGAAGTGGGTGAAGAAGTACGCTGTCTCCGACACCAGTCGATCGGCCTTCCGAAACCGACTGACGAACTGCAAATTCGACTCCAACCGCGGAGGGTTGGCGCGTATGATGGTGTACACCAGCAGAGGGAAGAAGTCGTCTGCACCAGGCGGTGCCTGGGCCTTCGAAGAGGAAGTCAGCACGTTGTTGATCACGCGGCAGCAGTTCATCACACAAATCAGCTTGTCTCCGGGCGCCTTGTACTGGTTCACGTTCTGCAGCTCCTTCTGGGCCAACACCCAGGACGACTCGTCCCAATACCGAGGTGGGATCTCCAGGTTCGATGGCTTCACGAAATCCAACGCACCGATCTTCGCGGACAGCAGTGCGTCCCGTTCCTTGTCGTCCGCGCTCACCCCGAAAGACAGGTCGTACAGCTTGATCATCACGTACTTTTCCAAACCTTCCAACGCAGCGTCCAGCTCTTCGGGAGATCCGTCGCGCCACAGCGGATGCTTCCGAAAACTCGCTTCCATCTGCTGCAGGAAACGCTGCACTTTCTGGCTCCCCAATTCCACGGGCGGTTGGTTGCGATTGTACCACTGCAAGAAGCTGGTGGAACCCAGACGAATCCCACCCTCACGAGCGTCAGCGCCACGTCCCTTCACACCCGACCCATCCACGGCCATCCGCGTCGAGCACGAAAGCCGAACGCCAACCCTTCGTTCTGCAGGAGACAAGCAAGCGAAACGAAGGGCATGTCGATCTCGGACGAGCAAATCCACCACGCGACGCTCCTCTCGTCCGAACCGAACGATCCGGGCCCCACCGCACGTCCACCGGTCCGTTCCTTCGCACCGCGTTTTCACCGGAGACGTGGAAAAGGGAAGGACCAGACGCACCTCTTCATGGAACGGACCAGATCCACGGCACTCGGATGGGCCATCTTGTCCAGGAAATCGTTGAAGGTCGGTTCGACGGACGTGTCCGTAGCCATCGCGTCGGTTCCGAAGCGATGTGCCCCCACCCCGTTCTGTCCACGCCCACCCCCTCTCCACGGACTGTCCTCCCCCCACCTCTCCTGCTGGCACACCCCTGGGTGTCCTGTCCACGACCCCATCGACCGATCCGAAAGAAAGGAACCATCGATCGATGGAACCCTCCTTGGGATACAGAGACCCAACCCAGTCCAACCCACCTGGCAACCCGAACCGAACCGAACCGAACCGAAACTGGTACGAACGAATGCAAAAGACAGACACGAACCAACAGAAACGAAGAACGAAACGAAACGCAACGAAGCCGAGACGATCCACCACCCAGATACCAACCCAGCAGAAACTTACACGACCGGATCAAACGCCGGGAGATGGAACCGTGCATCAACGAGACAAAATCTCGTAAAACGCCTCCTGAGGTATATCCACACGACCGATCCGTTTCATCTTCTTCTTCCCAGCCTTCTGCTTCTCCAAAAGCTTGCGCTTGCGCGTCACGTCGCCACCATAGAGCTTGGCGGTCACGTCCTTGCGGTAAGCTTTGACATTCTCGCGCGCCACGATCCTGTTCCCAACAGCTGCCTGCACACTGATGTCAAACATCTGGCGAGGGAGGAGTTCTTTCATTTTCGTTACCAACTTCTTTCCTTCCTTCTCAGCCCTGTCTCTGGGGACAATGCGAGCAAGTGCATCAACAGGCTCTCCATTCACCAGCATGTCCATGCGGACAACATCTGCAGGTTGCATGCCAATTTCTTCGTAATCAAAAGACGCGTATCCACTGGATCGGCTCTTCAAAGAGTCATAAAAGGTAGTTGCAATCTCAGCCAAGGGCATCTTGTACCGAAGCAGGGTTCTCGTCTCTTCTATGGTGACTTGGTCGCTTTGCTCTCCCCTGCATTGTTGACACAGGTCCATGATAGAACCAAGATACTGACTTGGTAGAACGATAGTAGCAATCACCATGGGTTCTTCAACTTTCAAAATTTTCTGTCCCATGGGAAACTCACAAGGAGAGTCGATATTCAAAACCCTCCCATCTACCATTTGCAAGCGATATGGAACAGAGGGAGGGCTGGCAATCACACTTGCACCGTACTCTCCTTGCAACCGCTGATGAAAAACATCCATGTGTAAGAGCCCTAGAAAACCACAACGGTAGCCAGCACCAAGCGCTGCGCTGTTATCCCGTCGGACTGTTACACTGGGATCGTTCACTGTTAGTTTCTCGATTGAAGCTTGCAACACTTCAAAGTCTTCTGGATTCAAAGGGAATAGTCCTGCAAATACCATTGGTTTCGATTGCTTGAATCCTGGCAGCGGTTCTACATCGGACTTCTCATGTGCGTATGTATCCCCCACCCGTGCAGCGGTGACCGTCTTCATACCCATGATCACATATCCAACCTGTCCAGTATACAGGTTTGTGCTGGTCACCGGTTCGGGGGTGAATATGCCCACTTCAAGGGCTTCGTAACGATCTTCCGCATTCAGAGAAACAATCTTGTCCCCTTTCTGGAGAACCCCATCCACCACCTGGACCAAACAAACCACCCCGCGATACTCGTCATAGTAGGAATCAAACAGTAAAAGGCGCAAGGGAGATAGAGGGTTGCCAATAGGAGGAGGAACGCGCTCCACAATGGCTGGAAGAACGTGCTCCAACCCCTCCCCAGTCTTGGCAGAGATGGCCAGCACATCCTCTGGCTCGTAATCAAACGCCATGCAGATCTCCTCCGTCACTCGCACTGGATCAGCCGCAGGCATGTCGATCTTGTTGATCACTGGAATGATGGACAGGTCTGCCTCAAATGCAGCATAGAAAGTAGACACGGTCTGAGCTTGAATGCCTTGTGCTGCATCCACCAACAGCAAAGCACCCTGGCATGCCGCCAGAGAGCGAGACACTTCGTAGGAGAAATCCACATGACCAGGGGTGTCAATCAGGTTCAACAAGTAGGTGGTGGATTGCCATGGGAAAAACATGGATGCGGTCTGGGCTTTCACCGTGATCCCACGCGAACGCTCCACAGGGAGACGGTCCAGGTACTGTTTGCGAGAACCAGATTTGATGGCGCCCGTCAGCTCCAACAACCGGTCGGAAAGCGTGGACTTGCCGTGATCGATGTGAGCAATCACGGAAAAGTTGCGGATCAGAGACTGTGGGAACAGGGAAAGATCGCTTGCTGCATCAGTGGGTATTGTGCTTGTGTGGTTGAACTTGCTGGGAAGCATGCCAACATTCTGACACCTTTGAAGTTTCACTCGCCAGTACGCACCTTCCAAGAGTGTCGATAGGAGTGGTAGCTTGTCTTTGGCACTCCATGCCCATTTTCTTGACATAGCAATTGTGCCCTCTGTCTTTGAAGGGTAGGTTCGTTTGTTCAATCCATTGTTGAGCTCACGTGAACGATGGTTCGAATTGTGCGAAGGTCGTGCTGAGCTCTGGGACAGATCGCGGCACGCACCGCGTGTGACCTTCTTGGACGAACGCAATCGTTTAGCTGTGTATCTCTCTGTGCGATGTGAATGGATAGAATGGACAGGTATTGAAGCCACGCATTCGTGTGCGGTGGGGTGTCGGTGGTGGCTGTCGGGTTCAACGTTTCTGAGTCGAATTAACGAACCCTAGCCTACTCCCTCTTCCCTGTCTCACCCCATCCACAATCTACCCTCGTTCCGAACGACCCAGGCGGAGGTGGCGCACGGTGCGGGATTCGAAGAAAGACATCCTCCATTGAAACGACAGGACTTGTGTCCTACTTCGGCGCAAGAGGCGGTGAAGGGAAAGGAAGAATCGTCCGCCGTGCGTGGGTAACACGAACCCACCCTCCTGTGCCGAATTGGCCTGGACTGGATGTCCAGCACGAAGAAAACCATCAACGTGGCTGCCATGGTGCGTCGACGCGAGAAACGTGGCGAAGTCCTTGTAGGTCCGAGTTCCAACACGAATCGTCAGAGAAGGAAATCTAAAACAGATGGGATGGAGGACAAGCCGTCGCTCGAATTGCCAATGCGCCGAAACGGGGTTCTGCTCCGTTTCGGAGACTCTCGGACGTCGGTGCTCACGTCGAAGCTCCGATCCGCGGGTCCATACGCTCCAATCGCGAGACATGTACATCCCATACTTGCCTGAAGTTTCTTCGTGAGCATTCCGTGTTTGCGCTGACCTTGAGATTCCTGTTTTGTCCGGTGCAGGCCAATGCGAAAACGAAACCAAACTTCAGTAAAGTCAAGACTTCTGTAGCCACAGCACCGAACCGCAAAGCTGCTGGGAAAAGTGGAGGATCGGAGTCAAGAAAAATTCAGGCATCAGATATTCAGCTGGTAAGTGAAGGTTTTCCTATGGTTGCTGGATGCAATGTAGTCCATGTTTGCTAACATGAATGCGAAAAATTCTGCAGGTTCAAAATTTGATTGAGAGGTGCCTCCAGTTGTACATGAGTCAGAAAGAGGTTGTTAATACTTTGCAATCTAAAGCAAAAATCGAACCGGGCTTTACGAAGCTGGTGTGGCAGAAGTTGGAGGATCAGAACCCAGACTTTTTTAAGGCCTACTATACAAGACTGAAGCTTAAAGACCAGATTATTCTTTTCAACCATCTTTTGGAACAGCAGGTGGGCATGTACCAAAAACTGCAAGGAAATCAGCATTACATGCATCAAGGTGTCCAGCAGATGCATGGAAGTTCATCGCTCGTGGGGACTTCTAACCATGCGCAACAGCACTTGCAGGGGCATCAACATCACATGAATTCAGGCATGCAAGCAAGCAGAAACATTGGTAACTACGGGATGAGGCAAGGAATGGTCAATGCCATGGGTTTGGATAATGCCTTTGGGAACACCGTTGCTGCAAACGAACATCTTGCTGGCATACACGATAGCGGATTGGGAGGATTCGGGTCTCCTGGTGCAAGCACTAATAGCATGCCCGGTGACCTGTCTCCTCTGAGCAACATGCAAGTTTCGTTTGATAACAACCAGTTGGGTACACCAGGAGGCATGGGTGGACTGCCACCACTGGCAGACATCACTGATGAATTGGGTGACGGTATGAATGCCAACTTTACATTGTCTGACTTATCTCTGGAACTCAGCAATCAAATAACAGATGGGGATGCCACGTTGTCCCTTTTCCATGGGATGCCTAGCAGTGGTGGCGACAATCCTGGTGACGACGACGCCTTTAAGCTGCCGAAAAACTTCAGCCTAGGAGATATGAATACGCTGCCAGACCTCTGACATGGCAAGATCCATGTTCTAGGCACTTTGCTCCGTTCTTTTCGTGCGTGTAAAATTTCACTTTTAAGATCAAGACTTATTTCTAGGAAAGGAACATTTCATAACTTCACTCCTTTGAATATAGAAAAGCTAGGTGCTCACATCGGAAGGTGGGCCATATACTCTGTAACATCTATCTTCAAATGCTTGCAATTGAGATTGTACAACCTCTTCAAAAAACAACGATGCCGCTTGGCGGTAAATCGGAGAGCGAAAGAGGAAGTCAACTTGGAAATGCACAAGTGTTGAACCTGGCCTTGTGCCAGGTTCAAACTTCCAGGTGCTATCCAGGTATGTGAACAAATGGCTGTCTGCAACCTTACACTCAACGAGGGAAGGTTTGCGAATTTTGACGTGTGTTGTGTACCTTTCGACAAAAACCTTAAATCCTACTTCCAGTTCAGCATCAAAGTTGCTCTGGTCTCTCCAGAAAAGAATTCGAGAGTTCTGGCACCACGGAACGAATTCTTTGTACTTATTCACATCTGCGACCACTTCAAACAATTGCTCTGGCGTGAAATCTACAACCTTCTTCTCTCGATGGGTCTTACCTTCTTCTTCGTCCCCAAGGAAAGGGAGAAAGCTTCTTCTCTGGACGCTTGGACACAAGCTCGCGAGCGTACGGCGGACCGCCGACGTTCCACCCGTCCCCTCCACGAGACCCTTAAAGACGCGCAAGGTTTTGGCCATGTCCAGCTCGTTCACTCTCTCGATCGCAACTACACATCAAACGCGCCTCCGCGTCTCCGCCACCCGAGCTCTTTCTTCGCACGACCAAAGCTTCGCCTTACGGGAAGGTCTGATGGAGCATCATCCATTCTTGGGAATCCATCCCTTGGGTAGTACTACGGCCGACCTGGACTCCCCCATGATGCACTACCCTGATAGCCGCATGCATGCAATCGTGACCAAACGTACTTTCACTAGGTGGACGGAACCAAGCATTACCCGTTGATGCGTTCTCGCATAGTCCATGGAATATTTGATTGGGATGTCATTCGTGATTCTAGTTCGGGCGTTTACCACACCACGTGTGACACCATGTTAGATTTGCTTCTTGATCTCCTCATTATTCCAAGGAGGGTCGTTTAGCCATTGACTCGTGCGCAACTCCTATTCAAGCAGTTTTTCAATATTTGCATAACCTTGTCGTTTCTTGGTACGGATGGTCGGTGTTCCCTTTCAAAAACTCTGGGACGTTGGTTCCGCAAAGTCCTTGAGTCTAATACGAACCTACATGGGTGTTTCATGCTTCAAGCAAGAATGAGATGGCACACGAGTGCTTACAAGTGTTTACGTTAGTGGAAAGGAGTAGGCAAACGACGGATTTATGTCAAAGTCCTATGGGCCCAAACTTTCCGCTTCATCTTGCATGATCGCGTATTTTTTCTTTGATGTTTTCAAGTATACTCAAAACGCCGCAGTTTTTCGTTGGAGAGCAACGTAGGGTTTTTCAATTAAAATGTGTTTGTTTACGTAGATATGATTATGTCTCGTGTCAATGACGCTTCCTGTCTGCAAGAAGATTGATGTTGCAAACTCCTAATTTCCCCACGTCTTTTGATTGCAAAATGATTGTTCAAATTGCAACATTCTGCTCAATAGGACTTCTTTCGATACACATTGTTGTTGCTTTGACCATGATAATTGTTTTCTCGTCCAAATCAGAATATTGCTCCTAAGAATATCCAGTTTTGGCACCATTGACCGTCAAGATACACTACCATTTGTTGATGGTGAGCCGTCGATGGTACTCCAACCTTCCTCATGGGTTCAGGCTTCAATTCCATGTAGACGTACAAACCCAACTCGTCATTCATCTTGCCGTTGGTCTTTGCTTTCAATCAATCATGCCTTCTTCTAGAGTCTTGTCCCAATGCCGATCTTGTGGCAATCGTACAAGGTACAAGACAAACTCAAATGCGTCCTCTCTGATCGAGAGTCTATTTTTTGGTGAATTACAAATACCGAGGCGTGTACCTAACATAGGGCTTTCAAATACCGCTACGATGCGCGTCTGAAGCCCCACCTTATCCACGAGCGAATCATTCCGAGGAGTGTTGTCAGGGTGCGTTTCTAAACAAGATTCCACAACATTAGGCAACTTGCCTCCCCGACTTTTTTCATACCACGTAGGGTCCCCGATAACTATTGAATTTTGTAAGTAACACGCGGTTCCCTCAAAGAGATTGCACACTCTCGTGTCTTTCCAATGTACCCTCCACCCACGTGAAGTTGAATAGCCCACCACGCAGGGCCCATCCTTACCCTAGAGGCAGAGAAGATGAGTGATCTGTTCCTCAACCCCATGCTCGACAAACTTGATCCTCGAATCATGTGATGGAATTTGCAATCAGGGGAAGCTCGGATCATCTCAATGCCATCACTACAATTATGTTTGCGGTTCTTCAAAAAGTTACAAATGAAACGATTACACTCGAGCCATCAAAGGGCATCGCTTGTAAACTTGAAATAGGTGGGACACGCAGTTTGGTATGTTTCAACAATGGCTGTGCAAACAAGGCATGTGGGATGGAGACATTGCAAGCTTTGCATCGTTGAAAAAACCCTTAATTCATCAGCGGTAATCGAGGAAGCATCAACGGTTTCAATCCGAGCAAGTAAACGAAGCCATTATTGGTTTTGGGAGAATTTCACGAGCAGTGGTGCAACATGGGAGACGAAAATGACAATCCTCCTTGGCGAGGCCCCCACGTGCTTGCAAGAAGTTACGTATACAAAACATAAATTTTATCATTTTTGTAATTTGCACGTCTCACTCCTTGTAGACGTATTATTATTCAAGTAAGGTCACTTGATACAGCAATAATCTCATGCCTTGTTCTCTTACGTTGTTTAGAAGTGACTTTTGGTTTGCGATTTCGGTAAGGTTCCAAGTCACTAATCAAAAACATTGCCTTTCGACCCACACAATTTGTACAAGAAGAAAATATATTAAGCACGAAGTAACTCTTCTAAATGTCCTCAGTATACTTGATATTGCTCTAAAATATCACCAAGCAGCACGAGTGCGGCATATGTAACGGCCAGCGAGGCCTCCCAGGGTCCCTACGAGACCCTGGTCTACGGCACTAGACCCCCGGGACCCCATATGGATGAGGGGCAATGGTGTCCCCTCTCAAACAACGGCTGTACCGTTCCGGAACTCGAGTCAGTCCCCTTGGGGGTTCGTACTGAAGGAAGGTCGCCCCGGATCAGAACGGGTTTCCTGTAAGGGACATCGGGGATTTAGACCGAAACAGACCGACTGAAGGGGACCGACCCCATCTCTACCTTTGCTTCTGGAAGGTAGGGCTGGGGTGCTGGACGGTGTCGATGCGACTGCCAGCTCACGTTCGCCCCGGGGCGAATGCAACGGACGGTCAGATGTGACTCTAGGGAGCACGTGGGCTGCCATGGCACCCCAGTTGCCCCCATTCCAACCGCCAGTGAGAGGCGGTGAGAGAAGTAGACCCTTGGTCCCTCTTTGCTTTGTGATACACTTCTTCTACTTGCCAAGCCAAGTGCGCAACACGCCTCCTCCTCCGACCCTGACCAACGCAAGGAAACACGTCACCTGGACGCTCTAGCACGTCCGTTCTCGCCTCCCACGCCGGCCAAGGCTCCTTCAACGCAAGGGAGAAGAGAGAGAGAAGAAGACCCCGGACAAGGGGTGAAGGGCCCTTTCTCCAACGAAAGCCTCATCACCAATGGTGAGTGTGTGAAGCAAACAACTCCACGGACGCAAGTCTAATACACATGGGCGCCCACTACCTTCTCCCTTGACGAGCCCACGACGCTGGTGATGGCGTCGACGTGCGTTCGTGCTCGTTTGCTCGTACGTTCGTGTCATTGCGGTGCTCGAGACCGTTAGGTGGAACGCCAAGGAACGTTGTTCTTCTTTCTCGCTTCCTTCTGCAGCAATTAATATTACATCTTAACTCCATTGGGGAATCCGCCCGTGGCTAAGCCACGTATTTATCCGGTTCATCGGCCACGGAGCCCTTATTAGAAAGTGGAAAAAACCGGTCCCTATTCGGGTTAGTCCTAGCCCTGCATCCGCCTAAGGAAATGGCTGAGGAGGACGTCCTAGTGAGGGGAAGGCAAGGGCCTTCCTCGGGCATCCGAGAATATTCCCTCATGCCTCCCTAGTACCTCCTGGTAGGTAGCGAGATGCTGCAAGCGAGGGAACCTGGGAGCCTTTGGCCAATGCGGAGTGATCATGGTCACAAGGGCTCTAGGTTCGGCCTCCAGCTTGCCTATCACGGAGTCAATGAGGCAACAGGGTGGGTGTGCCCATAGGTTGCCGAGACTAGCCGATTCTTGGGCGAGAGCATTGGTCTCCCGTGTAAAGAAGGCCGGACATTGGGCATTGTTTGGCGAGGCAAACATGTCCCAAGTAAATGGCCCGAATAGAATTGAGAACCTCTCAAAAGCCTTACGATTGAGTGCATATTCCTCATCGTCAGAGCACAACCTCGGTAAGACAGGTATTTCGAGAGGGCTAGGGGGAACACAACCAAGTGCCTCCGAAAGCTTTGTTTCAAGCCTCAAGCTGTGAATTGACTCGGAGCCATTCGCAATCGATTATTTCCTGACCACCAAATATGATTTGTTTTCTATACCCCTTGTCAGAGAACCAAGAGCTTTTCGCTAAAAACATCTTGTATAACTTCAATCCCCGAACAATGAGGTGATATTTCCAATGACAGGGCATCTATCTAGGTTTTGAGCCATTGCACTCAAGAAAATCAGCGCGTGTGCCTTTTCGATTTCGTTTGTGTCTCCTCCTAAGTGGTTAGTCTTGTAATTCTTCTAAAAGAAGAAGATTTAGTTTACCATTTAAATTCTTGATTGGGTTTTATACGTGAATCTTCGTTCGTAGCAAGATTCGTTTTAGCTTAATTACGTTTACAAGTTGGACCTTCATGATCTTTGTGGGAAAAAATCATGATAATTTTGGGAGGACACCAAGATGTCAAAATGTCCAATGCTATGAAAAGTTATCTACTAGAATCCTACCTAAAGCACCGCCTAAACATACCATCATATGATACCACCTCAAGAAAAGAAGGCTTCCACATAACCAAGTTGCAAGCATGCAACAATCAAATACCATATTGTTTATGGTGATGAAATAAAGGAAGGATCTAGAACTCAATTCTACTACAACTTCGAACATTCGACAGTGAAATTCGGCATTGACTTTGACATGTACTCTCCTTCGAAAAAGTATGCCCCCTTCAATGCGTCTTTTATGACCCATAAACACAATGAAGAGTCTTACCATACATGGTACTTGCAAGAGCTTCTTTGTTGAGGCTGCTCAAGCCCTGGTCCCTGGGAGGTCGAATCCCTTAAGGACCACGACCGAGTTTCGGTCGAGTACCTTCGAGGAGTATGGGGCCCCTGTGGGTCCTCGAAGGGCGATGCCCATTCCTGCAGTGTTCGATACCGACGAGGAGGGATCCCGGTTACTGAGAGGTCCTCTGCGGTCGATGAAGCCGCCATTGAGTGGGGATACTCACCACTCATTCTTGCATGTAATACACAACTACGAAGGTGGCAACCCACGAACGTATCCAAAGTCAACACCCTGCTTCTTACATGGTATCGGAGCCCGTTTGAAGCAGAAGAAAACAGAAAACAAACTGAAAAACTAAACAGAAAGAAAACGCAAAAAAAAAACAAAAAAGAGAACAGAGAAAAACAAAAACAAAATGGAAGGAGTGAACTTCGAGAAACTGAACTCCGAAAACTTCCCGATATGGAAACATCGGATGAAAGCTTTGCTGGTCACCAAGGGAGTTGGAGAAGCCATCACAAACAAAGACAGTGAACACTCCGAAAAGGCATTGGCACTCATGTGCTTGTGTGTGAGCAATGAGTATGTGGATTTGGTGGCGAACTCTGAATCTGCGCAGCATGCGTGGACGATGCTCGAGGACATGCATGCGGGTCAAACCGCCGCACGCCGTCTCACCCTGCGCAAGGAGTTAACAGGACTTACCAAGAAACCGGAGGAAAGCATGATGAGCTTCATCATGCGTGGAAAGCAGATCTGCACCAACCTGCGCGCGATCGATGGGTCGGTGACCGACATCCATCTGATCGATGCGATCTTATCTGGCCTGCCGGAGGAATATGCCAACAAGGTAGAGATGCTGACTACCTTGGGAGAGACAGACATGCTCAAAATTCAGAATCAGCTTCTCCAGGCAGAAAGTGCCATCACCGTGCGAGAGACATCTAGAGGCCAGGTTGCTTTCGCTACGCAGAACCGACGCCCGAAGTTTACCTGCAGCTATTGTGGCAGAAGTGGACATGGCCGCGAAAAATGCTGGTACCTGAACGGATTGCCTCCACATCTGCTGAAACAGCCCAGAGACGATAGGGAGACGGATGAAAAGGTTGCACTGGTCTCTTATGCTTTGGAATGTGGAAATGCAAACTGTTTGGAAAACATCTGGATCGTGGACAGCGGCGCCACCGCTCATGTTTGCGCTCAACAAGAGATGTTTACATCTATGACACAAGAAGCATCGCCGCAGTCCATCTTGGTTGGAAATGGAGAAGTAGTGCATGCCAAGCAATCTGGAACCGTTGCTCTTGCTGAAAACGTGGAATTGCAGAAGGTGCTGTTTTGCCCGGAACTACGGGTGAACTTAATCTCGGTTCCAAAACTGATGGAACGTGGATGCAACGTGTACTTTGAAAATGGGGCATGTGCGATTTGGAAAGGAAAGCAGAAAGTCCTCAGTGCGGTGCAGAAAAATGGTCTTTACGTGATCTGTGGAAAAATGGAAAACGTTTTCTCAGCCACGGAGTGGCACAGAAAATTGGCTCATTTTGGCCAGATGGAAAAGCTGCACGACACCGTGGAAGGTGTACCAGACAATCTAAAGTGGACCAAAAACAGCTGTGAAACGTGCATTCAAGCCAAACAAGCCAGATCTGCCATCCCCAAAGGAAATGAAGAAAATCTGGCAAATGTTGGAGAATTGTTGCATATGGATTTGATCGGACCCATCACGCCTGCTGGAAAGAACGGAGAAAAATACATTGTCAGCATTCTGGACGAGAAGAGCAAACTGGGGGTTGCAAAACCTATTTGCAACAATCACAAGCAGCAGCTGTCATCAAAACGGTGATTCGAATGATGGAGAAGCAAACTGGAAATGCTGTGAAGTTTGTGCGTTCGGATCGTGGAACCGAATTTCTCAATGCAGAGTTACAAAACTTTCTGCAAGAAAACGGCATCCAGCAACAGACGAGTGCACCATACACTCCACAGCAAAATGGAAACGCAGAACGATATAACAGGACAATTCTGGAAAAAGTGCGCGCAGTGCTCTTGGATGGTGGTCTGGACAAACGTTTTTGGAGCTTTGCCGTGGAATATTGTGCTCTTGTCAGAAACCGTTTGCCTTGCAAACCTCATGGCCGTACACCCTACGAAGCAGTTTTTGGTCAGAAACCGGATGTTTCCAATATGCACATATTTGGTGAAACGTGTTATGTGCTGAAGAATCCAACTGAGACAACTGGAAAAATGGATGCAAAAAGTAAGCCAGGTCATTTCGTTGGATTCGAGCCTGGAACAAAAGACACGTACCGTATTTGGTGTGGTGAAAAATTGGTACTGTCCAGAAACGTCACTTTTCTTGGTGTGGCAGAGAAACCTACAGCATCGCCAGATGACACTCAGGAAGACATAACGCCTATGCCTACCGCGTCAGAAACATTGGAACCTGTTTCGTTGGGGGAGAGGCAGAACAGTACAATTGAAAATGTGGAATTACCAGAGCACGAAACAACCGAGGGAATGGGAGATGCAGAAAACATCAGCAATACGGCTGCTGAAGAAAGGCGCTACCCACTTCGTGAACGTCGTCCACCACAGCCATATTGGACTGCAAATGTTTGCTTGACCGATCCTTTGACTTTGGATGAGGCTTTAGGTAGCCCCCAGCACGATGATTGGAAACTGGCCTTGCAGGAAGAAGTATCCAGTTTGAGCGAGCAGGATGTTTTTGATGTGGTGGACCGAACGCCTCAGATGAAGACTCTGCCTTGCAAGTGGGTCTTCAAGGTAAAATACGACCAAGATGGGAACATCCAACGTTTCAAGGCTCGCCTGGTTGCCAAAGGATTCAAACAGGTTGCAGGCATTGATTTTGGTGAAACGTTTGCACCGGTGGCAAAACAAAGCACTTTACGTTTATTGTGGACCTTGGCTGCTAAACGAGACTGGGAAGTCGAAAACATTGACATCAAAACGGCTTTCCTCAACGGTGATCTGGACGAAGAAATCTACATGGATATGCCCCCTGGTTTTCAGGTGGATGGCAAAGTTTGGAAATTGAAAAAGACCCTGTATGGTCTTAAACAAGCCCCACGTGCCTGGCACATCAAACTCACGGATGTTTTGGAAAAGCTTGGATTCAGATGCTCCACTGCAGATCCGGGCTTATACGTGGGTGAAGACATGTTGCTGATGGTCTACGTGGATGACCTGTTGCTTTGTGGAAATGGCAGATCAAAAGTGGAAAATGTCAAGCAATCCTTGCTGACCACCTTTGAAGGCAGAGACCTTGGGCCCACGGATCACTTTCTGGGAATTAAAATGGAACGTGACCGAACTGGAAAAACGGTCTTTCTCAGTCAAGAGACCTACGTGAACAACGTGCTGGAAAGGTTCAGAATGGCAGATTGTTACAGTGTTTCTACGCCATTGGAACCTGGAACAAAATGGACCTCAGATGCAACAGCCACAGAATCCAACTTTCCATATCAGGAATTGGTTGGGTGTCTCATGTACCTTGCAGTGTCCACAAGACCAGACATAGCTTATGTGACCAATCGTCTGGCCCGCTATGTCTCTGCACCAACCAGCAATCACGTGGCCGTGGCCAAGAGGGTCCTGAAATACCTGAATGGCACAAAGGCAGTTGGTATCTTGCTGGGTGACAGCTCCCCAAGTTTGCTGGAAGGCTATTGTGATGCCAATTACGGAGGCTGTGAAGAAACCAGACGTAGCACAACTGGCTACGTGTTCACTTTGCACGGCAGTTTGGTTTCCTGGCAGACGAAATTGCAGAAAACAGTTGCCGTGTCCACGACGGAGGCCGAGTATATGGCTGCTGCTTCTGCAGCAAAAGAAGCGTTGTACCTGAGAAAGGTGTTGAATGATATTGGATTTGGGGCCCAATGCATCACCATTCATTGTGACAATCAAGGTGCTGTGAATTTGACGAAGAACGCTCTGACGGTGTCCCGTACGAAACACGTCGACATCGCCCATCATTTTGTGCGGAACCGCGTGAGTCGGGGAGAGCTGAAATTCCAGTACATCAGCACAAATGATCAGCTGGCCGATTCCCTGACCAAGGCCCTGGGGCCCACCAAGTTGCAAGCTGCATTGAAGACATTGGGCTTGTTGGAATACCAGGCCATGAGCAGGGGAGAGTGTTGAGGCTGCTCAAGCCCTGGTCCCTGGGAGGTCGAATCCCTTAAGGACCACGACCGAGTTTCGGTCGAGTACCTTCGAGGAGTATGGGGCCCCTGTGGGTCCTCGAAGGGCGATGCCCATTCCTGCAGTGTTCGATACCGACGAGGAGGGATCCCGGTTACTGAGAGGTCCTCTGCGGTCGATGAAGCCGCCATTGAGTGGGGATACTCACCACTCATTCTTGCATGTAATACACAACTACGAAGGTGGCAACCCACGAACGTATCCAAAGTCAACACCCTGCTTCTTACATTCTTCCATATAAGTCTTGAAAATCATTCATCATCTGGTAGATGTAAGAAGAAGTTTGTCGTGTGATAGATGTTCGTGGGTTTCCACCTTCGTACTTTTACTTAAACAAGACAAACGGAGGGTGGACACCAGTCCACACTAGGCTTTCCATCGCATGATGAAGAATACGAGCTCTATTCCCTCGATTCCTCGTCGGTAACAACGTTGCAGTCTGAGGGCATGCACCTTCGAGGAGTCACCAGAGTCCCTCATACCTCGAAGGGTACGAGATAGCTTAAGGCCTACCAATCATAGACTTTGGACCTCACAAAGGCTAGGGTATGAGTACTTTCAACACAAACTGTAGCGGTTTCTCTACAAATGCGATCAACTTTCGAAACCAACCCAATTAGAAGAGTTAAAATGAAACAAAGCTGATATCAATGAATCACAGACAGACAGTATTGCTTCTATAGGCAGCAAGGATCATGTTTGGGTTGCTCAGACACTAAGGAGCCTTAAAAGGCATGGGACGTGGGCTAACGGTACACATTTCGTGCATTAATTGTCGTTGCAATGTGAACACATTCAGCCCTAATGTTAGAAAGCTCAAGTGCAAGCTCCATCATCAAAAGGTAAGTTTGTGGGGAGAGGAGATCCAAATGTCAGAGGGACAAACGAAGCTCGGTACTTGGGCTGTGCATGTATTTCAACAAAAGATAACATGTAAAATAGGATCAGTCAATCCAAATAGTCTTATTGAGGCTGCTCCAGCCCTGGTTCCTGGGAGGTCGAATCCCGTAGAGACTAGGACCGAATTTCGGCCGATAACCTTCGAGGAATATGGGGCCCCCTTGGGGTCCTCGAAGGGCGATGCCCATTCCTGCAGTGTTCGATACCGACGAGGACCGATCCCTGTATACTGAGTGGTCCTTTGCGGTCGATGACACCTCCAATGAGTGGGGATACTCACCACTCATTCTTGCATGTAATACATAACTACGATGGTGGCAACCCACGAACGTATCCAGGGTCAACGCCCTGCTTCATACACGTTATCCCGTCCACATCGTATCCCAATGAGCCAGGGCTCCTCACAGGCCGGATTTCTCTGAGAAGTGTCCGGTTACTTTTTCGTAGAATCATAGGCGATACATATGTCATGTCAAAGTATAGTTGAAATCATTCAAAGACGAGCCAACGATTGTCCGGCATCTTCGGCGAAGGTGCCTTTCCAGCGACAAATGATACTGAAGAGAACCGAGTTGATGTACGAAGGCAGCCTCTTCATGCGATTTCATTAACTATCGCTATTGATAATCACCACAGCATACTCAATGTAGTACATGAACTTGTGGCAATCCTAGACAAGTTGGAATTAAGAACTTAGATCCATACAGGAGTTCGTATTGCAAATCCAAGTTATATCGTATACGCTAACTGATAAAACAGTTGAAGCAAGAGGTGCTCTCCGAACGATGAGTAATCCAATTGATCTACGTATTGGTGTCATGAGAAAGCTCCAAAAGTAAGAATGGCTATTCATCCTTGTTGAAGGTTGTAGACTTTTACGTTAAGAGACCTCGTCTAACCCTTTCGAGAGGAAGTGCACACTTCTTGAGTATCGTGGTCGAACAAGCCTTTCGTCGAATTCAGTCGTTGTTTTCTGTCTATGACAGCCATTGGATGTGTATATATGCGAATCTCGAAGATTCGCTGAGATACCATTACGTAATGGTTCGTACATCCCCAACAGAGAATAAACCCTGAATATTTAATCTGCATATTCTGATTTTAATATACTATTTTCTGCTTATGATATGAGTTGTTAATATACTTGACCAGCTCTAAATATTCTATATGTGCTACCATTTTGTGCCATTTTCCTAGGCAACTATGTAAGTGAAGGAAATGCTGTTTCAACAATCCTTAAATCATTTCAAATACTGCCATCTCCAATAAAAAAAAGCTCGTCTACCAACGTATCGAATTCCTGAAAATTGGTTGTAAAGGGATATACATGCCAACCCATACTATAACCATACACATAAGAGTATGTGGTAGACAATTGCTGATTTTCGCAAATGTTCTAGGAAAACTACTATTTCTGACTACAAATTGTACGACGAGTTTGACCGTCATATCCATTGAACAAAATTGAAACAGTGTAAAAATGAAAAACCATCAATAAAAATAAAAAATCCCTAGTCGTGTTTCCATAAGTTTTTGTAAACGTTATTCAACACAGACGACCCCGTACTTCACTTGTAGAACATCTACATCCCACAAGAGGTAATGAACAAAAAAGTTATGTCGAATCAATATCATCAACAATGCTCTTGCTGCCGATGCAAACGTAAAACTTTGAGGACACAGCCTCTGCACTGGAATACATCTCATTAAACAAGCATACTTCAACGAAGCAGATATTCAAACTGCAAACCTAAAACTACTGTTACGTACATGCAATACCTTCAGCATTTGTGCTACAATCCGAAACGTCTTGCTGGTCTTCATGTCTTTGGACGCATCTAGTGGGCAATTTCTAAGAAGAACAAATTTTCGACTGGAATAAAATAAAGCCATCCAGAACATATCAGACTTCTATTTATTCATTGTTGACGACAGTAACTACTCTTCTTAGCGCTGCTTAGGTCTTGGACATATCTTTAAGCTCTCAAAATAAGATGATGCGCCCTTTCATTACCGCCGTGCTGTACCAGGTTCCTGTCAATTATGAATGCTTTGTCCATCAGTACTCGTTGCAGCAGTAGTTCTCATGCTACACATCAGGAATTGAATTCTCTAAGTTGCTCCCGGACATCAAGCTGATTCCCGAGCTAGTTTCAATGTCGTAGAAGTCAATGAATGGTAAAGGCTATTTAGGAATGCAATTCCGTTGTTGCCAATGTTCATCGATTTTCTACTTCATCGCCATTGTCTATTGTAGGTAATAAAATCCGGGTAGTTAGGGCAAGCCCTACGAAAAAGAAGGAAAGTTGGAAATTTATAGTACGTGCCAGTGTTTTATATATATTATCTGTGAACTTCCCCAAATGCAATTGTGACTACTACCCTAGACGCAAGTGAGTGAGTGTCTTAAAAAAGTATGTGAAAGAATGGATTTTACATTGAAATATTCTTCATTATCTGAGGCAGCTATTAATATTGTCCATCATATTAACAGTCATTCTCGTTAGATTTTATCAATTTCTTCTGCAGTATCTTTACTGGCCTCAACAAATGATCATCTTGGATACCTACTTAATTGCTTACTCTATCTGTGCATGTCTCCTTTGCTTTTGCTCACAAAACGGAATCGTGCACAAGTAATACTCTGTATGCAGCATACTGAATTGTACGGCAAAAATTGTTTTCTTTTTTTCTTCTTGGCGAGAAGCTAAAAGTATTGACCCTTTAACTAACGTATGGCTTAATGTTTTTGTTTTTGTTCTTTCGTCGTCGCGAGGAGAAGCTGCTTTCATCCGCAAGGCCACCTATTCATTCCTTTCAAAAATTTTGACATGATTGTGCTCCTGTTGAAAGTGCTCAAGCCTTGGTCCCTGGGAGGTCGGATACCTACGGGACGATGACCGAGTTTCGGTCGAGTACCTTCGAGGATAATGGGACCCACTAGGGTCCTCGGAGGTCGATGCCCATTCCTGCAGTGAACGGTACTGATGAGGATTGCTCAGGTTTTGACAGACGATCCTCTGCGGTCGATGCCGCCGCCATTGAGTGGGGATACTCACCACTCATTCTTGCATGTAATTGATAACAACGAAGGTGGCAACCCACGAACGTAACAAGACAACTTGTGCTTCTTACTTGGTATCGGAGCACGTGTGAAGCAAACAAAGTGCGAACAAACAGAAAAACGTGAAAGAAAGAAAACGCGAACAAAAACGCAAACTGAAAAAAAAAAAAAAAAAACGAAGAAAAATGGAAGGAACGAATTTCGAGAAACTTACCTCCGAAAATTATCCAATTTGGAAGCATAGAATGAAAGCCTTACTGGTTACTAAAGGGATCGGTGAAGCAATTACAAACAAAGATAGTCAGCATTCTGAACAGGCACTTGCACTCATGTGCTTGTGCGTATGCAATGAGTATGTTGATCTAATGGCCAATGCAGATTCTGCGCAACAAGCTTGGAATATGCTGGAGGAAATTCATGCTGGTCAAACCGCAGCACGCCGTCTAACCTTGCGAAAGGAATTGACAGGACTTATCAAAAAACCGGAAGAAAGCATGATGAGTTTCATCATGCGTGCAAAACAGATTTGTACCAATTTGCGTGCAATCGATGGATCGGTCACCGATATCCATCTAATTGATGCAATCCTGTCTGGTCTACCGCAAGAATATGCAAATAAGGTAGAAATGCTTACTACTTTGAGTGAAACAGATATGCTTAAAATTCAAAACCACTTGTTGCAGGCTGAAAGTGCACTATCCGTGCGAGAAGCATCTACTGGACAAGTAGCTTTTGCCACACAAAACAGACGCCCAAAAGTATCGTGCACCTACTGTGGCAGAAGCGGACATACACGAGAAAAATGTTGGTATCTCAATGGTCTGCCACCGCATCTTCAAAAACAACCAAGAACGAATACAGAGAACGAAGAAAAAGTGGCGCTTGTGTCGTACGCACTAGAGTGTGGAAGGGCAAACATTTTGGAAAACTTGTGGATTGTGGACAGTGGTGCCACAACACATATCTGTGCAAACCGAGAAATGTTTACCTCAGTCATACAAGGTATACCAACGCAATCCATATTTGTTGGAAATGGTGAAGTTGTGTTCGCGAAAGAAAGTGGAAATGTGGAAGTTGCAGAAAATGTGGAATTGCAGAATGTGCTACTTTGTCCAGCGTTGAAAGTGAACTTGGTTTCCGTTCCAAAACTTATGGAACATGGATGCAACATATATTTCGAAAACGATGGATGTACAGTTTGGAAAGGAAAGAAGAAGGTACTCAGTGCCATGCTGAAACATGGACTGTACATTATCAACAGCAGTCATGAACAAGTTTTCTCAGCAATGGAGTGGCATAGGAAATTTGCCCACTTTGGACAGATGGAAAAATTACCGAATACAGTGGTTGGTCTTCCAAAGCAACTTAAAATGACAACAAGGCAATGTGAAACGTGTATTCAAGCCAAACAAACTAAAGCAGCCATTCCTAAACAAAATGCAGAAAACACTGCACAAGTCGGAGAACTTTTGCACATGGATCTCATTGGACCAATTACACCTGCTGGAAAAAATGGGGAAAAGTACATCGTAAGTATTTTGGACGAAAAAAGTAAGCTAGGAGTTGCTAAACCCATTTGCTCCAAGTCACAGGCAGCTAATGTTGTTAAAACAGTTATCATCTTGCTGCAAAAACAAACAGGAAATGTTGTCAAAGCAATTCGTTCAGATCGTGGAAGGGAATTTATTAACGCAGACCTGCAATCATTTTTGCAAGAAAACGGTATTCAGCAACAAACAAGTGCACCCTATACTCCGCAGCAAAATGGCAATGCAGAACGGTACAATCGAACGTTGTTAGAAAAGGTCCGTGCTGTTTTATTGGATAGTGGTCTTGACAAAAGTTTCTGGAACTTTGCTATCGAGTACTGTTCCTGTAAGAAGCACAAGTTGTCTTGTTACGTTCGTGGGTTGCCACCTTCGTTGTTATCAATTACATGCAAGAATGAGTGGTGAGTATCCCCACTCAATGGCGGCGGCATCGACCGCAGAGGATCGTCTGTCAAAACCTGAGCAATCCTCATCAGTACCGTTCACTGCAGGAATGGGCATCGACCTCCGAGGACCCTAGTGGGTCCCATTATCCTCGAAGGTACTCGACCGAAACTCGGTCATCGTCCCGTAGGTATCCGACCTCCCAGGGACCAAGGCTTGAGCACTTTCAACACCCGCCCTTGCTCATGGCGTCATAATCTAACAGGCCAAGTGTCTGCATTGCGGTGTTCAGCTTGCTAGGTCCAAGAGCTTTGGTCAGGAAGTCTGCCTGTTGATCAGTAGTCTTAATATACTGGAATTGGAGCTCGCCCCGACTGACGCGGTTGCGCACGAAGTGGTGTGCGATGTCAACATGCTTTGTTCGGGATACTGTTAAAGCGTTCTTCGTCAGGTTTACAGCACCCTGATTGTCGCAATGAATGGTGATACACGTAGCTCCATATCCAATATCATTGAGTATTTTCCTCAAATACAAAGCTTCTTTTGCTGCCGTAGCTGCGGCCATGTATTCTGCCTCTGTCGTCGACACTGCAACTGTTTTCTGCAACTTTGTCTGCCAAGAGATCAAACTGCCATGAAATGTAAATACGTAGCCAGTGGTACTTCTTCTAGTTTCCTCACAGCCACCATAGTTTGCGTCGCAGTAACCTGTTAAGAAGTTCGGAGACCTTTCACCAAGCCAGATTCCAACAGATTTTGTTCCTTGTAGATACTTCAGCACTCGTTTAGCAACTTGCACGTGGTTGTTGTTTGGGGCACAGACAAAGCGGGCCAGACAATTAGTAGCATAGGCAATGTCAGGTCTTGTTGACACAGCTAAGTACATTAGGCACCCAACCAGTTCCTGGTAAGGGAAGTGAGAAGCAGTCATCGCAGTGTCTGAAGTCAACTTGGTTCCAGGTTCCATTGGTGTTGATACGGTGTGACAATCTGTCATTCTGAACCTCTCTATGATGTTTTTCACGTAGTTTTCTTGACTTAGAAAAACTGTTCGTCTGTATCGGTCACGTTGTATTTTGATTCCCAAAAAATAATCAGTGGGCCCTAAATCTCTTCCTTCGAAAGCAGTCAACAACAACTGTTTGACACTTTCTACTGCTTTCGTGCCATTTCCACAAAGTAGTACATCATCAACGTAAACCATCAACAGCATGTCCTTTCCCACAAACAAACCTGGATCAGCTGTAGAGCATTTGAAACCGATCTTATCCAGAACCTCTGTAAGTTTGATGTGCCAAGCTCGAGGGGCCTGTTTGAGACCATACAACGTCTTCTTTAATTTCCAAACTTTTCCATCCACTTCAAATCCTGGAGGCATGTCCATGAAGATTTCTTCATCGAGATGGCCATTTAAAAAAGCAGTTTTTATGTCAATGTTTTCAACTTCCCAATCCAGTTTTGCAGCCAAGGTCCAAAGAAGGCGTAATGTACTTTGTTTCGCCACTGGCGCAAAGGTTTCGTTGAAGTCAATGCCGGACACTTGTTTGAAACCTTTCGCAACAAGTCGAGCCTTAAAACGTTGCACGTTTCCGTCCTGATCATATTTCACTTTGAATACCCATTTGCAAGGTAGTGTCTTCATCCCAGGTGTTTTGTCAACAACGTCGAAGACATTTTGTTGACTCAAACTGGCTACTTCTTCTTGGAGAGCCAGTTTCCAGTCTTCGCGCTGGGCACTGGTAATCGCCTCTTCGAGTGTCATCGGATCTGTAAGGCATGTGTTTGCGTACCAGTAGGGCTGAGGAACACGGCGATTGCGCAGTGGGTATCGTCTTGTCTCTGAAAGTTGAGTTCTGTTTTCGTCTGAATCAGATATATCTTGAATGGGTTCTTCTTCATCGGTCTCCACCAAATCTTCCAAGCACATTCCCTCGTTGTCCAATGGATGTACTTGGAAATGTTCTGCAGATGCAGGCAGATGAGTTAGATTGCTATCAGTGTTTTCCAGTGCTGAAGTATTATTTTGAGTTAGTCCAAGAAATGTCACGTTTCTAGACAAAACAAGTTTTCCATCACACCATATCAGGTACGTGTCTTTGGTACCTGGCTCGTACCCCAAAAATAAGCCACGTTTGCTCTTTGCATCTAATTTTCCACTCGATTCTGAAGGATTCTTTAACACGTAGCAAGTCTCTCCAAATATATGCATGCAAGAAACATCTGGTTTTACACCAAAGACTTCTTGATAAGGCGTACGTTCATGTGGCTTGCATGGAACACGATTTCTTGCGTAGGAACAGTACTCGATAGCAAAGTTCCAGAAACTTTTGTCAAGACCACTATCCAATAAAACAGCACGGACCTTTTCTAACAACGTTCGATTGTACCGTTCTGCATTGCCATTTTGCTGCGGAGTATAGGGTGCACTTGTTTGTTGCTGAATACCGTTTTCTTGCAAAAATGATTGCAGGTCTGCGTTAATAAATTCCCTTCCACGATCTGAACGAATTGCTTTGACAACATTTCCTGTTTGTTTTTGCAGCAAGATGATAACTGTTTTAACAACATTAGCTGCCTGTGACTTGGAGCAAATGGGTTTAGCAACTCCTAGCTTACTTTTTTCGTCCAAAATACTTACGATGTACTTTTCCCCATTTTTTCCAGCAGGTGTAATTGGTCCAATGAGATCCATGTGCAAAAGTTCTCCGACTTGTGCAGTGTTTTCTGCATTTTGTTTAGGAATGGCTGCTTTAGTTTGTTTGGCTTGAATACACGTTTCACATTGCCTTGTTGTCATTTTAAGTTGCTTTGGAAGACCAACCACTGTATTCGGTAATTTTTCCATCTGTCCAAAGTGGGCAAATTTCCTATGCCACTCCATTGCTGAGAAAACTTGTTCATGACTGCTGTTGATAATGTACAGTCCATGTTTCAGCATGGCACTGAGTACCTTCTTCTTTCCTTTCCAAACTGTACATCCATCGTTTTCGAAATATATGTTGCATCCATGTTCCATAAGTTTTGGAACGGAAACCAAGTTCACTTTCAACGCTGGACAAAGTAGCACATTCTGCAATTCCACATTTTCTGCAACTTCCACATTTCCACTTTCTTTCGCGAACACAACTTCACCATTTCCAACAAATATGGATTGCGTTGGTATACCTTGTATGACTGAGGTAAACATTTCTCGGTTTGCACAGATATGTGTTGTGGCACCACTGTCCACAATCCACAAGTTTTCCAAAATGTTTGCCCTTCCACACTCTAGTGCGTACGACACAAGCGCCACTTTTTCTTCGTTCTCTGTATTCGTTCTTGGTTGTTTTTGAAGATGCGGTGGCAGACCATTGAGATACCAACATTTTTCTCGTGTATGTCCGCTTCTGCCACAGTAGGTGCACGATACTTTTGGGCGTCTGTTTTGTGTGGCAAAAGCTACTTGTCCAGTAGATGCTTCTCGCACGGATAGTGCACTTTCAGCCTGCAACAAGTGGTTTTGAATTTTAAGCATATCTGTTTCACTCAAAGTAGTAAGCATTTCTACCTTATTTGCATATTCTTGCGGTAGACCAGACAGGATTGCATCAATTAGATGGATATCGGTGACCGATCCATCGATTGCACGCAAATTGGTACAAATCTGTTTTGCACGCATGATGAAACTCATCATGCTTTCTTCCGGTTTTTTGATAAGTCCTGTCAATTCCTTTCGCAAGGTTAGACGGCGTGCTGCGGTTTGACCAGCATGAATTTCCTCCAGCATATTCCAAGCTTGTTGCGCAGAATCTGCATTGGCCATTAGATCAACATACTCATTGCATACGCACAAGCACATGAGTGCAAGTGCCTGTTCAGAATGCTGACTATCTTTGTTTGTAATTGCTTCACCGATCCCTTTAGTAACCAGTAAGGCTTTCATTCTATGCTTCCAAATTGGATAATTTTCGGAGGTAAGTTTCTCGAAATTCGTTCCTTCCATTTTTCTTCGTTTTTTTTTTTTTTTTTCAGTTTGCGTTTTTGTTCGCGTTTTCTTTCTTTCACGTTTTTCTGTTTGTTCGCACTTTGTTTGCTTCACACGTGCTCCGATACCATGTAAGAAGCACAAGTTGTCTTGTTACGTTCGTGGGTTGCCACCTTCGTTGTTATCAATTACATGCAAGAATGAGTGGTGAGTATCCCCACTCAATGGCGGCGGCATCGACCGCAGAGGATCGTCTGTCAAAACCTGAGCAATCCTCATCAGTACCGTTCACTGCAGGAATGGGCATCGACCTCCGAGGACCCTAGTGGGTCCCATTATCCTCGAAGGTACTCGACCGAAACTCGGTCATCGTCCCGTAGGTATCCGACCTCCCAGGGACCAAGGCTTGAGCACTTTCAACAGTTCCTACGCAAGAAATCGTGTTCCATGCAAGCCACATGAACGTACGCCTTATCAAGAAGTCTTTGGTGTAAAACCAGATGTTTCTTGCATGCATATATTTGGAGAGACTTGCTACGTGTTAAAGAATCCTTCAGAATCGAGTGGAAAATTAGATGCAAAGAGCAAACGTGGCTTATTTTTGGGGTACGAGCCAGGTACCAAAGACACGTACCTGATATGGTGTGATGGAAAACTTGTTTTGTCTAGAAACGTGACATTTCTTGGACTAACTCAAAATAATACTTCAGCACTGGAAAACACTGATAGCAATCTAACTCATCTGCCTGCATCTGCAGAACATTTCCAAGTACATCCATTGGACAACGAGGGAATGTGCTTGGAAGATTTGGTGGAGACCGATGAAGAAGAACCCATTCAAGATATATCTGATTCAGACGAAAACAGAACTCAACTTTCAGAGACAAGACGATACCCACTGCGCAATCGCCGTGTTCCTCAGCCCTACTGGTACGCAAACACATGCCTTACAGATCCGATGACACTCGAAGAGGCGATTACCAGTGCCCAGCGCGAAGACTGGAAACTGGCTCTCCAAGAAGAAGTAGCCAGTTTGAGTCAACAAAATGTCTTCGACGTTGTTGACAAAACACCTGGGATGAAGACACTACCTTGCAAATGGGTATTCAAAGTGAAATATGATCAGGACGGAAACGTGCAACGTTTTAAGGCTCGACTTGTTGCGAAAGGTTTCAAACAAGTGTCCGGCATTGACTTCAACGAAACCTTTGCGCCAGTGGCGAAACAAAGTACATTACGCCTTCTTTGGACCTTGGCTGCAAAACTGGATTGGGAAGTTGAAAACATTGACATAAAAACTGCTTTTTTAAATGGCCATCTCGATGAAGAAATCTTCATGGACATGCCTCCAGGATTTGAAGTGGATGGAAAAGTTTGGAAATTAAAGAAGACGTTGTATGGTCTCAAACAGGCCCCTCGAGCTTGGCACATCAAACTTACAGAGGTTCTGGATAAGATCGGTTTCAAATGCTCTACAGCTGATCCAGGTTTGTTTGTGGGAAAGGACATGCTGTTGATGGTTTACGTTGATGATGTACTACTTTGTGGAAATGGCACGAAAGCAGTAGAAAGTGTCAAACAGTTGTTGTTGACTGCTTTCGAAGGAAGAGATTTAGGGCCCACTGATTATTTTTTGGGAATCAAAATACAACGTGACCGATACAGACGAACAGTTTTTCTAAGTCAAGAAAACTACGTGAAAAACATCATAGAGAGGTTCAGAATGACAGATTGTCACACCGTATCAACACCAATGGAACCTGGAACCAAGTTGACTTCAGACACTGCGATGACTGCTTCTCACTTCCCTTACCAGGAACTGGTTGGGTGCCTAATGTACTTAGCTGTGTCAACAAGACCTGACATTGCCTATGCTACTAATTGTCTGGCCCGCTTTGTCTGTGCCCCAAACAACAACCACGTGCAAGTTGCTAAACGAGTGCTGAAGTATCTACAAGGAACAAAATCTGTTGGAATCTGGCTTGGTGAAAGGTCTCCGAACTTCTTAACAGGTTACTGCGACGCAAACTATGGTGGCTGTGAGGAAACTAGAAGAAGTACCACTGGCTACGTATTTACATTTCATGGCAGTTTGATCTCTTGGCAGACAAAGTTGCAGAAAACAGTTGCAGTGTCGACGACAGAGGCAGAATACATGGCCGCAGCTACGGCAGCAAAAGAAGCTTTGTATTTGAGGAAAATACTCAATGATATTGGATATGGAGCTACGTGTATCACCATTCATTGCGACAATCAGGGTGCTGTAAACCTGACGAAGAACGCTTTAACAGTATCCCGAACAAAGCATGTTGACATCGCACACCACTTCGTGCGCAACCGCGTCAGTCGGGGCGAGCTCCAATTCCAGTATATTAAGACTACTGATCAACAGGCAGACTTCCTGACCAAAGCTCTTGGACCTAGCAAGCTGAACACCGCAATGCAGACACTTGGCCTGTTAGATTATGACGCCATGAGCAAGGGCGGGTGTTGAAAGTGCTCAAGCCTTGGTCCCTGGGAGGTCGGATACCTACGGGACGATGACCGAGTTTCGGTCGAGTACCTTCGAGGATAATGGGACCCACTAGGGTCCTCGGAGGTCGATGCCCATTCCTGCAGTGAACGGTACTGATGAGGATTGCTCAGGTTTTGACAGACGATCCTCTGCGGTCGATGCCGCCGCCATTGAGTGGGGATACTCACCACTCATTCTTGCATGTAATTGATAACAACGAAGGTGGCAACCCACGAACGTAACAAGACAACTTGTGCTTCTTACAGCTCCAGCAAGTGTGTCCCTAAAGTTTTGAATGCATGAGTGGCTTTCTTGACAGTGGTTTTGTTGAATTGCGATCGCTGCTGAATCTGCCGCTGTTAGTCTCTCTGACTTGCCTATCATGTCTTACCAACGTCATTTCAGATTTAAATGTTCAGTTTTGATACTGCACCACTTTCTTGTCATTTAAGTTTAATTTTTGTATTGCTGCCTGTCAGTCACGAAGCCTTCTCAACATCATCTACAATGGTTGAGTTGATGGTGTGATTTTGAAGGCTGATTATGAGATCGCATGCCTTGCCAACACAACATTTTCGTTCCCGCATGCGGCTTTGAATAGGATTTGTTGCGAAGGACAATCAGTGAAATCAATTCACCCCTGCATGCTAACAGTATCGAAATATCACTGAAATGTTTCAAGATGCTTTGTGAATTCGGGCGGAAACTGCAGGATAGCGGTGTCTTCTAGCTTGTTATCGATCGCGCCTCTGCAGCTATCGCTGACTCGTATTTAATCAGATACGGAGCCTGATAAGAGTCTGAGCTTTCTGCCAGAATGCCATTACGATACAGAATCAGTTTGCTGACTCCTTATCCTGAACTCGATCCGCCCAGTGATGGATCATTCTAGTTTTTTGTTAGACTTCACTGCCTTCTGTCGTCTGTCTCGCCCCCTGACGATACGAGTGTCGTTGGGGGGAACTGTACAGCCGGGTTAGGAAGCAGGTGTCGCGGCGGTACCCGCACCCTTTCTTGCGCACTCGGGAGCTGTTCGAGCACTTGTGCTGTCTTGTCGATTGGCACCTGGTGCGTAGAACGCCCGCAGACGTTTGTGTCAACTATGGCGAACGTTCAACTCCCCCGGATTTTGTGCAGCCAACACGTTTCAAGCACCGAGGCCGCGAAGAAAGCTGTTCACCGTGCAAGGAGCTATCCATATGCACGTCCTAACAGATCTTTTTTATACGAAAGTGGTGAGGCACAGGATGTGGATGCGCCGGAGCTTTTGCGGTTAGCCGATAAGGAGAGTCTTGTTCCCGTTCTAGCGCTCGGAAGCAACGCGTCTCCGGAGCAGTTGGGAAGGAAGTTCGCAAATTTTTCGCGCGTGAGGATTCCTGTCGTCTACTGTACGCTTCGGGATTTCGACGTGGGCTACGCACCTCTTATCACATCCTATGGTTCTGTTCCTGCTACGCTCATTCCAAGCGCAGGTACAGCTGTGAGTGCCGCCGTCACATACCTGTCAACAGAGCTTTTGGAAGCCATGCATGCAACAGAAGGAGCCTATGATCTTAGGGAACTTAGGCAAATCGATCTTCTCCTTGACGGTGGCCGTCAGCAAAGTACTATCTGGGCATATGTTCACCAATTAGGTTCACTGAATATACCCTACCACGAATTGGAACTCTCGAAGAGTTTCCAGAAAGCCGGGCCTGCAGCTTTAGCAGAGATCAGTGCAGAGGGGCGTCGGTTCCCTTCTTTTGATCAAGTGCAAATGCAGGTTCTGGTGAGGCAGATACTTCAAGAACAAGGGTTGGCAAACGCTTCTTCTTCAATTGAGGAGTTTATGCTTCAGAATGTGACTGATGACAGTGTGCGTTGCAGACGTGCTGCTGTTCTTGCTTCTCTTGCAGAGCCATTCTCTCATGAAGAATCTGAGGTTCTCATGTCCATCGGCGACATTAACAGCCGCAATGTGGAGTAAGGACTCGTAGATTTATATCTATTCCGTTGCCGTCCACACTGACTTATATGACCGTTTTGTGATGATACTCAATGCGGCGAGCATTGAAAAGTTGGCAGCAGATACTCCACTGGTCTAATTGAGATTCCTAATCTAAGAACCCTGCCACAACCTTCACTGTTGTGGTATTTGGACAGTGTAGACGTTATGTAGCCAATCCGATTTGTGTGCCATTTGCATCATGTTGTGCCATTGAAGCTGGAGGTTAAGAATACAATGTGACGAAAGTTGCATGATGCCATCGCTTATTGCAACACACTCAAAGCACCATGATTTAAACATAAAAGCAAATTTGATCTACTAGAGAATTCGTAATTTACATCAACGCAAGCAGTGGTGGTTGAAGCACCCTAAAGTTTCCGGTTTTTGCCAAGAAGGGGAAGCAGTTCTTGCCACGCTAGTGAAGACCTTTCTGAAAAATTGGTCCAATCAAGCTTATGGTCACTGGAAACTTGATCATGAGTCTAGAGCGACCATTAACCTTGAGACATCCAGGGAAAAGAAGTCGCCCCGCTTTACTGTCAAAAAAATTGAGCATTGGATAAAAGTACACATAGATTTAAACGCTAACAAAATACATGTGTTTTGATGCGGCACATCTTGATCGATGAAAAGATTGTCCACACTTTCGTGTTCTTATCAGGCAAAAGCAAAATAGTACTTCAGTCAAATAATGACCGTGCAACGTACAAGCTTGAAAGGACAAATCAATTGAATAGGAATCTATCCTAGCAAAGTTACATTACGTACTCGATTTACTACAGCTTTTCCACAAGTCTGAACCGGCACGATTGTGTGAATGTTGTTGAACTTATACAAGACTTGAGTGAAGACTTATTAATCGAAGTTGTCGAAATTCTGTATTGTTGTGGGGCGACTCAAGTTCGGTTTCACACGAAAACACTCTTCATCTTCTATTGTTGCACAAAGGATTTTCCCTACTTGAACAAATGAAGTGGCTTTCAATAATCATCATTGCTGCTAAGAGTTCGTATTCGCCATTTTGAATTTAGGTTGTGCATACACTGCAACTCAATATGAAGAAAATGCACCATCAAGCATGGACTTTCAAGGCCATCAAGTGGTACAGCATAGGATTGATATTTTATTTTTTGCTGGCTTATAAAAGCACCGATATGCTATCATTGCAATAATATACATTTATTGCCATCGCACTATGCATACAACCAACGAGTTATCACACGTGAAAAATCCTTTCCGGTTGTTTTTGCTATGAAGCCGAGTTCTTGGTAGTACTCTTTTATAAATTTCTAAAAAGTGTGAAAAGTGTTCGTTCTACATGTGAGTTGATTGTTGTGGATGTTTCAGAGTTGGGAAGTAATAAAAATGTACAACATTAATATGTAGATTCAAGCATTGAATTTCTACGAAGTATCTACAACTCAGTGGAAAGTGAAAGGTTTACTTTGATTTAGTAAGGTGAGTTGCTAAAGCTTGCGTGTGAAAGCCAAGATTTTTTAGTTGATGAAGTTGAAGTAATATCATTTCATGAATCCAAGGCGAGGAATTTGGCTATGCAATTCTCCTCCTTGTATAAAATAGCTTTTTAAGCGACTCAAACCCCCGCCCTAGGAAGAGCCTTTGTTGACTCGTACTCGTCTAGTGGCCTTGTTAAGGACCCGGTTCGTAGATGCCTACTTTGAGTGGATGGATGATATTGGGACGTCTAGTTTTAGCAAGGAAGACCCGCCACGCAAAACAAACGGGGACAAGGCTTTGTTCAAGGAGCTTGGTTGAGCACCGATTGGGTGCTACCATGTTGAAGGATCATTCCTAAAAGATGCCCTCCATGATTGGGCGCACACAGCCACGGGACAAACTATTGCACATCAATCCCATGAGAAGGTTGGACAACCAAGAATACGCCATCCGCCACTGCTGCCTAGGTTGTATGTGCTAAACCATCGGATTGAGCCTAAGAGCATCCAAAAGTCCCCAACTTTGAGTTGCTCTCAATGAATAAGGTTAGGTATGCTCATGTACTTGTGAGAGGTCTTCTAGGACCCATTACGGGATCAAAGAATAGAATTTGAATCTCTTTTATCACGCCTCCTGAGCCTTCTTCGCTCCTATGCATATCAAAAATTGACGGGTGCATTTTGCGGCGCGTCAAGTACAAGCCAATAAGAGCGTTTGAAGACAAGTTGTCGTCTTGTGAACACCGCAAGAGCACAACGATTTGGACCGCATGAATTTACAAAGGTCGCAAATTTCACACATGTTTACATGCTATATAGAATACGTGTGTAATTTTCATGTGAAGATGGTTAGGCACGTAATGTCATCCAAAATATTATTTCTACATGGTCCGATCTCTAACATGCCCTACAGCCAATATTTAAAAGCACAAGAGGGGATGATCGAAATTGCCTACTAGGTTGATAACCATTCGCGGCAACCCAAAGCATTTGAACCGTTATGGCCTATGTCATAACATGCTACCATACGCTTGCTAAAGGTCGGTTTGGTTGAGAGTACCCAAGTTTTATACATGCAATTAAAATTTGTAAACTCATAGATAAAGTGTCCAAAGATAGTGGGCAAACGCGCTCTCAAGATGTTTTCCATAGGTTCGTTGTTTAAGATTGATTGAAAGAGTTGATCGTGAACTCCAATGCTTCACTAAGTGTCACATCAATCATGCGTGGAGCAAGTTTTCCTAGCGGAAATACGTAGTAGAATGAGGGACCTGAAACTTTGCTTTTGCGAACATCTCGAACACTTTGTGCGACGTCAAGATGTAATGCTACCGAACCCTTATACTATTGCATTTTCCCTTCTTGTAAATTGAATGTTTGACATCGAAATGTCCGGGAGAGAATGAGTACAAATGGGCATCTCAATCTCGTCTTGCCCCAACCCGTGGGAATTGTTTCAAGTTATGGCATCAAATGAAATGCTAGAAGGTAAATTTCGCCATTTGTGGTTGCAAATGCGTTTTTTTTGCAATCAAAATTGAGATTACAGTGTAAAAATTGAGAATCTATTCGACCAATTTAATAAATTGCAATTTCTATTCTAGCAAGGTAACATTATTCAATCTGATGCATGAGTGGAGCTTCGATTGATGGTTTAGATTTTTATGATGTGATTGTTATACAAATAATTCCGCAAAGCAATCTTTCACATCATGCAAATCAGAGCAATCTCATTTCAGTTGGCCAATCAGTTGGTTGCTTTGTTCACTCATTTTTTATGAAGCTAGTGGTATATATTATTGTGGTCGTACGTAGAGCGAAGTATGTCTCAGTATTCAATCTATTGAAGAAAGAAACGAATTGGAGTATTATTTGGATTCGTCAACGGAACTCAAAATCCGGCGCTAATTTTTACGTTTGAAGCATCCGATGATTGATTGCACTTACCGTTGCTTTGTGCGCTGCGAACCGTCTACCTTGGGATTGTCCAACTACCTTCCCAACGTCCACCCTGTTCGAGAGAAGAAACTCTCGATTGGATGAATCCTCATTATCCGTTCCGCTGATCCCTTGCCAGACCTGATCGAGTCACCGACGGCCCGCCACGGAGTCATGTTCCCAAGTGTAGCAATCCGAGTCTCCCAACACGCCGTTTATGCACAAGCTGGAAGTAAGCGAGTCTCTTGTCCGAGTTCAAAACTGCCGTATGGTGTAAGAAGTGCATCGTTCCATCATAGGAACAGTCGAAGTAGAGCCTGTCGGCCTGCAAGGGGTGGCCCGCCGGTGCATCTTGCCAGAGTTGCTGAATCAGGTGTGACGGGGCAGGAAGCATTGCCATCGTCAACGCTTGTTCTCCTAGCGGGTGGTGTTGGAAAAAGGATGGGTGCGTCAATGCCAAAGCAGTATCTACCGCTGTGTGGGAAGCCCATAGCACTCCACAGCTTCGAAACTTTCCTGGGGCTGAGCTTTATTGAAGAGGTGGTCATAGTCTGTGAAGAAGAGTACAGAGATATTTTTCGTGCACATCAACAAAAGCTTGAAAATTCTGTTCCGCTGAAGTTTGCATCTCCTGGCAAGGAAAGGCAAGACTCTGTTTTCAATGGTTTGGCATTGATTGGTACAGATGCGATGCTTGTCTGTGTGCACGACTCTGCAAGACCTCTCGTGACTCGTGCAGAAATAATCTCTGTAGTAGAGGATGCAGCTGCACATGGAGCAGCTGTTCTTGGAGTGGCGTGTAAGCCAACTATTAAGGAAGTGGATGAGGAAGGATTTGTGCTGAAGACTCTTGATCGATCGAAACTATGGGAAATGCAGACCCCACAGGTCATTGTTCCAGATCTCTTGCGCAAAGGCTTTGAATTAGTGGAAAACCAATCTCTTGACGTAACTGACGATGTGTCTATTGTTGAGCACCTTGGATTGCCTGTGAAAGTTACTCGTGGGCACTATACCAATATCAAGGTGACAACGCCAGATGATATGTTCATTGCTGAAAGGTTCTTGCAAGAGGAGGATTCAGTGGCATGAATCTGTGATTCCTTGCCTCAAACCTAAGCTCTTTAGCAAGGCAGTGGAATGCGTAATCCCCAAAGAAGTATTTTTCTTGCGACTGAGCTTGTATGTTTGTACAGGGTGCATCCTTTGATGCGACTAGTCTTTGATCAGCTAACCGTCCAGTTTGCTACCCAGAATCTATATTTGCAAGCTTTTAATTCTCTACTGGAAACTAGTAGAGTAGAATGCCTCTGCACTTAGTTCATTCGATGGTTGCTTGTACGGCTTTCCATGCTGATTCGAGATTTTCTCTCCAAGATGCTCAACATTTCACACACATAAATTTTCAAAGACACTAAAGAGAATGCAACAATTGCATTCATGAATGGGTTTCCTTCCGTTGTTTAACTTTTATGTTGGGCAGGATTTTCACTTTTTATACTGTGTGCTGAAGTTACGCCACAGATGTGTTCTCCTCGAACGAACTAATCTCTTTTAGAAGATGATTCACATCTGTAAATGATGTTATCTTCTTCGCAATTCACATTGGCAGCCACAGAAGCTCAACACCAAAATTCATTTCATATGGCACAATATAAACAGAGAGGGTGATTTTCCGTCAACATATAGCACATATGTATTTATGCTTCGTTTACAGTGTATTGGTCGACTAGTTGGCCGGCGATTGGAAACCATGGGGAAGCTTTTGATGTGCTACCGTTCAAAAAGTAGGACCCTTGAGTACACCACAGAGATCTTGCAGATCCGCCTTTTCTTGAAGAGAGTGGATATTGCAACAGAAAAACGCTTTGCCAAAGCAAGGATCAAAGGATCCGTTCGAGTCGTTGAAAAGGCAAGCTTATTGGAAGTTGAATGTTGTTTTCCATTGTGTATTGAAAAATTGCATCTAATTCTTGGGTGGTAGCAGCGACCGAGGGATACTTCGATTTCAACCGGTAGATCGAAACTATACTTCTCACAAGTTAGACAAAGCTGTCCATCAACATTTTCTACACGATAACTCTGAGCTCTATCACGTGAATTAAAAGTGCAACGTGTCGAAAGCATCTCTTACGAATCAATCTACCCACCCATTGATTGTGCGAGCTGACAACCCAACTACGAGAAAATTATTAGGTACGACCTCCTCACGTGCGTTTTTTTCAATGGTTGGTGGGCACTCACATAGATAGTGGATAATGCAGGGGTAAAATCTAGGTATCCGATGGGATGTAATCTCTAGCTTTGCACTCAAAAATTTCACTAGGCGCTAACACGTTGGTCAGTGGTTTCGATCATTGAACTAGCCTTGTATAGTGGACCATCTATTGAGAAGAGATAGTCAATTATTCATTCCAAGTGTTCCGATAAAGAAAACAAAACGTGTATGGATAGCTCTTGAAAGTAGTTTCTCACATAAATTTGCTAAGCATCAACGCATCATGCTGCTAGGCCAAAGAGTACATTGATCAAATGCGAAAACTCGTATTTCGTTTTTATGCACTTACCATTGGGCCATTTAGAAGACTCTCAACCTATTGATTCATTCATACAATTTGCTTGAAAATAGGGTGTAGTGCTTGGATTGTGGTTCCCAAGAGAAATCGAGATGAACTTCAATTAACGCGTCTCAGATAGAGACTCCTACTTTGCCAAAAATGTGTGTTGCAACTTGGCTTTGTTGTTGTCAAAGTGTTTTATTGGGTGAACTAAAAGTTCATAGTTACTTGAGTGTAGGTGACACATGCCCATCGTAACGTTTGTTGTAACATGAGAAACACTAGTAGAACATCATCGGATGTCCTTTGATCGTTCACCGCAACTTCTCACGGATTTTGTGACCGTATAATACCAAGGAATTCATAACTTTGTTTCTTGTTGTTGTTGGTAGAAGGAAACGGACGGTGCATGAACGGCTTAAAGGGTTTTGTTGTTGCCCTTGGATAGCATTCCCACAACTACAAGAGTGGAATTGTCGTATTCCCATGCATGCCAAAGGGGATTATGCGTAGTCATCGTTATCGAGATTGTAACCAAGTTCAAATTAGTTCTACTTGGTATCATCCGGAAGTGTGAGAATGAAGTGCACAAGTACGATTGTGTTGTCAAGCTCCTTTAACTTATGAATTGCATTTGCTATACAACAACTATTTATCTTCCATGGTATGTTCGTGTTCTTCGAGCAGTCACAAAAGTACGAAATGGTCTCTTGTTGCAACTTTTAAGACCATGTCTATTGGCATTTTTATTCCTTCAAGATAGAAACGTACTTGAAAACCATGTGCTCACAACGAAACTTCTAGTAATTAGCTATTTCGCTATCGCATTATTTTCTCTCTTTAGTTGCCCTTACTTGTGTACGTCAATCTCTCTCACTCATCGAGCCACAAAGCGTTGCATTGACAATGTTGTGCATACCTAAACATTGATTAGCAACTCCCAAGTTGGCATGGAAGGATGAATGTTAGTGACTTAGGTTCGCATAGTCATTTCATCAACGTTTGTGAAATGAAGCCAAATACAAACCATTAACATGTTCTACGCACCTTTTACTTATCTTCGCCGACCTTCGTCCAATTCGATTGAGGGACTTGCAAAACATTGCGCGCACATCGAAATAGTTTTTGAACTTGCGCTTTGGTTTTGCTACTTTCATGCGAAAAGGGGTTACTTATCGTTGCCAATGCATATTTCTACTCCTTCCTTACATTGAAGTCATTTCTCGACCTTGTTTTCCTTCCTCATTGCTATGGGCAAGAGTTTTCCGTCTATATCATAACAAATGCCGACAAGGACAAATCAATGCCGTGTACACTCCCTAGGAAACATGCATGCCTTCTACATGTTCGTCCATAGGCAAATTACTGGTGTGTACACGTACATTGCAAATTAGGGATATCGAACTAGATGCTTTTTTCGCTCAATTTTGTGGACACAAAAAAATTGTTGCAAGTAAGAGATAGTGTCATTGATGGACAACTTTCTACGTAACTTTGGTAGCTAGGTTCGTAGAGCCATTCATTAGTTTGACGCTTTGTGCCTTGCCACCTTCTCGTGGAAGTTTGATATTTCGAACCACATCCACACACCGTTATGTCAAGAAGGTAAGTTCTTAAGACCTCCCACAGATAACCCCTATGGTAAAACGGATTGGAAATCCTTTGGCCACGTTGTGAGTATTGTGTTGGTTCGGGCAACGCCTTGGAGTTGGTTCTCTTGGAAATTTTGAGGGCCATGAAAGCTGTTTCGAGTGCTTCTTTTGCGGTCCCTTTGAGGGCAAGATAGTAAAGATGATGGGCTATGTCAACCTTATGGGTGGAAGTGTTGTCGCCTTGTGATAGGCAACCCTGCCCCAAATTGGGGATGGTGCTTCAGTCTCACTTCCCTTAGGAATGGATAGCGGTTCGATGTAATAACATATTTTATTTTGAGGAGAATAAACCAAAAGCATCGTGATTTGAGGTTCGTCAATGTGTTTCAAATGAGACACCCGCATCACTAAAACGTTCGCAAATACTCTACTCCATCGCGTAGAGCTATCGAGGGTAGTGACCTAGCTAGCGTTGGCGTTATAAAGAGAGAAGGATGCCCAACCCGCCACATTGTGAAGGAATGCTTTGGATGCATCAATGCATTTCACCACTCACCATGGTTGGTGGCTTTTGGAGCGAGGCGTCAAACCCAACCAATGGTAAGCATAAGAATCTGTAATAACAGTCAACACCACTATTTTTGCCAAGAAGTTTGCTATAAGGGTTTCTACTATATCCTTGTATGGACAGCAAAATCGCATTGGTACCGATATGGGCTGATTGACTAGTGGCTGGAGGGAGTAAAATCGGTGCAGAGTGAGTAAAGTAGTATGAGTAGGCCTTGCCTTTCGCAACTAATCGTAGCAACAATTGCAAGTTTCTTGGCACATGCCACCGATCAAAGTTTCTACATGGATCCAATCATAGATGCACTTTGAGCTACTGAGTACAACTTTGTCAAAAAGCCTATTTAGATAAAAACAATTCATTTGAATCGTAGTGCTCTCTTGCATAGCTTCCTAGAGTGTTTGAGGCGTACGACAAACGATGCTTTATTCGACAGGGCACGCACTTAGTCCTCATTTACTTTTCGGTGGTCAAGTTTATTTGGACAAGCTTTCATTGACGTTGTATACCTCCTAGCTTCTTCTCATTGCACATTTTTTGCACGGAATGCTTGACCGTGGCATCAACTTATAACGATTGACGTACTCTAAATCTTGAAGGATGGAAGAAAAAGGATAAGGATCGTGGTTTAGCATGTCCAAGGGTGGAACATAAAAGCTTGGTTATGATCTAGGTTTGGGTCGCTTATCTTTTGTCGTTAAGGAAATAAATACCATTTGAATGCTTTGTTGTCTTTTGGGGTGTTACTTCTTCTTTTCTTGCGTTAGCTTGTAGAAGAGTTTATAGACTAACTAGACTTCACTTTATTTCGAGAAAGGAAAGCAATAACCACGGTTTGCAACCCATATACAAATGCAACATTTTTTGAATAGGCTACTCCCGAAGCTTTCATGAAAAGACAATTGCTAGTTAAGCACTTCAATAGGTGCCTTGTTCTTCAACACGATCTCTCCATGAGCTTGAAGTACCAAGCGTTGTTCAAAATTGTGGTCAATCAAAGCAATCAAGCGCTTCGAAATTTCAAAGTTATACAACAGATGTAGACGAAATGTAATCTCGTGACTCTAAAATGATGGTCCATTGAGATGACATAGTAATTCATAGAAGGCAGTTGAAGTTTTGAAGAGTTCAAATTTGTTCCACTTGAAAAGTGTCAAACTTCTTGTTGACAATGATGTCACCTTGATTTCCTTCAAGGATAGGAACAATGTTCATATTGTTCTTTTGTGAATTTCTTTCCTTCCCACCAAGGGCACTATGATGGAGCGGTGCGACTTTGTTGCTGCTTGTCCTCTCGTCTACACCAGGAAAAGGACCTACTCGACACATTAGCGTACACGACGTGACATGGTGCCAGTTGGTTTCAATGCTAAATGGGTGGGATAATCTTTTTTGCCGCGATAATTTGCAGTTTCACTGCTTCTATCATGCTTGTCGGCGTCTTGCTCACGCTCGGTTGGGTATAAGGCGCACCTTTCCCAACCTGTGAACTTCTGCCATGGCACAGGGGATCGAGGATGGTGAAGTTTCGACGCAATGCAACGGTTGTGTGGTGCACGCCAGTTCCTCACGAGGATCGTATTTGATGCTGAACGAAAACATACGAACAAGAAATTTAGAAAGAGACGACTGACTTGATTGCAAATCACCTTTGAGCCGCTGATGTGAATATGACTGCGCGGAGTCAGGGGCACAAGTTGCTAAAGAGTGGACTGACTTTCCTCCATCCGTGCTCTTCGAGTGCACAGTACGGTTGTGCCACGCACACAGTGCATGTGGCTGGAAAAACTGATACTTTCTCTGACACAACTATGTTCACAGCACTGAGGTGGACACTTTCCAAAGACAACTCCTTTCTTTATTTGTCTCAGGACAATGTACTGCTAGTCCATGCTTCTTGACACGTGTTGTTACACACCACAGAACAACGAGGACGACTTGCAGGGATTTGCAACCTCTGTCACGCGAGTAAAAGGGAATGGAGATCCAGAAAGCAGGGGGAGCTACATTCACGCTTGATTCAAGTGCATTTTGATGGTCTGTGCTACTTCTGGTGGTCTTTGTTTTGCAACGTAAATATCTTCAGTGGCATCACTATTCAAGGAGCTGGTCACGATGCCACCTTGTACCTTCGGGCTGGTTAGATGTTGCAAACAATACCTGTGCTGTGGCAAGATTACGCTCTGTTCTTGCCTCAGAAAACAATCGGTGTGCAATCAACAGCACATGGACATAGCTTTCTTCGCGACATCTGTGTTGATTTCCAGCCGGGGGCCGCCAATGTGCACAATGCAAGGAGGGATAGCAGGCATGACAGCATCCAAGCACACGCGGATAGCCTGTGGCTTTCCAGGCAAATTCACAACCAGCGTCTTGTTTCTGATCACGGCAACTTGTCTGGAAAGGATAGCCGTGGGCACCGTCTTCGCCGAAACCGATCGCATACGCTCTCCGAAACCCGGTAGCTCTCGGGTAGCCACCGCAAGTGTAGCATCAGGAGTCACATCTCTAGGCGTGGGGCCCGTTCCACCGGTGGTAACTACCAGGCAGCAATTTTGATTGTCGCAAAGGTCTTTGATGGTGGTTTCGATCTGGTCGACTTCGTCTGGGATGAGTCGCACAACAGGTTCCCAGCTGCTGGTGAGATTCTCTCGCAAGTACGAGAGGATTTCTGGACCACCTTGGTCCTCGTACGTTCCCTTGTGCGCTCGATCCGACACGGTGACGATGCCGATCTGCGCCATCGTTCTTTCGGACCGCGACGAGCGCTTCTCGTGTCGATCAGGTGTTGTGCCTGTGGGCGGTTACAAGACGCGACCCTTCGTGGTGTGGAAGGGGTCCTCCCCAGGACAACAGGGTAGATGCTTAGACACGATGGAGTGCTTACCGGTTCCAAGGGACAACGAAGGAATCGCTAATAGAAAGCCAGGATCGACCTGGAAGAGTACCCTCTCGCAAGAGGGAGCTGAAGGAAGTCCTATCAACATGTGACACGGGAACAATCGGCCAAAAACAACGGGAACGTTGCCCCGTGTCTAAGTCTTGATGCACTAGGCCGAGGACACACAGTGACAGATACTCGCACAAATCAACGAGCAAAATCCACATCACCAACACATACTTCCTACGGCCTCGCTATCAAGCAGGACCGATGCCCAAACGATACATCGTAGGCACCAATTCAGATCTAGCACAACATCCATCTCATCTACAAGGCAAGTGATACCACGAATCCACTGTAAAGAGGAGTTGTAAACCGCAGGAGCACAGATAAAAACCCTTGACTGCATAGAAAATCAAAGATCTTCGCCAAATTGTCCGCGAAAGGTCTTAGAAAAGCCCGGTCTTGTCAGCGGCAAGCAGTTGACAGTTCCAGTCCCATTGATTGCAACGATGGATGGATGCACTAGGATGAGCATGAACCAATGCATTCGTGCTTAGAGTACGCAAAAAAATGCACGGTAGACACGACGATGCAACAAGCTCAACCATGTTCGACAACTTTCATCTGTGGCAGGAGACTGAAACTCTAGACCATCCCCACTCTTCCATCGTGCCTACGCATCAGGATTATGAACCTGAGGGTTTTTCTGTGTTCCAATCCCTACCATCTCCTCTGCCAAGTGCTTGCCATTCTTTGCCAGGCCAGGTGTAGAGTCATGCTGCAAAAGATCTGGCGCATCTTCCAAGGTAAAATGATACATTACAGTGGATACCAGTAGTTTTAGACAGCATAAGCAAGGTGGCATAGATCTGACCTACCAATTCACATCATTAAGAATTAAAAATGTACGCATGCAAACCACCGTCATACGTAAAATCCCAAGTTCACGACGCAGAGCTTACCCAAGGCAATCCAAGGAGGTAGGCTAAGAGACCTTTGCTTTATTCCCATGCTCCTGGAACAGTCAAGTGGTCGTGCAGGAGCAGTGGGCGTGGCAGCCTTGGTTGACGAAAAATCTTGAGCAACCTCTGCGTTTTCGTCAATGCATCCCATTCACTTCCACATGGCCTGTCCCGAACGCCTGCGTTGCTGTTTAGGCGCCGTGGAAGGAGCTTTCGATCCTCCATTCTTCGGCGGTGGGACCGGGAGACCTGCCGAACCCTGCTGCATGAGAATTTGGCCGATGAGATCCCCCCTGGATGAGCCGACGTGACGCCCTACGGGCTGGCCGTTTCTGTAAAAGAGGAAGGTTGGCACTTCCAAGATATTCAGTTCCTTGATCAAGGCCTTGTTTTCCTCTGACGTATCCCCCATCAGCCTCCCAAACACCGCCATACCTGCGAAGTTTTTGGCCAGCGCTAGAACGGCTGGGTAGATTCTAATGCAAGGTTCTGCGTCACTGAGAGAGACATCGACCACGGTGAGTATGTCCTTGTCTTGCCCTTGCACGAACTCATCCATTTCCTTCTTTCCGTCGATTTCTTGCACGAATTCGCTGGCCACAACGCCGTCTCCGGCCCTGTCGCCGTAGTAGAGCACCCCTTGACCAAGATCCATTCCCGCATCCGCCGCTCCCACGTGCTGCCAGAGCAGTTTTCCGCCTCGGTAGAATTGCAAGGTGGGAAACTTCTTGATTTCCAGTTCTTCGCAAAGGGCTTTGGATTCATCGGTAGCATCCCCTTCCAGTGCGAGGAAGACGACGTCAGGGCAGTCCCTGGCGCACCTCTGGAACACGTGCTTGAGTTGCACGCAAGGTGCTCGGATTTCTTCTTCGGTGGGCTTGTCCACTTCCCAGTGTACTTCCGGTTCCGGTTCGTCGAGTCCGAGGTCGCACACGCTTTCGGACATGACTTCGAGCACAACGAGCTTGTCGTTGCCTGCCGCTTCGATCTCCTTTCGGAAATCTTCCGGTCCGTAGATGGGTTGGGTTTTTTCTTCCACGACCGCACTTTCCCTCATTCTCCTGGCTTCTGGATCTTCCTCTCGTTTGTTTTCAACCGCACGCACCCTCGTGGTCCCGTTTTCGTTCTTTTTGCACACGTTCCAGGTCGACGGTCGGCGGTGGGCAGGCTTGGGTTTCTCCCTCAGGAATGGTTTCCCCATGATTCGGCAACGTGTGTCCGCCGTGCCGCCTCTCCCTCTGCATCCCGCGGTTCCCTCGGCACGTACGCGGAGCGTGCTGCAGGCCATGTCGCGTCGTCGTCTCTTCGCACAGCCGTGTGTCGTTGCGCGGACCTTCGTTCGACGGTGACGACGGCGTGTGGGATCGAGCACGTGTTCACGGTAGGGTTTATCTCCGAGGGTGGATGGACGGAGGAGAAGGGAGGATCGAAGGACCGAGAAGGTTCCAAGACGGCCTTGGCCCCCGACCACGTACCTATCGGTCCGGTCTGACCCGGAAAGGGACGACGTGCAAGGAAAGGTGGAGAAAGGAAACAGGAACCGGATCCCCGTCGGGTTCCCAAAGGGGAACGATCCCAGTCCAAGGGGAAGGATGATCCGGGGTGGAACCGATCCCCACGAGCGAAAGGAGAAAGGACGGTGTCGGTTCCTTCTGCACACCGGTCCAGACCGGGTCTGACCCGATCGATCCAACGGTGGACGTGTCCCTGGATCGATCGACTCGAGTAAGGAACCACAACCGAAACAAAGGGGCACTTTTCAGGGTTCCCCGATCAACGTGCCGATCTTGGACACAGCGGGAGACGGAGGCGCAACGAAAGACACATACACACACACACACGCCATGGCACACCTGCCGGACGTGTACTGGGCGCAAAGGACGGACAAGATCTTGTTGACCATCGACGTGCCGGACTGTCCTCAACCGAAAGTGGAGATCGGAAACCACGAAGGTGGGGATGGCTACCTGAAGTTTCAAGGGACCAATGGAAGCACTGGCGTCGAATACGCGGTCCAGCTCGACCTGTACGGGAAAGTCGATGCAGAAGGAAGCAAGATTAGTGCGGGTGGCAGGAACGTGTTCATGGCCATCCAGAAACAGACCGAAGGACCGCATTGGCCGAGGTTGGCCAAGGAGAAGGTCAAGCTCAGGAACGTGCACTGCGACTGGAACAAGTGGAAAGACGAAGACGAGGAAGAGGACGAAGGTGCGTGCGCGGACGGATCCAAGTCGTGGAAGGGATCCGTTTTCCATCCTGTCGGATGAACCTGCAGCACCTGCTCGAAGGTGAAACGAGGAACCACGCACACGTAGCGGGACGCGTTCCGATCTTCCACATGTGTCGGTCGAGGGTGGTGGACGGACCGTGGCCGCCTCAGACCCGTCCACCCCCACCCTTCCCCCACACATCCCTCAACCGAACCCCCCTCTCCCCCCGGCCGAAGGACATGGAGACGGTTGATTCGAGAAGGTTCTGACGATGTGACTGGGATAACAACGCATGCGATCGATCCCTACGACAGAAGACAACTTTGATTTGGGAGGATTGGACAATTTTGCGGTACGTACCGATGCCGAAACCCTAGGACGATGCGAGCCATCCCAAACGACCAACAGGAAGAGGATAATATGCTCAGGAGACCAATGCTGACGGAGAAGCAATGCCAAACGTAGAAATTCGACGATCCATTGGACAAGGATGTTCACACCGAAAGCGAAAGCGAGGGTGAAGACGACGTCCCGACCTTGCTCTGAAATGAATGCAAAGGAACCGAAAGGCTGTGATCCGTCGGTTGATTTTTGAGACATGCAACTCCCATCATGCCGCGGCTGGATCCAGAACAACCATCCAAGCATGTTCCTCCATTCGCACGGAAAATACGTCTCCTGAGCAGCACGCCTTCTCTGCACGACCGTCTCTCAAAAGGAGACACGTGCTCTTCACCTGTTGGATTCTTCGAACATCGTGGTAAGAGATGCGGTCACACCTCTCTCCTCTCATTCGCAGCCCCCATTCGATGATTGAAATGAAGTCAACATGTACCTGTTGTCTCCATTCCTGTTCTGTCCTTGCTTCCCAGCTGAGACTCTTCGCAATCCCTCCGCCCCACGGATGGTATCCTTGCCACCGGTCGATGCACTTCGCGGTTGTCCGCTCCCTCGCATTGCCCTGCCTGCATCGATTGTGTCCTTGATCGTGTTTCTGCCCGTGCATGCATGGATTGGAATTGGCTCGTTCTGTCTTCCTGGTCCCGTTCCTTCCGCTTCGGGCGTAGTTTCGTGGGATGGTCCATCGATTGGTTCTGGAAGGGATCCAACGAATCTGTCCCTTTGGATTGGGAGCCACTCTTCCAATCCCACGGGTGTGGCGTACCGGTGGTGGTTCTCGTGGAGGAAACCTGGGTCGACCCACTCGCTCCTCCCCCGACCCATTGGATCACAGGTCCGGTTTCGAACCCCCTGCGTCCACCCTTGTAGACGGTGTTCGATGCCCTGCTTCCCCTCCTTCTGCCCTGGATGGTGGGTGGAAGTCGAGGAGAATCGAATGGAGTCTGCTGCCTCCACCAGAAGGGTGTTCGACCGACGTCCGGACAAGACAAGCTTCGATGGCTGCGTTCGGCAGTTCCAAACCTTCCCACAATCCCAACGGGGACATTGAGGTAGGTGATGGAGGATCCAAGGAACGTAATGGAAGGAAAAGAAACCTCGACGTGCGACGAGGAAGGGACGGAACGAAAGACAAGGACGGAACAGGAAAGGAACACGGGTGTGATTGGACCTGGGAACATCCGCCGACAAACAACCGGAAGAGTAGCAGGACAGGAAGCTGGCGTGAGATCGATGGCTGACGCATGTGGGGCAACCACGGACGAACGCGGATCCACACGATGGATGACGAACGCGGGAACGCAACGAACGAATGGGAAACCCTGGTGCAAACGAAACAGGTCGTGTCACCGCCCAGCGACGGAGTCTCCAGCTTGTCCTGGTCACCCAATGCGAACCTCCTCGTCGCAACCTCTTGGGACAATCAGGTAAGCTCCCGTGACGAAACTTGTCCATCGACACTCGAGACGTGTACATGATCTGATACTTAGACCAACGCTGACCGACGCCGTCGTGCTGGTATGGATTTGCCACCTCAGGTACGGTGTTGGGAAGTCAGCCCACAAGGACAGTCAGCCGCCAAACTCGCAACCTCGCACGAAAAGCCTGTGCTTTGTTCGTGTTGGAATGCATCAGGTGACGTGGTCTTCACCGGAGGGGTGGACAATCAGGTCAAGATGTGGACCCTGGCCACCAACCAGACCCAACAAGTCGCTGCACACGACGCTGCCGTGCGACATGTGGCTTACATGCCCGAAATGAATCTCTTAGTCACTGGGAGCTGGGACAAAACCCTGAGGTATTGGGACTTGCGAAGCCCCAACGCTGTTCATTCACAACCGCTGCCAGATAAGGTCTATGCGATGAGCTGCACACACCCGCTTCTGGTGGTAGGAACAGCTGATAGAAACATCTTGGTGTTTAATCTCCAAAATCCACAGCAGGTATACAAGCAGATTGCTAGCCCTTTGAAGTACCAAACCAGGGTTGTGACGAACTTCCCAGACAAGACAGGCTTTTTGGTTGGAAGCATCGAAGGTAGGGTGGCCGTCCATCATGTAGAGGACAACATGCAGAACAAAAACTTCACATTCAAGTGCCACAGGAACAACAACGACGTTTACGCAGTAAACTCCATTGCGTTCCATCCCGTGCACGGGACCTTTTCAACAGCTGGAGCAGATGGGGCATTCAACTTTTGGGATAAAGACAGCAAGCAGAGGCTCAAAGCGTTTCAGGCGGCAAATGCACCGATCCCCTGTTCTTCGTTCAACAAGGATGGGAGTATTTTTGCATATGCAGTGAGCTACGATTGGAGTAAGGGTGCAGAGAACTACAATCCTGCAACCGCCCCAAATCATATTTTATTGCATGGGGTGCAAGACAGTGAAATAAAAGCGAGAACTCGCCCGAACAGGCGCTGAGTTCCACGTTGTCTCTACACAAGCAGCTCCTTTGGATTCAAAAGCCATGAGGGTATTGCTCTCGCTTTCCTGCCCAGCACCTGAGAGATTCAGTTTCATTTGCCGGTGGCAAAATGCTTGGAATGCGCGACAGGGCGTTCAATCATCTTTTGCCTTTTGTTTTCGTCTCTTTTGTTGTTTGATCCAAATATTTCCCATCAGTCCAGAGAACACCAGGAAAACTCCCATCCATTGCTCGGTGATGAGAGCATTTCCGTACCAGACCACGGAGAGAAGGATGCTAAAGAATTTCCTCGTGGTGGTCACAATGGTGGCGACCAGCGACCCAAACTCCTGGATGGTGTAAAAGATCCCCAGCTGTCCGATGATACCGCAAGCGCAGAAAAGTGCCATGTCTTGCAATACCTTTGGGTGTTCAACCACGAAATGATTGGTATCTGAGCCAATGCTGGTGAATCCGTAAAAGTAGGTGCTCATGATGCAGCTTCCCCAGATATTCATCCAGAACATCATGTCCAGTGCGCTTGTGTTCCTGTACCGATCATGTATTTTGTCTTGTGCTGCATTCGTGTATCCATCCATGAGCAGGTTCACGAGGCAGAGCGCGTATCCCATGGGTGCATTGTCTGTTTCCAGTTTGGAAGCGGTTCCTCCATGGGGTTTGAAGAGTGCGAACAGGGCGATTCCCATGGAGACCATCATCCCACACAGGTATTCGGAGGTTGCATACCTCTTCCTTCCCACGAGCACTCCCATGGCCATGACTGGCAGCATCTTGCAAGATTTGGCCAGCACTTGCGCTGGATAAGGGATGTATCGCAGAGCCACCACGCCACATGCCGGTCCAATACTGTTGGAGAGTGCAGGTGGCACGAAGGCCCAGATCGGTGCGTTCGAAGGTTGTTCAAACGCGCCTCGTTTCTCCCTCTCCATCGCATCGCCGTTGTTTCCACATCGATGTACGTTTCGCGACTTGCTTCTGCGGCGACGCACCGCGTTGTTCAGGATCGCGGCAGTGAGTGCGGCTCCCACGGCCTGCAGGAGGTTGAGCACGACGACGTGTGGCAGTTTCTTCCCCATCGAACCGTATTTTGCAACGGCCAGGTTCTCCTGCACGATCCCTTGTGCGAGGTAGGCCACGTAGATGGTGCATGCACATGCCACCAATCGCATGGCGGCATGTTTCGGATCTGGAAGTGATGGTTTTGGTTTCATCTTCACGTGTTGGACGAAGTGTGGCGATCGTCCCGATGAAGGTCTGGGATGGTCTACCCGGATCTGCCTCGATTGAAACCACATCTCGTGAACCCAGGGTCGATCGCATTCATGGGGGAAAGAGGGAAGGGTCCACGGCTGGGACCAGGGGGACATCGAAACATGGAGGAAGCTAGCAGGGATGGAAGCCAACACCCGCATCCAACCAACAGGGATCGAACAACGAGGGGAACAAACACAACACGAGGAACGAAACATTGGAATTTAAAAAGTGAAAAATGCATGCAAACAGACTTGGACACCTGTGAAACGCCTACCCCTGAACGGAAGCTTGTGGAGCACCTGCACCCATGCACAGTGCACAGGCACACGGAGACATATACTGAAGATGAATCGTTGGCAGGACACAAAAACGTGCCTAACAAAAAAGGGGTATCCATATCATCTGCGTGATAAGGACAGGCTGCACGCACAATATCTGTCCAGATATCAACAGCGTAGTGGGAGTCCCCACCAGTCGTGTACAGACTTACCCCTCACTCTCGTTGTCGCTTGGATGCACTGGCACGAGCTTCGGATTTGCCTTGTTCCCGATATCGCTTTTTACGAACTTCTTTGTTGCGAGCCAAGCGAACAGCCCCTTCCTTGGCCTGCTTCTTCTCCCGCGTCTGCTGGTGCCTGTCCTTCTGCTCTCTCCTCTTTCGTGCTTTTTCATTCCTTACGGCTTCAATCTGTTGCATCAACCTTCGAGCCTTCTTCTCCTCCGGTTCCAACACCACGGATCGCTTTTGCTCCAATGTAGGCCTGGAGCGTGGCTTAGCTTCCCTTGGCTTGGAGCCGAATGGAAGTGTTTTCTGCAAAGTCGTGGGAATCCGCAAAGGATTGAATTTACGAGGTGCGCGAATCACAGGTGTGTACAGGCTGTCTCCCTGCACTGGTGCACCCAGGCGCCTCTCACGTCGTAGATCTGCAACTGTCCGCATTGCTACCCAACCAGAAGGCTCTTCTGTTGCCTTTTGCCCTGTCAAATCCAAGGCTGATCCAGTGGGAGAAGCTGGCGCCTCGCCAGACTTAGGTTTTTCGAGAGACTTTTGCTGTGCCAGCAAATTGGTAACAGGATTGTACAGACGAGGCACATCTACACCAACCCATGCACGAAGAAAGACCAGGTCGCTCATCAAAATCTTGTCCTCAAAAGTGGCACGGAAGCAGCCTTCGCCATGCCCCTCTCCAGGCTTAAGAGGACGCTTGATCTGACCTCGGATGCCACTGACTGTCCTCACAGATGCCCCTTCAAACCGAGCCACTTCCAGCATGGAATTAAACATACCACGAATGAATCCTGTATTTTTGTGAATTTTGTACGGTTCACCTACTAGCTTTAACTTCTTTGTGACTGGCGCACTGTCATCGACCTCTAATACCACACCTGTTGCACTGATTCGCCATCCTGCTAAGTTGTTGGAGGATTTCTGAATTGCTACAACGCCTGTGTTGGGCGGTAACGTCGGACCATATAGAAAGCCCAAGCAGTGCATGTGCTCAGGAGTATACTTGAGCATACGTGTCCTTTTTTGACGTCGATCTTCGATTGCATACACGGGGACGGACTGAAAGCGCCTCCATCCTGCAGAGAAGATGAGAGGGTCTCGAGTTTTGAGGACCTTCTTGTGCCAACGATGCCTTTTTATCCGTACACGAACAAAGCCTCTCCCACTTTCAGTATTCAAAATACCACCGATTAGCAATGGCTGGCAAGGATCAAAATTCTTAACCAACTCCCAAGGAATGCGGTGAAACAGAAGGCGGACGTATGTGCCAGCACATATGCCCTCCATTTCCTGCCTGGTAGCTGGGTCTAAAGACTCCATGTCTGCCTTTGTCGTTGCAGCCCTTTCTTGCAATTCCTGCTTGACAGCGTCGTAGAAACTTTCCCCTTTCTCTGCATCTCGATCAAAAGCACTTTTCCCATCTGAGGACTTTTCAACCCTGTCGGTGTCCTTCTCATTCTCCAAATTGTCCACCGCAGATGCACCTCCCTGATCATAACCCTGATCAAAACCTTTCTTCTTGGCAATCTTTTGGAGTCTTCTCTCTTCCTCAGCAGCCAAACTTGCACGACCCCCAGCAAGGCGAGCCTTCTCGGCCTCGCGCGACAGTGGTGCTGAAATTTCGTCATCGCTCTCAGATAAATCGTCATGGCTTGACTCTGGTGCCTCATTGTCCCCAGCCTCGACATCTTCAAAATCGCCAAAGTCCCCATCAGATTCAGTCAAGTCCTGTCTTTCTTCTCCAGTGTTTTCTTCTTTGTTCCCTGTAACAAACCTTCTCTTGAGAGATTTAAGGTGAGCCTCCTGGCCCCAAAAGTCCTGTAAATTTGCCAGGCTAACATCAATTTTTGATGATTCTGTTGCGTTCAGGGCAGTAAGTCCATCTCTGTCTGCTTCAGTTTGAACCGGCTTAAAAAAATCATCCTCGCTCTCATCCCCGTCAGAATCACTTGAGTCATCCACGGCATCACTAGGCTGAGCTCTCTCATTTTCACCGTAGACAATGTCTCGTAGGCTGATCTTCCCCGCTTTGAGCCTCTCCACATTTCTCTGCATGGCACCTTTCCACCTTGCAGCAAGCCCGAGGCCTTCTTGATCATCGTCTGTGCTCATTTCAGCACCATCCTCGTTTGTATCACTAGACAATTTTTCTTCGCCGTTGACATTGAGATCCTCACCCTCGTCTAGCGTATCTTCGCTTGATTCGGAGTACTGCTCGAAGTCTTCTTTATTCAACTCTGCATCCGTGCCTTCGCAATCATCTTCATTCTCTGAAGAGATTTCATCAGAATCAAGCGACACTTCTGACTCTTCATCATTGCTCACAAAATCCCCGTTTTCACTTGATTGTCTATGCTTATCAGGTGCCGGGCGGCGATGTCGTTTTTCGGGAACACCTGCTGCCGGGCTCCCATCAGTTTCTAGCCGCGCTCCATTTCCAAAGAGCGAGACGCCCGTCTCCTTTAACTTCTCATCCACACCAAGCCTGGTTTCATGAAGCTTCCGGACCATATTTATTCCCATATCTTCTTGTTCATCCATTCCCTGGATATTCTCACCTTCAACCTTAGTGAAATGTGCATTGTGAACTCCCCCAATATCTATGTACACCGCATCTTTATCGTAAAGCAGCCCTCCCACATTGGACATTGGAGCATACAGCAGTTTTTCCCTATCATTCAGTCCCCTTTTTTTCAGTGCGTCCGGTAAAGGACAGGGATCGGGCATGATACTGATGTCAGATATTCTTGCATCCCCTACTCCAGCAATGTGGACCTCCATGTCACTCTTCAAGTTATTGCCTCGCAGGTAGCCATAGCATGCCACATTTCGATCGCACTTGGGGTCCATTCGCACAGATTCTGGGTTGGTGACATCTTCCATACGATCCACCAACATGTAGGGATGTGCCAAGCGCCAACTGAGGGGGCGAAATTTTTGCACGCTGATGAACCTGGCCAAATTTAGCACCTCCCTCTTGGGGTACTTTCCATGGACGAGTCCTGAGAGGTAGAAGAGCTTAGCCCCTTCATAGATTTCGGTCCAAAACCTTGCTTTCAGTTTCTTTTTTTGCTTTTTGAGCTGTCCTGGAGTCTTAAATCCATCAAGGTGTGTGAGTACACCCATGACTTTGGGGAACCCATGCACCTGGAGCAAATTCAGGAACTCAAAGGTTTCCATTTCAAAGCCAAACGCACCATCCACCATGAGAAGTACAAGATCTGCGTATTTTGCCGCGTCCACCATAGCATGAAGGTCCTGCGGGCATTCTACTAGGGTGATTCTCCTCGTTTTTCCGGTGACCAGTGTAATAGGTCCACGTATGTCCGCAACATTCTGTCTGGTGTAGTGTTTCACAAGGGATCTTATCAACGTGCTTTTACCCACCCCTGGCGGTCCATGAACGACAACGACGTAAGGAGGTGGTTCTTCGACACTTTTTTCGAGCACGGGTGCGTGAAGTCGTTTTTGGTCCTTCTCGGCGGTTCGTGCTCTCTGTGCTTTGGCTCGACCTCTTGAAGCGAAGACGAATGCTTTTGGATTGTTCCCTTTCTTGGCTGCTTCTCCCCCATGCTTCTGCTGTTTCTTCTTCTTCTTCTTCTCCGCCTTCGTGCCCGATTGACGTGCCCGGTGTTCCTTTCCTTCACTTGCCATGTCCGCCGCCACGGTCGCACCACGTTCCCAACCTCTCCCACTCTCCCCCTCCCTCTCTCTCCCTCTCTCTCCCTCTCTCCCTCTCTCTCTCTCCCTCTCCCTCTCTCCCTCTCCCTCTCTCTCCCGCTCTCCCTCTCTCTCCCTCTCTCCCTCTCTCCCACTCTCCCACTCAGACGCTCCTGTCGGTTTGTTCCTCTGGGTTTCTCTCTCCCGGCTTCTTTCATGGTTTTACTGTGGTGCTTTCCGACCGTCTCCCCATCCTGATGCATGTCTTTTCGTGGTTTCCATCCAGGAATGCAAAGTTTCTTCGGTCGTCCGACGGCTTTGGGAGAGTGTGGGAAGGCAGGATTGGCGCCCACTCCAATCCCGACCTACCTGGTTTCTTATCCATCCTCTGCCTAGGGTTCGATCCTTCGGCATGAGATTGGACGATAGGAACGACGGTTCACGTGGTTCGCTTTCGCATCCGATCGCGTTCTTCGCACCATCCGATGGACGGTCGATGGAAAGGGTCGGGCTTCGTTCCCATCCGTCCGATCCCCTGGATCCATCGGTGTCCGTTCGATGGAAAAAACGGGTGCACCCATCTCTCCCCATGTCCTACCCCCCTGTGGACGGTGGATAGGGGATGCCATCGATCGAACCGAAGATCCCGGGGATATCGACAGGCTGGATCCAATGGTAGAAGGAACCCGACCCAGGTGGATGGACAAGCAGCAGGGATCCAGGTGTTCGAACCAACTGGGGGAGATGCATCAAGGATTACGAATCAACCGGATCGACACCTTCCAACCGCTGAACTGGACACGAGGACGTAACCAAAGCACAGTCCCGAAACAACTGCAGAGCGAACGAGATGGCCAGGCAGGCTTCGCTCGTGCAGGACGACCTCCAAGACGTGGACACGGAAAGGAGCTCCTTGGAAGACGTCCTGCAACTGCTGCACACCTCCAGGAAGGAAGGGCTCACCCAAGACCAAGCACAAAGAAGACTTGAAACATTTGGGCCCAATGCACTCCGAGAGAAAAAAGTGAATCCCATCCTGAAGTTCCTCTCCTTCATGTGGAACCCCATGAGCTGGGTCATGGAACTTGCTGCAATCGTGGCAATCGGGGTAAGTAATGGGGAGGGAGAACCTCCTGACTGGGAAGATTTTGTGGGTATTGTGGCCCTTCTACTCATCAACGCCAGCATAGGGTACTACGAAGAATCAAAGGCAGGAAGTGCCGTGGCTGCCCTCAAAGCCAGCCTTGCGCCGGAGGCTACCGTTAGGAGGAACGGAAAGGTGTTTGACATCCCAGCTTGCGAGGTTGTCCCAGGAGATGTCCTTGTCATCAAACTTGGAGACATGGTTCCTGCAGACGGAAAGCTGATCGAGGGAGACGATGGTATGAAAATCGATCAGGCAGCCCTTACTGGAGAATCGATGCCTGTTTCCAAAACGAGTGGACAGACTCTGTACTCTGGATCGGTTGTAAAGCAAGGAGAAGGAGAAATGGTTGTAACCAGCACTGGGGAAAACACGTTCATCGGAAGGGCCGCCCACTTGGTAAGTGAAACCGAAGGTAGTGGGCACTTTCAACAAATTCTGTCCAGGATTGGGATGTTCTGCATTGGACTGATGTCAGTGTTTCTCATTCTCCTGATCGTGATCCAGTATGCTGCTCAAAGGTACAACTACAGGGTAGGGATCAACAATGTATTGACCATTTTAATTGGAAGTATTCCTATTGCCATGCCAACAGTACTGAGTGTTACCCTTGCCATTGGAGCTGAACAGTTGGCTAAAAAAAAAGCTATTGTCACTCGCATCACTGCCATTGAAGAGTTGGCAGGCATGAGCATTCTTTGCTCAGACAAAACAGGTACACTTACCCTGAATGAGCTGACCGTTCAAGTGGAAAGCATCCAGTGCTATTCTGACCTAGATGTGAATCAGTGTATCCAGATGGCTGCCAGAGCATCGCGTTTGGAGAACGCAGATGCAATTGATACATCTATTGTTGCATCGGCATGTCAAGTCCTCTCGCTGAGTAAGGAAGCTGTTAAAGGGAACATCGACGAAAAGCACTTTATGCCCTTTGATCCAGTTGGCAAGAAAACCCAAGTGACTTACACTGATGGTAGTACTGGGAAAACCTATCGAGTATGCAAAGGAGCTCCACAGATCATCTTAAGCCTTGCTGTAAATGAGTCTGATCCCCTTTATGCACAGGTAGAGAAGGACATCGATGACTTTGCAAAGAAAGGATACAGAGCACTGGGTGTTGCAATGTGTGAAGTCAAAGGCAAGGGCGATGTATTCACTTCCACCACTCCCGAGAGCGGCCCGTGGACGTTGATTTGCAACCTTGCAATTTTCGATCCTCCGCGACACGATACCAGGGAGACGATATCGAAGGCTATGGAGTTGGGAGTACCTGTAAAGATGATCACTGGAGATGCTGTTGCCATAGCAAGGGAGACTGCTAGCCTACTAGGAATGGGAACAAATATACATGAGTCTTCAGCATTGTTTGGAGGGAAAGGGCACGAGATTTCGGCTGAAGGTGGTCAGTTTGTCCAAGATGCTGATGGTTTTGCTGGAGTTTTTCCTGAACACAAATATGCGATAGTCAAGTACTTGCGAGACAGTGGTTTTATGGTTGGTATGACAGGGGATGGTGTTAATGACGCACCTGCTTTGAAAGTCGCAAACGTGGGTGTTGCAGTGGCTGGTGCCACAGATGCAGCGCGTGCTGCAGCCGACATTGTGTTGACAGAAAAGGGGCTGAGTGTGATCATTGATGCAATGATTGGGGCTCGAAAGATTTTCCAACGCATGGTTAGCTATTCCATCTATGCCTGTTCAACTACAGTGGGAATCGTTGTTCGTTTTACTGTGGCTGTCTGGGCATTCAGGTTCAACATGCCGCCTTTTCCGATTCTGATCATGGCATACCTGAACGATGGCACGATCATGACTATTTCCAAAGATCGTGTAAAGCCCAGTCCACGGCCATCAGTTTGGAATCTGACATACATATTTGCACAAGCCACTGCCTTCGGTCTGTACATGGCTTTGAGCACACTCGTTTTCATCTTTACCATTAACAGGACAGACTTTTGGGAGAACAACTTTTCTGGGCTTCGGAGAGTTTCTTTGCTCAAAAATGATCTCCCTGATGGAAGCAATGGTATTGATAGCCCTGTTTTCAATTCCATCATTTACCTTCAAACATCAATACTGGGGCAAGCTTTGATTTTTGTGACCAGATCTCGTTCCTTTTTCTTCATGGAGCGTCCAGGATTGTTGCTTGTTCTTGCATTTTGTCTGGCACAAGTAGTAGCAACTTTAATCGCAGTGTATGCCAACTGGGGATTCACAGAAATGGAAGGAATTGGATGGGGTTGGGCTCTGGCAGTCTGGGTGTGGGACATCATATGGTTCATGCCGCTTGATTTGATCAAGATCTTTGTGCGCTATACGTTTGAGGAGGGTTGGATGTCCCTTTTCTACCAGAGCTCGTCAGCGCCAGTGCATTACACAGCAAAAGATATTCCTACCAAGGTGCCTGTTTTCCGTGATGATCCTCCAGGGCGGGCTCAATTGCGTGCCTACAACAGGGCGCAACAGACGGCCCATGAAGCTTCCATGAATGAGAAACTGAAAGAGACAGCAAAGAAAGTGGATTAGAAAGACAACTTGAAAGGGACTTGCTCAAGTCTCTCTTGGGTGGGACTGGTGTTGTTTGTAAACCAGCCTTCTCCCGATGTCTGAATCCCTATGTCTTTTTTCCATTGTCCTTGTGGTATCGAAGGTATGCCCCTGCCGTGTGAAGGATTCTTCAATCAACATACACTCTCACCAAACAGGACGGCCGCTTGCATTCATCACTTTCTCAACATATCTTTCAAAGCGACTGATTTTTCATACACTTTAATGAGGTGAAAAGAAAAAGATTCACTCGTTTAGGATGAAGCAGCAATGAATCTTGCGAAAGAGACTCAAAACATTTCCATAAAATTTCGGTATGCCTTTGCAACTAAAAACCAACTATGAGTCTTCCTTCAAAGGTCTCTACAAAGTGCGCTTACACCGTAACAACAATGCTGCCATAGAGAATTCCATTTGTTGGGATGTTTGTAATCCCTTATCACCATATGTAATCATTCTCTCTTTTTCCACTTAAATGATTCTGCTATGCTATGTAGTAAAGTATTCATGTAGGCGATACGTGGTTGTACCGGTGCCCTTTTTGATTGTCAAGTAAATCGTACCTCTAGTTGTGTGTTTCATGGGTCGTTTTGAAAAGGCGCTTAGCATAGAATGATGGATGTATGTGTGCTAAGAGTACTTTCCTTGCTCTTGAACTACGCCAATGTGGAAGAAGTTGCCATGTAGGATAGGAGGCTCTTGAAAGGTGATTCGTGGCCTTCAATGTCAAGATCAACATAACAGCTGGGTCAAATGGGGGTGAGTTAAGTACCCTTGTCCATTGAGGGGTAGATAACCCCTTCCATAGGGTAGGAATCCTTTCTGCGGCTTGTGGTTCCTAACACTTTGTGTGTTTAACGAATTCGTGTTGCACTAGTTTAGAGTGTGCAAACTATTGAATATCGCATAGTAGCCCACAAAGAATGGAGTATCTTTTCTAAGCAGCCATTACTGCTTGTTTGGTTGAGAATTCGTCTCGCCTTCTTTCTTTTGAGAAAAGATATTGTTGCACGGGGCAACGTGCCCGCTATGATGGGACCCACCATCTCAAATTTATGGTTGTTGAACATTAGCCTAATTGAAGCAATCTTGGTACTTGTTATGAAGTACTTGATAGACTTATGTGAACCTTCCATGCATTTCCTCGAAACAAAGTAGGGACCCCCTCTATAACGAAGGGGTTGTGGCGTCCTGTTGTGGACGGAGGTACAGTCTTCCTCTCGCAAAGGCGACTGATGGCGCACGTGAGAAGGTGGAGGTCGATGGAGCGGAAGTTCAACGGCAAGAAGTGGTGGTTTTCATGATCCCTTGAGGGCCCTACATAGCCTCTCATAAGGGGGGAGTGTTTCAGCCTTATCCGCTCGAAGATCCTGCCCAACAGAATCTTCCGGATGTTTGGATGACCAATCAGAAGGTTAGGACACAGTTTCCCAGCAAGAACCGAGTAGCTGCTGTGTACTTGACCGTACGATCCTTTCGGGGAGTACCCTCGGGATCGGGGTGCCCCCGATCCCGTCCCCAGTCCCTCTCAGTCTTAGTAAAGGTGGGGGACTGCCCCTTCATCGGGGATCGGGGATCCTTACTGATTGATTGGAAAGGGGGACTGCCCCTTTCCAACTAACCCTTGTGCTGAAGCACCAAAGCAAAGCATGTCTATCCGAGTCTGGGGCCCGTCCAGGGGCGATCCGGGTCTAACGAGGTAGGGGGTCCCTTACAAGGAGCCCAGATACCAAGGTCGTCTCAGGATCAGGTCTTCGAAGGAGACCTGGCCAAAGGCACCTTTTCAAAGGGGGCCTTACACTCTCCTGGCTTCTGGCAGGTCACTGACATATTAGACTTGATTAAAGTTGTAAACATAGCTGACAGGGTCATAGAGCAGTGACTGAATTTCTGCTGGAGTGTAGGTTTGTTCGTAACCATCTGTCCATTGGACAACGTAGTTGGCCTTCTGCTTGCGTAGTACTAATCCCTGGTAGTATGCAGTTTCTGTGTCTGAGATATGAAAGTGGTCTTGTACTACTGCATTGATGAGGTTGGTTGGTCGGCAGGAAGTCGGCCGCTTGCGAACCTGAAAGGGCAGTTTGGATGATCGCCAGGTGTTGACCAGGATAGGTGCTGGGTGCTGTAAGTAGACTTGTTCTTTATGCTGCCTGACTGCGTCGATATTGGATGAGGTAATCCCTTGTTCTGGGATGCATCCATTGGCTTCTTCTAGCTGTAAGAACTCATCCAATATATCACTAGTCTCATCCACCCAAAAGTAGGGACATGTTTCCGAATTTGTGAGGACCCAGTACCGAACGGCTGCTGCAGGAAACTGGGAGTAATCTCGGAGCAAATAGCGTTTGATTAGCGGCATCTGTTCTGGTTCAGGGTGAGGTGGTACTGGATCTAGGTTGAGTAGGCGGTGCTGTTCTGGAAAGAGCGTCAAGTCACTATCAACCCAATGCGCTATGCGATCAGCATTGAAGCGGTCGTCATATGCGGAGCCAGCAGGTAGTTGCAAACGGTAAGCGCCTTGGCCTAGGCATTCCATGATTGTGAAGGGTCCAACATAATATGGGTCCAGTTTGTTTTTGTCGGTGGAGTTTTTCAATCCGTATTGCACCTTGACCTGATCCCCTACCTGAAAGGTCCTTGTTGGCCGGTGGTCTCGTAGTTGCGAAAAAGTTTCTGCTTGCTGTTGCAGGTGACTGAGGATTTCTTTGTATATGCACTGCTGTTGATGTAGGAAGAGTGTCAGTCGATGATCTGGCGTTAGAACCTGTGGTTCATCCGTAACTTGCGGAAGTTGCAGATGCCAAGGCAATCGCGAGTGACACCCGTGTATCGCAACAAAAGGCGAAAAGCGTGTGACTGCATGTTCGCTGTCATTGTAAGCGTGCGCAGCAGCTTGTAAGTAATCATCCCAGTTTCGCTGATCGTCACAAGTAGTTCTCAGTGTTTGTAAGAGGGTGCGGTGTTGTCGTTCAGCCCCTCCTTGAGACTGTGAATGGTATGGAGTTCCGGTGGAGTGTCGAGTCCCAATGGCAGTGCAGAATGCTTTGAAAAGTTTGCGGTAAGCCGGGCCGTTATCCGTGTGTATGCACTGAGGAGTATGGTAGCGGTGAACCAGGTTGTCCAGCAGACATTGCGCTTGGCGAAAAGCGCTCCATGATGAGTGTATGGCTATATAAATCGCAAATTTTGTAAAGCGATCGACAATGGTCAGTACTGCATTGTGCCCTTTAGTGGTCAAGGGCAAGCCTTCGACAGCGTCCAATACTATTGTGTGAAAAGGGTATGGATAGAATCTTGTTTCTGGGAACATGGGTTGTTGGTTGGTTGTGGTCCCGGGTTTCTGGAGCTGACAAGTAGGGCATTGAGCCACAAAATGCTTGATGTGTTGCCGCAAACCTTTCCTGTGAAAGTGTCGGAGAGCTGTGGCGTAGGTACGGGCAGCTCCGAAATGATTACGATCATGAACCAGGTGCAGAAGGTCTTGTCGAAGGGCATTATCTGCAGGTACATGAACGACCGCAGGTCCTTGGTAGTTGGTAAGTTTGTTTGGTTGGCATGTCTGAAACAATAGTCCATCTGAGACACGTAGTGTATCAGGAGGAGCTTGCAACATAGCTTGATATTTGGGATCCTGCTGTGCGGCGTCGCGCAATCGCTGCAATATAGACCTTGATGTGGGGTCGGAAAGTTCGATAGCGTTTTCTGCGGGACTGGTTAGAACGCACACAGTCTTGTCAAGACTGCGGCTAGCTAGCGGTCGAAGCGTCCCTGTGTGGTGTTCTAGGTATGTGCCCAGCAGAAAAGCTATCCATGAAACGGGAAAAGCATTGCCGCACATTCTATGTCTTGCTGCTTCTGTGACTCCCTCAGCTGCAGTGTCATTAATTTCCATGCCCACCAGGCGTTCTTTTTCGTTTATGTGAAGGGGGCGTAGCGTGTCCGATGCATCGTATACCCAGGAGGATCTGCTCCTGTCACTATGCGAACGGGTAGCTGCCATCAGCGTAGGACATTTAAGTATCGGCGCACGTGAATTGTCCAGAGGTACCCGTGATCCTTCCAGCAAACATTCTTGCCAAGTAAGCGGTAAGTCTGTTCGGTGAGTAATTGGTTTTCCAGTGGGGAGAGATGTCCAACAGTAACGCATGCGTTTCTGTGGGCAGTACTCAGCAAGATTATGTAATGTGGGGTCCCCAAACAGTAGGGATACGTCTTGGAAGTCTTGTTGCAAGTGAGCTGCAAAAGGAGTGCATTCGATGATGAAATCTGGGCGATTGGCTCGTTCGTAAATCTGATGCACAACTGTAAACAACTCTCGTGGGTCTCGGAGACCCTGGCTGGGGTAGTCCTGGGAGTTATTAGCTCTGGAGAACGGTTGGCACGGAACGCCAGCGATTAGCAGGTTCACTTTTGGTAGCTTGCGCCGATGTGCTAAATGGCGCACATCGTTGCCGTAACGGAATATATCTGTTCGAAGGAACATGCCTGGCCTGTCCAGATTAACATCTGCAAATACCCGACGGATTACGCTGCGAGCACTGGGGTCCGTTTCAACGGCGATATAATCAACCTGCATGGGGCAGGATGCTGGTAATAGATTCCATAGGGCGCGTAGAACTGTGCCCATGCCGGCACAAAGATCCAGGATGCAGATGACAGGGCTGTCACTGGTTGTTCCTTGCCTGGATAGGTAATCGGCCGTGATGTTTTCTGGACCTGGACGGTATACGACCTGGAATGGAGCGAAGTATGCGAGCTTTGCTACCCATCGTTGGTCTCTAGGACTAAGTTGTTCTGATGATTTGGTCTGTAGGTATGCACTTGCGTTGTTGTCGGTAACAACCGTGAACAGTTGGCCAAACAAGAGATGTCGCCAATGTTGTAATGCATATACAATGGCACAAGTCTCCTTTTCTGCAGGATGATAGTTGCGTTGTGCGGCATTAAATTTCTTCGACCAGAATTCCACTGGTTTCCACTGCCCGTCTGGGATCTGTTGTAATAGAACGGCTCCCATGCCCAGGTTTGAAGCATCAGTTTCGATGCGGATGAGCCTGTCTTCATCAAAGAGTTGCAGGATGGGTCTAGATGTAAGCATGTGTACTAACTGATCAAAAGCGATGTCGTGTTGTTGTTTCCAGTAATGTACAAAGTCATGTTTGTATTGCTTCCGTGTAAGTTCTGTTAACGGAGCAGCGATGTTGGCATAATTCTGGACAAATCGCATATAAAACTGGCACAAGCCTAGAAAGGCAAGGTTCTGCTTGTGGGTGACTGGCTTTGTAAAGCTTTGAATGCGCTGAACCAGGTGGTCGGCGCAGGACAGCTGGCCGTCGTGGATCTGGAAACCAACCCATTCAAGGGTCTGATGAAAGAAGTGGCATTTCGACTTCTTCAGTTTAATGTCATTCTGCAGACACAATTGGAAGAACTGCTCCAAATGTTGAAAGTGAGACTCATGGTCCACGGAATGGATGAGAATGTCATCCATATAAACTTTCAAGAACGGATGGGCTCCAAAAATGCGATTCATCATCCTTTGGAAGGCTGCTGGAGCATTGGCAAGGCCCATAGGCATTACACGCCATATGTAACTACCAAATGGGGTAACCACCGCTGTTTTGTCTATGTCCTCAGGGTCCATAGTCAACTGATGGAACCCATCAAGCGCATCGACAGAGGAGAACAGATGAGATCCTTGCAAATTTTGCAGATGATCATCGATGCGAGGTAGGGGATACCTATCTTTGACTGTGGCTGCATTCAGCAGTCGGTAATCAAAGACAACTCGCCACCCCCCATCCTTCTTAGGTATAAGCAAGACGGGGGCGCCCCAGCTCGATCCTGCGCAGATATCCATTTTTCCGGCATCCACATACTCAGCAAGGAGTTCGCGCAACGCCTGTTGTTGGTGGGGCGATAACCTGTAATAGTTCCGGTGAACCGGCTGCGTTCCTTCCTTGAGCGCAATTTTGAAGGACTCTCCAGGTATCCTTTCTTTTGGTATGCTCGTACGTTTCTCAAAGCAGGCATTATACCTGTCCAGCAAGCAGTCCAGTCGTTGTTGTTGTCCATCTGTAAGAGTGAGCGCGTCGGTAAGTTTACTGCGGAAGGTAGAGAAGTCTTGTTCCTCAGCCGATAATTCTTGGGAGGTGTCCACAGGTTGTACCATTAAGAAGAGGCAGTCTGGAGACTGTATGGCTCTGTTTACCTCTGATGGCGGTACGATCAGGTCCAATTTGCGCGAAGTCAAGAAATCTGCATCTCCCTGGATGGCATGGGTGATGCCGCAGGAGTCCTGTAATTCCATCAATTTGTCTTGCCAGCGAATGTTGCATAAGTAGGCTTGACAGAAGTCGGCCCCGAGAATACAATCGAAAGATTCGATGGGTGCGACTCCAAAGGTATGCCAGACTTGGAAACTGTCCATTTGTAATAGGACGGATAAGACCTGGGCTCGGTGTTCTGTAGTACCTACAGCCAGGTTGAAATTGAAGTACTTGTTTGTTGTATTCCAATATCGCTGATGAGGGTCATGTTTTTGCAGCCTGTTGTACAATCCAAGGCTGATAAAAGAGTTGCTGGCGAGCGTGTCCAGGTAGGCCTGTGTACGCAGTTGGGGGTCCTTGCTGGACCCTAGGTAACAGCATGCTGTGAGGAATTCACAGCGTGGTCGAGGATTGGAGGATGCCCGCAGTGTAACCACTGTGCCTGGGTAAAGGTTGACAACTGCTTGTTCCAAGGAAGAAGGTTCTGTGGGCTCCTCTCCCGGCTTCGTCCCGACAGCCTCGTCCGTCGGGGGAAGCCTGCTCAGTTTTTTGGTATCATTGGGGATGTGTGACGGCAGCGCTTAGCGTCATGGCCGTAACGCCGACACCTGGGACACAAAGAGTTGGCCCGGCATTGGCCCATTTGTTCTGCAGTGAGCTTAGCTCCCAGCGGCAGCGCACGAAGTTGTGTCTGCACCTGTACGATACGGCGTTGTTGCTCGGCCGATAATTCAGCAAAGCGCTTGAAGGAACGGGCGTTGGGAGGTTGCCCGGCGCTATCGATTTCGCCGGCCCCAGGGAGAGCATTGACAACTGTCTCCCTTGGATGGCGCGTAGGCGTTCGCGCAGTGACTTTTTGCTGACGGATCATGTTTCTTGATGCAATGGTGTTTTGCGACTCGATCCGTAAGGCTGCTGCTGCTATCCCCCAGGGTGTTATGTCCGGTGTTTGTCCCAGTTCCACCAAGAGCTGGAAACGATGCTCCACTTGATTCCCCAGGCTGTAAGGCAGTCCAGTGCGTAACTTTGTGGCGATGTCATTTTCCGTGATAGCCACACAAGTGGGGTCAGAGCTCATATTCACCACAAAGCTTAATAAGAGCAAGCGATTCAAAAACTGAACGACGCTCTCGCTGTCCGTACGCATACGTGCTCGCTGGAACTCTTTCCAGGCATCGGGGCCGGGGTCCCTTCGTTGGAAGGTGTCCTTGAGGACGGCGTAGAGAGCCGGAAGGTCTTGTACTCGGTTGCCATCAGCCATGATGATGTTGTCCATCATGATACGGGCTGTTCCTGTCAAGGTTTGAAGTGCCAAGACTACTTGTTGGGTTGGTTGGGTGGCGTAACTTTGAACCCAGCAAGATACCTCACGGTACCAATGGGTCAAAGCATATGGCTCCGTGGCCACCTCGATACCGGAGAAGCTCTTGGGTTTGTTGAGCGTGACTCCTTGGAGTCGTTGCGATGCGCCCATGGTTTGGTACATACTTGTAAGTGAAAGGAGCCCATGCTCGGTGTATGGGAGGGCAGGAGGTGGCTTTTGAGCCATAGTCTCTTCAGCACTCTTTGGCTTGAGGATTACTTGGACGTCCTCTTCGCTCTTCTCTCCGCTCTCTTCGCTCTTGTTTTCGGACTCGTGGGCCGGGTCCGGATCTTCCTCTCGGGGGAGAGACGTTTGCAAACGTTGGAGCTCCCCTTCGAGAGCTTGATAACGAGCTTGTAGCTCGGCTCTTGCTTCTTGTTCCCTTTCCAACTCGTCCCTCATGCCTTGGAGGCGAGTGAGAGTCCTCAAGGGAAGACCGTCTTCTTGGTCGCTCATGCGAGAAGAATTGCTTCGACAATGTGGCGTCCTGTTGTGGACGGAGGTACAGTCTTCCTCTCGCAAAGGCGACTGATGGCGCACGTGAGAAGGTGGAGGTCGATGGAGCGGAAGTTCAACGGCAAGAAGTGGTGGTTTTCATGATCCCTTGAGGGCCCTACATAGCCTCTCATAAGGGGGGAGTGTTTCAGCCTTATCCGCTCGAAGATCCTGCCCAACAGAATCTTCCGGATGTTTGGATGACCAATCAGAAGGTTAGGACACAGTTTCCCAGCAAGAACCGAGTAGCTGCTGTGTACTTGACCGTACGATCCTTTCGGGGAGTACCCTCGGGATCGGGGTGCCCCCGATCCCGTCCCCAGTCCCTCTCAGTCTTAGTAAAGGTGGGGGACTGCCCCTTCATCGGGGATCGGGGATCCTTACTGATTGATTGGAAAGGGGGACTGCCCCTTTCCAACTAACCCTTGTGCTGAAGCACCAAAGCAAAGCATGTCTATCCGAGTCTGGGGCCCGTCCAGGGGCGATCCGGGTCTAACGAGGTAGGGGGTCCCTTACAAGGAGCCCAGATACCAAGGTCGTCTCAGGATCAGGTCTTCGAAGGAGACCTGGCCAAAGGCACCTTTTCAAAGGGGGCCTTACAGGGTGTGACAAGAGTTACCCTACAATTACAAAACCCTTGAACTAAGGAGTACTTGGGCTCTCGGAGGTACGTACAATCGTGAGGGACCAATTTCACCCTAAGTTACGCCTTGATTGGGTCCGGATTCGACAAGGACGACATGTTGAGAGTAGATCGATTAGTTAGTCTAGTTTTAGGTGAGTCCCTCGCAGATCCATTTGCGTGTTTGTGGGATAAATGGTTTAAGTGCATGTCCTCGCTCCTGCGCATGTTGGTGTGGGGTGCCTAAGCTTGCATCAAATGGACTGCCCAATTACATGGTACCATACTCCAAAATATGGGGTGGTGGCAACATTTTTGTAGCCTTATTTTCCCCTCATGTGCAAGACCTCCCTAGATGCCGCAACATAGCTAACCTATCCACTTCTAGGGCTTTAGTCTTCTACAAAGATGTTTGCCTCGACCTTCTTGTCTTGCATCCCTCCCGGCCGTTGAGGGGACTTCGCACGTCAAAAACTTCCATTTTTTTTTTATTATCTATGGTTGTAACCCCACCATGTTTTGACACGAAAAAGTTGGACGAGACCTGAGCACGCAAAAAGCTAGATTCCTCCCCTCGAAGAAATCCAAGCTTGTTGTGAGGATGAACAGCAACCGATTTGGGTCAAAGTGGACACCGACCATTTGACCGTCCATGTGCACACATTGGGTCCACGTGACCGCAAAGCCCCGAAGATGATTAGATGTCAAAATATACCAAATAACTTGCTCAAAGGGCTTTCATAGAGGACCACTCAACAACAAACTTGACATTCCCTCTTTGCCCACAAAGGGGACACGTTCCTCCATGGCCAAATTTACTATGGCTTCCACGAAGCGCGAAGCCTCCCACCGACAACCAGGCCGTCCAAGTATGTTGACACTCCGAGTGGACCTTCAAGGGAAGACGAACGGCATATTCCGGAAGGACAAACCTTCCAAGAGGCCCAAAAGTATGCGAAGAGCCCGTTTTTTTACGGCTGCTCTGCTTTTGTAAGGATGAATGACGGGCATCCTACCTTTCAATTACCTTAGATACTCTAGAAGCAAGAAAGCTTGCAAGGAAGAAAGTCCCTCGCTTGCTTGAAAAGGAATGAAAATAGTGCATGTAAGCAAATGATATAAAGAAGTACTTAATTTATATTTACGAAAAGTAAGTTATTGAGTCCTCTTGTTGCTCGCAAGATGTGGATTATAAGCCTTGGAAAGGACACGAAGAGTTCTCAATACATCCTACCCTTTTGCCCTTCTAGCTTGCATTTGGCGTCGTAGATTGCCGAATTTTCCTTTCCTATCAAGCTGTGCCCGTCCACTTCTTCCTCCAAAAATTGTCATGTGTTCACTGCCTTGATTTTACCCGAGGATTCAAGAGTAGACAAGTTTGCTTGTTAGCGCATATGTAGCACGAAGCTTTGTCGTGGCGATCTACCATTGCTTTAGGAATATAACATTGTCTCAAGGACGCATTTACCTTTTCGCAACAATAGAAATCACCCCCGAGTAGCCTTCGTTCGCGTATGGCATTCTATCCTTTCCTTCGCTTGGTCCTTGTAGGTTCGAGATTCGAGATCACGATTTTCGAATCGAATGCACCTTTTCACCATCTTTGGCGCCCCTTCCCATGTCTTCTTTCCACGTGTCATGGTGGAGGCACACCTTGCCCTCCATTCCTTCCCCTAGGTACTTCGGGGCATCCTTGGCCACCATTGGTGAAGGGAGGACCTTGCCTGTTGGGGTGTGGAGACGGGTTGGGCAACCGATCCTGAGGGGAAGGAGAGAGAGGAGGGACGAGTGTCCAATTTCTGGAGGAAAGGCGAGGCGGCGCCGCCATGATTTCAGCACTCGCATGGGTGCCACGAGGCGCACCCAAGGCGAAACCACGTCCCGAGGATCTCACCATGGATGAGGCAGCAAACATGGTGCGGGTGAGGGATCAGTGGGAACGACAACGCGGAGATGCAGGGTCGAACGGCTCCGAAGACGAGTCCATGGACGAGGAAGATCCTGCAAAAGCAGTGGCCAAGGCGAAGAAGTTCGCCAAGATGGTTCAGGCGGAAGGAGGGAAGGATGAAGTCATGGACGCCATGGCAGAACTCAACATGGATGCGTACGACGAGGATGGAGACGAAGAAAGGATCTCGGCGGCCAGGATCTTCGGTGCAGGAAGACCAGGAGACATGGCCTTCCGAAGTAATGAAGAAGATCCATACATGAAACACAACACATGGGAAAACGACAGAGATTCCGACGAAGAAGATTTCGATGTCAAAGACACCGACCTCGTGCTCCTTGCTGCCAGGAACGAAGACGATGTCAGCCACCTCGAAGCATGGATCTTCGAAGAAGAAGGAGAGGAAGGTGAATTTGGGAATCTGTATGTACATCACGACATAATGTTGCCCTCATTTCCACTCGCCGTGTGCTGGACAGATTGGAGACCAAGGTCCAGTGGGACTGAAAAGGGGAACCTGGTGGCAGTCTCTACTTTCGAACCGGCTATTGAAGTCTGGGATCTAGACATGATAGATGCGGTAGAACCCGTGGGGATTTTAGGAGGAATCGACATTCCCTTGGACGAGGCCTTTGATGCATCCAACGCAAATGAAGTAGAGAAAAAGGCTAAAAGGAAGGCATCTAAGAAGAAGAAGAAGAAAGATGATTCGCAGAGCCATCCTTCCTTCCGAGCCGGTAGTCATGAGGATGCGGTGATGAGCCTTTCTTGGAACACTTCGTCGAGGAACATTTTGGCCAGTGGTTCTGCAGACAATACTGCAAAGGTGTGGGATTTACAAACGCTCACATGCACGCATACAGTAAAGCATCACAAAGGTAAGGTGCAGAGTGTGGCATGGAACCCAACGGATGGCAACTGCCTCTTGACCGGGAGCTACGACAAAACTGCAGCAGTAGTAGACTCCAGGAGTAACTATCACGATGCGTCTATGTGGGACCTCGATGCGGATGTTGAGCAGTGTGCGTGGGACATTCATAATCCACAGTGCTTCGTGGTTAGCATGGAGGATGGGGCCGTGAATTACTACGATACAAGACGAGGGAAGAAAGGGAAGGCTATCTGGAAGCTTGCAGCACACACCAAACCTGTTTGTTCGGTCTCCTTCTGCTGGGGTTGCACAAACCTAATGGCAACCACTTCCATCGACAAAACCGTAAAGTTTTGGGACATTTCCGACAACAAGCCAGAGTTAATAAGCACCAGTCAGCCAAAGCAAGGTGCTCTGTTTGCGTCCGCGTTTTGCAAGGATCAGCCCTTTGTTTTTGCGGCAGGTGGTGAAAAGGGCTCGATGAAGGTTTGGGACATTCGGGTAGACAGTTCTCTTGAGAAGTTTATAAGTGCACGGAGTGAATAAGATATAAGGTGGCAATACGCTGTCTTGCACCTGTGGTTCGTCCTTGAAGAAGACGTCGGGGCCCCCGACCCATAAACAAAAATAAACGTTTTTCTTCTTGTTTTCACGTTTGATATCAAAGTCCAATCCTTCAATCAAAGAAAGCACTGGTAATGTAGCTGACACATTGAGTCATCCAAGTGCTTCTACATGAGCCTCAAATGAACCATGCCATGCTGACAAACACTATTTTTCTGTTTGACATTGTAAATCATTGATCTATCACATAATGAAGTTTTGCTCGATCGTCTATGTGTGTCGGTGGACCTCTTCTCGCGACTCACCACTCCATATTCCACGAGTAGCTCTCCCCGTTTGCTCGAACTACAAATCCGGTCCGAACAAAAGTAGAAATGTTTGACGAATCGCCAGCTACCATTGCCCTTGGTGAATACAAAATGTGTAGGATGGATTCTTATGAACTATCAATCGATCATGGGGAGGTGGGAGTTCATCCATTGTGCTGACCATGGTGACAAATGCATACCGAAACCTCTTTGTTTGACAACGCGCTTGCAAACGAATGGGACACACGGTCATAGTTCTCCCTTTCGACTTCGAAAATGAGCGAAATAGGATGTTTGTTGGGTTGGGAATTCTTCGTGTCAGTAGAAGGTTTGGAATCAACGTATGGCGATGAATATCCATTCGTAGAGTGTCACCTTCAAGTACGACGAATGACAAATCAGGAATCCATCATTGTGGCCCTTTTTATGCAATTGCACAAGTAACGCGCGGTCCACACAAGGATGTCCACTGCATTTTCACGTTTCTTTCGTGTCTTGAACGAAGGATCTCTTTTGGGCCCACCACCAATGGGAAGTTGATCCGTTCCTCGTTTTCCCGCCCGATCCCTCCTCGTCGAGGCATGTAACCCGCTCTTGAGAAGTTCTGCGTTCGATGCCCGTTGGGGGCCTTTTTTGTTGGGAGAATGAATCGGGTTCCAGTTGGTCTCATGTCCCATAGAAGCCGTGGATCGATTGGGTGGCTTGGTCGGATCAGGACCGGATGGTCGGATTTCCGTCGTGCAACGAAGCGTTTTAGCGCTCATTCGCACACAGCACAAGACTTTGCCGCGCTTGCGAGGAACCACAAGGCAAAGGATGAAGTCCAAAAAACGGAAGGAAGGAGAGGAGAAGGTGATCAAAAAGGCGGATGCGCAAGAAGAGGATCCAGGAAGCAAACAAAATGCGGAAGAGAGGAGGAAGATCCGCTCGGAATATCGAAAACTCATGCGAGTGGCCGTCGAAAGGAAAGACGAGATCCTGAGGCCCGACACAGCTGCGCTCGAGGAGATCCTCCAGCAAGTCGACCAGCTGCACGAGCGCGTGCGGAAGCCCAGGGAACAGGCCGTGGATTCCGAACTCCTCTGTCAGCTCGCTGATTTTGGCTTGGAAATGGCCAAACGATTCAGCGCCACCGCATCAGGAATGACGCCGAAGGAGTACATCGTTCATCTCCGGAACAACTTTGTACTGGGTATCGAGAAACAGAAGCTAGGGGAGGCAGACCCTGCAGCGTTTGAGTGGAGGCGAATGGGTCAACAAGTGTCCAAGTATTTCGAGAGTGCTCCTTCATATTCTTGGATGCAGGGGCTCTTAGATGTTAGACCAAGAGAGAGGAAGCTATCCCAACGGAGGGCACGTGAACAATTGGGGGAGCTTGTCCGGCCAGAAGAAGTCACAGACATGACGGAGGAGCAAGTGACAGCGGAACAGACGAAGCACATGGAGGAGATGTATCGAGTGCTGAAAAAAGCAGGTCAAGTATCCATTGGACAACTCGTCAACAACCCAAAATCGTTTGCACAGACTGTAGAAAACATTTTCACGCTTTCTTTCTTGGTACGAGATGGACGTGCCAAGATATCCAAGTTGGATGGCTGGTACTCGGTGGAAGCATGCAAGGCCCCAGCTTCAGGCGATTGGTCATCTGGTGCAGCAATATCTGCGCAGTTCATCATGAGCTTTAGTTTAGGGGATTGGAACGAGATGCAAAAGCAAATCAAGGGCGAACCAATGATTCGTCACCGCAATCCCTTTACCGAGAAAATAAAGCGACCAGCTTCCTCGCACAATCCAGAGGGGAAGGAGAACCAGTACCTAAATGGTAAACGTGCACGGGTGAACCGGTGAAGGAAGTGGTTTTGCTAATGCGTGAAGTTGCATGGGATCATTCCTTCTTTTGTCAAAGGCAATAAAGGTGTCACTTCCATCCGTTTATGATTGAAGTCACGAAGGTTCCGTCGTTCCACAGCAGACGCCTTCAAGAATGCGGCGGCATCGAATCGATGGATTCTCTGCTTGCGCATGGCCTAAGTAACCTTTTTTTAAGTCTGCTCACACTGGGATCGTCAAAGTCCTGACACACTTCTCCGGTTTGGGAATAGCACTTGCATCGCCATTGGTCTTGCTGGACGTACAGTGCTTGGACATCCCACACACAGGTTCACAATCGCACGTCCCACATTGTGATGTTACCTCTTATTCTGACCTTTATCCTTTTGCATGGGTGATGCGAAGCCTAGCTTTGCCCTCGGACTATTACTTGGATGAGTCCGAGCAACCCTTTCTGGCGCATGAAGTAGGCACAGTAGGTAATGCGGACGGGTAAGGTATATCCAAAATGCTGTTTCATCTGTGCCGACCATTTGTTTTCGCACTTTGTAAGGGATTACATAAGCACCATCTGATCTTTCCAATCCATTTTCCTGGTGGACAGTACCACATTGACGCGCATGGGTAAGGGATGTCGGATGCTGCATCATTTTTGTCTCTTCTGGTCGGTCTGCCTGGCACACTTCTCGTCTGCAGGACAGGAGAGGATGACCTTGAACTCCCCCTCGGAATCTATGTCCTGTACTTCTCAACCATGCCAATGTGATTGTGCCTTCAACACCCTCATCTTCTCCCTGGTGGTTCAGAACAGGACCGCGAGGCCCTCGTCTCGCCCCCGCTTCAACCCGCAAAAGGGGGGCATACGACCGTGGGAAAAGGTCACGGTCGGGGTGAATCCCCCTGCCCCCCTTCTCCCACGAACGGACGTACGGGTACGGGTACGTCCCTGGCGGCGGATCCCTCCTTCCCGTTCCTTCCTCCCTCGATCGACGGGGCTGCTGGGCACCGAAGGGGGGATTTCAGGCGCTCGAGAAGGGGTCCGGTTGGGACGTCTGCCACCGCCATCCTCATCTTCAACCGAGGCAGAACCAACGTGTTGGTTGGATTCCGCTTGAAGCTTCGGTTCCTTCGGACACTTGATTTGCACCTGTCTCGATCTTGGGATGGCGCAGCACGACCTCACGGGATGCTTGAGCCGGTCCTTGGACCGACACCTGGTGTTCCCGTTGCTGGAGTTCCTCCAAGTGAGAGGTTTGTATCGCGAAGAGGATTTGCTGCAAGGGAAGATCGAACTGTTGTCCAAAACAAACATGGTGGACTTTGCCATGGACATCTACAAGAACCTGCATGGTTCGGAGCAGGTGCCTCAAGAGATGTTTGATCGTAGGACGGCTGTGGTCGCGAGGCTCAAGGAGCTGCAAACCACCGCAGCACCCATCGTCAACTTTCTCACCGACGAAACCAGCGTGAAACAGCTCAGGAATGACAAGGCGTGGAATCTGCAGTTCTTGCAGGAAAATGGGATTGGAACGGATGGCGTGGAAGCACTGTATCACTACGCCAAGTTCCAGTTCGATTGTGGGAACTACTCGGGTGCTGCAGAATTTCTATATCACTACCGAACCTTGACAGAAGACACGCAGAAGAGCATCAGTGCGCTTTGGGGAAAATTCGCAGCGGAGATCCTCATGCAGGACTGGGATCCAGCCATGGACGATCTCAACAGGCTCAGGGATCTAATTGACAACAGCAAGCTTTCGCAGCTAGAGCAAATGCAGCACAGAACTTGGCTCATGCACTGGGGGTTGTACGTCTTCTTCAACCATGAAAACGGGCTTAATGCCATTATTGACCTATTCTTTCAGGAGAAGTTCCTTAATGCTATCCAGTGCAATGCACCACACCTCCTCAGATATCTTGCAATTGCTGTCATCATTAATCAGAGAAGGAGGCCAATGCTGAAGGACCTCATCCGGATCATTCAGCAAGAAAAGTATACGTACCATGATCCAGTGACAGAGTTCTTGGAGAATCTGTTTGTGGATTATGATTTTGAAGGGGCTCAACAAAAGCTGAGGGAATGCGAAGACGTCATCGCTAATGACTTCTTCCTGGTGGCAACTGGGGAGGAATTCGTAGAAAATGCCAGACTGTTCATTTTTGAGACCTACTGCAGGATTCATCAGTGCATCGATATCTGTCTGCTGGCTGACAAACTCAACATGCAGCAGGAAGATGCGGAGAGATGGGTGGTGAATCTTATTCGTAATGCTAGATTGAACGCGAAGATAGATTCACAGCAAGGTACAGTAGTTATGGGAATGCAGCTTCCAAGCATATATGAACAGATTATAGAAAGAACAAAAGGCCTGTCCTCGCGTACATATGCACTTGCCAACGCGGTTGTAGGCACTGCAGGTGGCCCTGATAAGTAATATCATTACAGTTTCGTGTGCAGCGTGCATGTTCTAGTGCCTACTCTCCAGAATCTTCCTGCGCCACCAAATTTATGAACAAAGTTGGTAAACAAAACAATTCTTTGATCTGTACATCAACCTTTGTATCTACCAGACATCCCTGAGGTATCTTCCATTCTTGTGCAACTCGGACCAAAACTCTTCTGCTTGTCCTTGTGAAAATTCTCCATGTTCCCTAGCAATGTCCACCAGCGCAGAGTGGACATCTTTTGCCATTTTCTTCGCATCACCACAAACATAGGTACAACCAGACTGCAGCAGAGGCCAGAGCTCCTTGCCTTGATCCTTCAGGTGATGCTGAACATAATCTTTCTGTTTGCCTTCTCGAGAGAAGGCAACATGGAGGGACGTCAAAACAGTTTGCGAACTCTCCCAGGATCTCAGCTCTTCCTCATAGATGAAATCTTTGAAACGGTCTCTACAGCCAAAGAAAAGGTGCGCAGGGCCCAGTTTCGTCCCGGAAGCTGCAAGATGCTCTCGATGCTGCAAGAATCCACGAAAAGGGGCAATCCCGGTACCTGGACCAATCATCACAAGAGGCACCGTCGGATCTTTGGGGGGCTTAAAATTAGAGTGCCTAGTGAAAATTGGCACTGCCGGGGTTGTTCCACTAGTTGATACGCTGGCCTTTTGCAACCACGTCGAGCAAACGCCGTGGTGAACTCTCCCGCCGGGAGTGACATCCTTGACCACAGCACAGGTAACATGAATCCTACTGGGACTGACAGTGTGGGATGATGATATGGAATAGAAACGGGGCTGCAATCTGGGGGCAATAGAGCCTAGAAACAACCCAAGAGAGGGCCTTGCTGATCTGAACTCCTCCAACACTTCCAGCAAAGACCTTTGCTTTTCTAAAACCCACAGCTGGAACTCCTGGCGATTGTGGTGGTCTCCTAGCAACTGCAGACGCTCCACTTCTGCTGGATCTTGCGCACAAGATGCCAATGCCTGCAGAGCTCCACGTGAAGGGCTTGAAAGTATATCTGTGTATCCTGCAAGTATTGTTCTCACCGATAGGAGTTCACCTGGAATGTCCGGAAGATCTGCTTCATCTTCAGGTTTCTTCACACTGACAATTTGATCGAGGAAAAGGCCTAGGCATGCAGCAGTCCTCTCGATGACCTCTTCACTGTTTTGCGGGAAAATGCCAACATGATCTCCAGTCTCATAACAGATACCTGTTGCACCGATGTCAAACTCAACATGAATGCAACTGCGTTCTGAACGTGCCGTGTGCAGTTCCAAACAAGAGTGCACCCGGCTAAGAAAGGGCCTGTTTGCATCGAAATGACCTGATCTGTTGGGTTGTCCGTCAAAGAGTGGAAACTCTTGCCCAGCGCTGTTATCATGGAATTCCACAAGGTACTCGGAAAAGTGATGTACAATGTTGGTTTTACCGTTCATTTTCTGTGGTGACTGCAGTTCAAGGAAAGCGGCCCCCTTTTCCAATGCTGGCCATAATTGGTCCCGCCAGTCATCATAGTCCCCTTCAATATCCCTGTCGTCGTCTCCCTCCCCTCGTAGACCAATCCTCTTGCCCCCTAAGGCATTGAGCGCACGGTCAACGAACCTTCCGGATGCACAGAAGTGTTCGTAGGTCTTGTTACCAAGTCCAAAAACTGCATAATGAAGGCTTTCAGCTTCGGTCCCACTGGCATCTCCCATCCTTTCCTTCAGCCATTCATGGAGTGCGGTTGCACTGTCGGTGGGTTCCCCGTCTCCATAGGTGGAGGTGATGACGACCAGCATCTTTTCTTTCAGCAATCTGTCCTTGAAGTCATAGTCTTCAATGTCTACCATTTCCGTGTGAAAGTTGCCTGGATATTTGGCGCCCATTTCGGACACCAGCACTCTTGCAAACCTCTCTGCCGTTCCCGTCTGTGTACAGTAGAGCACGGTCACTCTTTCTCCCTTGGGGACTTCTCCTGGTTGTTTCACACCGTTGGTATTTCCATTGGTGCCTTTCGAATCTTTTCCAAGCGTTTCCTTCGTGTGTTTGACGTCGTCCAATCCATCTGGAGCGTCAGTGCATCGTCCTCCACCTCGCCAACGCCGAACACGCCTGTCCTTCCTCCGAATCGTCGATTTTCCTCCTGTTTTTCTTGTTTTTCTCGCAATCGCGCACCTTTCCCTTCCTTTTCATGCTTCGCATCACGATCAGGAAGCCGCACAGCCCCGCCAGGAGGCAGGAAGCGATCACGAGCGCCGCCATTGCCACGTCGAACGCGCACGACCAACGTCCACCACACGTGTCTTCCCACTCACTCGGACACCCACGGGCAAATCCCTCGAAAAGGCGGAGAGAAATCGAAAGGGAAGCGTTTTATTGGAACCGATCGTGGGGCATGGAGGCGTCGAAAAAGGACGAAAACAATAGCCACCGGGGGAAAAATCGGACCCGGTCGGTCGAATCGGACCGGACCCAGGTGGGAGTTTCTTCTCGCTGTTGGGACCATGGTCCAAGTCCATGGTTTCGAAGGTGAGCGATCGATGTTGGATCGCCCGTCATTCCGTTTTCATTTGCACCCTTCGCAATTCACACGTGGATGGGTCGCCAACCCTGTGCCAAGCTTGTCTTCGCTTGTCGCTTTGTTCTTCGGGTTGCACTCGCACGCTCATGAGCCCAACCCAACCACATGCATCCACGTCAGTCTCTATCACACGCATGGGACGCCCCAACGGAGCACATCCGGGCGATGCAGCGCTGCCTCCCCATGCATTTCATGCCGCATACCTCTACTCCATCTTGCGTGTGGCGTGATGATCCCGCTCTTCCTCTTCCACCGCGAGTTGAGACCTCCTCCAGCCAGCGGAGAATATTCTCCACACGGTGTGGATCCGAGTCCCCCACCCTCCTGGGCCCTCAGCCCAGCTCAGCTCAGTTGACTGGACAGTGGCGAGGGGGGCGGTCGTCTCCCTCTCCTTCCACAACGGTAACCGTTTCGGAGTTGAAACGGTTATGGGGTCGATGTCCGTTCTTGGGCCCTAGGGAAGGAGGGAGGGGGGGACGAAGCGCATCGTCCACACAGAACCGTTCGACACGCGGTTGGAACGACGAGGACTCGCACGTGCCGCGCCTCTCGAACGCGTTCAGGAGCGTCGAAGGACGTCGAAGAGGCTCATGAGGGCCTGCTGCAAGGCACAGGTCGCCCCAGGATTGAAGGAAGTGCCAGCTGGTCGGCCGAGGAAGGCGATGTCGTCCCGAAAAAGGATGGAACAAGGAACCACGACACGAGCCGGAACCGGTCAAGAGATGGAGACACCAGCCACACAGGAGAAAGGAAAATTACGAAGCGATCCCGAAGATGAAGAACCAAACAAGTTCAAGCGAGCCGTCGACGAGGTGATGGATCTGGAGAGGCTGGGACAGCGTGGAGAAGCGTGGTTCGTGGCTCAAATGGTGCTCTTCGGACTCGTCCTCTTCCCACCGCACTTGGAACCGCTCCTGTCCATCATGGCACCGATCCTGATCCCTTCTGGCCTGCTCGTCATTGCCGCTGGTCAATCCGTGCTGGGTGGAAATCTGTCCCCTTTCCCAGAGCCCAGCAAAACCAACCAGCTCGTGACGAGTGGGATCTACGGTATGATTCGACATCCCATGTACACCGGTGGTCTCATGAGCGCATTGGGACTAGCCGGTCTCACGGCCAGCAAGGAGCGCATGTTCTTGACGCTGGTGTTGTTTTTTGTGTTGAACGTCAAGGCCAGCAAAGAGGAGAACGCCATGACGAAGAAACATCCGGAGTACGCCGAGTATGTCCGGGCCACGTACAAGTTCTTCCCTTGGATTTATTGAACCCTTGTGTTCGCAGCTCGGCACATGCAATGAAACGGACGTGACGTCCACAGGACGTGTGTTTCGGTACCCTTCGCAGGTCTTAAAGGGGCAGGTCCAATCCTTCCCCGATCTTGAATCCGGCCAATTCGAGCAGTCCTTTGCCCGTCACGCCTTCGATGGCCAGAAGGATGAAGAAGCCCATCATGGCTGCGCGGCTGTTCATCCTTTCTGCGTTGTCCACGAATCCAAACGTGGGTTTCCTCAGGGACGGTTGCCTGGGTGGCATGGTGACGCCTTTGGGCGGCGTGGGCTTGGCGGCACGCACCACGAGCGTGGTTTTCCTTGCTTGGGTTCCGTTTCGTCGTACCTTGGGCGTGGTTCTCCCCACGTCGGATGCCCTGCACGTGTCGCCCGCGTCAGCGCTTCGTCGAACCCGTCCGTTCCTGCACCGTTCCCTTCGCCTTGGCACGCACCCGTTCCTTCTTCTCGCGACGCCTGGGCACGCGGCGCGTGCGAGGGTGGCGTCCATTCTCACGTGTGGACGTGTGTGTGTCTCTCTTTGGGATGTGGACTGCAATCGACTGGAGGGTGGATGACTGGCCACGTCGGCGTCCATGCTCGGGTCTAAGGGCTCCCTTCGATCCATTGGAAAGGTCCCTTCTGATCGGGGACGGAAGGGAACCGAAAAGGGGATGGGGTTCGGATGGAACCTGTTGAAACGAATGTTAATTCGTTTAGGGTTTACAGCTCTTCCTCCAAGACCAAGTCCTTCGACTAAGGGGAAGGGTCGATCGACAGCTCGACATGTGGATCGCCGACGACAAGACCAGCGACGAACAAACGTCGTGCAAGAACGAACCATAGAATTCGACATACGACTGTCGAATACACTCAAGTACACCAATGAAAATACATTGGACGGAATCGAACACCTGCGACTATTTAAGAGCGCAGTGCATGCCTTGTAATACAGAACTTTGACGAAGTCACCACCTCCACACCAGAATTCTCCTGCCATCGAGCCAACGCATCAAAACTCGTTGTCGAAGGATAGAGAACACATTGAAGAAATAGAAAAGGGTATCTATTACCCAGCGCAGTAGCGAAAGACATACTGCACAGCGGTTCACAACCACGTCACAACAGTGCGTGGAACAGTGAGTTTAATCTCAGAAGAAATCGATATTTCAACAGAACCCCATGGGAGGGAAGGGAAGGGTTCGTGTGGTTCTTGGAGACCGAAGGGTCCATCGGTTCGTCCTTCCCTTTCGGATCCCCTTTCGAAAGGGAACCACGAACCGATGGATACCCAACCGAAGATTCCCCTCCCTTCCCGTCGAGGATCCTCCTCTTTCGTCCCCACCCCGCCTCTGCGGCACCGGGAACGCCTCCGCCCTCCATCCCTGTTCTTCCTTCTCTCGTGAACCGATACGGTTGGTGGTGATTCTGGATTCCATCTTCCATTTCGGAGACGCTGAAACGAACACACACGCTGCGACCACGTTGGAGCGCAGCACGAAGGGAAGCAAAGGCGATCCACCGCCTGCACTCCCGTCGGATACGCGTGGCGGGGGAACCGGAGGAACATGGATGGAAGCGGAAACGCAGTGGAAGGAAAGAATGCTTCCTCGCTGGCCGATCCACTCTGCCACACGCAGATCCTGCTGTGGTGCACCTCGGACGCGTTCGTGCTGCAACCCGCCAACACGCCCAAATATGCGGGAAAATCCACGAACGTGCTGAGCAAACTCACCGATTGCCTCTACGTGGATCGAACGTCGGGCCAAGTGCGGGTGGACAAACCACCCGCCGATCAAACGCTGCGACAGATGCAACCCTTCCTCGTGTACGGTTGCCTCGGCGTCGTCCGGTTCCATGCCGGACCTTACCTCGTCGTCGTCACCGAAAGGAAAAAAGTGGCACACGTGCACGGAGCCGACGTCTTCGAAATCAAAAAGTGCGTGGTGCTGGGACCCACCGAAAAGCAACTCCAAGGACTCAAAGGAAAGGTCCGGAAGGAAGAGAAAAAGTACGCCCAACTGCTGGAGTTGGCCTGCCAAGAAAAAAACTTGTACTTCACCTACGCATCAGATCTCACCCTCAGCACTGAAAGAATGGCGACGGTTCTCAATTCACCCGACGTGGCCAACAAACCCCTCTTCGAAAGGCAAGAGCGCAGGTTCCTGTGGAACTATCATCTAAGCAAGATGATCAGTGCTGCAGGCGTGGATGCCGAACCCTTCATAGTGCCCGTGATGGCGGGCAGTATCAAGCAGAGGTCAAATTTGGATTTCAACGGATCGAACGTTGTCTTTACCTTGATCGCACGGAGGGACAATGGAAGGGTGGGGACAAGGTACTGGAGGAGGGGTGTGGACGAAACTGGAGCAGTTGCCAATTATGTTGAAACAGAGCAAATCTTGTCGCTGAGCGATGGGAGCGGCCTTGCATCCTTTGTGCAATGCCGAGGATCCATTCCGGTCTTTTGGGCTCAAGCACCAAACATCAAGTACAAGCCGGGATTTGTGTTTCCACCCGTAGAAAAAAGTCACCTTTCCCAACTTGCGTTTGACAGACACCTCACATCCATGATGGAACGATTCAACAAAATTTATGCCATCAACCTGGTCGATCAAACCCGCTCCGAACGCCACCTTGAAAAGGCCTACCGGGAAGCTGTGAAGAGGAATGGTCACGAAGATTTTGTGTATTATGCCTTTGACTTTCACAAGGAGTGTGGCCACATGAGGTACTCTCGCCTGTCCAAACTTTGGGGAGAGGTCATGCCCTTTGTGTTTGAGCACTCCTGGTTTGCCCTTGGTGTGTTTGGTGATTCCAAGCAAACTGGTGTTGTACGCACCAATTGTGTTGACTGTTTGGATCGAACCAATGTTGTTCAGGCCTATATTGGTAGGAAAGTCCTTGAAAAACAGCTGGTTGGGTTGGGTATCTTGCGTACGGGACAAACAATTGAAAAGAACCTGCCTGACTTTGAGCCCATATACAGGAATGTTTGGGGAGACCATGGGGATGACATAAGCTGCCATTACTCTGGCACCAATGCACTGAAGCGCGACTTTGTGAGGACAGGAAAACGTAGCAAGAAAGGTATGCTTGGTGATGTGAAAAATTCTGGAGTTAGGTACTGGTTGAATAACTATTACGATGGTGTACGACAGGATGCCTTGGACTTGTTTCTTGGGCACTACGAAGTGCTTTCTGAACCCGAAGGACCATTCCAACGAGGGCGAACATCGAAAACCGGCAAATGGCTTTTTATTACAGCGTTTTTCTCTCTGTTAGGTGGGGTCATTCGTGTCATCCGCAATGTTCCAAAAATTCCTGCTGCCCTTTTGAGTCGTGGCACTGGCAATTTGGATGACTACAGTGATTTGGTTCATGGATTCATCCTCGTGGCTCTTGCTGGATCGTTGGCGTTTTACATGAAGTTGCAAGGAAAGAAGCTTGTGGAACGCCCACAGCTCCGTTTCGATCAGGTGATGCCATGGTGACGAGCTGAACGAATTGACCTTCTCTGTGCTAGAGTTGGGTGCGTTCTTGTATCACTTCCAGTGTTGCAATTGGCATCTTAAATGTGAAGCAAGTCAACCAGCTGCATTTTTAGCCTTGTGGACAGCCGCTTGCATGAACTCGTGCCAAGCGGTCCATCTAAGAGGGGCTTCTGTGGGTGGCTGATTTTTCGTGGTGTGATTTGAATGCACCAGGTGTGCCAACTCCACAATTTGCTGCAGCATGGGTTCATTTATTCCGATATTTGCGCCAACGTTTCTTTGCACAAGCTGTTGGAAATCCTCCGCGGACGCCAATCCTCGGCAGTCTTCGATTGCTTGTTCAGCCTGCATTCCTTCCAAGTGCACGTGGTGCGCTACCCAATGCAAGTTCGTAGCATTGAACCAATTGTGATTGATACTGATTGTGTCCTTTGTGTTTACGACGAGGTGATACCACCCACTGGGTACAAAGATGATGTCTCCTGCTCCTTGATACACCTCCAATGCCCTGTCCTGCGCCTGTTGGATGTTCGGGTAGAGGTTCGGATCCTCATCAAAGGTGGGGGCGGCACCTTTCATGTACCGATCTTGTAGGAGATGTGCATCTGAAGGTGGCACAAGCAACCATCTCTTCTGCCCACACACATTTGCTGACCAGGAGTAGCTTTTCCCCACATCGGTGTGCAAGTTCGTTTTTGTCCCTGCCTTCCCCATATACACGAAGCGGTAATCGCTCGTGTCTGCAGTCGTGTCGTCTGAAGCAGATGTGCACTTGAGAGTGTCGTAGTAAAGGTTCAGCCAATCATCTCTGAAGTACACCGGGCATTTGTAGGCGCGGTACCTTGGGAATTCAGCCACGAAGTGCCAGTCCTTCCAGTACCAAGGGTCTTTTAAATCGGATTCCCATTGATCGAGGAACGCATCGAATCGACACTTTTCGACTTCTGTCTGTGCGTTTTCGGCGTCCTTCCGGTGGACGTATGCTCGACCACTACCGAACTCCCTTCGTAGGAAGGAGAGCTTCGGTCGTCCGTCCTGGTCCACCCATTCTTTTCTGCATTTCCAGTCTTCGGTGGCACCACGTATGACCACCGGAACGTTCTTCACCATGAAATTCAGGAAGAAATCGTCGTAGGTGAGGCATTCGGCGTCCACGAACTGCACTCGTTCGATTTCTTCGACGTCTTCGCCGTTCTCCCACCATTCCAAGGCGCTTCGGACGACGTGTTCGCTCGGTCGCGGCAATCGTTCCGGGTGTTCTTCTCGTCCTTCCCGTGCCTCCAAGGATACTTCCAACCGCGTCGCGGGTGCGTTTGGAAGCGCATCTGCCATGGTTTCACGTCGAAGCGTCCATCGCAATGGTCGAGTTCGCGTCTCCATGCATCCTCGACCCAGGACCTCCACGGGTTCGAAAGGGGACCCATCCGGGTTGAAAAGAGGATCGTGATGGGAAGAACCGCCCTTTCCATGGGGAACCAACCCACACGCATTGCTTCGACCCAACCTTTCCCCCCGTCCAATTCCGGTCACTAGGGTTCGTGAAGGGGCGAAAACGTATACAAGCTTGTGGAAGCTCATATGTAGATTCCCACACAAACTCTTTCACAATGCTCGTGAGGAACAGTGTTGTGTAGGGGCAAAAACGTATACAAGCTTGTAGAAGCGCAGAGAGAGGCATCCGCGCATTTTCACAACACCAACGGTCACCGGTCGGCGAAGATGCCGAGGAATCCTGCATTGGACGGAGCGAACAACCAGGTGCTCGAAGGGCCAAACCGACGGCAACACGCACACAATTCAATCGCCGTCGTGACACCCCGAACGAAGCGTCGCTCGGACACATGCGGCGTGCGAGCGATCGCCCGATTGCATTTCCTACAAACTAGATTGTACCGTTTCGGCCGAGCTACCACAACTCTTTCCCAACCCCAAGCGACGTTCATCGTTAGGTTCCTGCCGTTCCATTCAAGGCACCACACCTCGGAAGGTCGATGAAACCGCTCGCTCCGAGTCAGTGGTTCCCACCTCCAGGCCAGTTCACAACCGGGTTCACAACCACGGGCATAGGCAAAGGATTGCACGAGGGATTCCTCGTTCCATCCATCCACCGATCCTGGGTGGAAAGGGGGGGGAGTTCCCTTTCCATTGGAGAAACGATCTCCCATCTATCGTGTCTCTTTTCTCCGGTTTCGGGGTTCCGTCCTCGTCGGGCAAGACCGTACGTCCACGTCTACTTCCTCCGCGCCACGCCTCCTCCTTCCCCGCCCTTCCCCGCATTCCTCGGTCGCCTCTCCTCCCTCCGAGACGGACCCCGACGAGGAACCTCCCCCTTCGGGTGGTGAACTCGAGCGAAGTTAACCTCGTGGACGTGCAACGAACCGAACGCCATTGGCGACGCCATTGGCGCGATCGTGGGACGCTTTCGCGATCGCCATCGCCATTCGGCGCCGTTTCGAGGGCCGTCCTGGTCTCCACGTCTGCCATGGAAGGCAACGGTAGGCAAGAAGGGATCGGAGAAGGAACGGGGAAGGCCGAAGAGGCGTCGTTCCTCACGGAAGAGCAACGAGACGTGCTCCGAAACGCACTCCGAAACAAGCCTTCCGAAGGCGCGGCGCATGGATCGCAGCTGCTGCTGAGGCTGCAATCGAAGGCGTTGCGTGGAGACGGAACCGCCGGAGGAGGAAGCAGGAAGTCCTCGGCACGAAGGACACCGCTCGGTGTGGAAAGGAAACCCAGAGGTGCAAGTGGAAAGTCCACCAGAGCGAAGAAAGGCGGCGCAGGTGGAAAAGGAACGTGGGGAACGATGATGGACGAGACCATGGCCGTACCAGATGCGCTCGATCGAAACGATCCGAACTACGAAAGTGAATTCAGCGCAGAAGAAGGGATGCAAAAAGAATGGGACGAAGAATCCCTCCTCGCCGAACAAGCACACGCCTTAGAATCCTACAAGCAGAAAATCGTTGACGCGTTGCATGAGTACTTTGCTCACTGCAACGTGCAAGAATTCGCGGAAGCGGTTCAAAAACTCGGCCGACCGGAATTCGCCCACCAAGTGGTCAAGAAGGCAGTGCTAATCGCCATGGATCACAAACCCAAAGAACACGAAATGGCCTCCAAGCTGCTCTCTGGAATCTATCCAGATACCATCAGCAAAGGACAGATGTGCAAGGGGTTTGAAGCATTGATCGAATCCATTGATGACATCTGTCTCGATACACCGGACGCAGTGCATCAAATTGCCACATTTATGACCAGGGCTGTGTACGATGACGTGCTACCCCCCAACTTTGTTGAACGTTCCGTTGTGGCTTTCCCTGAAGGGTCAAAGGCTGTAGAAGTTGCCCAAAAGTTCCATGAACTCCTGAACGACCCACATCATGGGGAGAAGCTCGAGCGATGCTGGATTGCAAATTCAGGGCAGACCGTCGAGGAAGTAAAGGATATCATTCAGCGCATGGTGCGCGAGTATGAAGATAGTAAGGACATCAAGGAGGTGCGGAGGTGTATCTTGGACATAGGAATGCCTTTCTTCCATCACGAATTGGTCAAGCAGGTATTGGTCGCTGCCATGGAAGCAAAGAAAGAACCCATCCGAGAACAGCTGGTGGCACTGCTTGCTGCCCTTTCCAAATCTGGAGAAATCAGTCAGCGGCAAATGTCTGCTGGTTTCGATAGGATTTTGCAACGACTAGAAGATTACGCGATCGACATCCCGGAGGCTGTTCCTGTCATGAAGAACATCAGAATCCAAGCACTTGGGGAAGGGTGGCTGGTGGAGGGCACCCACAAGCCATCAGAGGGGGCTATGGGACACCTGAGTAACTTCAAAGCCAAGTGTGAGAATCTTTTGAAGGAATACTCCAGCAGCGGTGAGGTTGGTGATGTGCGCGATGCCCTGAGCAGACTTAAATGCCCAGATTACCACATGCATTTCGTGAAGAAGGCCATTTCCATGGCATTGGACTGGAATGACCATGAACGAGAGCTCATTTCTGTTTTGTTGGCCAAGTTGTATCCTGAGCTCCTTACCCGGAAGGATATTGGAGAAGGATTCAGCCTCATCCTTTCCAGCGTGGAGGATTTGGTCCTTGATGTTCCGGACGCCCCACATTTGGTCTCCCTCTTCTTGGGACGTGCGATTGTTGATGACTGCCTTCCTCCCGCATATTTAGCAGCCGTCCTGGATGAGATTGATAACACGTTAGGCATAGAAGTGGTGTGGGCAACTGGCAGACTGCTGAACACTCGACATGCTGCTGAACGCCTTCTCCGTTGTTGGGGGGCCGGTGCATCAGTGGACATTGCAGAAATCAAGGAAAGCATGCACACGCTCATTGCTGAATACACTACTTGCGAGGACATGAAGGAAGCATCGACATGCCTGCATGACCTCTCAGTTCCCTTCTTCCACCACGAGTTTGTCAAGAAAGCACTTGTATATGCGGTAGAGCACGAGCAGTCCATGGCGAAGATCATGAAATTGCTCCGTCAAATGAACCAGAGTGGCGAGATCAGTGACACCCAGCTGTTGATGGGTTTCCAGCGTGTGGATACCATCTTGGATGACTTGTCATTGGACAATCCTCAGGCCAGCAAAACGCTTGCCGCGTGCCGTTCTGCGGCTTTGGAGGAAGGCTGGTACCCCGTGTCGGCTTGATGTGCCCCTGTCGTCTGCTGTTCCCCTGCACTTCGTATGCGGAGGGGGACGCTGCAGTGTGTTCCTTTTTTTCTTTTAAAAACGCTCGAAGAGGTTGCCTCACACTCTTCCCTGCCTCTTCCCTCTTTCCCCCGTTCCATCCCAGGGTCCTCTAAACCGCCCCTGTAGCACAGAAGGGGACTCTCGCGTCCCCCGGGCCCCCACCCCAACGGCTAGTCGACGATCGACTTCCCCCGACGAGGACGTCTCTCCTCTATCGAAGAAATCCTCCGCGGGTCGAGGATCGTTCGTCCAGCCGTCCGTGGATCGGTCTGGGTTCGAATTTTGAATTTCTTTCAACGGCATTCCTTTGTCGAAGATGGACGCAGACGTGCCGCTGCATCCGGAAGAGCTGCTCCACGTGGACGAATCTGCAGAAGGAAAGAGGCTGCGTGTGAAAAAGCAGGTGCACGTGAACGAGCTGGGTGTCTACGAAGCTGCACGGCTCGCCCAAGGTGCGCCCTAACGCCGACGGCACAACGGACGCGAAGCGCACGAACTCGCAACTGGTCGATGGAGACGTGATCGAAGATCCCTGTGGCGCACTTCAATTCGATGTTGAGGGAAGAGATCAGAGGCATGAAACGAAAGCGAACGGTGCGTCTTCAAGACGGCCCGAGGCTCGAAGGCTAACTGGGAACGGACACGGGCACTGGAAACGTCGAAACGCGAATCGAATGCATCAAGCAGATGTCGTACGAGAGCTCTGTGACAACGACTCGCTCTGCGTCGGAGAGCAGGAGATATTTGATCGGTTGTTCGGACTCGCAAGGTGCGTGAATTGTGAACCGAGGGAACGAGCTGTCGCGAGAGCTTTCGAGTCCGAACATGCGGATCCTGACCAAGCACAACGTCATGACTTGCAGCTCATTCCTATCGCTCGATGGTAATGCCAGGACTCTACTTGTGGACTGTTTATGTTCCAATTTCTCTGTGCTTAATGCATCGATCGCAACATTGCTGAACGCGAGCAAGCATGGAAACTCAAACTCGGAGGTACATGAAAGTCTACGTGCCCACAAAAATGCGCTCAAACTGTACGTGTTCTTCTTGGAGTGGATATTTGGGCAGTCAGAAACAGAGTACAAGACAATGTCTGCTGCCACTAGCTCGACTGGGAGGTCAAAAGCGAAAACCACGAAGTCTGTTGCGGGATGGGACTGGGATTTCCATCGTGAGAAAATCGTGAGGCCCATTGGTGCTGCAGTGGATCTGGATCTCAAGCTTCTATTCATGCCTACATACAAGCCGGACGAAGATCTCCTGCAGCTTTTCTGCAGGTTAACCTTTACTGCCCTCAGTAGCACCCAGGCAATCAAGAGTAGGGAACTCAAGCAACACCTTTGTTCTCTAGTGGGTGCCACTGCACTTAAGTATGGGCAGTTGGAAGGTATGTCCAATGGACTAGTGGATCTTCTGAACAAGCATGAACATGTTCCTGTCATTATTTCTGAAATTGTAGCTGATGCCTCGCGCAGATACGATGACAGTCGTTTAGCAGAGACTGTACTGCGAACTGTGGGAAACGTGGACCCAGCTGAATACAAGGCCCAGCAGCAAGCTGATGCTGCTGGTGTACGGAATGTGGCAACATTCATTGGGGACTTAGCAGGACGTCTACCGCACGTCCTTGCTAACTGTATGGCTTCCTTGATGCCTCATCTAGGGGGAGAAGCTTATGCACTGCGCTCGGCTCTTGTCACGGCCATGGGCCGTCTGATATCAGGAGCTTTCTCTGACGTGGCAGGTGCCCCAAGCAGTTCTATTCAGCAAGCCAAGCTCAAAAGCAAGCAGGCACTCCTTGATGCACTTGTGGAACGTGCACGGGATGTATCATCCTATACTAGATCCAGAGTGCTGCAGACGTGGGCACAGCTTGCTGAGGAACGTGCCATTCCTCTTTCTCACTGGCTCCTTGTGACAGAACTTGGAATTGGTAGGCTAGAGGATAAATCAGCAAATGTCAGAAAAGCTGCGCTGCAGCTTGTAGAATCATTGCTACAGTTCAATCCTTTCTCTCCTGAACTGAGTGTCGATACATTTAAGCCTTCTCTGGATGAGTATTCTGGCAAACTTGAAGCTGTTGCTACGAAGGAACAATTGGATGAGTGCCTACCAGATGATGATGGTGACGCTTTCAAAGCTATTGAAGCTCAAGAGAAGGCAGCAGAAAAACAGAAGGTGGATCAACAGAACGCGGAAGATTCTGCCAATCAAGCCGTACGCGAAGCGGGTCTTGAAGGAGGTATAGAATCGCTTAGAGTTCTGGTGGCCTCACTTTCTGCTGCTGTGAAGTTCTCTGAGCTGTTATCTGGTTCTATTCCATACCTAGAGCAGCTGTTGGCCAGTCCCACTGCAAGCGACTCAACAGAAGCCATGGCGTTGATTATTCTGATGAAGCAATTCAACGTTGACAATTCGGAGTCAGCTGTCCTGAAAATCCTACCACTTATTTTCTCCAGGGATGTGGCGATCAAAGATGCAGTCCTTGCATCAACATGTGTGCTGTGGCTCTCCTCAGACCCAAAAACTTCTGCGCAGCAGTTATCGCTGCTTCCCATGTGCACAACCCTAGGAGAGCTGACCTCCCTTGAGGAAATTGTATGCGAGCTGGTTCAGAGAAAGCAGTTTAGTACAGAAATTGTAAGAAGTCTGTGGGGCATAGTATCATCAGAGAGCGATGCGAGTCCTTTGGAGCAAAGGGGAGCTCTCCTTGTCCTCTCCATGGCTGCAAAGTCAGATAAAAAAGTTCTTGCTGGGAAGCTTGATGTTTTGCTGCGGGTAGGCTTCAGTGAAGCAGCGAGGCAAGACCCGGTCCTGACCAAAGCCACATGCACCCTCCTGCATGCACTTGCCCCCCACCCTGGTGCATCTCATGTTCACTATCCTTTGAAACCGGATCATGCAGCTTTCTCTCATTTAGCACAGCTTATGAGTGCCTCCCCCTTACCTGAAGCGGGTTGGTATGCAGCAGTAGAAGAAGCTGTTGCCACAATATATGCCTTGCATCCCCATCCTGAAACCCTGCTGGAAGCTGTCCTTCAAGGGATGGCTGCTCGCTCATTCACGGGATCTCAAGATGGCCACACAGATGTTTACTCTTTGAGCCGGTTTCTGTTTGTGCTTGGCCAGACTGCCATCCAGCAACTTGTTTACATTGAAGGTCTAACCAAAGCTGTGAGGAACTCGCGCACGGCACTAGAACAAAGTGGGCATTGTGATCAGAGTGATATCAAAGACAGCGAAGAAGACATAGGGGCTCAAATAGGCCTGGGTGGAACTGTTGCCCAGGACATGGAACTTGATGCCCTCAAAGAGAAACTGGAAGCTCAGATGGTCTCCAGTGAATGTCTACTTGGGAAATATGCGTCCACTGCAGAGTGGGTATGTCTGCAGCTTAGTCGAGAAGCAACAGCTCGCCCTCTATGGACTTCCTCTTCCTCTTTGCGGTCATCTGCAGTATTGGCTCTGTCCAAACTGATGATAATTCACCAATCATGTTGCGAGCGAAACCTGCAGCTTTTGTTCACAATTATGCAAAGGTCCGAATGGATAGATGTGAAGTGTAACGTGGTCATCGCTTTGGGTGATCTAGCCTTCAAGTACCCAAACCTGATGGAGCCTTGGACACATCACATGTATGTGCCCTTGAAGGATCCTCATGTCACTGTCAGGAAGCATGCACTGATGGTCTTAACACATCTAATCTTAAATGACATGATGAAAGTGAAGGGGTACATCAGTGACATTGCAGAATGCTTGGAGGATGACGATCAAAGAATTGTTGCTCTGACGCAACTCTTCTTCCATGAACTGGCACAGCGAGGTCACAGTCCCATTTACAACCTGTTGCCAGACATACTCTCCAGGCTTTCTGCTAGCACGACCCTCTCACAGGCATCTTTCCAAAGAATCATGAAATACTTGCTCGGATTTATCAACAAGGACAAACAAGTGGAGTCCATTGTTGATAAGCTGTGCACAAGGTTCTCTTGCTGCGAGGACACCCGCAGAGCAAAAGATCTTGCATTTTGCCTCTCCCAGTTGAACATCAACGAGAAGGGCTTGAAAACACTTTCTGATTCTGTCAAGAGCTACACTCCTTGGCTAGGCGATGAAGAGGTGTGGGCAAAGTTTTTGGTGGCACTGCAAAAGTCAAAGAAGTGGACAAAACCAGAGGTACGGGCAAACATAGAGGAGTTTGAAGAGAGGTTGATGGCCATCCACAGTGAACAAAGAGGATACAGGAGGACAGAAGATGTGGCTGCTGCAAGCAGCTCCCGAAGTGAATCTGACCAGGGGGGTCCCACTGAAGAGGTAGAGAACAGGCAACCTGAAGCAGTGACTGGTGCGGATATAACTCTGTCAACCAGAGATGGATGTGCTTCACAGTCACCAGACCAGATGGCAAACACCAAGCTCAAAATAGAGAAGCAAGTAGAAAACACGAAATCAACTGCACAAGCACGTCATCCACTGCAGGAACGGTCACAGGTCGAATAGAAATGTTGGGCGTCAACGCAGCTTGCGTCTTCTTTGTTATTCTTTCAATCCCACCATCTCTGCCCCACCACTACTCTTTCAAGGCGTTCCAAAAATGACGCTGCACTCTATCCTCCAAGCTAAACTCTGGGTGGGACTCGGCCACAACCTCCCTGGCAAGAAGGGCCATCTTGTCCTTTGACAGGGTTGCGATATTACTGACCACGAGTACAATGTTGTCCTGTTTTGAGCAGCTCACAGTGAAAGCGCTCTGAGGCTCCAATGCAGAAATATAAGATTGGCATACTCCGTGAATTTGTCGCCCTAAAGGGCTTTCCAAGTTATATCCTGGGCTTTTTGAGCCAGTCAACTTTTGAATTTCCCATTCTAGGGTGGACGTTATCTTTCCACCATGCATGTTCACAAGCACTGTCCCGTGTGATGGATGAAGAATGGAGCCCATTTGAGCTAGACAACCTGCGTCCTGCCTGAGAAATCCCTCTGGAATGCTATCCTCTCCATCAAAAGCATCAATCACAATGAGATCGTATGGGGTTGAGCTGGTATCTTGGGCACGATCCTGGATAAATTTCACTCCATCCTCCACAAATACCTGCAATTGCTTGCTCTGAAGCACGCAAGAAGATAGTCCCATTCTTTCAAAGGCTGCATTCACAACTGTTTCATCCATCTCGACAACGTGGCATTGGCATCGATCGTTCCACGTGTGCTGTAGGTACGTCGGAAGGCTCCCTCCCCCCAACCCAACACACAGGACCTTGACCGGTTCCTTGTCCTCTATCCTCGCCGCCATGGTGGTGATGGCAAGAGCCGCCATGGTTTTCAGGTATTCGAAAGCAAGGCAATGCGCTTGGCACTGTTCCACCGTCTGCTTTTGTATTGGATCCCACCGGATTTCCACCTTGGCCACGCTCTGCCTCGTAATCTGGTTGAACCGCAGCACCCTCCATTCCAGCCTTTGCATTGCTTTTCTTTCCCCGTTGGCTCTGCATTCGGCTTCACAATCATGGCTGGTGACTTGTACGATTCCATTGCCCACTCTGGAGACCTCTTGGAACACCACTTGTCCTTCATGACGTCCCCAACCACCGCCTTGTGTTCCCCACCACTCTGGCGCGCGCTCCCAGCCGCATGGATCGTCGCCGACGGCGAATCGTCGCGTCCGACGCATTCCTGGGCGTCCATACACCTTCCATGTACCGCCAAGAGGCAGGAGAGGCGCGCGCATGCGATGGAAAAGACACGCGTCGAGCATGTGTTGCGCGTGGTGGCGGACTGTCGGTGCAGGCGAGGCCTGGTGTGGCGTCGACAGGCGTCGCATCGACGGTTGGACGAGTCACGCGACTCGTGGCATTCGATGCGGACATGGCCATGCGCCAATTGAAGCACGACGTGGAGGCGGTGGCGCGATGGCGAGGATGCAAGTGGACGTGGAGTGGATGGCATGCGGTGCAGGTTTGCAGGTTGGTCCCAGGACGATCCGAGGTGGATGCAACAGGTGTCCACCGCAACACAGGACGGATCACGTAGTGGTATCACGGTGGCCACGTGAACTTCCTTCCTCGAAACAACGAAAAGGAACGTCCATTCCACGTCCTCGTGCTTGTGAATGCTCGTGGACCAAAGGACAGATGGAGCGATGCCACTCGAGTCGAAAGCTGCCCACCCCTCCCTTCGCCTTTCTCCGGTGCGACGAACCCGAACGCGTTCCTTTTCGAAAGGGGATCCGTCGATCCTTTCGCAAGGGGGCTTTGATTCCGGTCTAAAAACGATGCACGATCGAGAATCTTCCCGTCCGGAACCGGGCTCCGCTCCCCGTCCCCCAGGGCTTTCAGTTTACGACCCAAGTTAAGTGCGGTCGGTGGGTTCTCGGAGGAGGAGTGGGGGGGCGGTGTTTCCTGGCAGTTAACCTCTCTCACCGTCAGTCGAGGATCGAGGTTTCGCATCGTGTTAACCTCCATCGGGAAGGAGAGGGGAGAATCTCGACGAGGGTTTGACTGGTGCAAGAATCCGCTTCGCACTGCGCTTTCGGCGACGAGGAAAGGGTGCTTGAAGCCATGCGACGTGCGATCTACGTCGTGGGACAGGCCGTGAGGGAGACCGGACAGGCAATGGACCGGCTCGGCATGGTCCTGCAGGGAAGCATGGCCTACAAAGAGCAACGTACGCAGCGACTCGAGCTCAGCGAACGACGAAACCCACGTGTGGATTGCACCGTCGATGTGTGCTTGGATGAGGAATGCGAAGCGTTTTGGCTGGCGGGAAAAGGACGTGGCTGACGAGCTTTGGATGGGTGGTCCTGGGACACCAGTCTCGAGGCACAGAACTGTCATGAACATCATGGACAAGGTCCCCCAAGTGTCCAAGTCGGCCTTTGTGGCGCCGAGTGCTTCAGTCATCGGAGACGTCCAGCTTGGCGACAGAAGCTCCCTCTGGTACGGAGCGGTGGTTCGTGGAGACGTCAATGGCGTCAAGATTGGATCCATGACCAATGTCCAGGACAATGCAGTGATACATGTGGCCAAGAACAACCTCGGTCAAAAAGTGCTGCCTACCCTGGTTGGATCCAACGTGACCATCGGGCATGCAGCAGTTTTGCATGCATGCACAGTTGAGGATGGGAGCTTGATTGGCATGGGGGCCACAGTAATGGATGGGGCCAAGGTGGAGTCGGGATCGATCGTGGCAGCGGGTGCTTTAGTCACAGCCAACACCGTGGTTCCATCGGGTCAGATATGGGCTGGCAACCCTGCAAAATTCTTGCGCTCAATCACCAGCGAGGAAAGCGCGTTCATTGCCAAGTCGGCCGTAAGATATGCAGAACTTGCGGCGGAGCACGCAGCAGAGTGCAGCAAATCTTTCGAAGCAGTGGCCGCCGAAGCCATGGCCCACGAGGAAGAGCTGGAAAGGTCTCCAGATTATGACAGCCACATCGGAAACCACCCGGTGGCATCCACCTCGAATTGATTAAGGACCATCACATGCGGCACCGACCATTGGATTCCCTGTCACGCTTTCCGCACTTGCCTTGGTGTGTTCCAGCTTTCTTCTTGGCCTCCTTGACAAGCTCTGTAATTCAACCACGCACTGCTCGGTCCGTTGGTGACCCGTGGCCAATCCCCGAGAATCCACCGCCCCTGTGTCGCAAGGAAGGGACACCTAGGGAGCCCGGGGGAATCTCCAACCCGCAGTTGCACCTTCCTTCCAGCTGCACCTGCTTCGTCTCCCCTGTTAAGCCCTTGAGGAAAACGCGGTGCATCTGGACGAGAGCGTGCAACTGCGTGGATTCGGTGCTGGGGAGGGTCCACCCGAGCCTCCGATGACTCACCGGTTCGCTCGTAGAGACCATTTCTTCGGTTGCTTCGGACGCGATGCCGACACGTGCCACGCGCAAACCTTCGCAGTTCTGCGCACCTCCGCGTGTGACAGACAGGGAACGTGGAGGAAGGGATGTGAAGCCCGATCCAGCACCTTCGAATGGGTCGGAAGCGTCTCTGGAACGAGGTGGTGGGACGAAAGAAACGCCAGTGTCGGTGGCCTGGACGCGTCCGAGCACGTCCAGGACCCAAGACGTGCTTGCACAGCTTCGTGCGCTGCGATCGAGCGCCTCGAGGATCGCACAGGCCACGCCGGAGGATGCCTATGTGCCATTGGAGACCTCGTTCGGGGTCGTGCCGCTGCTCCAGACCCAGTTGGAGACGAAGCGAACACGTCCAAGGTGGACCGATACCGAGGCGCTGCTGGCCGAAATGCGTCAGAAGCGACAGCAGGGACACGCATTGTACACCAGAGCGCATTTGGATGAGAAGAAGGCATCAGGAAGGTGTGTCCTGGATGAGTCGAGAGGAGAAAAAACGCTTGGCGAGAGTTGTAGCCAACCCCGAGTGGAGACCTTTAAGCCGTACTCGCGGACCAGTTCGACCGCGGAAATACGCATGGGACAAATGCGTCGTCTCAGCGACGCAGGTCGTCGGCTTTGTCGCGTTCAGTCGTCTCCAGAAGCAAGGTAACGTACCTCTCGGAGGACGTCCCCCACGTCCTGGGATCCCACCACCAGCATATCTCGTTTGAGAAGCAGCGCATCTGCGCCGTAGGCAATGGCATTTCGCGCTTCGTCCATGGATGCTACGCCTATGCAGCTCAATGCACCGAATGGAAGCGATTGCAGCAGTCCCTTGGTGGCCAGAATCCTTGCTTCTGCGTTGGGCAATGCTAGGGCCACGGCAAGGTGCACGCCGAACAACCTTGCACCGCACTTTTCAGCCATGTCCAAGTCCCGCTGATGGATGATTTCTACGATTGGTTCCATGCCAAGCCGTAAAATAGCATCATGTATGGCTGGTGTGCCGCTTCCCAAAACGCTGGCCACGATCTGTACGCCTGCTGCACCCGCCTCTTTGGCTTGGGCCACCTGTAATGGATGCATGGTCCAGTCCAATTGCAGCACCGGTATGTTCCTCGCTTCCATGGCTCGACAAACGAGCTGAAGCTGCAATAATCCGTCCGCAGTGGACTCGAGATCCGTCCGCAGCGCAATGGCATCTGCGCCTCCTTCCACGCACTTCTCGGCTGCTTCAGCCGCGTGCCACGCGGGTGCGCTGGGCGAACCGGCCGATACTTCAGCCACGATGGCGCATTCTCCCGCGTAAGTTCGCCTCTCGATTGCCGAGACGAACGAAGCTCGCGGTGGCGGAGCACGAGACGCACTTGCGATGCGTTCTTCCACGCCCAGTTCACCAAGACGCGAGAGCTCCGAGCCCAGGCGCTTCTGAGCGAGCCGCACGGACCGTTCCAAGGACGTCTGTGGTGCGTTACAGGCCACCACAACATTTCCACGTCCTCTCCATCGCGATGTCGAAGCCGAGCAAGGTGCGAACGTGGAGGTGCGCATCGCCACTGTTTTGATTTCTTCCGAAATGTACCTTCACGTCTCTTGCACGTACCTCGCCAATAACGGTAACCGATCGTACTGTTGTCGATACCACAACGAGCCCATGATTCGTCTGTGGAGCACGAGGGGAATGGACGCCATTCGTGATCAAGAGGTACAATTTCATGAGAAGAAAGCTCTGGGAAAGACAACGTCCACCCACAACGCGTATTGGTCGGACGAAGGGTACATGAATGGCTTTCGGGAAGGTCGTACAATGTCGTGGTGCATAGTGGCATTGGGAATATCGTGAAAGCATCACAACCTAGTGATCAACTTCACACTTGTGCAAAGGGACTTGATCCGTTCACGCAAGGTTTCTCTAGGGTTGAATATCATGTTGTGGCGTGTTTGGATTCTCACGTCAGCGTAGCTCGTGGTGCGTATGGAGGGTGGGAAAAAGTGTGGATCATCTACATGTGCTCCTTGTCCTGCGCCACTTGTGCGCAAGCTTCAAACCGGTCGAGATTGACATTGATAAATCATTTATAGGTATTGATACTACTCTTGCCCATCGTCGTGGTCCAGGTCTCCTACTTCGTCACCGCACATCCGTTTCTACTTTTGTATTCCTTTTTTTGATGGGGAAAAGCGAGCATCAATGGTGATGCTTCGAACATGAGTGTTTTTTTCTCGACTGGCACGTCTACGTAGGGCCTTCCCATGGTCGCCCGCAGCCGAACACGCCGTGCACGGTTTCCTTCCGAGTTTTGCACGAGCATATGTCTTTGTTTGGGTTTCATGCGCTTCGCTTCGTGGGTTTCGTGCGTGTCCGATTTCGCTTGGTTCCATATACTTGTCCCATGGCTGTCCGAAAGGGCACCGGTTCGTCCGACCCTCTCCACTCGGATCGACGTGGGTTCGATCGGAAGATTGCGTCCAATCGAACCCGTCGAGGGGCTCCCTCTGATCGGGGTCGACTGGGGTCCCAATACGATGGGATCCTGGTCGCCTTGGACATTCATTCGAAACTGCGACCGACGTGCATGACGGTCGTTGGAGACGATGAAAGTTTGCGTGCGGTTCTTTGCATCGTGCCGTGAGGCAGCAGGGACGGAAGTGCTGGAACTGGACCTACCGCAGGACTGCGACATCGGCGCCGTGGTGGAGGAGGTGATGCGGAAATACCCCGGAGCGAAAGAGGTGATGAAATCCACCGCACTCGCAAGAAATCTGGAGTACGTGCCCAAAGGGGAACCCGTGAGATTGAAGGAAGGAGATGAAGTTGCTTTCATTCCACCAGTGAGTGGAGGGTGAAACACCGATGCCAGAACCCATGATGCCCCGACCATTGGGATGGATCCGCCAGAACCAAGTCAGGAAATGGGTGGAAGGACGTACACGATGTCCGATCGTCTACGTCTTTCGACGCTTTTGCGCCGGTTGTTTGGAAGCTCTTCCACCACCAAGACGTGCAGGTTCACTCCTTTGTGCTGCCCTTCGTTGTTTTGCCCCAGAGCCACTCGCTTTCGGCTTCTTGCCCGATCCCCTGGAGATACGATCGTCACCGTGCAGTTCCACTCCAAGCTCCTGCTTGTAATAAGCAACATCATCATCATCCGATACCTTTTCCGTGGCTTCTGCAATGATCTCTCTCTTTTTCCTCTTTGCTGCCAAATGCGCCTTATTCTGTTCGCGTTGCTCTTGCTTTTTAGCTTCCTCCAACGCCTGTTTTTTTCGCACATTCTCTTCCTGCTGCTTTCTTCTACTTACTCTTAGGCTCTCCTTATCCTTCTTTGCTTTATCCTGCTTGTTTATTTCCTGCTCGGTCTTTTTAACGTGTGCATGATACAAGACTTGGCCATCACACAGCCCTTCTTGCAACTTCAACAGTTCCAAGTCCAACCGAGGGCCTATTTCTTGCAACTTCACAGCACTCTTCCGTGTGGCTTTGTTTGCCCTTCCTGTGAAGTCGTGAGACAGTGTCACATGTGCTTCCCGGTTCTCTTCTGCATCACTATCGCTAGCGTACCCTCCCCTTTCAAGCAGCTCAGCGACGTCTTGGAGCTCTCCCATGTCCGGGAACTCGCGCTTGGCAACAAGTTTCTTCAGATTTCTATTCACTCCCACCGGAGAAGCATCCACGGCATAGTGCCGAAGCGATATCTCCTTCGTCTCTTTGTCCATGTGGAGCAGCACCACTCGCTGGCATGACTTGAGGTGTGTGGATTGCACATCAATAGGAGGGAACAGGTTCTGCAGCAGTGCTGCTGCAACCTTCATGTGTGGTTCCTCGCTCCCGAAGTTGTTCAGCACCACGAGTGGGGGATTTTTGAAGAGCAGGTCTGGTACCCTTGGCCTGGATTGTGCCGATAGGACGTCCCTGGTGAGTGCATGTCCTTTGATTTTCATTGTGAGTGTTGGTCCACGTGGGGTCTTGGCGATCCTGAGATAGGATGCGTTCTCCGACGCGGACAGGATGAGCAAATGAGATACACCAAGAGGTCCAGCCACGTTCACGAAGTCTTTCAGCGAGTTTTTCTTGGACTCTCGTAAGCTCTCTGCAGTGTATGGTTTCATGACCTTTCGCAGGTCTCGTTCGAGGTCCACCAGCACGCTGGCGGCCTTCCCGCGCCGTATGACCATGCTCCTGGGTACTTTGTGTGCATCCTCTTCTGTTGGCGCTCTGTGCGTCTTTCTTTTCCTCCTGCGACGCATGATTGCGCGTGCAGAGTGTCGCGGTCGACTCGAATGGATCGAGAACCGCCGCCACCAAAACGTCACAACCACGTCACAACCCTGTCCTTGGCCCGGGTGAGCCCGGCACGACGTCCACCCTGGGCCATCGACAGTTGTGACCCCGTTGTGAAGGGTCGATGGACCAGTTGCCCGGTCCCCTCGTTGCTGGGGAGAGGACCCCGCTCGGCGTCCTCAACGCCGGTCGTCCCTCGTCGCCGGATAGAGCGCGGTTTCGATCGGTCGTGGGTCCGTAAAATGTCCTATACCCGTCGAGGACGATGTGGGTGGTCTTCCCCTCCCTCGTCTTTCCATCTGCCCCGTTCCGAAAGGGACACCCGCTTCCCTTCTAGTCCCGATTACACGCGGGTCCGAACCCGACACGTTCCCCTTTCCTTCCCCCAACAGACGAGGAACTCGAACCGTCCCCTCCCCTTTCCGGATTCGTTCCGGTCTTCCCAGGCAGCGAACTCGGGTTCGAAACGAACGAGTTGATCGGACAGTCGGAGGCGTTTCTTCCAATGAAAGGACTCACCAAGTCGCCTCTTCGAAGGCCATTCCGCGACGAGCTCGAGCAAAGCACGCGCACGTCCGCGACGATCGCTGGCTCGCACGCGCCTCGAAGGCGTCTCGTAGGCCACGTGGGACGGAAGTACGTCGGGACACAAGCCTCCTGCGCACGATTGGAGGAGACGAGACGTACGTGGACGTGGACCAGAAGTGCACGTGGAAAGCGAGAAGGTCCTCTCCCAAGGGAAGACGACAAGGAGGCTACCGGCCCAAAAAGGTGGTGCTGCATTCCATTCCATGAAAAAGGAGGGAAGCGAAGAACCTAGGAGAGAGCACAAGGACTAAACGACAGTGGACCACAACGAGGTGGTTGCGAGGATAGGACCTTCGTGACTGTGGCAAGTTAGAAAATACTTGTTGTCTACTCGCTTTACAACATCGATTTACTCACGCCGAAAGTGTTCCAAGACTGCAACAGAACCACGTTCCAGCTGCTGGAGCAACTTTTCCCTCTCCTAGGCTTGGAAGAGGTCCACTGCGGCATGGGGGTCACCTGCGGCAAACCAGCAGTTGTCCGCCCTTGTTCAGGCAGTGAGAAGTTTTCCAAGGGTACTCCCCAGCGAGAGCCAGACTACCAAGATGATTCTGATCAAACGTACCAGACCGATACAGTGCCCAAACCCCAACTTGGGTCATCCAGTGTTTTGCAAGCACAAGAGACACCTATCGTCCGGGGCGAAGGACCTCCTCCCCCCGAATTCCAGTGCGTAGATCTTTCTGAAAAACAGTATGAGGCTAGGCAAGCAGGTATGTGTTGCTGACGTGTTCACCTCTGTAGCTTCTGTGTGTGATTGCCGCTGACTTATGTTGATTCCTTGTTTGTCTTGTCTGCTGTTCTTCTGGGTCTGGGGTTCCATAGCTCAACTCCAACAACCCAAGAGCTATCCACACGAGAAAGGGCGGTTGCGGATATTGCAGTCTGGAAAAGTCCAGTGGTGCGTCGATGAATTCCTGTACGGTGCAATATGTGCAAGGAGCAGCAGCCCCATTCGATCGCCATTGTTTAGCCTCGGTGTCGATGATGCAGGCAGGGAGCTTCACTGGGAGTTGGCCTGGGCCCCTCGCGACCACAGCTCAAACCATTACAGCATCTACTTGACCAGTTTAAATGCTACGACAGAGCCCTTTTGTTCTGTATCCGAGACCAACTTTACACTGTGTTTGAAGGGCGGAAAGCAGGAACCACAGTACGCATTTTGCCACAAGTTCAACAAATGTTCTCCCGCATGGGGTGGAAGGAGCATTCTCAACGTGTCAATGCTGAAGAATGTGTGCAGAAAGGATGGGTCAGTGTGTGTAGAATTGCATATGGCCCAGCTGACAACACAATTATGTGGACCCCCTTTGCTGGTGACACTCCAGCCTTCTACGGAGACAGAGCTTCATATCGCGCTGGTCTGCGAGCATCCACGAATTTTCGTCCTTGACAACTTTTTGTCACCCACATTGTGTGCAAAGCTTGCAGCACTGGCATCGCCCGACTTGAAGCGAAGTAAGGTGGCTGCAGGTCAGGTTTCAAGCAACCGCACCAGCTATGGTACTTTTCTCACAGAAGCCAAAGAGAAAGACCCGATCGTTGTTGCGGTTGAAACAAACATTGCTAATGTGTTGTCCAGTCCAATTTTTCGCTGCGATCGACGCAAGCAGCTACGCAGGAGTGAAGCACTGCAGGTTGTCCGCTATCAGAAGGGAGAGTTTTATAACGAGCATTACGACAACAAAGCTGGCGATGCTTCCCATCGAGCGGCTACGTTCATGGTTTATTTGACCAATGTCGTGGCTGGTGGTGCTACCTATTTTCCTCGTGCCAAACCTCTAAGCTACGTTACACAGACCCCGTGCGACACAGGGAAATCGATGACAGGGCTTGTGTGGAACTCGAAGGGTCCAGGGTTGCGTATTATGCCCAAACAGGGAAGAGCTGTGCTCTTCTGGTCTCGCAACACACTGGGGAAGGAAGATCTTGCAAGTGTGCATGCCGCAGAAGCTGTCAAAGAAGGAGAGAAGTGGATTATGACTCGGTGGCTTCAAGAAGAGAACTGATTCAAGGACGGCCTTGCTCTCTTTCATGGACAAGAATATCATAAATAACAAACCAAAGTTTGGTTCTAACGTCTATCAGGGTCCGGAAGTGCTTGAGTCCAACATAGGCATCTCAGTGGTGCAGCATCAGACAGAGTGTTTGGAATCGCGCAAGCGAATGGGTGCTTCCTCGGATATGCGACTTGTACAAAGGGAGAACAGATGACTGCGTCAACGACTGAATTGCTTCCGAGGATGTTCAGGTGAGGACTGCCTCCACTTCTGCCTACTGTCATCTTCCATTTGGCCAGAAATCATCCCTCCCTCGTGTAGTTGCCAGCTCTTTGCCTGCCTTCTACTTCTTGTGCGTTCCATCCTGTCCCTAAGGTTGTAGGTTTCACTTCTGTTGCCAACGTAGTCGTGAGTGGCTTCTTCCTCCCACGAAATCCCGCTTCCTGTAATGTCGGTGGAAAGCATTTGCTGTTCCTCCCATGCACGAAGCTCTTGCTTTGCGCTGACTTGTTGAGCAAAGGCCAGGGTCTCCGCCTTCATTACAACCTTACGTTTGCGACCCCCACCTTCCGCTGCTGTTGCTGAGGGCAGCTGGTCCGTGGTCTCCACAAGCACACGCCCAGGCAGCATTTTCCCATCCTTCAGGAAGAAGTACTTTTTGCTGGGTCTGGCCACAAGTTTCCTCAGCTGTCTCCCGACGTCCGTGTTCCAGTTTTGCGTGAACACGCTTGTCCTTTTGACGGTCCACGTTTCCCGATTGGAAAGGGCAGCTAACACTGCGGATGCCAGAATTCCCATGATGATCGGAAGCCCATGTTCACCACCTGGTGGAGAGGGCGGTCTCAGCGATTCTCCGATGCTCTCTCCCGTGGTTGCGGATGTCGTCTTGGTCGTGGTGGTGGTGTCAGTGGTGTCGGTGGTGGTGGTGGTGATGTCGGTGGTGGACACATGCCCGGCCTCCTCGACTTCCTCCCTCGAGACGGCTCCGTCCTCGGCGACTTTTTTGGCTTGTTCCACCAGGATTTGCAGTTGTTCTTCCACCAGCAATCTGCTGAGAGGTCCAAAGCATCCGGTGGGTTCCACTTGGTTCCTGCTTTGCCACGTCTTCAGCTTTTGTTGGGTTTCCAGGTCGAAGTGGCCGCTGGGTTCCATTCCCAGCACGTCTGCTTGCAGCCTGCACACTTCCACGCCACGATCTCCCAGGTGCAGATCCCGTGCAAAGGTAGCACGGGTCTTTCCCGCTCGACCCCTGCCTTTCCCGGGTGTCCTTGTCCCCGCCTTCCAGGTCATGCCCCGCTTCCACGTCACGTGGATCCCCCCGCCCCGGACCATGGTGTTCGTTTGTCGTTCCCTCGCCCCAAAGAAACCGCACCCAACGGTCCCCTTGGCGTACGCAGCAGACGCACACACCCGGCGTCACGAGGCACCGACTCAGGCACGTGGTGGCGCACCCTCCCCCCTCCCCATCGGACAAGGCCGGTTCGTGCGGGTTCGATTGGAGGGAAAGGGGGAGATAGACCGGGTCTCCCCTTCCTACTCTCTCGGTCAACCACTGGACGAAAGGGGAGGGGGGCACACGAGGGACGCGACCCTGGGACCGATCCCCCCGGATGCCCGTGAACACGAGGTTAACTCGCACGGCGTGGGCAAATCGAGAGGGGAGTTTAACAACGCATCGGAAGGAAACACGGGGGTTCGAATTCTGGGTCGGACCAACGGTTCCTCGTCTGGGTGAACCCTCTCCCATCGAAAGGAGAAGAGAACACCACAACCACACACCTGGCCAAGGGTGTACTTGGCTTGATGTGGAAGCGTAAGGGATGGAGGTCCTCCTCCCGAGACGCACAACGGTGCCGTGGTATCGTTGTACCAGACGCAGTGGGCTCGAGAACGTAAGCATGGAGCAGGTCCGATGGATGCAAACCGTGGAACCTGTCCCAAATTCAGGGAAAGGTACCGTATCCCTTCCATCGAAAACAAGACCTTGTGCGTCACACGGCGTACGGCACCATGAGGATCCCCGTGCCACGCCGCAAGCCCCAGGGTCCGTCCCACCTGGCTCCATTCCTCGAACGCCATCGCTAGACCTCGTGACCCTGTCTCGTCCCATGCCCAACGGATGGATGCACCGTACCCACGAAAGGGGGGCATTCGTACACGATCACGCATCGTGTTGTCCTCGAAAAAGATCCTGTTGCCAGATACGTCACCCGATCCATTCCCAACTGCCTCGAAAGGAGGACCCGGTGTCAATCCATCCTTTCCCTTCCGATCAACCCCAACAGACTGGCCTTTGGGAAAGGGATGCTCACATGGATGCATTGGACCCCGAAAAAGGTGGGGTCGGGGCGACCCTGACGAAACCCCATATGGGAATGGCGACCCTAGAGTCGAAATCACCAGAGAAGGAAAGTGGAAGGTTTGGAAGGACACGGCATGGACGCACACACACCTGGAAGCGGTTCCCACTCCAGTGGTCCACTGCGATTCCCAAGTGAAACGAGCCATCAAGACACATGACGAGTGACAAAGTGGCCGAATGTTCGCTTGTGGGCCCATCCATCGATCGGAAAATCCCAAGAGGAGAGATAGAGAGAGAACGGGCGTAAATTGGAGGATAGTTCGATCCTTCAGACCTACTGATGGGCGAAATCCAAGCCGTTGTACGGAGGATCCCATGATGCGTATGACCCCAACGCAAGTCCCGTCAAGCAAGCATGACCATTTTTCTTCTCGGAATGGAGCATCGATCAGCGTCCCCCTGGCTCTTGCACAGGTGTTCTGTTTCTCGTTGGATCGAGACCTTCCAAGAGGCTCCCAAGGCAATCTACACAGCATTGGCCTTCCAGGGCTTGCGATGGAAATCGCCATAGGCCACAGCTCCTTTGCTTGTGCACCGGAGCATGCGCGGCAAGACCACTTGGTGGGGAGCACCCCTTTGCGTACATGCACGAGGATCCCGTCGTTGAGGTACAATGGTCCAGCAGGCACCTCTTTGCCAGAATGTTGGATTGATGTAACGTACGAGACAGGTTTTTTCCTTTCTTCACTTGAAAGCTTGAGTCTGGGATTCTCTTCTTGGAAGTGGTTGGCATGGCACCTTGTCACGTGGAGGATTGGCGGTTCCAACCAGCGCTCACGTCTTCTTCGCACCGTTCTTTGCCTCTTCCTTCGTTCTAGCAAGGCTATCAAGGTCTCCATCCTGTTTCGCCGCGCCTTCTCTCTCCCGTGCGATGCGCCTCTGTGCGTTTCGCCACGCCTCGGTGGCTCGGCGCACGTCTTCCGTGGCTTTCATCCTCGTGTTTGCATCCCACGCGTTCTTTCGATGTTGCAAGGGACCGACGAAGAGCACCTCCAAGACTGTCTGCATCTCCTTCCACACCCTTCGCATGCTTGCGATATGCTCTCGACACGAGCGACTTCGCGAAGTGGGAAGATGGGAAAGAAGCGATGGTCGGGTTGGGATGGTCCAAGAATGAGTTGGATCCGAAAAAAGAGGAGGGAAAAGTAAGAATACACCGCATGTATGTTACAGGGTACATGTACACCTGCTCCTGCAAAGAAACAGCTGATGTTGATGATTGTCGGGCTCGTGCGAATGAGCTGGAAACACAACCACATGCAGCGTATGCAAGAAACAGGTCCAAGAGCCACACCGTCATGGAGCAGATGTTGTGGTTGGGTGGTAGAAACAGAAGGCAACGTCACCGCCATGCCCTTGATCCTTCCTGGACAAACCTGTGCGTATCTAACCGTGCAAAAGGACGCCAACACTGGAGTGTTACTGATGCTTTCTCTGTGCCACGGCAAAGGGAAAGTTCAGGACAGGTCAAATGAACCCTGCCCTTCGTGAAGAGCGTACATGAGTCTCTCACGTAGCACGGCCACATCTTCGTATGCAGGAAGTTTGAGATAGTTTGCGCAAGTCATCACCGAGGGGAGATCTACAGCAGAAGCATCATCTGCTGAATGTTTGCGGACCACCGTAAGCCTGGGTTGCAACTCCACGAGACCACCGGCAGGCAGCCTGGGCGACCCAGTCACAAATCTCAAGAAACGCCGACGATCTTCCTCTGTCAGAGAGCACAGCACCTCCAAAAGATGCTTAACTGGAATGCTAGACGGTGAGTATCCATGATCAAATTTGATGCACTCGAGGAGGTAGTCAGGTGTCCACTCTTCAACAGAGCCACACAGCAAAGACTCAATCTCATCTTCCGAGAATATGTTCAGGTGACCACTGTCTAGGACTTCTGAGAAACCGGCACGAAAAGCTTCAACCTGGTGGCGAACGCCCGAACCGAACGTTGCATCCAACACTTCTTCCAGCCATTCTTCAACATTTTCCTCAGATACTTCATCTTGCCCGTCTTGGCATCCAATCCTGTACTCCGGATAACCTGGCAAAGAAAAGTCCAAATGCAAGTCTTCCAACCTAGTCCCAAATATTACAAGAGGGGTGCCCCTTCTATGATGCACCAAGGCTGCCTTGATACCAGCAAGTTGCTTGCCAAGAGCCGGATCCATTCTGCAAACATCTGCCAGTCCTACCTGCCTCTTCATCAACAGTGAATAAAATACAGGACTGATAGGGAGGTCAAGTAGGCGATTGTCTTGCAAAGCTTTGCCGACAAGTCTACCGCAAAGCTTGAAGTGGCTTAGAATAGCCTTCCCTTCCTTCTTCTCCAAGACATCACAAGAAAGGGGACGTGGGAAAAGACCATGAGGAGCAGAAACAAAGTCTGAAAGCTTGTGGTCCCCAAAGGATGCTCCACCATGCTCACATCGCCACAAACCAAGAGATCTCTTCTGCAGTTCCTGTGAAACTAGAGTGTAAAATTCTAGGGTTGGTCCCAACCCTGTACCTACCTCTCCAAAATACTCCACCTCCAAGACTGTTTTCTGGCCTGCATACATTTCAAACACTTTTGCAGCACTTTCAAGAATGCGTTTCCTACTGATTCTTACTTTTTGTCTTTGCAAACGCCCAACCCTAAAATCATTCGCATTCACGCTGCGGTGGCTGGCCCTGCCCTCCAGGTCATGCTGCTGCTGTAGATGTTGCAAGGCCCTGCCCAACCCCAGGCAGGTACGATAGAAGTACTGCTGTCTAGACTCAAACGAAAAGACGAAAGGACATCGCTTGACCAAGAGTTCACACCATCGTGGTAGACCTCCACTGCATACCAGCAATGCATCCTGCAACTGGCGCTTCAATTTTGAGGTGAGTGTGTTGTTAACAAATGCTTCTGGAGAAACGCTGGCATACTGCGTTGCGTCCTCCACAAGATACGAGGTAGAACGATTCAAGTATTCCAGCACCCTCAGGAGATCAAAAACATCGTTCACGGACGAATCGCTGGAAATTTGGAGGGACTCAAAACGCCCAAGAAGAGCACTGCTTTCTGTGGGCGTCGATTGGCTGGAGCCCTGCACAACTTCCACAGATGATTCCAAATCTGCCATACCTTCCCCCCTATACACCAGAGTATAAACAGTATCCCATACCCCAGGAGGTTCCGACTCAACCGCAGAGACCTCTTCTTCATCGCTTAACTTTGACGATTGCCGGATAGCTCGGAAGATGGTTGAAGCAGGGTCAATGACCATACCGTTCATCTCAAAAACCAGCTTACGTCCGCCTGTACTGCTGTCTCCCACTTTCTCACACTCTTTTTCTCGTTCCACTTTTTTCTCAGTACTCTGACCGCTCTTTGTAGCCTGCTGCGGGCTCTCTAGGGCAGAGTTTGAATGCTGGGCATCGCTGCCTTTCTTGTCTTCTAAGTCGAAATCATGCACCTCATTCAAAGCTTCAAGTTCGTGATCTTCTTCTCCGTCCTGCATGTCTTCTGCCATTTCCTCCATGTCTGCAATGTAGTCTTCTTCTTCAGATATGAGATCCTCGTCATCTAACATATCTTCCTCTACGCACTCATCCATCTCATCTTCCTCGTCATTGTCATCTGTGTCGTCCTCTGCAGCGTCATCCTTTGCCTTCACCTGTGTATCCTTCAACTCTTGCTTGGCTTTTTGCCCTCTGATGGGTAGCTTCTGAGCACATGCTTTCGTGTCGGGTACTCTGTCGCGGTCGACTACAGGACCTTTCCCCTTCCTCTCTGCCTCCCGGAGCGCCTCAGCGGAAGTGCGACTGGCTGGGCTGGGATTTGAAAGTGTCTTGTCGCCCTCCTTTACCTCATTTAAATCAGCACTCAGCGAAGATTCGCCACAACCAGAGGATATCCTTGGCCACAAAAATTCCTCTATAGCGGACATTGTTGCCAATGGTTCAATCAATACTACATTGTCCCCATAATCCTTGAATTGATTTTCAGTGCTGTGTCTCACCAGCCTTAGCTTCAACGGGTGTGCAAGTACGGAAAGGGCACCGTTTTCTGATAAAATCCTTCCAGGTCGCTCATTCTGCGAGAGGAGCAAGCACCGGAAACGTTCGGTAGATGACAGAACTTCGTTAAGATGGCAGACAAGGTCGGTCATACTGCAAGTCTCTACATTTAACAGAATATCAGCAGTGACTCTCAATGCTTCAATGTCCATCTGCCGACCATCCTCACTCAACAAGAACTGCTTCAAGCTTTGAACAAGTCCTGACGATGCTAGCTCAAACCTTGAGAAAATACCATGCTCTGACTTGCCAGAAAGCAGAGATTGCAACTCTTTAAGGGATTCAGCGGCTTGGCCGTAGTCCTTTACACTTGATGTTGGTGTAAGGCCTGACGATATTTGCCTCAGCTGTGCAAGTCCCTCTAAACCATAAACATTAGCCCCAGCATTTCCTTGATAAGATACTGAAGGGAATCGTGCTGCCTTGAACTGAGCGGCCGTTTTGGCTATTAAAGACCTCGGCACTGCCCCCGGTCCGCCTGGAGTGCGCGGGCTGGCAACAAAAGCCCATCTGCGTCCTTGGTTAGATTTTACTTCTTTCTCTGTCTCTTCTTGCACCGGTGTGGCTACAAGAACATCGACAGCATGAACAACACCCTCCCTTAAAAAAGCACGGCCAAAAAGATCTGAACGCTTCTCCATCAAAATATCACACATCAACAGAGAATATTGACAGGACACAGAATCTCCTGTTGAAAGCAAAGATGCCAGAAAAGAGGAAAATGCTATGTCCTTCAGCATTCTCTCCAGCTGGTCTGAAGAGCAGAAGTGAACAATTTTGCACAAGATAATCAGGCACTTGTGTCGTACAGTATTGTTCATTGTTGAGACATGAAGCTGGAGTAGGGTCTGCACAAGATTGCAACCAAAAACATACAGAGAGTTCGAGTCAGACTTCAGAAACTTGGTAAGCTCCCGCTGTGCACTGTCCTTCTTCTCCTCGTTGGGAGTAAGCAGCTTTGTTGGACTCAAATGAAAGGAGGTCAGTGAGGCATCTGGCAGTGCAGGAAGTAGGTTCTCTGCCAAAATCAGCACATCTACAACTTGGCCAGAAGACTTCAGCACTGTGGAAGGAGATTTTGGAGTACTGGATAGAAGGGCTGACGAGGCCAGAATTGAACTCAGTGTCTTGCTTATGTCAAGTTGATGGAGCCTCACTGCCATTGATGATGACCCAACCACACAGACTGACATCAACTTAATAAGTCCCACAAAAGTAAGTGGAGAAATATTAGTGCCACTTGATTCTTCTCCAGCAGAATTCATTGTAGAACAAACAAGATTTGATGCCTCTTCCACAACACCCTGTTTGCACAGTTCATCCAAACTTGTGATACCCTTTGCAGAAATCTGCTCGGCTATTCTGCACAGACAGGTGCAAGCGTGGTCGACAATCTTTGTGTCGTGATATCTCAGCAAGTTCGTCATTATGGGAATTGCTCCTTCAACATACTGCCAGCAATCAGTTGGCAGTTGCCTGCACATGTTAGCTGCAGCAGATAAGGCAACCCTTTGAATGCCTAGAGGGAAAAAATCCAGATATGACAAGACAGCCGTTAAGGCACCAGTTCGAACACACGAAGTAGGAGCTTCTTTAGAAATCTTTTCCAGGGCATAAAGGCTCTGCTCTGCCAAGTCTATGTACTCGATGTTGAGAAGGCGTTCACACAATGCATTCACTGCGCCGTAATGAACCATGGCTGTGCTGGACATTGGCATTGCATCTGCCAAATGAGCTATCGCTCGAGCTGCGAGTAACATCATGTCTGGGTTATGCTCCACATTCAGACATTTCACCAGTGCAGGGACAAATCCTTCAATGCTAAACCCGCTTAATGTATCCTCTGTTCCCATGGAGAGGATTCCACACAATTCAGAAAGGGCGTTCAGCTGTGTGGATTCATCCCCCTCGTTTCTCAGGCATGAAAGAATTTCCTTCAGCTCGGAATGGCTGGCCGTTTGTTCAGGGAGAAGGCTATCCCAGCCTGCTCCTAGTTTTCTCAGGAGCCCTTGCAGAGCTGTTGAGGCAGATTGCATATTCTTTCTTTGATCTTCATTCAAGCCTAGCTCATCATCACTTGGACTCTCCATTGGATTGTTACTTTCCATCTTCAACTTTTTCGACTCTGTTGGCTCTTCTTGTGGACTTTTGGGAAATCTGGTACTCCGTTTACGTGAGGCTCCACCGGGCCTTCGAAGTCTTTTCTGGCCCCGCCTTCCTGCCGGAGAGGCTACGCCAGGCAGAGGCACCGGGCTAAGCTGTGGCGGTTTCTTTTCGTCCTTCTTTCTAACGCTACACTCGGGCTGATCCGGCGTACGATTTGCTGGCAGTACTTTTCGTTTCCTGTTGCTTCTGGTTTCCATACAGGAAAACTATGGAGCGGACTGCTTGCGCCCGCGCAAACTGTTCGATAACTCACCCTCTACAGCCAACTTTTTATTTCGTGGAAACTTCCCGCCGGATCCCAGTTTGTTTCAAGCGATCTGAGTAAGATGCAGCGTACGTATTTCCGCAACAATAGTCACGTCGAACCTTTCTGCGAGGCTTCGACGGTCGTCCTTCTCGACCTGCAAGAGATAGCAGGACCTATCTGATGGTTACCAGAGCTGCAAATCACCTTCGACTCGCTCCCTCTCGCACGCGCGTGCCACACGCCACGTGACCACGGAGCAAAGCAGGCAACACGTGTGTTTTCTCCAGCTCGCCTTTTTTCGGCCGATCACACGTCCGTTTTCGCCTCCTCGTCCGTCTGATCGGCAGGTTGGTGCACGCCAGCGAGGCTTGACGATCTCCTGCACCAATCGGAGCGCACGTTCGGAGCTTCGGTGACGCACACGTGCGCGCCTAAGCACGTCGGACGAGCACAAACTGGCGAAATGGAGGACACCAGCAGGACTGGTCGAGCACGGACGAACCCCACAAGGGGCGTGGAGGAGCACGGAGTGTGGTACCGTTCCTCTGCGGGTCGAGTTTTTTCACGGGGAGGCAGGGGATGCCGAGCAGCGGCGAAATCGCGATCGAACGCGTTTACCATATGATGCAAAAAGGGGTTCGTTTCCAGGGTGGAGTTTCGGTTCTAGTATTTTGAAGGGGAAGCCAACACCGGTCGGAATTCCTCATCCTCTCGAGTGCATGTCCTATCTTCGCAATACTCACAGCAGGTATGTTCGGATCGACGAACCATCTTGGCGTTCGCTGCAGAGGACGAGCCCCCTTCGAGTGATGGGGAGGGGGATCATGACGACACGCCCATGAGGACGGATATGAGGGCCATCTCCGTTTCGTGATTCACAGTTCCCCGATGCGAGGTGGATGGAAGGCTGGAGCTTGAGACTGCCCAGGACAAGACGGGAAGGATTCAGCCGAGCGGTAGCCTTTCTGGGGGTGGGCACTCGAAGCATGGAAAGTGTGGTTGGACAGGTCCAAAGGTATTCGTAATTTTATTCTGGTCGTGATGGGCGCATGTCGCTACCAACCTGCAGGCACCCGGCATGCCAGCATAGATGAGGCCAACAGAGGGCGCTGTTTCCCAATCAAATAACGGACGTGAGGGATGTTTATTCAGAGCACTTCAACACAACCTTTTTGCTCCTGTAAGCGCTCATGGCCAGCTCCACTCCCTCCTTAAACTGGGAGAGGGGGACCTCTTCCACACCTATGTGGAGTTCTCCATCCCGAATGAGGGAAAGCACTTCTTTCATCATTTTCTCCTTCTCATCTACCCCGTGGCGTTGGGTCCAACGAGTCAACCAAAATCCATAGCATTTGATGTCTTTGAAAATCATCAAAGATGTTGGCACGATCAATGGACGCTTAGACATCCCCCCATATGTTACAAGTGATGCTCCATCATCCAGCATTTTCGCTAAGACTGTGCTCAGCTCCCCTCCAATACAATTAAGCCCCAGCTTTGCCCTCCCGATCATCTTAGAGGCAGCAAAAGCGTCATCCTTTGCCACCACAGCCGTGGCACCCAAGGCACGTAGCTCTTCCTGCAGCTCGTTGATCCTCGGCCTGCAAAAGCAAGTGCATACAACTCGTCAGTATTCGGTTTAGACCACCCCAAGGCATTTCGTCCAACGGTGCTGGTCAGAATTTAGACATGATGTAAACACAGGAACATAATCCTTCAGCCGAAAGATGGTGAATATTTGTTCTTGTTTCCTCATCCCAGTTACCACCAACGGAGCGATTCGACTTGGATCTCGGCCAGGACCCGAAAGAAATGAACGTACCTTTCTCGCACGAGGTTGACAGTTTTGATGCCACGTGCTGCAGCAAGTTGGATCACACAGCGGCCCACGCTGCTGTTTCCTCCATTCTGTACCACCACGTCCCCTTCTTGAAGTTCTGCAAAGTCGTTAAGCAATCTCAAAGCTGTGCAAGGATTGATTGATGCCGTGGCCACTTGCGAGACGGGGAGATCCGACGGCACGCGCATGAAGTGTTGATGGTTGTGCACCGACTGATTCCTCCAGGTGCCTAGACCAGGCGCTTTGGGAATCACCCAATCTCCCTCTTGCAAGGATTGGACCTCCGCTCCGGCACGTTCTACGACTGCCACCCCTTCGTTTCCACCTATGGCAGGCAATTCTGGCTTGATGGGATAAGTCCCTTGGATCATGTTCAGGTCGGCAGGATTGATGGGCGCCGCCAACCAACGCACGGCCACGTCCTGGGGTCCGCACGCCTCTGCGGTCGCACCCGTGGCCTTGCGAGCTTCCAACACGGCCGTAGGAGACCCATGTCTCGCGTACGCGACCTCCATCTGCGCCGCAGCGCGCGTCGCGAACGCTCGCATCGCGAAACGCGCCGACGAGTGCACGCGCCACCACATGGCGACGTCCAACTGTCTGCTGCTCCCATCCCTCCCATGTCGGTCCTCGTTCGTGTTAACACCTGCAAGTGAACTTGGAAACACTCCGTTTACGACCGAACAACAGAAAGGGTTCCCATTGGATCTAACCACGTCCCTTGGCTGCTCAAGGGAAAGTTGGGGATGGGAAACCTGGGCGTGGCGCCTTCTTTCCCATCCTGCCCATGGTGGTCGCATAGGGCGCGGCCAAGTTCGCTCCGGACGGCCGCGGAGACCTAGCAATGCCGACATCGCGGTCGTTCAAGGGATGCGTCTTGTGCTTCAAGGCCCTGCAGGGGGACGAGTTTTCGCAACCGTGATGCACGGAGGGGACGGCTTGGCGATGAAGCATGTTTGGAACAGGCGCAAGGAGGAAGCGGTTTGGGGATTGATGGGGTGTGGTTCCACCAAAGGCAAGCTCGTCAACCATGACCCGAACGCTATGCTTAACCTTTGGCGGTGCATGGCTTTGTCGGTCCCGCCAACCCAGCTGTGCCGTGTTGTAGTGCAAGGGCGGTTGTAGAACGTCGTCGGCAAGGTCATTCGATGGTAAAGAGAGAAGAGCATGCGGGCTGCTGCCGGGGCTGCCGGGCAACCTAATGGATTGGTGTGTGCTTTGGGCTAATTGTGTGCAAAGAAGCGCAAGGTACGCTAATGGTTGCTTGATACACCCTATAGCATTGTCGGTCGACGGTGTATACATAGTGGAGGACTGATGAAAAGCGAGTTGTTTCGCTTTTTTGCTAACCGAAGGAAGCACCATCCTGTCCACCCCCGACCTTCGCCAAGCGAACCGGTTAACCTTTTTTTTGACGCCCTCGAGTCGAAGCGGGATGCGGTTGGCATCGGGAGGGAGTTTCTTCTCCCCAGTAGGACCGAAGGGTTCGGATCCGAAGCCATGGGTGTTGGTCTGTCGAGAGCGGAATAAGTGTGTTGTTCGCTTCGGATGCAAAGCATCGCTAAAGCCCCGACGGATGCAGATGTGTCGACCTCCTCGGACTTAGGAAAGCAACATGTTTATATTATCATCGATGCACCACCGCTTGTTCAAGTGATCCAAGGTTTCCTTCCTCAAGCCATGAGCCAAGAAGTTGCGTACCCATTAAGATCATTGCGGGTATGCCCAACAAGTCGTCTCGTGCTCCTCACCCACAAGAAACTTATTGATCAAAGGAGAAAAGGTTGCTTCGTTTTTCAGAATTCCTTCAATCGTTCATTCCCTCTAGCCAATGTAGCATGTGGCTTGCTACAACCTTTTGCAAATTGTTGAGGGTGTTGCGACCTCGATCGCAACAACGGCAATGCCGTTGCCTCGATCGGAGTCAACGACAACGAGTCCACGTCTAGTCACCAACCCTGTATCGTCCCTATGCTGTCTCGAAAGAACCGTACTCTCTACTCGTGGTAGTCGAAACCCATCCATTGTCCATGTTTGGTCGTTCATCGGCCGCTCCAATCGGGGACGATAGAACGCTTCCCGTCCAAGCATGGTCTTGCCTTGCACACACACACACACACATGTGGTTCCAATCGATCGGATCCGGAGCGGAGAGGTCTTCCGTTGGAAAGCACGGCGAGTCGATCCCATCGCATTGCACTCGGCCTTTGGATCACGTGTTCGTCTCGCTTGGTTCATCTCGGTGGGGACCCTTCCTCCTCGCCAAGGGGAGGGTTTGACCGGGACCTTCTTCGGGTTCCGACCGGGTTCGTGTTCGTTCGGGATTGGAAGGGGGATTCCCTTTTGAAAGGGAGGGTGTCGAGAAGCGAACCACATTGCATTTCGTCGGATCGAAGCAGCGCGTCGCGCACTCGCATCTGCACGTGGCATGGAAAGCGCGAGCGATCGTTTGGCGCTGAACGCGCAGCTGGAGACGTTGCAGGCCAAGTACGTGGGAACCGGCCATCCGGACGTGTCCCGAGAGGAGTGGGCCCAGAACATACATCGCGACAGCTATGCTTCCTTCCTCGGCCATCACCACATGCTGGCGTACGTCGCCACGGCCGAGAACGAATCCACTGCACGCGTCAAACACGGCATGCTGCAGAAGATGTTCCAGCCCTGCGGATCCACCGAAAGCAAGGAAGAACGGATGGAAGACTGAAGGTCTGCGACGGTGGAAGGAGGAGACGTGGACGTGTCGCAGGCACGTGGCGTGCCGTGCTGAAGCCAAACAGAGGACGCTCGGGAAGATCGGAACGGCCACCAGGACTGCAGAAGGGAGTGATTACGCGACCGTCGTGGGCGAGAACGCGGCCTTGGGAGGGGAAGGGATCGTACTCTCCATGGAAGAGTTCTTCTCGGCTTTCGCTGGACCCTCCTCCACTCCGCAACAAGGGATGGAAGGGTTCCAAGGGAGATCGGATCCGGTGGAAGTGCTCACCTACTACCTCGATGAGGATCAGCGAGCACGAGAAGACGAGATCGAACCTTGGGAAATCCAACAGAAGTCCCACGGTATTCGCATCATGTTCACCTCCAGATTCTCTTCCGCAGAAGGGTCCCCGGTGCTGCCGGTGATCCCCCATGCCCGCACGGCGATTTCTGTGCCTGAAATCATTGCCAACAACGCCAGGATCCGGGTGGTGGCTGGAAACTATGGAGGGATTGCAGTTCCCCCGCCTCTGAGTGACTTTCTACTCCTGGACGTGAGGATTAGGTCGGGACTGGATGCGGAATTGGACCTTCCAGGACAACTTGCATCTGTGGTGTACCTGCTGGAAGGTGTGGCGATCTTTGGCAAGTCCGACGCCTCGGTTGAGTCAACTGCGTACATTGGGGAGGGTCACAGCCTGCACCTACCAGCAATGGGTAAAGTTGGCAGCAGTTTGCACATCAAGACCCACCCCTGGGAAGATGCTCGCTTTCTGGTGTTGGCGGAGGAAAGCAAAAAAGAGTAGATGTAAGTTCTGATGATTCTCTCTGTGAGTTTATGAACTGAGATGTTGTCCCCTGCTGTTTATCTTCTGCTGTGCAGTCAGGGGACCCATGGATGCCATAATGAAATAATGCAAAATGCGACCTGTTCTATCCTACGCTTTCCATGTTCTAGCTATGCTAGCAACTTGTTCCCGCTTTTGCATTGCCTCACACCATAGGAGATCTTGATGGTGTACCTTTCCGTCTATTTTTGTGATTCCGTTCGTGGAGGTATCGTCCTAGCTTGGATGACTGCAATTTGCTGCTGGATTGGTTCGTTGAATGCAAGTTTTTCAACCTCTTGGCCACAGGGCTGTCCGCGGAGGATTCGGGGGAGGAGAGCCCGTCATCTCCTTGCCTGGGCAAGAGGTTGAACCTTCCGTTCTTGGAGATAGCTACCTTGCAGGCCAGGCTGCAGAAGCTGAACCCGTCCCTCAATGGACGACTGCAAAATTTGCATTGGCACTGGGACTTCCCAGCTCCTGCTTTCCCGCTCCCTGGTTTGTTTTGAGGCCTTTGATCCAGAAAGATCACCCTGGAGGCATTGATCACGTAGGTCTGTACACCGCTGGGTTCGAGGTGTCGATGCAGATCTTGCACCTTGACCACGTTGTGATAGACGTACCTCCTGATTTGCAGTACGGTATGATCGTAGTGATCCGACAGGCAGTGCTGGCACATCGCCTCGCCACCGCAGGTGAGGCAGAAGAACGTCCTTTCGTTCTTCTTCAACCCTGGGTGCTCCTGGCACTCGTCGAAGAATGTGCTGGAGAGCAGCCTGGGCAGCCAGGGTTGAATTTTCATCTCTTCCTCCGCCTCTTCCTCGGAGGTCGGCAGAGAGGATTCTTTGTCCTGTTCGATCGCCATCCATCTCACGTCAGTTCCAGCTCGTCCTTCCCACCTCCGTCGCACCGACTTCCGCTTGCCCTCGCGCTCCATGTTTCGTCTGGCGGATCGCGGATCGCTCCTCCTTCGCCGTCCCTTCCAATTGGATCGTGGGACACGCACCATGATCAAGGGAATTCTGTTCTCGAAGCGCAGGATGCGAATCGCGACGGAAGGCCGCTCGTCGCCAATTTTGCGCGCTCTCGAGGTCGACGTGACCTCTCCAAGCGCCTGAAGGGGACGTTCGCGACGAGGACCGCGGACGGGGACGTCCTCCGCCACCGATGGCGAGACGGGACCGCGGAGGAGCGGAGGCGTGGGGCGAAAGGAGAGTGCAAGAACGAGGATCGCAGAGGACGGAGTCCTCGTCGGGGCGTGCGATCCTGGGGGACCCCAAGGTCGCCTCCCTCGAAGATCTGTAGCTGGATGACAGGGATCCCACCCTCACGAGAGAGGCTGAGGGGGAGAAAGGGGGGGAAAAAGATGGACTTGGCTGTGGTCCTCGTCTCCACCCCGACTTGGGAAGAACATGTGCAAGCAGAGCCGCCTTGAAAAAATCTACCTGGGAAAAGGCTGGAAGGAGAGCTTATCCTTTCGAAATTCCCTGGATCGGTGGGAGAGGGAGATTCGTGGGCCGGATGCCAGGTGTGGAGACCGAGGGTGAACCGGGGTCCCCTTCCTCTACGAAGATTGCAGCGATGAGGGAGATAAGAAAGGTAGAGGTTTGGGTCCGATGGCCATCGGGTGGAAAAGGCCGCAGAGGAAGACCCCCCGGGGGATTCCTCCGCGATCACGTGTTCTTCGTTCGAACGTTCGAACGGTGTGCCTTTCGTTCGCGTTCGAAGGAAACGTGGGTCGCAGAGGAACGGCGCCCACCGTCCAATCGCTGCAATGGAATTCACCCCGACCACAAACGGATTGACAGGCTGTACACAACACCGAAGCGACGACCGTTGGCCTGCCCCTGCGGATATACCTCACAACCGGTTTGCTCGAACGGTTACGGACCACAACCGCTGGGATGGCTTGGCTTCTCCATCCGGCGCACGTCGAAACGAAAAGGGACGGCGGAATTGCACCAGCGGTCGGCGGGAAACCTTCAGCCGCCGCCCTCGACGGGCAAACACGTCCCTTCGAACGGTTCCCGATGGATCGATTGCGCTCACGTGATCGGGGCGAGGAATCCATGCCTTCCTTTGGTCTTTCAGCACCCTCATGGAGAGGAATCTGGGGCGAAGGGGAACGTCCCCCGACGTTGACAGTGCTGGAACGAGGGCGGGGAAATATCTCCCAACCGCCCTGCACACAATGGAGCCAGTAACGAAGGCGGAAGGATAAACATGAAACGGATTGGTAATCCAGCCTGGAGAGGTCTCAATAGTGCACGCCGTGCAAACAGATTTTTTCATTCACGATGAAGACAGCTTGCCACAACGTCAAATTACAATGCCCCTAGTGCAAACGTAGCAATGGCAAGCTTCCATGAAGATGGGTGAATTTACGGCAGAGCTACAGTACAGCGACAAGGGATGTACGTATGCCCTTGTCCACTGCGAAGGGTAAGCAATATATGGATGGTGTCGGCCGCAAAATCGCAAACTAAACATATGTTGGCACATAGCTTCGCCTGCAGGCTCGAGGATCCAAGGACATCAGGTTCGACGTGAGGTGGACTTCAGCTGCTGGCAGAAGGTCTGCCATGGCATGAATGCTTGTCAACCACACAACGCCAACCACTTAAATTCGTGCCTTCGAGCTAAACCCCTAGGTTTAAAGAGTCTGCTGATTGGTCCAATATCTACCACCAAGCAACGGGGTGGCCAGCAGTTTCTTCCAACATCCTCAATGATTACCCTCCAAATAGCCCAACGTTTTCCATTGAAATATTTACATTGGATTGGCAATGCTAGTCTGAATGATCAAAGCACTTCGAAACTGCAAGTTGCATTGCGTTTCGTCAAGTCCAAGCTAGGCGTAAGGCAGTTGTGTCACCTCAGTTTGGACCTCGACTTGTCTTGCGCCGAGTGCACAGATCCCGCTTTCGAACGCCACAATGCTACCAGTAGACAAGTATGAGATATGAAGAGCAGCGTGGAACTGTAATTATTTGATGGAAAGACGTTCCAGCATATCTCGATCGTAAGCCACAGAGCAACTCTTATTCTTGTCGGGAGATTTGTTTTCCAGAGTAAGAAGGGAATCATGTGAAAGTACCAGGAATAGAACTGGTAATGTAGTGACCTTGCGAAGAAAATCCCGATCAAATTTCCAGTGAAGAGTACAGTTGTGATGCGATCAGGTGAGGCAACGGCCCTCTTTCTCGTCTTACACTTGTGAAGGGAGGCCCTGATTCCCCCCATGCCTTTGCACCATACGAGATGTGCAAATAAGAGTAGCACTAGCAGATGCATTAGTAGAAGACATGTTGCAAAGATTCCCGAGGAGAAAATGCCTTCTGGTAGGAACTTGAAGTTGACTGACCAGAAGTGGATGAATTTCCTTCCGACATTGAACGCATTCTTGACATACATCCAGGCATCAGACATGATGAAGGGCAAACCCAATGCAATTTGGATGGAACCTGCTATGGCGATTGCTCCAACTGCCCTGTAAAAACCAGAAATTTGAAGCATGAGCATCAGTAAAGGAGGTGCCATGAGGAGCACGTTCATCTTCACAGACACTCCCAGGCTGAAGAGCACAAGACCAAAAATCCAGTGGCATCTCTGAAAGGCCAATATAGATGCGTAGCTAAACAGCATGGCAAAGCAGTCATTAAAAAGACGCAGCATGTATATAGAATGAACTCTCTTCGACAAGATCAGCAAGGAGAAGGCCCATGGTGGGACAACAGATGCGCGGATGTACACAGCAGACACAGTCGCGAGTGTCAGCAAGTAAATAGCCCAAAAGAGGATCTGTGCAGTAAATATATCACCTCCTGTGAGTTTCTGTAAGATTGCATAGATGTAAACGTATCCTGCAGGATACACACATGGTCCAGTCCCCCCCACGAGCTTCGAGTAGTTTCGTTCTCCGTTCCGGAAGGATTCGACTTGCGACATGTATGCTTCCCAATCGATTTCTGTGTAAGGTACTTTATACACCACCAATGCGCTGATCACAGCATCCACCAGCACGAACACGATTGCCACGAAGGTGGCAGCTTCCCAATCGCTTGGCGTTCGGAGTCTTCTCCACCAAACGTTCAGAGCTGCCATTGCCTGGTCGGCGCCTCCGGTCTTTTCCTTGCCTTTGACACGACCCATTCACGCCTGGCGTTCGAATCTTCCCTCTTCTACGTCCAAAGATGCGCCAGCTTCTGCCTGTGCGACGTGCAATCTGGATGGCGCCGAGCTTCGATCCTCGACACCTTCGAACGACATTTGTTTCGTTCGAAGTTAACCCAGGAGGGCCTGACTGGACGTCTGGGCATCGTCGGTCAAGGACTGCGGTGTGGGAAGGTGTCGCTGCGGTGCAAGCAGACCTGGATGGACACGTTTGCATGCGGGAATACAGAGTTCCGTGGGTTTCCGGCACGTTGGAATCGAAACTGTGCACGGAAGACGTCCATGGAAAGCTGTGCGATGGTCCTGTGCCAAAGTTTCCCACGGGAAACCAGGACCAGGAGCACTCCATCGTGTTGCCTGGACTGATCCACCATTCTTACCTCTCTTTCACGGAACCAACCGCAGTACCAGTGCCGGAACCGATTTCAATTTCACGCCAAGCCTTTCCTGAGACGCGCGCGCGTCGTCTTGACGATCCAGGCGTCCGCCGCTCCACCTCCCACATCCGTTTCGACGGTTGTGGGGTCGACAACCACTTTACGGTTACGGTTGTCGAGGATGGGGAAGGGGCCCTGGCTCGACCCTCTGGCGAAGAGGGAACACCAGAGCGAAGCTGTCCCCAGGAGCATGAAGCTTTACGTGCTGCGCCACGAGCGCAGGTCGCCTTACGAGGCTTCCTTCGACACGCCACTCACGGAAGAAGGAAATCGAAGGGCCGGAGAGATCGTGGTGGGAAAGCTGGAGCAGGTGGATCCCACGCATGTGTATTCGAGCCCCTTCCTTCGGGTCCTGCAGACCATTGAACCTTACATGAAAAAGATCCACAAGCACAATTTGGATGCGCCTCGAGCGAAAGTGGAGTACAGCCTTTACGAGTTCCCCAACCCTGAGCCTTATCCTTACGTCAGCTTCGTTCCGGAGGAGTGGCTGGCGCGATTCTACGTGGATCCAGACTACCAATCATTCATGACGCCAGAGGAGCTGAAGGAATGGGGATTCGTAGATCTTCATCGCAGGACGGCAAGATTTTTGAAGCACCTGATTGAGAAACATGGAGCCACGAACGACAAGATACTGCTGGCCTCGCACAGATTTGTAGCGCACTCTCTCATGCATGTATGTACGAGGGAAAGCACGCGACACATGGACATGAGACAAGGTCAAGTGGTGGAACTTGATTGGGAAAACGCTGCTCCGGATTTCTTCTTGAACCGGTAAGGAACCACTCCGAAACCATTGTTCGCAAATCATGCCTCAAAACAAGTTACATGCAAAGGTCCAGTACTGCGTGAGAACCCTTTGGTGGATAATCGGGTCCCGGTAACGCCAAGATGACGTACTCCATGCAAACTTTCTCGGGGCCCAAAGAAGATGTTGTTCACATCAAAGTTCGATCAGCGGATCCGAATCTTGGCGCTGGTGACCTGGAGATATCGTTGACGTGCTCTGCATGGCGCTGTCGGCGTCGCTGCGTGGTGCAAAGGGGTTTTTGGATGCGTGGTGCCTACCCGATGTGGGGGAAGGCCGGAACCTTTTCTCGTACGAGGAATCGTTTTGATTTGTTCCCGCACTTTTTCCCTTGCCCATATTTTCTTGGAACTCTTGCAGGACGGTGAGCAGCATATCATTTGCTTCCAAAGATTCTGCAAGCAGTTTTTCGTCCCTTCCATTGTAATCCGCAATCATTCCGCGCAGCTGCTTCTCGAACAGGTGACATTGTTCCAGGAGTTCCTCGGCAACGTCTCGATGGACATCTTCGTCTCCAGGAACACCGCCACTCTCCGCCAGCAGTTCCCACAAGAACGTCGACGCTTCTTTGGCCAGGGCGACCACCTCCTGCAGGTCGTCCTCGATACTTGGCACCATGTCCACGATTCGTTGCTGCGTCTGTTCTCGATCAGGCCTCATTTCTGCGTTCATTCCATGTCTTTCGCCGCGGTGAGGCGTGCGAAACGTGCGTCTCTGCAGCCACTCGTCCTCGTCCTCACCGGCGTCCGCGGTCCGCAGCGGTTCCGAGAGGCTTTCCTGCGCCTCCAAAGGCGCATACCTGGGTTTTCCCGCCACAAAGTCGCTCATACGTTGCTTCAGAGCCGCCATGCGTTCGCGAAAGGCGCCTCCGGACATGGCGACCAGTGGCGACGAATCGACGCGACTTCGATCGACGAATGAAGCACCATCGTCCCTGGTCGAGAAGGGACCCCCTTCCAGGAAGACCGCAAAAAGACCGTAAAGACCGCATGAGCGGAGGAGAGAGAAGCGGACGTCGGAGACAGCAAAGACCGTGCACGGTCCATGGACCGTGAGTAGGGTCTGTCTTGAACGGTCCGTGGGGGAAGGAGGTCCGATCGGAGAGCTTGATCCGGGCATCCCCGGGTCGAAAGGGAAAGCTGCCCAACTAGCGTTCCCTTTGAAAAGGAACGAGATCGATGCGGGCCGACGAAGGACGGTGGTGCAGACGTCGATGCGACGGTGAAACAGCGCGAGATGGAGGCGCTCAGGAGCAAGTCCAGGAGCGAAAGGTATATGCAGCTTCACGAGGAAGGGATGAAGGAAGGTCCTGAACCGGGAGAAGGGCCAGAAAGGGCGGTGCTTTGGACAGACGACGGTCCTCCGAGTCCAAGCAACGAGGAAGCTGGTGCAATGCCCTTGGAGGGGCACAAATTGGACTATGTGTCTACTGTGATGCTGTGTGTAGCCACGTTCTGTCTCTTTGCGGATCAAAATCTCATGGCCCCAAACTTGCAAGCCATTGCCGACGACTTTGGGCTCAAGGGAAAACAAAAGGACCAGTTCTTAGGTGGGATCATGTCCATTGCATTCTTCTTTGTGGGAGCACCCTCTTCTGTGCTTGTGGGATCGTTGGCCGATTCGCCAAAAGTGAACAGGGTGACACTTTTCACTGCAGTACTTCTGGTCGGGGAAATACCAGCAGCACTGACGATATTTGTGGGAACAGGATGGATAGGTTATTGGCAACTGTTTGTGTTGAGGTCGATCACTGGAGTGGCCATTGGGGGAGCACTACCCGTCGTTTTGTCTATATTGGCTGACATCTACAGTAGCAGCCAGAGAAACGTTGCTTCTGCTGTGTACAGTACAGCCATGGGTGCGGGATTGGTGTTTGGACAGACTTTCGCCGCGCTGGTAGGGAGTTCCAATTGGAGGATACCTTTTGTCTTAGTGGCAGTGCCTTCTATCGGCATCGCACTGGGATGTCTTATCGTTATCAAGGAACCTAAGAGAGGTGCTGCAGAGGAAGCCTTGGCTGAACGCTTCAAAAGCAATCCTAATTATGAGTACAGGGAAGACGTTGGTTGGCGAAGAAAGTTTGTGCAAGCATTTACGATACCAAGCAATATACTTATCATTATTCAGGGTGTTCCAGGTGCGTTTCCACATGCTAATCACTTTTGCTTTGGTAGGAGGTTTTTGCTGGATCGCTGACGTTTAACGGCACTACTTGTAGGTAGCATACCGTGGGGTGTGCTCAATGTTTACCTGGTACGTCGAAGTCTTCCATAACGTTTACTGCGAAAGCTTTTCTTTTCGCTTCAACGGCTGACCATGGGCAATTTGTGTGAGGTTTATTGCAGAACGACTACCTCAACACGGATGCTGGCCTTTCATTGGCTGATTCAACGTCAGTGGTTGTCACCTTTGCCGTTGGCTGTGGGTTGATTGGTAATGCTGTTGGTGGCGTTTTAGGACAGTTCATGTGGAACAAATCACCAAGGCTTGTTCCGTTGGCCATGGGCATTACAACCATTGCAGCAACGTTCCCTGTGGAGGTACTTATCAATTTTGCTAGCAGGATGTCTCAGGTTTTCAGGCTAGGAATCGCATTTTTAGCTGGATCCGTGGCATGCTTTACAGCAGCCAACATCCGGGCTGTATTGATGAATGTCAACACACCCAATACCAGGGGCACAGTCTTTGCATGTTTCAATCTCATGAATGATATTGGTGCAGGGTTGGGTCCTGGTCTGGTATCCGTGTTTGTGACCTTGTTCGAAAGCCGTCGTACGGCTTTTTCGGTGGCTGTGACGATGTGGTTTCTCTGTGGCGCCCTTCAAGGATCTTTGTTTTGGACTGTCCCCCAGGATGTGGTGCGTGTCCGTAACAAGCTGGCCGAGCAGGCGGAACTGCTGGAGGATGAGGATTTGGACGTCCTGCTCCCCGCCTCAAGTGCCCGACAATTTCCTCCATCGGCTTCCTTGGAGCTGACATCGCACGAATAAAGGACATCTGCTTGACCACGCTCCCCTCGCCCCTGCTTTCCGAAACGTCATGGACCCTTTCCTCTCCCCGTATTTGGACGTGTACTGTCTGTCCTTTCCATCTTCCCTCGATGATAGTCATGTTATTTTTAGAATCTAAACCTGCACATCCAACCAAGGGAAGGATGATACACTTCTCTTGGATGGCAAATGGTGTATCTATCGCACAAGTGACATTTTATTATTCCCCCATGGGCCCTCCTATCCTAGGTTCGAGGTTATGTTACAAGAATCTTGCTCTAGGAAGGCGTTCCTTTCTTCCATACTAGAGCCGGGACCATTCGTTGTACTTGTAAATGCAAAGCATTTCTTCCTCTCGTCCACTTCTTTGTTGGAGAGCCCCATGAGAACGGGATGCTTGCAAAGTATGCGGATCATAGTGAAGATGAAGTGACTTACATAAGTGTTCACGAACTTGCACTTGTTTTCGTTGGTGGATTTGCATCGTTTGCATATTTATGTGCATCTTCCTTCGTCTTGTTAGTTACTCTTTCCCATTGCTCATTCAATCATCTAGCTTCTTTATCATTGCTAACGTTTCCAAACCATGTTTACTCATTCTCACTCATAGACAGCCTTTTATATCATGTCGTTTCTAGTGTTCTCTATGTGACTCAAACACGCTTTCCAAGCTTACTTGGGTGTAAGGATTGGAGCAATTGAGGGTGGTTTGCCAAGTTCTATTCAATGATTTTTGTCAAAAGGCTCCATTTCGAATAAAAAAAGCATGGCATGGGTTGGCGTTTTGATGCGTGCCACACACCTTTGCCATGTTCGCTTTGTACTTGCCCATGCAACAAACTCCCAAGGTTAGCAACGAAAAATCAGTGGTACTCTTGATTCATCCACGCAATGTCTAGTCGCGTGCCTCGGTTCTAATCAGTGCTCAATAGGATGGTAATAGGATGGCATACGTATGGGCAACCACCGCGTATGGTAGATATGCACGTTGCAAGGTGAAGCACGTCTTCCTCCACCACCATGACTTGCATCATCGAAGAACGATAAACATGGATTGTATTACTTTCCTCGACGGCAAAGGAAGAGCAACCGTTCCCTACGTCTACTAGCGGGAACACGTCCGACTTGCAACCGTGGTGCAAGCTCGATGCCCCGTCTTCGTCTCCCCGATCGATCGGGAAGGTCGAAGTTAACTCGAACAAAAACTCCGTGCTTTGGTCCATCCAAGAAACGGCCTCGTCTCGGCACTTCGAACGTCACCATGCACGAATCGGCACGCACAAAGGCACGTGTGGAAGCTCTGTCGCGCCATTTGCGCAGCACGGATGGCGTGGACGAAGAAATGGGCGAAATAAAGGCGCAAGGGACGCTCGCGGGCTGCACGGCGGAGGCTGTGCAGCGTTGTGTGGACGGCGAGACCGTGCTCGAACTCAAACGGACTGTGTATCGCTTTTACGAAGAGAGACCGGAACTCCTTCAGCTTCCAGATGGTGCCACGAAGGAGCAACATCGAGAACTTGTGAGGAGGCAGCTGCATGCTATCGTAGGCAGTGGGTTGCCCAATCCGTTCGAGCTCTTCCTCGAACGGCCAGAGCTTTACTTCGCGGTGGCCGATGCGGCTGCCATGGTAGATCTCTCCCTGCTGATTAAACTTGGCGTACAGTACACGCTATGGGGAAGCAGTGTGATCAATCTTGGTACCAAGAAACATGAGAAGAAGTACAGGAAAGGCATCGCAACCCTGGAAATCCCTGGGTGCTTCGCCATGACTGAGCTCAGGCATGGAAGCAACGTTGCTATGTTGCAGACAGAGGCTGTGTTCGATAACAAAACCGACGAGTTCATCATTCAGACACCCAATGAAGGGGCCATCAAGTGGTGGATCGGCAATGCAGCTGAAGATGGGAAAATGGCCACCGTGTTTGCAAGGCTAAAGATCCCAAAGAAGGAAGAATCCACCGTAATCCAAGACCTTGGCGTACATGCCTTCATTGTGCCAATCCGTGGAACTGACAACTTGCCGCTACCAGGGATCGAAATACGGGACTGTGGGTATAAAATTGGTCTAAATGGGATTGACAACGGTGCGCTCAGATTCCATCAAGTGAGAATCCCCCGCGAGAACCTTTTGGATAGGTTTGCCCAAGTGGCAAGAGATGGATCATACCATACAGAATTGAAACAACCTACCCAGCGTTTTGCAGCTACGCTTGGTGAGCTTGTAAGTGGTCGTGTGGCACTTGCATGTGGCTCCAATGGGGTGCTGAAGGGAGCGATCACTATCGCTGTACGTTATGGTGCTCATCGCCAGCAATTTGGCCCTCCTGGAACAATGGAAGAGGTTGCTGTACTGGACTATCAAACCCAGCAGGAGAAGCTCATGCCGATTTTGGCATCATCCTTTGCTTTCACTTTTGCCAACAAGCACCTGGTCCAGTTGTACAAGGACATGAAGACAAACAAAAACCCTGAGCTTGTTGCTGATGTGCACAGCTTGGCAGCTGGGCTGAAGGCGCACATTACCAGATTTACAGCTGGATCCTTGAATACCTGTAGAGAGTGCTGCGGAGGCCATGGGTATGCGACAATCAATCGTTTGGGAGCCCTGCGTTCTGATCATGACATCTTTCAGACCTTTGAGGGAGACAATACTGTGCTCATGCAACAAGTAGCGGCTGATTTACTGAAACAATACAAGAGAAAGTTTGCAAGTGGAGGCATTGCTGCAACGTGGACATATTTGCAAGAGCAAATGACCATATTTTTTGCTGAGAAGAATCCATTGGTGACGCACAGCACAGATGAATGGCACTTAAGGGACCAGTCATTCCTTCTCCATGCTCTTCGATACCGAACTGCAAGGTTAGTGCACACTGCTGCCTTGAGACTCAGAAAGGAGAGTAGCGCTACCAACTCCTTTGATGCTTGGAACATGTGTCTGTCGCACCTGATCAGTCTAGCTCATGCACATATCGAAGCTGTCATCGCAGAAAAGTTCATTAAAGCTGTAAGAGAGTGCAAGGACTTGAGTGTAAAGCCAGCACTTCGAAACTTGTGCGATCTATATTGCCTCTCAAGGATATGGGATGACATTGGCCGTTTTTCTATGGAAGACTACGTTGCGCCATCCAAAGCCCGGGCAATCCAGAAGCTAGTCATCAAGCTTTGTGCAGAAGTGAGGCAGGATGCTCTCCTCCTCGTGGACTCATTTGGTATTCCAGATCACATATTGAGAGCTCCGATTGCTCTCCAGGGCAATGTTAACAGTGCCCCTGACTATTACGATGCTTACTTACGAGCAGTTGGCTTTGTCACTGATTCTGAAATATCCTTCACAGGCACAGATTACGGCAATCATTGATTGCTTTCTGATCAGTCAGTTTCTCAGTCTTCTGAATTCTCGAAAAGCGTGTTGATGAAGTGATTAATATGATTTCGTTGTTTTAGAGGATATTGGCGACTGTCACTATTTTGTGTACTGAACAGTTCATAAGTTGTGATGATTTTGGTAAAATATGCAATGCACAAGAGCAGCGTTAATTGGTATTGGTTCTCTATTAGGATGGCAAAACTGCACAGTCACTAAATTTTGGAAATCTTATATTTGATAGCAGTAATCCAATCGCCTGATTCCTAGTTTAGGTCTTTACAGGTCCGTTTGTTGTTGGCATTGTTGCTTCAAAACTTTCACTCATGTTCCTTGCGTCACATTGTTTGATTACGAAGGTAGCCGAAGGCTAATGTTCAGAAAAGAACACCGAAGTGTTCATTCTTGGATACCAAATGTCATGAAATGAAGAGATATTGATCAGCGGAACAACATCGAGCACTATTGGGTCACATCAAGGAACAGATTTTAAATCGCCTAGACGTTTTCTTCTTCTTATCTTTTACTTTTACAGCTTGGGGCACCTGCTCCTCCTTGTCTACCTGAACGGTGGGAAGTTGTGTCTTGCGTGTGTATTCATTCTCAAGTCGCAACTTCTCCAATTCTTTGCTGAGCTCTTTCACCTTGATTTGTGTATCATGGTGGTCCTTCTGAACCTTGCTCAAGTTCTTCCTTGAATCCTCCAAGTCAGCAAGAGCCTTATCCTTCCTTCTTTCCTCGTCCTTAAGTTGCTGCTCCATTTCTGCCACTCTGCCTTGTAGCTGCTGCTGCTCCACATTTTGCTGCGTATTGAAGCTCCCATTCAGCGTGATGCTTCCATCAACCTCTGCAGACACTTCCTCGACGGCGGTATCATTCAGCTCTACACTTTCCTCATCTGGCATTTCATCTAAAGTGCACATCTTTGATGCTAAACCGATCCTGCAAAAATCAATTGGTTCACTGGACCCAGATTTCATCTCTACATACTTTCCGTCCTCAGAAGTACTTGTTACACATTCCTTGCAATACCAAGAACCGCTTGGGAGGAGGCATACTGTCTGAATATCTACCCATTTGCGAAGGCAAGCCGTGCAATGGGGTAGTATTCTCTCATCAACAACGGGTTCTGTTGGCCTCGTGACAGGTCTTTTCTTCCAGTGGGCTTTCGCAAAGGGGGTTGCCCACTTCACAAACTTTTCTTTCTGGTTCAAAGTTAGCAAGAGCTTTAGTCCATGGATGACGTGCACAGCAGAACTTGCACTGCACTTGCCTACTACTGGTATACACGTATTTTCAAGGGAAACGGGGGCAATTTCCGAATCGAAAATTCCCTCAGCAGCAGAGCTTTTGAGAAACTCATTCCACAGCATAGTGACAGGGATAATGGGGCCATGCAACACGTAAGCTTCTTCCCTTTCTTTCTGCTGCTTGATCCATTCTGTTTGGACTATTTTCAGTTCTCTCTCGTCGTCAGGTTGAACCCTTATCCATACTCTCTCATTCTCCGATGACATGGAATCGTCGCCATTTCCCGTAGGGATTAAAGGCTTGCTCCCACTGATACACAGGCATGTTCTTGGTACATCCTCGGAAGTTCTTTCTGCTCCAATTCTTCTCCTCTTGAAACATACCTCTCTGTTTCGATCGCGACGAGCTACAGTGTAAATGTTCCATACAGTATCCCATGAGAGGTTTAAAACGAGGGTTACCAAGAGGATCTGGTTTCCTCTTTCGTGGTTAGCAATGACCTGTCCATCGAAACTTCCCTTCACTTTTGTGGTGCTCTCTTGCAACCATTGTGGACCTGGCGTCCTACTGCCTTCCTTCAACAAAAGTGCCAAGTATTCTTCCTCCAACTTGCGAAAGATACCCATTTGAGTATCGGGTGTTGTGGCCAATAGAGCATTGAGGAAATTTTGCATTCCTTTGTTCCCAGGACTGTAGACAAACCCTCCATCTTCAAGAGCCTTTTTCCAAGCTGCGTAAGGTGGCCTAGGAGGTGCATCCGTACCATCCGTCGCTCCAATATCGATCCCTAGGATTTGGTCCCAGAGAATCTTCAAAGCTGCCACAGCTAAAGGACTTTCGGCATCTAAACTTCCAAGTGCATCAAGAGATCTGTGTGCTTGGTGATCACCTTGAGATGTTGCACCAAGCACCTGCAATCTTTGGATCAAAGTGGAGACAAACCTTGTCTCACCACTCAAGTTTGATAGAAAGAAAATGTACTTTGGTTTCGCAGCTTCATTTGCACGATGTGTACGTCCAAGCTGTTGCACGAGCTCTATAGCACTCCAGGGTAACTCTGCAACAATGTGGATTCGACGTCTTCGGTTTGCAAAAGACTTGTCACTATGCAGCGAGAATCCAGTGGATGCAGCACGTGAAATAATTGCTATATGCTTGCGTCCTTCAGTGAATGACTTGAGGTCTACTCTATTGCTTGTACCAATTGCTTTCAGCCAAACGCGGCCTGATTCTTTTGCTTCCTTCAACTTCCTTCCAGTGAGCTCTGCAACAATAGAATGCCCTCCAAGCTTCTCAATTAGAGCATCTAGGCTAGCAGGTGGAAAATCTTCCCTGTCAAAACAATGGCGCAGACTTTGAAGTGCATTCTTTACTGTCTCACTCGTTGTTTTCAATTCTTCGCCGGCTTGGAGATTGATTGCTATTTCTCCCCCATCCCTCACATTCTCTTGTATCCAGGCTTCTAGATTACACACAAGGCTTTCAAGGGTATGTATACAGGCCATGAGTTGAGCCTCGCTCATAGTATCTACCAAACCTTTGACTAACTCACCACAGGCACTAGTAAATGTTTTCGTTGAAGCAACTTCTCGATGCTTGTCGACAATGAGGGATTCATGTGTCGACTGTACACCAATCACGACTGAAAATCCATCCTTCACGTATTTCTTTGTCTTCTTTGCAATATCATCGACTTTCATTGCAAAAAGCATTTCTTTGAAGAAGCGCTGCTGTTTGCTGTTGAGTTGCACTGAGGGACGCATGATTGTGGCCCTGAATTCTGGGAGGTTATTCTCTACCTCGCGCAATTTCAAGTCAAATTCCACGAGTTTGCCATTTAGCACATCATGGTGTTCAATTTTTATTTGACGGCAAGCAATGAGAAAATCCTCCACTTTTCGAATTGCCTCTTTCAAAGGACTGAAAACTTCGTTGCGAATCCTGGTCCAATAGCCTACACAACGTGTATACTGGGGTTTCCATTTGCTCGCCATTTCAGTGTCGTTCACTGTCATTGTGTCATATTCTACTCCTTCGTACGACAAAGTTCGAGAAGCAAACATCCCTTTCCTTTTGAGTGAAAGTGCAACAAGTTCAACCATTCCTCGAAAGAGAAGGCTGTCGAAATCTTTGAACGATGTTGGCAGCATCATGTTCCCCTCGCTGTTGTTCCATAGACCTAGCCTCTCCATGTATTCAATTTCGCCCACGTCATTTACCGCGGTTGCCGATGCATAAAGAATTCGTGCTTTCGGAAACTCCCGCTGAAGAGAAAGAGCAGCAGCTCCCTGCAGGGAGCCGGTATTTTTCACACGATGTGCCTCGTCAAATGCTATAACACCGTCAAAGTCTTTGCCATTCAGCCAGTGTCTAACCCGGTCAAATCTCTTGACACTTGTTGCTGTTCGTTGTGCAACTTGTTCTGCCTGACACTGACGCAGGGCACTGTACGTCAGGAAGAGCACTCCACAAGGCGGTTCTTCTTTTTTGCCATCAAATTTGTCCAAGGAGAGAATAGGTAAATTCTTGTCTCCGGGAAGTATTGCTTTCATATCCCTCTCGGCATCTTTTCTCAGGTCATCATTGGCACTGAGCCAGATGGAGCGCTTGCGACCGCGAAGGTAGTTTTCAAAGATTAGCCCTGCAATTGAGCGGCCTTTCCCACAACCCGTTCCATCGGCAAGGAAGAAGCCATACCTTGTACCATCACTCAGTGGCATTTCGAAGGTCTGACAAGCAAACAAAATGGCCTCGACCTGTGCACGTGAAAGCGAAGCCTCTTGAATTCTATCGAGTAGTGATGGCTCATATGTTAGTGTTGGTAATGTCACCAAGTCTTGCAATCTGGTCACACACAGCTCTTCGTATAGATCTCCTCGTGCTCCCCATCTGGCCTCATTCGGAATGCTTCTGGCCTCGTACGGGGCCCATACATTGTCATAGGCACTCTGCCTTGTTCGCACACCACCAGCACCTTGCCTCTCGTCACTTCCGGCGGTTGGCATGATTTCACGTGTCTGCTGGCACTTCTAAATCGTAGAGTCGATGCCGTGGTGGCGGAGACGTTCAATGCACGTTGCAATAACCAGTGAGGTTTGAGAGGCACTGTCTCTTGACGCTTCCAAAATCTGTTGGCAAGGCCAACGCCCGTCGTGGTGGGATGGTACCTATTCGATGCGTGTGAGAGCCGCACTACTGTTTTCTGCTGCAAGGAAGCACGGGGTCGCAGGGTCTCTCCCATGCGGTCCACATGTGCACCCCGCGGGCTTGTGGATAAGCTCAATCAACATCCATTTCGTGTGGGTAGAGTGTTGTGCACCGCACAATCGCCCCAAATTTACAACTGAATGTCCTGTCCAGGGTCGACAATGTCCGAACTCCAACGCTTTGTCCCTCGCTAGGGGTGCAGTGTTTTCACTGTCACGTGGGGGTGAAATTGGGGCTTGACAATCCCTCCCATCCAGGCACTCCATCTTTAAAAGAAATCGATGATGGGTAGCGGTTGGTGGGTGGTTTTCAGCTTGAACCATTGTGGGGTCACCGATCCAGGGAGAATGGATTCGGATCCGCCCCGGGGCGAAGTCCCGTTTCCAAACCCACCTTTTCGGATGAGAACAACAGCCTACAACGAATGGAGACCAGTCCGATTTCGGACAATCGTCCGATCCTATCCATCTGTGTCGATTGTCCTCCCCGGGAAAATTTCTCAGTTGAAGCATGGAAATAGGTACAGCTTGTCGTTCAACGTCGCACAGCTTTCCTTGACGATACTCGAACCACAAGGATAGGACGAATTTTTGTACATAACATCGACAAAAGACGAAGCGGGAAGGGCAAGGATACCGGGTCAATACTTGATGGAAATATTTTGCAAATGTGCAGTGCCATAAGTCTTGCAGCACAGTGTACTACATGGAGCCTGAAGAGCTCAGATAACTATTGCTGAAGAGGTTAGCATTCCTAATTCGCAACCAAAGGCTTTGAAAGTGCACGTGATTGGATCCTTACATTGTACAAGTCAACAATAAGTCTTGAATTGATTGTGACCTATGATAATGATAGTTTCGAAGTAAGAAATTGCTTGATCTGGCAAGGCTTGAATCGATGTTTATCCCCAAGACGGTGCAGATTCGAGTCATTGTTGCCTGCACGTACTATTGATGGACAATCCGCCGAAGCATTCATGCAAACAATGACACTGGACATACTTGCTGTAGAAGGCCTTGTGTGTATAGACGTTAAAAATGTTTCCCTGATGAATTTGATGAAAGAGGAGCCTTCATCAGATTGCTCCAGTTGCGCGTGGGCACATCAACCAACCAAGTTCCTATTCCAATGTAGCTTACTCCCTTTACCAATGGCTTATGTGACTTCCCAAACACATGCCATCATGTTCCTGGGTGCTGTAGAACTAAAAGCAAAGGTGATAAGCGGAAACCACAGGAAAAAAGAGTAGAATCTGGTGGACATAATTGCATCTTCATCACTATTCGGAACTTTGAACAAGGTTCCAAATATCACAACAACTTTATCTCCTATGAAGGCACATTGGTCTGCACCACTTATTCTAGTTGCAAAAGTTCCGAAGCCGTTTAGAAACCTACTCTTGTGTTATTCGGAACATCCGAACACTTTATACCTGAAAATCCAAAGGTCTGCAATAATCATCTGTCCAGCGTAGTTTGAATGTGAGGGTTTTACTTCACTCTATTCTCTATCAACCACAAATACTCGATGAGTATATGCTTGAAATTTGCAAACATTGTTTTTAGAAAGTGATCCTACCCAACGATTGGTACATGGTGTGGTGAGAACGGAAAGTGTATACAGTACTTGTCAAGTAGCCCTAGTTGTCAACTTCTGTCAGCTGTTGTAGCCTCATCGTCTCCTTCCTTCTAAACATCCTTCCACTATGACATGCCGAACGGAGAAAACAATCAGCGCAGGGAGTACTTGGTATGCATCTTTGGATATGTTACGGCAAGCTTTGTTAACACTGTGTTTTTGTTTGCAAGAGTGGGGTTTGCCTGTGGAAGCATTACCACCGCTGGTCTAAACCATAACATGCAGTTCGGAGTACGGCAATTGGAAAGCTGGTTTAGCACCAGCAACCATGAGCATTTTCACAATGTGGGTTTGCTTTAACAGTAGAGCCATACTCAAGGCCGTCATCCCACTACTGCTTCGGTAGTTAACATCAGCCCCAGCACGAATGAGCTCTCTCGTAAAGAAAACATGCCCTACCCGAATCGCATACATTAATGCTGTATTAATCGTGGTAGAAATGGTGCATGCATCAGCATGGGCCTTCAACAAGATGCCAAATATCGTGGGCTTGCTGCATATTATTGCGTGCATGAGTGCAGTTTCTCCAGCTAGATTTTGTCTGTTGACATTTGCACCAGCTTCCAGGAGTGCCTCAACAAACAGTGCCTCTCCTAGCCTTGCAGCCCACATCAAAGCCGACTGTCTTGGAAGTCCACCAGTCTGCTGGTCAGCATATGCTGAAAAAAGAGCCTGTAGCCAGCGAAAATTTTGACCGAAATGATTTGCTTCGAGCAAATGCTTGTGAAATATGGTGGTACTGCCAGGTCCTAGGAGAATTTCGTGACAAAGGTTTCTGCAGTCGGCTGTGGGGTACGATGCTAAGCTAGAAACACTCAATTCTCTGATGTGGATGTTGCAACCGGCATCCAAGAGTATTGTCAAACAAAGCAATAGATATTCTGCAGTGACGCTGATAACAACATCCTCTTTCGAAGTCTTTAGAGCCCACACTGCAGCTACACCCACCAAAAGTTTTTGGAGATGCTCCATCCTGAAATACAATGAAGGAGCATAAAGTTCGATTATGTAATCATCAAAAACATCATTGAGACCAATTTGAGCGCCTGCTGCAGTGTACTTTTTCTCATGATTCCTAGTGGACAAATATGTGTTACCAGAAGTGTGCGGAACTTCTCTGTGTGGATCTTGAACACAAGACATTGACAATGCGTTCACACAGGCTTTCCTGCATTCCTTGTCAATCCAAAAAAGTATGTTGCCATTTTCTGTTCTTTGTTTCTCATTTTTGTCCTGGATAAGCCTCCATTCATCCAGCCACTCCACCCCGTTGCGGGAAAAGGTAAGTGTGCTTAGCTGTAGATTCACGCTACACTCTTGCTGAATCTGAAGCATATACTTTATGCATGAATCATCCCCCCCTCTGGCTGCCGAAAGAAGAGCATCAGCTCTGAATCTATCCACGCTTGCATACAGATTCGTTTCGGTCAGTTTCTTCAGAATCTGGATTTGGCAGCGCTCTGCGGCCAGTGGGGGTGCACTTGGGTAGGCAAAGTCACATGAAGATACGACTTCTTCATATTCGGCCATGACAAAGGCAGAGGCATATTTTCCTGAATGTAAAGCATCATCTACTTCTTGGCAACGGGCAGCCCCTGCCTCAAGCAAAACTTGGATGCATAAGGCGTTGTTATTTTCTAGTGCCAGCTTGAAAGGACTTCGACCTTTGCATCTACTGCTACAGTGTGAATTAGCCCCAGCTTTGCAAAGTAAGCGCACAATGTTCGTATAGCCCAACTCGCATGCGATTGACAGCGATGTGCCATTCACTGTTCCTAAGCCAGCTTCTACATCTGCGTTTCCCTGGAGTAAAAGTTGTACCACTCGATCGTGTCCAAACGATGTCGCTGCCTGAAGGGGGGTATATCTATCACTTGTCCGTTTCGCATTCACCTCTGCCCCTTCTTGCAGCAAACGTGCCACTAAGTGACGGTGTCCATGCCTTGAAGCCATCCAAAGTAACGTCTCTCCATCGTTCCACAGCTTGCTTTCGATGTTCAACCCATGTGCCAAGTACACGTTAACAAGCTCCACGTCGCCAGATTCCACTCCTCGACATAAAATATGTGTATCTTGCTCCAAGTCATACTTCCATTCCGGTTCTCTGCCTTTGGTCAATGACCCTGGACAATGTCCTTTGTGGTTGTTTTCGCCGGACACCGATCTATTGTTCATTGCTGATACCACCAAGACGTGAACCAGAACGGTTCAACCTCCCTTGAGATGTCGTCTTTCCTTCTCCTTGTCTTCTTGTGCTCCGTTCTGGCGGCTAGGTTGGTTTGTGATGCTCCACGTGTCCAATGTCGCGGCCATACCTTCCATCGCGACCCTGTCGGCTTCCCATAAACTTCCATCCACAGGGTCGCCCCGACCCCAGGGGGTGTCTCCATCGGAACCAACGTTCAACCAATGGGAACTTGCATGGTGCCTGAAACGGGGACCCGAATGGCAAAAGGTTGAGAAAAGGAGCAGGAGAACCGGAACAAACAGGGTAGGCCTGTGCCATTCGTCGTTGAAGGCATGGAGACTTTACATTCAAAAGAGGCGAGGGGAAGGACCTGGTCTTGGCTGCAGTCATGGATGAGTGGAACATCGGGCCTCTCCAGAGTACTTGTCGAAAGCACAGACAAGACCATTCACTTTCCTTGGCATCTTGTAAATTAAAAGCCTTGCAATCTTGTGCACATACACAAGGAGTATTCTTGTCTGGGCTCCATCTGGAGTGGCTTGGAATGCCTTCCCTGTGTGCGTAGATTTACTTTTGATGAGCAAAGGGTGACGGAAAAAGAGATTGGTTTTCCGCGCGGAACGCAATTTTCTCTGTTGGAAAGCATTTCAGGGTGCACTGTTTTGTCGGTAGCTTTCACCCGAACTACCTCAAACAATCAAGAAGTTGAAGCCCTATTATAATTGCTCATGATAGATTACATCGATGAAGCTTGAATAATTGCCCTGTGTGAGAATGGACCCATAGCTTACAGAATCTACTGGTATGAAAAAAAGAACAAAAAGTCGGATATCAAAAGATGCAACAATCGATTTGTTTCATCATTGAAATAAGTATTGACTTTGTCCAAAAGGTTCTCGCGCCAACCCTGCAAAGCTCTTGCTGATTGTACCTGTGGTTGTTGTTCAATCATTTCTTACAGCAGGAATGCAGACTCAATACGGTTTTGAGAAATGCATTGATGTGAAGGATTTACAATGTCAGTAGAGGGTATGTCGGTCAATGCATTTTAAGCCAGCGTTTATGTTGCAAATGGGAAATCTCTTTCGACCTCTTTTGCTAGAAGCTCACATGCTTGTGCCCAGACAGATATGCCACTGTGGTCGAGTAAAGTTACGTCGGCACCAGCTCCAACGAGCACTTTCACATTCTTGTACAAGCCCCTGCCACATGCTATCATCAGCGCTGTCGTCCCATTGAAGTTTTGAATATCTGGCTCTGCTCCAGCACGGAGCAGCGAGAAGAGACAACTCTGGTTTTGAATCGCACTGGCATTCATCAATGCAGTGGTTCCGCTTATGTCTTGTGCATCAGGTTCTGCACCAGCGTGTAGCAGCAAACTTACACAAGTTGGAAAGTCTGCCTCAACAGCAAACATTAGCGCCGTTTTGCCCAACGAATTCCTGGCTAAGACATTTGCTCCATCCTGTAAGAGGATTCGTGCACAATCAATAAGCCCTTTCTGGCATGCCAGCATCAATGGTGTTGTTGCACTGTTGTCTTGGCACGTACATTGTGCACCAGCATCAAGTAGGGACTTTAAAATTTCTATGTGGCCAGCATAGACTGCAATCATGAGTGCAGTTCTTCCCGAGGCATCCCTTAGGGATACGTTGGCCCCATTCATGAGTAAGCTGTCTACAACTTCAGGGCGCCCTAATTGCACTGCAAGCATCAAGGGTGTCTTCCCATTGTCATCTTGCAAATCTATGCTAGCACCCGAGTTTAATAAAAGGTGAAGGCAGCAGATATTGTTCTCAACACATGCCCACATCAATGGCGATGTTGCTGTTTCATCTAGTGAATCAACACTGAAACCCGCTTGTAGTAGCAATTGCAAGCATCGTGTGTCACCAACAGATGCAGCTAATGCTAATGCCCTTCCTCCTGTCTCATTGACTCTGTCCACCATGTGCCCTCCAACAAGAAGTTGTGTTAACCATTCCTCATCATGCATCAGACAAGCGGAAGCCAAAGCCAGCTCTTGGTGCACGCTTTGTGCCCCCCGCCAATTTAAATCTAAATTGGAGCAAAGGCAGTTTTCTTCCCACGGCTGTTCCAATGACATTGCACCCTCGGCATTTACTGGTTGGTGGTTGTGCCATTCTACTGTTGCTGCAGCTAGGAGAGCTTGAACACACACTTTGTCACAATTTCTGCATGCTTCGAGCAGAAGGAACCAGCCATCCACTTCATGGAAGGCGACCGATGCACCAAACTCCAGCAGCATGAAGATGCATTTGTCGTTGCCACAATAAACGGACCAAGTCAGTGCTGTGTTGCCCAGTTCGTCCATCAAATCTATGGCTGCTCCTCTCTGCAATAAGCACCTAGCACAACCTACTCTATCGTTCTGTATGGAGAACATCAGCGCTGTGACACCTGCAGAGTTTTGTAGATCAGCATTTGTACTGTAATCAAGCAAAATATTCACACAATCTTTGGATCCAATGGAGGAAGCATACATCAGGGCACTCTTTCCATCTCCATCGGTTATATCAGGACTTGCCCCAGCCTGTAACAATATCTCTGTGCAAATTTTATCTCCTGCTTGACATGAAAGGATCAGTGCTGTTCTTGTACAGTTATTTGCAATGTCTAGCTGTGCTCCTGCTTCAATGAGAGAAAGTACAGTTTTGCTATGACCATTCATACAAGCTTCCATTAAGGCTGTGTTTCCTCTTTCGTCCTTACAGTTCTTATCTGCACCGCCATCAAGTAGTTCTTGCACCCATACAGTCAATCCTGCTTGACATGCAAAGAAGAGCTTCTTGTTCTTGCCTTCTGCAGAGGTGTCAGATTCGAACAGTATCTTGGCACATTCTACATTTCCTGATTTTGTCGCATGCTGCAAAGCTGATACTTTATCTTCGTCTTCAATGTCCAGCCGAGCACCCATCCTGACGAGATGGTCTACACACTGTGCATTGCCGCTCCTGCATGCCATCATCAAGGCAGTGGTGCCATCAGCGCTCTGCAGGTCAAGCTCAGCATTAGCACTTGTCATCAATATCACAATCTCTAGATCTCCAACACTGGCCCCTATCCAAAGTGGCGTAGCCCCGTCCTCTGCCCTTCTAACATTCACATCTGCCCCACCAGCGACAAGCATTCTAGCAATCATGACATCCCTCTTGGTTACTGCATCTAACAGCAATTCCTTGCCGTCCATGAACGAGCTGATACCAAACGGATGTAGCGGCTGCGGTCTTCCTGTATCTCTTCCACGACTGCGATAGGTGATTCTTCGGTGACCCGTGGGTAAGGAGGCAAGTCCAGTGATCTTGATCTTGGCTCGCTGGCGTTCAGTGTTCCCTGCACCGCGTTCCTCGTGGCACAGTCCGTAGAAGTCGACTCCTATCAGACGGATGAAGGTTCGGATGCACCTCGAGGAACGCGCGCGTCGTTTCGTCGCCTGGAAATGGCGCACCCTGGTGCGCCATGGCCGACCCTGTACACCCCAGGGTCTGAACCCAATGCGACTCTAGGCAGAACTTGGGGGGCAGCTGAGTACCCCTCACAACTGGGGTCAAACGATTGTACAACACCTGTATGTCGAGTACGAAGATTCGGGGAAGCGAACGATTCACGGAAAGGCGGACCAGGTATACGGAATGGGGGGGAAGCGGGTTGGTGAGTTGCACGGAACGACAACTTCAAGACCGAGAGAGGAATGCTCGAAAAACAAAAGAGGGATGACGCTCTACGTCGCACTCAAGTGACTGTGGGACAATGCCAATGGGCACTCGCATCACGAAGAAACGCAATGTGTGTGCCTTCGTGCTTGGTCTCTATTCATCCAAACCATCAACGTGGTCGAACCGGAATGCACATTGTCGTTGTCTTAGAAGGCTATCTTCGCAAAGCAATACGACGGAACCAAACTCCAAGACACTGAGGAAAGCTTGGGTTCCGTTTTCCCCACGAAAAACTTATCTTACCCGATCTATAGGGGCGGCGTTCAATCCTTCATCAAACACGAAAACTGACACCGTTCGTTTGTTCCTTTATGGAACCATTGGAGTAGTTGACATCGAAATCTTGATGCGTTTGTGGTTTACATAGATGCCAAAGATATTGCCACTTGTTCAGAGATGTTGTCCCTCCCATGGGAATGAGGTCCCTTTCACATCGAACAAGAGCCATATAGTGCAATGTCGTTCGTGTTTCAAAAGTACGATGGAAATTTACATGGGGTCCTACTTGCCCGAAGCACACCTCGAGAAACTTGCTCTAACAAATGCTCGCACACCAAGCATCGAAACTCCATGGACGTCAAAGCATTGGTTGTGCATCCAAGCTACAACTGAAAATGACGACGGTCTTCGCCATGCGCTCATAGTTTGTCGTAATCCTTCTCATAATCCAGACGTCCAAATCAATATATGTCCCAGTTCTTATTGAATTTGAGCGTAGTGTTGCCGTCTTCAAATTTTCCAGTTCCCTTCACATTTTATACAACTTGCAAAGCGTTACAGGTGTCAATTTTTACCCCAACAAAGCAGAACATCTTGGAGAGGGGAGGTCACTTTCTCCTTTACATTGCATCCGATAACGTCCGTGGTTGGATTGACAAGATTAGTTCTTGATTCTTGTGAATCGATTGATGTCTATTCAAGATGAAAGACTTTCCACGATCAAGACCAACTAGTTCCCAATGAAGGGGATATTCGGTGTTCAATGGATTGTAAAACCGAGAGGTTACAAAAAAGGGGTCAAAGCATACCAACCCGCATCTTTTATACCGGCACACGTAAAGTCAATTCTTGTGCAATGGGTGTCTGATGAGTCGCACGTCCTTCTGTGTCTCCGCCCGGTTCATCTGCGCATGTAATAGAAGCATCGCTTCGGAACCATGCGCCAAGGGTGCGGGGAATCTGACGAACGTCACGTACACATTTCGAACCCGTGTAGTCCATTTCATCCCCACGCGCATTGAGCTTCGTTACGAAACGACTTTGTCACGTCCAAGTTTCGATGGTCTAGACCTTCTCGTCGAATGCCTCCCCTCGCGTCCAACCGACCGATACACCGGGTATCGAGACCCCCTTTGGATCTCCGTCCCTTCGGATGTGATGTCTCGCCACCCGGGGGGTAGATCTCCCTGTAGATGGGTTCGGGACCCCCCTTCCTCTCGTCTTGCCCTGGAGGGGGGTCCGAATCCCGTTCGATCCTCGCCTGTGGGTGGTGGCGAAGTTCGTTCCCGCCATTACGACGCCTTCGTCGCGCTTCGCGGACGTCTTTGCCTGCGCCATCGCGGTTCTTGCGTGCTTCGAACGTCTTCATGGAACGTGCACGTGTTCGTGGAACGGGAGGAGAGATCGCCAGTGGTGCGTGGACGCCGCAGGAGGGCGCCGAGTTCGCGGATGCGATCGACGTAGGGTTTGGGATCGCGACGAAGGGATCCGCTGACGCGAAGGAAGGCGCAGGCGAAGGTCCCAGGCGACCTGGAGCGGACGTGGCGGGTGTGCAAGCGTCTCCAGAGGACGCGTCTGCCGCGTTGGATGTGTCGGACGTGACGGACAGCGAGGAGGAAGAAGAAGAAGACGAGGATGGCTCGTGGATCCGGTGGTTCTGCAGCATCCAAGGACACGAGTTCTTCTGTGAAGTAGACGAAGATTTCATTCAAGACAACTTCAATCTCAGCGGACTCAGCAGTCAAGTGCCCTACTACGAGTATGCACTGGACATGATTTTAGACGCAGACGCACCGTCCGACGAAATGCTCACCGACGGTGACCTCGAGTACGCCGAAAGCGCAGCCGAGATGCTCTACGGGCTCATCCATGCCAGGTACATCCTTACCGCCAGAGGGCTGCAAGCCATGCTGGAGAAATACAAAAGTGTGGACATGGGAAGGTGTCCAAGGGTGTTCTGCTCTGGACAACCACTGCTTCCAGTGGGACAATCTGATATTCCTAGAGTCAGCACCGTCAAACTCTTTTGTCCAAAGTGCCAGGATATCTACTATCCCAGGAGCAAATACCAAGGAAATATCGACGGGGCATACTTCGGGACCACCTTCCCCCACCTCTTTTTCATGACCTATAGCTACCTCAAACCACCGAGGCCTGAGAATTCCTATGTGCCTAGAATATTTGGTTTCCGCATTCATCCAGAGGAACATACTGAGAAAAAAGAAGACTCTGCACAAAACAGCAAGGGTAAAGAAAGTTTGACGCTGCAATAACAAGACTGTGGAAGCTGTGTACATACCGATCTGCAGGCTCATGCCTGACCAAGCTCAGGCTCAACGAATAAATTGCATGATGGGGTTGCTCTTGCAAGCACTCGAGACCCCTATTTATTCAAAACGCGTAGCAAGTTGTCAATGAGGGTGATGACCTCTCTTTTGACCTGCGTCTGATCGCTGACTCTGTAAGCGCTGTGAATAGATGCAACCTTATTCTCCAGTCGTTTCAACCTCTTCAACAGGTTCTCTGAATTTGGTAAAGATGCAAAGACATCTGATGAGCGGGTGACTACTTCTTTGACAATCTCTTCCATGGACTCGTGTGGGCTTCCTTGGATTACTTCTCGGCTGCCATCCAAAAATTTCATGAGCTCATTGGCATTGGACGGTTTCTTTGGGAGCCTGGCAGCGTAATCGTTCTGGGTGCTACCGTCTGCTCTCGCAGCTCCCTTCCTTCCCGTTGGTATCTGTGAAACATGAACCTCTGATTCTTCTATCTTTTTTTTGCGAGACTTCCCGGTGGTGGCAATGTCAGTTGGAGCACCGCGCTTCTTATGCAAGGAACCACCAGGGGTACTGCCTCTCTTCTGCCTTTTTGCTGCATCTCTGTCCCTCCTGGATTCAGAGGGTACGGAAATTTCTGGCCTAGGTTGGTCATGCTCTCTAAGAGCTCTACCGGCACCCTCTCGCCTGGACTCCTGCTCATGCATGTGAAGGCGGCGTGCAGTACGTTTTGTTCCAAGGGTTGTATCTGACAGCTGCTGAGAATCTCTAGTTAACCTTCTCCTGCCGCTGGTTGTGGCAGGAACAGTTTCTACCTCGGCCGCTGATGGGGTGTGGACATCCCTGATTCCGTTCTGTTCCTCAGCTCTTCGTGTTGCCGCCTTGGAGGTGTCCTGCAGCTGCTCGTGTTTTCCCCCGGGGCCCTTTCTCACCACACCCCTCTGTCCACTTGTTTTGGACACCTTTACATCTGTCTTTAATGGAAGGCGTGCCTGGCAATATGGGCAGATCCTTGTGGGAGAGCCAACCACAAGGTTACACCACTCGCAGAGCTTGCGGCCTTTTCCCAGTGGGAGTTTCTGAGTGCTCGGAGGAGGTACCTGACGCTTGGCAACTTTGGGAGTACTTGGAGAAGGAGGTATCACAGGGCGAACAACCTTAGGGGAAGTAGCCATAGCATCAACCATCCTTTTTTTCTGGGTGAGTGGCGTCTCCTCCTTTGGGATGGTTGGTTGGATTAGAGGAGTCTTTGCAACCGCTTCTTGCTGGTCGGGCATCTTAAACGGTACAGCAGCTTCAGCTCGACTCTTCGCTGCCAGAATCTCTGCTTGTGGTTGAAATGCAGTTGTAAGTATAGCTATCTTTCTTGCCATTTGACGTCTCCATTGATCTTGGATGGAACTTGCCAACTCTGCAATTTGCATACATGGGTGCTGTTTCAGATCAGCTACCTTTTCTGCAACCCTTGTTTCGCTAAAAACAGGCATACAAATGTAGATGTTACTAAGCTTCTTCAATGCTTCAATCATCACTCCAGTCTCGGTATCGGGTTTTTGGATCACTGCAAGGATTTGATTGACAACATCAGTGGTTTGATTTGAGGAATGATGATGCAACCATGATTTTGCTTCGTACTTCGCCTTCTCCCTTTTGGCAAATTCTTCTGCATGCTTTTTGGCACGCTCGACCTTGTTCCCTGCTGCTCCACGGTCTCCAAGGGAAGTCTTACTGGCGCTCCTGCTATCTGACCTGTGACGCTTTGCGTTGTTACCCCCAAAGGCTGACCTCTTGAACATCCCTCGCTCAATCATATCCTCTACACCTTCCCCGGTGAGCAACTCGCGGATCCACTTGTGGACCCCAGCGAGATTTCCGCAGCAAAGTGGGGTGCCCTCTGTGAAGGTTTCTTCTCTTCGGTACATGTAGTGTCCATCTCTAGTGTCTCTTTCCTCTCCGAGCACAGCTGGCACGGAGTTCCCCTCCTTATCTACAAGGTAAAACCGGATTCCTTTCCTCCCATCTGAAAACAGGAACTTTTCCTGTCGATAACTCACATATTCAGTCTTCTTGGTGTCGCCAGCCTCACCAGTGTTCTGATTCGTTTCTTGCCCTATTCTTCCGCTTCCAGCAATGATGGCATCCAACCTGTAGAAGGTGTCGTTCAAGCAGTTGCATCGCAGGTCAGCCTTTGTATGCCATGCTTCTCCTGAAAGGCTGGCTGGCTTGAGCTAGCCCGCACAGATGTCTAACTCACCATTGGTGCAGCTCCTTTCGATTGTGGCAGGCAAGGATACCATGTTTGGTGAAGTCCTTCACGTTTGTGTAGAAATAATGTGCATCTCCCTGGGTGGTTTCCTCTCCCACAGCACACAAGGTTTCTCTCCCATCTTCGGAGTTTTTCGCCGCATTCGTCCATGCACAAGCAAGAACGATCCAGCAAGGAAGAACACGAGGGAAGAGGACCCCGATATGGTTTCATTCATCGTCCGGGAAGTTCACATCCGTCGGATCGGTCGCCGTCACAGGTGTCCGAGCACGTCGAGTCAGCTTGGTGTTCTGCCTCCACCGTTCCTTTTCGACCGCCTTCCATCGTCTGAATCGTCTCGCACCTGCTTCCACGAGGTAGTACTCGAGCACCTTTCCCTTCTTTCCCGAGGTTCGGCGCTCCTGGTATCCCACGTACACCGCTTCGCGCTCGTCTTCTTCGCTCGCCATCGCCATCGCCGCTTCGTCGTCCATTCGATTCCGTCCTTCTGTCCGAGGGAGGTTCCCTTTCGAAAGGGAAGGCAAAGGGATCGGATCCGGGTTCGGGAGGGAACGGGAAAGGAACAGAAGGGAAACCAAGCGGGTTGGGTCTGGAATCCCAAGGTTGGTGAGGTGGGAAGAAAAAGTGGAACGAACCAGAGATGCACATGGCCTTGAAAGATGCACCGTCGCCATAGAAACGTTGCCACACCGGAGATAGGAGAAGAAGAAGGATGTGTGCAAACACCTTGGACATGCACCAAACAGGTGGAGGCAAACAAAGCGGCGAAGCGTTGGTATGAGAGCTTCGGGATCGACACGTCCAATTGGCGTGCATCATCGCAAACGTAGGAGATAGCTTTACTTCTATGCACGCCTATCCCACACGTGTGAGAAGGAGAGATGTCTAGAATATTCACGTGTGCAAGCACTTCACTACGGTAGTGTACTGGTCCTCCCCAAGGCGCGAATAGCTTCCTCTCCTTGTTCATCGTGTCTTCTATGTCGCACAATCACACACATAATGCCCTTTTAGCAACATGCGACGCCTCTTGTTGTGATTTCCACTCCATTAAAGTGACTGGTTACCGAATGTGAGGGTATGAAATGGGGTTCCAACATACCCCACCAACCTGTCCTGGCACCCAACCCTAAATTGCAAACTGTTCTCTTCGTCAGTTTGTGGGGTGTCCTTCGTTGTGGTTTTGGAAGGCAACCGATACGTGTTTGTGGCACACGTGCTCGCTGATGTAAGCTTCGTTCCCGCAGCACGTTCTCGTTTCACTCTCGAACGCAAACCTACTGTCGAATCAGCACCGAGGGTGGAGATGTGCTTCCATCACCGCATCCCTCGTGTTCTTCTCCTAAACGGATCCATCCTGGGAGGAGGCGAACCTTCACCCTTACATTCCCGGTTTGAAGAAGCTTTCTGACCAGGGTTGAGTCGGAGGCATTCGCCCCAGTGAGTGTTTTCCGTGATGGGGTCGCCCCATGGTGCACCTGACCCTAAGATGGAACCAGGGTCTTGGACACGCGCCCTCCATCCTTCGAAGCGTGGGATTCACCGCGCCACCATCAGGTGCATCTCAGCAACCTGGGACGTGCACATTGGCGCCAGGACTAGCATCCACAGGTTGGCAGCGAGAGGGTGAGGGCCCCCACCAGCCTGAAAGATTCCCATCGTGAACCCAACACGTGCGAAGGAAGATTGGAAGGAGGCTCGTGGAGCTTGGAAACGCCGGAGTGGAAACGTTTGAAGAACAGGGCAGAGGACGAACCTACTCAACTCCAACTTGCATCTGTGCAGGATGAAAGAGGACGAACTCTTGAAGCTGCTTGGAGATGCGACCAACCATTCCTCCACCCAACAATCAGCGGCCTTGGGGAAAGTGCTGGCTCTGCTGTATCGGAAATCGCCCACAGTGAAACCATTGGTGGAACCCATCTGCACTGCAATCATTGGAAGGGAAGCCAGCCCGAACGCGAAAACGCTGGCGTATGAGATTTTTCAGCAAAGCTCAGCATGGACAACAGCATGGGATGACCTGAAGCCGGGGCTAGCTTCAGACAGCCTGTCAGAGAACCTCATCGTTCGACGTGCAGCCACCAATGCCCTGCTTGCATTGCCAGAACATTTTCTCCAGGAATGGGTGACTGCAGATGAAGGAAGATTCTTTGTGGCTACAGTTGCAGAGAATAAGGAAGGCCCACAAAGCCTTGCCTTCGCTATGAGGGCATTTGGCTCATTTTGCTTTTCACGCAAAATCTTGCAGAAATGCAAGATGTCCAAGTACTTTTTTGGAAACATGAAAGTCGCCTTCACCAAAATACTGGAAAATGTCTTTGCGGCAGAGGATGACGTGTGCTTCGCTGCATGTACGGTCACCCTTCAACTCCTATGTTGTATCAACACTGTTCATAAAGTCACTTGCTATGGTTCAAAGGACTTCTGGAGTGCAGACATTGCATTTTTTCTTGGAAGAATGATATGCTTAACTGTATTTACCTTGTGGACGAATCGTTCTCTTGTTTTCAAAAGGATAAAGCACCCACAGGCATGTCTAGGAAACAGCGCGCTCAGACTGTTGACTCTGACTATTGAAGCCGTCCTGGATGGTAGATACGACAGGTTGCTTTCCGTTGTGAACATGGAACTTCTACCCGAGTACAATGGACTTGATCTGAAAGAAGCAGGGGCAACAGAGCCTCTCAGTTCAAAACTGAACAAGAGAGAGGCGTACATTTTCGTTCAATTCCTTCTGGATCAGTTCCACATCATGCTGGACTTCCCATCCCCAGCAACTGTATTTGAAGCAGCCGCATGTGGCCTTCATCTCTCTGTATTACCTGGTATGTCTGAGGGGGGATCGCAAGGTTTCATCGATGCACTTTTGCGTCTACAGAAGCATTCAGGAGGAAAATTCGGAAATTCCATTGCGGAGGTATTGTCTACTCACGTGAACAAGGTTAACCTCAGTCTAAGGATCGTTCTTGTGAAGGAAATATTCAAACTTTCTCTTCAAACCGCTACAGCAAAAGAGAGAATAAAAATGTTGACTTCCGCAACCAATGTGGCAGTGGAGCTTGCCCTAGGAGCAAAGTTAGCGACAAGGAAAAAGCAATTTCCTTTGCCACAGGCAGAAATACATTCCCTGCTCAACTCTGCATTGGTGGAGAACATCTTATGGAACGAGAATCAGACTCCCGCCACTTTACAATTTAGAGAAGAGTTCTTGGTGGCTTTGCTGGAAACCGTGTTTAGGCACCAGTACTGCAACCTCTTTGTACTTCACAAGATCTATCGCCTGCACCGTACTGGCGGGAACATTGGTAAAGGCACTGAAGATGCACTCTTTAATGCCGTAGAGTGGACCTCTGTAGCCTTGGAAGTACTAGAGCACTGTGTCTCTTGCTTAGGATGGTCCACGAGTAACAGAGTGGCAATTTTTCAGTCTTATCTTAAATTGCTGGGCCATGCAAACCTGGTATTGTTGTCCCTGCGAGGATTTGGGGGTTCGGACTACGGAGAGCACAGGATGCAAGTTTTGCTCGGAAAGATTGCTCAGGTCATCCCCAAACTTCCGATTGTTTCTGCCCAGCTACGAGCTCTGTGGGTAGTTTGCCACCACTTGAAACTGGAGGCAAGCAAGTCTGTCAAAGAAAAACGTATTAAAAAGAACTGGAAAAAAATACTTAACAGCATGAACCAGCTACTGACTTCAGCATCTTTCAAAGCGGCAGAGACTGGTCATACTGCTCTTCTTGACCTTGATGCGGGCGTGCTCGGTTCGGTGTCTGGGGGTCCAGCAAGCGGCAACCGCTCGGCTGGAGAAGTCGAAATCGATGGGATCGCTAGGAGACTTGTTGCATATGCCAAGCAAGACTGGCAGTTGCAAGCGGTGAAGGGTGTGCTACGTAAATACTGCTTTGAGCACCAGCCTGACACCTACTTGTCAAAATGTTTCGAAGAGGTCCTCGTGCAGCTGGAGCAGAAGACTTACAGCAAGCGCATCAGAGACGAGGACAGAAAGAAGACATATATTTACCCGTTTGATCTTACGCATGAATTGGAATACAATGATAAATCTAGAGCTCTAGATGCAGCACTTTATTTGACCTATCATGCTGGAATAAGCAGTACAAAACTGGAGGATGTGGAGGCCTTGCACGATCATTTTCCATGGGTTGATATTACCGGTCCAGGGGACCCGATTTATGGCATGGCGAAGCACGAAATACGGCTGAGTAAAGGAAAGGTTGAGTTTTTTCTAAGAATCAGTTTGAGGAATCAGTTGGAGGTAGCACTGCGTGACCTCACAATTGAGGTTTTGGTGGAAGGTTACTTGAACTTGGAGCTGGACAATTCAAAATCCCGGATAACACTTGCCTCACACGAAGAAAGGCAAATGATTGTGAGGCTGAACATAGTAGAATTTTGCGATGCAAAAGTTCTGATCAGTCTTGACTTCTCCTCAGAAGTTAGTTTTGGCACTATGACACCATTCTTGTGCATGCCATACTGCATTACACCTGCCAAGCAGATTATACCATCTATTTGGGAGGAAAACTTTTATTCTTTCGATCTGATGTGGTCTTCACTGCTGTTTGGCTATTCCTGTGAATGCAGCGCACGTGCAGGATTTGGTGACAGGCACCAGTGGGCGACAAGAGAACAAGAACTGTTGCCAAATCTTGTGTACACTGGACAAAGACTGTTCGATAATGGTGGAGAGACCCTGTGCCAGCAGTATTACATTGGGCGGACCTGCGATTCCATGGACATTGCAATCATGCTTGAACTCATAGAGGTCAATGAAGGAGAAATCACTTTGGACTTCCATCTACGCTCGTCAAGCCGAGGGGTGATGGAAAAAATCATAGATTGTTTAGATTCCTTCCTAATCGAAGTGAGCCATGGCAAAATTAAGCTGGGTAAAAAAAAGACGGCAACCACAAACTTACGAAAGGAGAAAGTGAAAGAAGAACCAGGTGACGAGTTGGATAACTTCATCTTCAGTGCAGGCCCAGCACATCCTTCTGAGTCAAAACAGATCGATGATATCACTCAGCAATTAGCTGGCATAGCTGACACAAGCCAAGAAACAGAAGAGAGTGCTGCAGTCTTCCAACTGAAGCCGGAAGAGAAGGTTACAGTGATCCCAGAGTTTGGTACTGGCGACGATCCTGTGTCGAGCATCATCAAGATGTTTGATGCCCCACGGCAGTCGAATTCTCAGTCATTCCCCACAGGTTCTGCCAGCAAATTCTACTCCTCAGAAAGCTCTGACGATGAGCAGAAAAATTAAAGCACATCCTAGCCCATGAACGTTACATTTAATCCACATTTCACATGCAAATTTAGACCCAGAATGACAATAGAAACATAAGACCATAGCCCAGAAGAACGATCGCGAACTTTTTGAATCTTTTGCTTTTGGATTCACCAGGACACAAAGGACAAGAACCTACGTGCTCTGGGTGAACAAGAGTGGGTCTCCATCGAAGGGAAACTGCGGACCGCGTCGTGACATGTCTCCACTTGTGCTCGTGGCCATTCTCTCCGAGCAGTAATGGCGTTACTGCAGATTCGTGCTCTTCACGCGTGTGCTCGTGAATTTGTGAAGCTTCGCATCCTGGTTCACCAGGGCATTCTTCATACACCACATCGGTGAGTTGTCCAGGCAGGGCCTGTCCATCAAACTGCGGGCGCAGTACGTCAAACGCAGCGATCTCAAGGAATGTTCCAGAGGCCAGTGCAAGCACGATGCCCTCGAACGGGTCTTCGTATTTCTGGTTCAACTTCGCTGCTATGTACCCACCCAGGAAGATTCCTAGGGGGGTGGAGAGGCTGAAGGTAGCCAGCATGGCCCATTGATACCTAGTGTTGATGTGCAGTGGCAGGACGTTGGCTGCGAGGGAGAAGGCTGCCGCGGACTTGTGCGCAACAATGGCCAGCAACACCCCAAGGCTAGACCCGTAGGTGTCAAAGGTGCCCAATGCCATTCCTGCTAGGATGGAATGTACACTGAGCACCACTGTAAGCATCAATCCACCTGTGACACTCTTGGATTCCAAGGCGATGTCGCTGTCGTCTGCCACCACCCAAACCTTTTCCAACAAGAAGGCCAGCAGGAAACCAGCACCACAGAGCCCTTCTGGCAACCGAACGCGCACCGACGGAAGGAGGAGCGTCGACTTCTCGAGCTTTTCGCCTGCATCTGACAGCAGGTGCGTGAGTCCAGCGCCGAGAAGGACACCGCCAGCGAAGCAGTTGGCCATGTCGCACATGGAAACTGCGTTCCGGGCGCGCGTGGGATCTTTGGTCATCCATTTGGCGGCCAAGATGCCTCCCAGTGCGCACAACAGGATCCCAAGCGCATAGGCGACGTGCAGCAGCAGCGCGTCCATGCACGCGCACAACTGTCCAAGGTGACGGAATGGGATCGACACCCGACACCCTGGGGAGGACCCAGAAGAACACACAACGCCCCACACCACGTTGGGGCGAATTGAATTACAAGCATGACGGGGGGAGGGTGGCATGCACGGCAAAAGGAGGGGATCACAAAGAAGACAGGTTGGCATCCATCCAACGGGCACGGTCCAACACGAAACGCTCCAAGTAGTTCACCTCCTCCTCGAAAGATCCTTCCGTACGCTTCACGGGAATCAGCAGGTGGTTGCTACTGATGCGGTACAGATCCCATCGATCATAGTTTCGTTTCTGGGCGTCCATCAGCAATCCCTTCTGCTCAGCGATGAAGCCAGATATGACATCGTCGCTGAATGGTCCTTCGCGCAACTCCGTCCATCTGGCCTGAAGTCTGCTCTTGAATGTACTGTCATTGACCAGGCGTTCGTACCAACCAGGCAAGATGCCCTTCCTTGCAGTTTCCCTGAAGCGGAATTGCCAACCCTGCACCCTCTGGGCAAACCGACTCCCAAAGTTTCCGAAAGCAAGGTTCAAGTCCCATACTGGACCTGCCTTCAGCGGTGTCCCCTTCTCCTTATGGAAAAAGACCGAATCGACAAAACCATCACGATTCTTGGTCAACTCTGTGTGCAAAAAGTAATCAATCCAGGAATCAACATCAATGAGCTCTTCAACCCCAGATAAAGTTTGCATGGCATCGTCAATCTTCCTCACATAGTCATACACGAAATCCTTCTGATCGCAAGTGGCATCGCGTGCTTTCGGATAATCCAACTCCACAAGGGATGGACCGTACACAAATGCAGCACAGTCCCCAGCCCAACCGTCAGAGGAAAAGCGACTGTGGTGCTCTTCATTGCTGATTTCAATGATGAAGCTTGTGTCCGCTTCCCCGTCTTGAAGTTCAACGTTCACCCTGTGATCGCCGCGCTTGATCGTTTCCCCAATGTAGTAAAGTCCGTCGTACTGCCAGTCTTTCATCTCGTCTTCGCCGCTTTGATTCAGGTACAGCTCCACATACTTCCAACGCGGTGCCCAGTGCCCCATACTGCGGCTTAGCTCAAAGGCTAGCGTGTTGCGCATGAAAGAGCGATCAACATAGGGACCATGAATGATCCAGTCATCATCCGCAGGAAGTCCAAGGAGCACGTGGTTGACATCGTCCCTGTCCTCCATACTGGTTGAGCCTTCGCTCCAAAGTTCCATGCGATACTGCTTCTTTGGGTACAATTGGGATGATCTTCCACGAATGTTCAGTCCTATCTTACCGTCGTAGTCTGGGTAGTCGTACGGCGTACATCGCGTTTCCGACGGGACGGAGCTGGAGACAACAACCGACGCTTCATCGTCGTTGGTGAATGGGTCCTTTTGCAAACAACTCGAGATCCACATGTGTCCCAGTATCCTCTCCTCGTTTGTAACACCGCGTCCATCTGCTGTCCTCACCACAACCAAAGGAAGGTTGCTCTTGAATCCGGCAATTTCACCAATGCCATGCTCCACGTAGGACTTGCTGAAAGCACCAACCGGACCATATGGACTCAACAAGACAGTTTCGTCTGCTCCCTTGAGTGATTCGGTTGTCTGATACTCTACCACGTTCGGAAAGTGAGGTGTAGGCAGCTGCAAAATCTTGAAATTGTTGACGCCATCGGGAAACTTACCGATCGGTTTGCCGGTAGGGATGTCCTCGTCATTCCAGGCCACCGAATCCACCAGGACATCTCCTTGACGCAGAATCAGCTGCTCCTTGTTTCCCAGTCCAAATTCAAATTTGCATGGATCATCACCATCACTGTCCCGAGAGAGGACAAGGTAGCCACCCGCAGGAATGCTCTCCGGACACCCTGGTTGTCCCAGGACGAGCTCCAGGCCTTCGTCCCTGTCGGAGAGCACCAGCTGTCGAATATCTACCTCCACATCCCTCACGTTTTTGAACTCGATCCAGTCCGCTCTACCATTGGCGTCATCAATCATGGCTTCGTTGAAGACCACATCGCCGGCCTGTGCAGCTCGCCATCCACCGTCGCCCTCGGACATGGTCCTACCCAGGCTTTTCCTATCGGCGTGTTCGGTGCCATGGACCGCCAGGGCCAGGTGAAAGCCCATCCACATCGCCAATCCTTGCATTGCCATCGCCAGCCGCGCAATGAAGGCGCAACAGCGATGGCAAACACACAATTGTGTCGATAAAGATGACGTTTCGAGGTCCGAGACAGCGGACCACCATCCTCGACGGGATTGGTCCGTCCACGCAGATTTGCCCCCTTCCGCACCGGTCGAGAAAGCCTGGTCGAGGCATGTGCCGCCCCGGAGAGCCTCCTTCCTCGGCGGTAGATGCACGCCTACGGGAAACTACCGGAGCATGTTTCGGTACGAATGTTTCAGAGAGCATGCCCGCCGAGGATCCGAGGGTCGCCTTGGAGAACTCCCTCGGAAATCACAGACCCGGGTTCGTAAGGAAAGCTTGACCGAGGGAACCCGGGCGAGTCGGAGGGGTCGACCGGGGATGGACCGGGTCAAGGTGCCGGTCATCCCGACGCGAACCGACGAGGACATCGCCGCAGAGGAAGGCGATCGGTTCGTAATGCACCCAAACGCGGATCCTCTGCGGTACGCGACCTTCGTGGCCGTACGGGGGATCGAGGCACCCTAGGACAACAATTCACCCTTCGCTTAGAATTGCAGACACAACACAATCACTACAGCACCAGGTGGATGATCGACCAACTAGGGAAGGAGACGTGCGGTCAGGACTTCGCCAACCCAATGTTTCTTCGACAATGCAAGTCAAGGCGACATCTCAGACGGTCTGCTTGCGTCGAATGCATTCGTTCAGCCATTCTTGGCGCTGGAGGCGGTTCTGCTCCTCTTCCTCCTCTTCAATAGCTCGCATCTCCATGTCCAAATCCTCAATGATGTCGGAGGGTGACGCACTTCTGCTCTGACTGTCCTTCCGCGTCAGGTTCTTCTCCTTGCGGATTTCAGCAGCAGAAAGAGCCTCTTTCAGGCTCAACACACGGTCACTGTCTGGCAAAGGAGGGGTCATGCGTCTACGTACCCTTGCTGACAGTTTGCGTGGAATGGTGGGCTTCGCATCCGGCTGCCCCTGAGGCTTCGTGTTTTCGTTGTCCCAGTAAAGATCACCCAACCTGTCAAACATGCCTGCCATTCGGTCCATCTGCTTCAAGTTGTGCTCGCGCCTCAGCTGTTTGAGCCTGGACATCGACTTGGACACATCAGAATGGACAGCCGGGTCGAGCAGGAGTGCTTGCTTCAAGTCTTTCTCTCCTTCTTCCCATTCCTGGAGCTCAGAGCGTGCCACTCCTCTCCTGTAGAGAGCCTTTGCGTTTCCCGGATCAATGGCAATCACCTCTGTGCAAGCCGTGTCTGCTTCCCTCCACCGCTCCTCCTTGAGGGCAGCGTGGGCGTAGTTGAGCCAAAGCTTGGCCAGCAGATCCATCGCCTGACGGTTCTCTTTGCGAGCAGATTCATCCACTCCGCCATGTGCCTCGTCCCCCTCCGCCTGCATGATATTGAGGAACCTGGTGGCATCCTGGTACACCCGTGCAGCCCTCTTGTGCCGTTTCTCTTTCACCAATGCGTTGCCCACTAGGCGCAGCACTTCTGCTCTGGCCCAGCGCTCCTGCGCGCTCATCTGAAACTTATCGCCCCTCCCATGCATCACCTGCGTGACTTCCAACCGAAACTGCACTTTCATCTCTTTTTCGGTCCATCCAGGAGGCAATTGCGCTGGTTCATCTGGCAGCAGCACGTCGCCGATCAGCTCCACATCCGCTTCCTCTCCTTCGGACATCTGCATCAAGGCTTCGTTCAGGCCTGCTGGCAGCTCCACGTCCCACACGTCTGCCTCGCACTCGACTTCTTCTCCTCTTTTCCCTCTCTTGGACGTGCTCCGCGATGTGCAGAGGTGGAGCAGCTGCAGCCATGCTTCGCGAGCACTCGACCTCGGCGTGCTCTGCTCCTCGCCGTCCGCTTGCGTCCGCCACAGGCGGAACTGCACGCGTTTTCCTTCTTTCACGGCTTGGTTCGATCCTCCTCGCACCCTTTGGACGCGAACGAGATCGGATCCTTGATCGTAGAGGCGCGCCATTGCCGCTTCGTTCGCCGCGGTCTCGCAGCGAATGCGCGGGTTTTCGTCGTCGACCCACGTCGACCCCAAGCTATCGATACCTGTCCCTTCGACATCGATATCTTCCTTCGAAGGTATCGGGGGATGGCTTCGGGTTCCCACCGAGCGCCCTGGGGTCAAGGTTTCCCTTTCGAAAGGGGTGCGAACCGGATGGTCTTTCTACGAGGGAGTCGGGATGAGAAAGACTGTAGCCTCGATCCTCGGTGAGAAGAGACAGGCGGACCCCACCTCCGAGTCGAGAGTTGCACAGTGAAGTGCGGACCACGGCGAAGTCTGTGGGTGTGGCTTCCTATGCAGGAAGGAAGCAGGCCTCGTCTCCTCCCCCATCGTGGGGATGCCCTCGTCCATCCCTTCAGGCGCACGTGTGGGCCGACGGATGACGGTTGCGCCTTCGGGACCACCCGCTGTTTGCAGCTGTGTCCCATGCGAAATGCATCGCAGGACCGTCCACGTGCTTCCTGGTCGTGCTGCCCGCCACATCCGACTCGTCAGCTGACCCACGTGGGGGGTCCACGTGACCCCGAAGGACCCACCCCCGCCCCACAACGCTAAACCCTAGCAAAAACTTCGGGACGTGGGGCTGGGGGACCTCGCTTCGACGTTAAGCGCGGGGTTAACCTCGTGGGTTCCCCCCTCCCGGCCTGAGGTTCGCACCCCTCGGCTTCGAGTTAAGTAGGAAGGTAAGCGAAGGGGGAGGGGTCCAGCTGCGCCTGGGAGGCCATAACCACCGTCGGATCGGGCCTTCGAACCGTGGCATGACGGATTGGACGGTGGAGATTCGCTGAGGGGGGAGACCTGGACCATGGGCATCCTCGCCTCCGCCGGGCGCCCCGTCCGTACCGTGCTGACGGTGCTGAAGACCACGGTGTACCAGACCTACCAACAGCTGTCGGAACGTGGCGAATCGCTGCCAGGTGACCTGCGATGGGATCGCCTTCGCGAACGGTGAGGAAACAAGGAAGGAAGGAGCGAACGAGGAAGATGGGAGTCGAACGAGACACAACAACGTGCAGCTGACCGTGAACTCGCTCGATCTGGGACGGGAAACAGGCACGAGCTGCACGAACGTACGGTGGAAGAAATCCACCAGTTCATACGCAAGGAGAGCCCAAACACGGACGTCAGGACCGTGAGAAGAGGAGAATTGAGTGACCAGCACGTGCATGGAGCGGACCTCGTCGTCTCCATTGGAGGAGATGGCACCGCTCTGCAGACATCCCACGCGGTGGGCGGTGAGGTGCCACTCTTGGGCATCTGCTCGGACCCCACGCCTGCACAAGAACAGAGACGGGCCAATCATGCAGAGCAAGACACGAGGAGAAGCACAGGTGCACTGTGTGCTGTGACTCGAGAAAACTACCAGGAATACTTGGCTGGAGTGCTGGCCGGAAAGCTACGACCGTCCGAAAGAACTCGAATCATGGTCACCGTCAAGCCAGCTGGCGCCCCCATCTCGGAGATGATGAGGCTGCCTTGGGCTCTCAATGACATACTGGTGGCCCATCCTAGCCCAGCAGCCGTGTCTAGGTATCGTATGGGCATATGGGAAGGCCGTGAACATATCAAGGACCATGGAGAGGGAGCAGCATCCCAAGAGCGACTTGTGCGAGAAAATGTGCGCAGCAGCGGCTTGAGGGTCTGCACTGCCACCGGTTCGACAGCTGCTATGCGCAGTGCAGGTGGATTGCCTATGCCATTCGATACCCCGGAAACACCAGGATGCAATAGGATCTTGCAATTCATGGTGCGGGAACCGATAGATATACAACACGGTGTGCTGATGCGGGGAATACTCGACCCGGATCGTTCGTTGCGTCTACGCTGGAACTCTCTGGATGGAGCAATTTTTGTTGATGGATCTAATATTACACATAGAATCAGGATGGGGGACAGGATATGGATTTCTGCTGCAGCCCCAAGTTTGTGGCTGTATCCCAGAGATCCATGGTACCTCGATGGACACTAGTATTCCATGCAAGGAAGGCAGGAGCTCTGCTCCTGTCATGGTACCATTGTTTCTGCTTCACATCCGCGGTCCACCCTTGCTCTACATGTTGGGACAATGAGCGGTGCCAAGCTGCGGTTCAAGTTGGATACAGTGGGGGCAGGAAGAGAACTTGCTGTAATAGATGAAAAAATGTGGAAAGGTACTTGTTGTCTCCTATTACAGTACTACTTTTTTGTGTAGCATTACGGGAGGGCTAGCTCCTGATGACCGGGTACGTTGTCGTCCAGATCAACAAAGTTGACGCTGGCCTTCTGTTTTTTCCTCTGCATTACAAAGTACACTCCTATGGCTAGAAGCGCGACCACCACAATGCAGCTAATCACAATCCCAGCAATGTCACCTCCTGAAAGCCCACTGCTGCTTGTGTTCCCTGTCTCCATGGTTTCGCCATCGGATGATGTAGACACTGCTGGTTCGCCGCTTGGTGCGCAGTCCAAGTCTTGCAGGTACAGAATGTTCGTCTCCTCTGGACACACAAACCGGTTGCCATTCAGTTTTATGTTGGGCGTGCGCGATGGATCGAATCGCTGGAGGAAGGAAGGAACTTCTCCAGACAATCTGTTGGAGGAAACATCAAACGTGCTGTAGAGGATCTGGCCTGCTGTCACAGATGGAGGAAGTGTGAAGACGCCCATATTGCTGTATGAGTCTGGAATGTTCCCGGAGATCGCGTTTTCGCTGACGTTGAAAACACGCAGGTTCAGAAAAGGGGCCTCGATGTCTGCTCCGGGTAGCTCTCCAGACAACTGGTTTCTATCCAGCCAGAGAAATGCCATGTGTTCATGGCTGGCCAATGAGGGAGGTACGGGACCGGTGATCTCGTTCGCACCCAAGTCAAGCCTCCTCAAGTTGGCGCTCCAGTTCGTAGGAAGAGATCCCGACAAATTGTTGTCGTACAGCGTCAAAGTTTCCAGAAGGCTTGAAGCAGCAAGGTTTTCCGGGATCGAACCTGTGAGACGATTGCCTGCGAGCAAAGCACTCTGCAAGAAGGGAGCGCTGAAACCTTGCGGAAGGGGTCCTTCCAATAGGTTGGAGGTAATGTCCACGTAAACCAAAGACGGAAGACTCGAAATCGCACTCGGAAAGCGACCTTCGATCCGATTGTTTGCGAGAACAAGTGTTCGGAGCCTGGATTCCACGGGGTACGTGGGCCAAGCACGGTCCGGTGGTATGGATCCCGTCAACTGATTGGAGGCCAACTTGATCTCTTCAATCCTCTGGGAACCCACCAGGCATTCTGGTATGCTGCCGGTGATTTCGTTTGCTTGCAGGTCCAACGCTTGCAGGCCTGATCTCGCGAGCGCGCAGATCCCCGGACTGCTCAGGTCCCCGCTGATGGAGTTTCTCAGCATACTAAGACGTTCGAAGCCTTCCAGTTGAGAGAGCCCCTCCGCAATCTCGCCCACCTCCCCCTCGATGGAGTTGAAGTCCAGGATCAGCGCGTGGAGTTGCTTGAATTGGAGGACGTCTTCGATGGGAAACTCGCAGCGAAGCCCTTCCCTGCTCAGATCCAGCAGGACGAGGTTCCCTTGTGCGTCGCACATGCTCTTGGGATAGTGGCACAGGTCGGTGAATCCGCTTCCACCCATTCCGCGCCAGGTCAGGCAGTTGGAATTTCCTTCGGTGTCGCAGCATTCCTCGTAGATCCTACCAGCAGCAGCCCTCTGGGCCACGTTCAGTTCCCTTGTGTCTGGGCTGACTTCCGCGTAGATGGTGTATCCCACGGGAAAGTTGGAGTATCCGTAGACCGCACAGACGTACTGCCCTCGTTCGATCGCCAACCTGTCGTTCCTGGAGATGAAGACGACGTCGAATCCACTCCCTCTTTCGGAGCTCCAGGTGGCCCTTCGAGGTCCAGGTGTTCCGAATTCTCTCCTGTCGCAGTACAGGTCCACGTCGCCCATGACGCCGGCGTACGGCGTGGGTTCCACGACGACGGTGACGTCGGAGGCTTCTTCCACGCGCAGGAGGTAGAGTTTGGATTCTCCTGGTCCCACGATGCCCATCCTTTGCGTGCCATTCGTGGGCATGTCCATCGCGTCTCCTGGGTTCCCTTGCGCCCGTCCCGCGGACCACCCCCACGCGGAAGCGGCCACGAGCAGCAGCAGGGGGTTCCACGTGTTCTTGCCCATGCTTCGGATCCTACGTGTCGCCTGCAAGCGCACGCCTGCGCCTCGAAACGTCGCGCGACGCGCTTCGTCGGATCTCGTCGAACCTCGCCGAGCCTCGACCCCCTCGGAGAAGAAACTCCCCTGGGAGGGAGGGGTCCCTCCTCTCCTGGGCCGGGCCACGTGGTCCCCCCCACCCACGTGGCTCGACGGACCAATGGGCGCCCGGGATCCGCATCGGGGCGGGTCACGTGGGGGGCGGGCGCCAATGGACGGCCCGGTTCCGGCCGGGGAAGTCCAACGTGGACACGTGGAAGGACGCGCCACGTGTACGACCCCATTCCACCAAGTACGCGATGTGCTGCGAGGTGGTGCGCACCAGGGTTCCGTCTTGCAGGCGACGGTGGGGGAAGTGCTGAGGGAACACGCAGCAAGGCACCACGCAGAACGGCTTGCGCAAGTCCAAGGCACACTGGACGATGGCGTCGGTGGCCTGGTCGGGATGGAAGCCCAAGAGAGCGCTGCAGCGATGGATGCGTGTCCTGGCGTCCGAGACGTCCACAGGAATCGGACGCAAGGAAGGTGCAGACGCCCGCATCGACCTCTCGTGCGGACACTGGAAGGCCTTGTGCTGCAACCAACCGTCGAAGCCGTTCACGTGCTGGTCCTCGACCTGCGGATCCTGTGCTTCTCCACCACGACCTCGCGGACCGCACTTCCAACAGCCTACGCCATGCACCTTCCGAAGCTGCACATGCGTCGAACGAACCGAACGTTCCGGCTCGTGAGCCTCGAACCACGCCCGCTGGGCGAGTGCCTGGCCAGCTTCGCCTCCCTCCTCCTTCCACAAACGTGGCTCGAAGAACGCCTGGCAATGGCTCGGCGCGACCAACGGCGTCGTGGCCTCCTCGTCGAGGCCTTGCTTCCTGCGTCGACGTCGGATCGAAGCGTCCCAGTGCTTGGCGAGCTTGTCCAGGCGCAACTCGCGAGGATCCACCACCAAGGTGTCAATGCCGTCCGCGTTGCAGAGCTCGAACGCCAAGCGACCCTGTCCGCCCGCCACGTCCACGACACCGTCCACGAGCGCGTCGCGGCCGAACAAATCGATGCACCAACGTCGAAACACCGAATGCGAACGCGTGCTCCGAGCACGAGCGAAGCGGCGGGACGCAACCGCGCCGCCTTCGCTCGCACTCATGCGGGAAGAAGTGCCTGGTCGAGACGAACCGAAAAGGTGCAGTAAACACCGCGCGATCGATGCGTGAACCAAGGACGATTCCCGTCAACCTTTATTGCAGTCCGGCTGGGCCACTGGTGGCGGCCGGATGGAACGAGTTCGTGTGCATGGAAAACTCGTGTTGCATGCGCAGCAAAATCGCTGGATCTCAGGCGTCCATCGCCGTTGCATCTTCCGCAAGGATGGCCTCCAGTGCATTAGCCAAGGCCTGCTCTGCCTCCTCCGCGCGACTGCTACGAGGCTTGGGGCTTCCTGCAGGGACGAGGTCCTCCAAGTTTGCAGGAGGCAATGACGATGCCCGCACAGTCTGCTGTCCAGGTGGTGGACTCTGCACCCTGTCGGGTAGACCTGGGATGGATGGCATGGACATCAGCCTTGGCATTTGGACCCTGGAAGGTGCTGAAGCCATCGATTCTGGAGATTCCTCGTGTAGAGCTGTATCCTGTACCTCCTCCATCTGTGCTCCTTCGCTGTGGGTGTCCTTGGACTTGCGCCGCTTGGCTTCTGCTGCACGCACTGCCATTCTCGCAGCCTGCGGTAGCCCGAAAATGGAATCCAGCCATTCCATTGGGTCGGCATCGCCTGCATCAGCGCCGGCAAGATAGTGCTCCGACCTGGTAGCATGCGCGCTTTTCATCATGTGGGCTGCTGTGGACATGGCCTTCCGCTGCAGCGCAGTGGGTCTCTTCCTCCCTCTTTTTGCCGTGTCCTGTGCGACCACCCTGTGGCTAATTCGCCTTTCAGAAGACACGACTGCGGCATGTATGCCTCTCAGTGCTGCATCTACTTCATCCACACAGGTCTCGTAGATGGTTTCAAGATCCCTTGGAAGCCGTGAAGTGCCCTTTGCCATCCACGCACAGTGCTTGGGCAGCTTCTTGGAGAGCTTTGCCTTCGCCTTTGTATAGGTTCGACTGAGCTCCGCCAATTCCTTCCAATCAAGGACCTCGGCCATTCCCTCCTGCACGTCCGCTTTCAGTTTCTCCAGTGCGTCCAGCACTTCAGGCGGGGCCTGGTGTACGGTGGGTCTGTGCAACTCTTCCAACTTCCGTTCAAACAATTCTATTTCTCTTTGCGCAGGACGTTCGATGCAGCCAAGCATGAATGCACCGGTTCGGAACATGCGTTTTATCACGGCTTGGACATCTGCCAGCTTGCATCTGTTGGCTTCGTGGACCAATTGAACGAGCTGGTCCATCTGCGTGGGGGAGACGTATAGGCATGTCTTCGGCTCGGAATCTTGCATCTCGTGGATGAAATATGCGGCGTAAAGTGCTCCTACTTGCACCGTGAGCTTGGGCTCCTGCTCCACGCCTCCAAGGCGGTCCATGGCGGCTGCGAGCAGCTCTTCGAGGCGTGTGCGATCCTCTTGAACCTCTGCTATCCTTTCCTCCGATCCCGTGCTCCTGCAGACCGCTCGAAAGGCGGCGAAGCGCCATGCTCGTGCCGGCTCCTGCTGTGCGTGCTGCGCGTGCTTTGGTCCGTCCAAGAAACCCGAAGGTCCAACGGTCGACTCCACGTGTCTCGCATAAGCATCCACGAGGGCATCGACGTCCACTGGGGCGAACTGCCCCCCCGGGGATTCCTCGGACCGCCCCGTGGTGCGTGGTGCGTCGAGGCGGTTCGCACCACGTGCCGGCATCGCTCTGAGCTGAGGCCGTCGCAGGCGGGCGGTTGTGGACCCCACATCCGGCCAATGGTACGGTTACCGTCACCGTGTCGGTCTGGGCGGGGGCGGGGCCAGCTCCAGGGGCACCCGAGTGGGGTCGTTGTGTGCTACGGCCTGGGCCAACCAATGGCCGAGCAGGGCGTGGTAGACCAGACCACGTGCACCCAAACCCACCACGTACCACGTGGCAGGGTTGGACGGGGTGGCTGGGAACAGGCGACCCATCAATGGGAGAGACCCAAGCGGTGAACGCGGGGGCATGGCGCGCACACCCTGCTTTACGCTGTGGACCTTCCAGTCGGAGATGGGTGGATACACTTGGTCCATCCTTGCAAACAGTAAAGATTCCACAAGATCCTGCTCGGTGCGGTCTACAGGCTGTCCTAGCATGGAAAGCGCTCCCTCTGCAGTCTCGGGAACATTGTAGACCTTCGTGGCACCCACTACGACCTTGCGTTCGTCCTGTGCGGCCAAGTACGTGGATCCCAAGATGCTGGGAGAATGCAAAGGATAGACCGTTCGATCGTCCCGGGGAACCAATTCCAACACCTGTCCAAGGCACATGGTCAGTGGGAGTTCGATGTCCTTGAATTCGCGGATGGCAGAGGTCGCTGCACCTCCAGCGAGGATCACTGCAGTGTATCGATCCATTTCCTGGACCGAGTCGATCTGCTGGCAATGGAAATGTGCTCCTCCTCCGCTATCTTCCGCTGCGATTTGGCAAGCCCTCCACAAGCTCTTCAGGTATCTGTCGGGATGAATGACGATGCCTTTCTTTATGTACATGGCAAACGCTTCGTCATCCTCTGGCCAATTGTGGGTGGCAGATCGCAAACCTGGAAGCAGGGACTTCGCCGTCCCATAATCCAGCAATTCGGCTTCCCAACCATCCGTCACCTCGTGCTTCCCCACGTGCTTCGCAAAATCCGATCCTTGTTTCTGTGTCGCAGCCGGTCGCACGATGCCGCCGCGACGATAGAGCGGCGACGCCTCGTCGCTGTTCGCGCTTTCCGCGGCGGAGAGGAGTTCGATCGTCGCACGCACACCTTCCAGTCCTTTCCAGATGAGCTTGCCTCTGGTGTTGTAAGGATGAAGAAGACCTGCAGCAGCTCCTGAAGCACCTCCAGCAATGCCAACGGCATCGAAAACGTCCACGTGCACAGCATCTCCTCGGCTGCGATGAACCTGGAGCAAGTGCCAGCAAGCGGCCATGCCTGCGAATCCAGCACCCACAACCGCATATCGCGTTTCTTCCGCACCCGAAGTGCATCCTGGATCCTGAGAGAGGATCGCACTACGCGAGAGACGCCTCCGACGAGCAGCTGCGGCCTTTGGACCTTGCGCTCGCAGAGTTGCGCGCATGTCAACCGTGTGCGTTTCCTTCTGTTCCTCGATCCTGGTCCTTACTGCCCTTTCAAACGTCTCTTACGGGGAGAAGAAAATGTTGTCCGAATAGTCTTTCTCAGTGGGTTTTGGGTGAGAGAGATCGATAATTATCACCAGTAATTCACTACCTAGTATTACAGTTCAACTCACGAGCGTGTGAGTCACAAACCAGGTTCCAAGTTTGACTGTACGTGTGTTCCAACGGTTCCAGTTGCCGTGCTCTTCAGGTCTTCTCGTAGGCTCACGAGTCCAACACAGCAGCAAGCGTCCACACTTCTCTCTACCAGTCCCTTCTGACACTCCACTGGAGTATATCAGGTGGGGGGCAGTGCTACAGTCCCATGCACTACAAGCTACCTACCACTGCAGTCTTCTGTGACGGGGTGACCCAGTCCCTTCGATCCCTTCCGAGACTCGAAACCACCGGGGTGGGAGTATCTTCTCCGAACTGGGGTGACTCGAGTGAACCATCATGATTGTACCGAGATACAGCCAATTGACTAACACTCCCCCTCAATCATGATTCACTCTTGTTTCTTCACAACATGAAGAGCATCTCTGATCTCTTCAAATCTTGATGATGGCAATATCTTCGTGAGATAATCTGCCAACATGATGTCCGTGGGACAGTAGTGAAATTTCACTTCACCACGCACTGCACGTTCTCGTATAAAGTGATGCTGGATGTCAATGTGCTTTGATCTGGAAACTGAATTCAGATCATTGATCATCCTCAAAGTAGCTTGGTTGTCATTCAGTATTGGGATGCCATCCCAAGTACCGTTCATCAAACTTCCCAAGAAGTTTCTGATCCACAGTGCTTCTTTCACGCAAGCACTCACAGCCATGTATTCTGCTTCTGCAGTGCTAGTGGCAACAGTCTTCTGCAACTTGCTATACCATGCCACCAGGCTTCCATTCAGCAGGAACAAGAAACCAGTCCTGGACCTCCTTGTGTCCACATCGGTTCCAAAATCAGAATCACAGTATCCTGTCAACTCCAAACCCATTTCTGCATTTGCTGATACAGGTTCATGCTGACCAAGACACAGACCATGTGTTCTGGTTCCTTTCAAGTACTTCAGTACTCTCTTTGCTGCTTTCCAGTGTTCCTGAGCAGGCTTGCTCATGTATCTGGATAGCACCGCTGCTGCATGGGCAATATCAGGCCGTACCGTCGTCGACAAATAAAGCAATTGTCCAACCAACTGCTGGTACTGCACAACCAATTCCTCATCACTTTCTTCCTTTCCTTGTTTCATGCATTCAGAGAGTGGCACTCTACTCTCCTTTGCATTCTCCATTCCAAACTTTTCCAGCATCTTGTCTATCTTTGCAGCTTCTGACAAGTGCATCATCCTGCTTTTTCTGTTCCTGGTCATGACCATACCACAGAACAAGTGAGCAGGCCCCAAGTGTCTTGCATCAAACTTACTACACAGTCCATCAATGACCTTCTGCAGTAATGTTTTGTCACTTGAAGCCAGCAGGATATCATCCACATACACACATATGTAGCACACTGAAGTATCTGACCTGCAGAGCAGCACAGATTCTTCAACACCGTTGCACGCACAGCCCAGCACCTCTTTCAGGGTAGTGGTCAGTAGCTTGTTCCACATCCTTGGTGCTTGCTTCAGGCCATACAAGCTTTTCTTAAGCTTCAACACCTTTCCTGGTACAGGTTGTACCCCTTCTGGAAACTTCATGTAGATGTCTTCCACAAGATCTGCATTCAGAAAAGCAGTCTTGATATCCAGTTGTTCAAGTTCCAGGTCTTGCACAGCTGCTACTGTCAAGAACATTCTGAGTGCTGTTTTACTCACAACAGGTGCATATATTTCAGCAAAATCAATGCCTTCCCTTTGCTGAAAACCTTTGATTACCAGCCTCGCCTTGTACCGTTCAACGTTACCGGCGGCATCTTTCTTGATCTTGAAGACCCACTTGGTCTCCAGCGCTTTTCTTCCGGCAGGGAGATCCGCAACTTTCCATGTATCAGACTCATACAACGATCTGATTTCATCTTCGACAGCCATTTTCCAAAGATCAGCGTCGGATCTTTCCATGGCTTCTTCGTAACCAGAAAAATCTGCAGGGAGCTTTTCAGATTCCACGTCTGCCTTCAAACCAAGAGCAAGTTTCCTGTAGTCAACGCCTTGACGTTGCCTCAAATCATATTTTTCTGTACTTTGAAGTTCTCTTGTTTCGCTTGACGTTTCATTCTGTTCATTATGATCCGTTAAGTCGGTTTCCTCATCAAAACGATTTTCTGCACCAGAATCTGAAATAATTCCTGCATTTTTCACATTGTCATTTTCCAGGTCATGTGGTGTTGTTCCTTCCAGGTTTTCCTGTACTGTGGTATCAGCTATACCATCACCAACAACACTTTCCACACTGGTTTGACCACCTGATACCATCTGATCACTGCTTTTACCGCTCTCCAGGAGCTGAGGGGGATTTTCTGCTTTTTCGGAAACATCGCTCAACGGGCGATTTCCAGGTTCAACAAGCAGATCAGGTACAACCAATTCTTGTGTTCCAAATGAACCATGTAGCTTACCTGGCTCACTTTCGAAGAATTCTGCTGTCCTGGACAGCACCAACTGTCCATTCACCAAAAATCTGTATGTGCTGCTGTTTTCATAACCAATGAAGACAGCTTCCTGGGCTCTTGGAGCCAACTTTCCTGACCTTTTCTCTTCAGGAACATGCACCAGGGCTTTGCAACCCCATACCTTCAACAGATTTAGGTCTATACTGCTGCCTGTCAGCAGTTCAGCCGGACTTTTATCACCAGTACCTTTTGCCGGTACCAGGTTCCTCACATAAGCAACAGTCCTGACTGCTTCACCCCACAATGAATGGGGCATGTTGCTTTGTATCAGCAGGGCTCTTGTGCCCTCCATAAGTGTTCTGTTCAACCGTTCTGCTTGTCCATTCTGCTGAGGTTCATATCCAGCAGTCTTCTCATGGATGATTCCACGGTCCTTCAGCCATTCCATCAGTTCCTTGTTCAGGAACTCACTGCCTCTATCTGTTCTGATGGCTTTTACAGAACAACCTCCACGTTGCTCAAACCAACTGATAGTCTCCTTCACAAATCCTGCTGCTGCATCTTTGCTTGGTGCCAGGTGCACTTTGCAGGCTTTGGTGGCAGCATCCACTGCAGTCACAACATACCTGTGACCTCCCAGTGCTTCAGGTTCTACTGGTCCCATAAGATCAAATGAGATCCTATCCAGTGGCTTGTAAGTCTGCTTGATGGCTTGGTGTGGCTTCTGTGTCATCTTGGCCTGAGGACACACCACACATGGCTTGGGTAGCTGACTTGGCAGTCCCATGCTCTTCAACACAAACAAACTTGGATGACCAAGCCTGGCATGCCACAGTTCTGCATCTGTGAGCAGTGCCATTGATCCATCTTTTAGAGACTGTGCCAGCAGCTCTACTTCACCTTTCTTGATGGTGCAGCCTGTGTCATCAAATGTGACACTGGCTCCTGCAGAAATTGCCTTGGGTACTGAAAACAGATTGTATTTCAGTCCAGGCACAAAGAGTACACCAGTAAGGACAATGTTGTGTCCTCCTCTGGAGAGATACACATCTCCAGAACCTGCAATGGGAAGGTTCCCACCTGCAGTACTGATCTCTTTACCATTGACACTCTCCAGGGTGTCATCAAAGAATTTTCTGCATCCTGTCATGTGCTCGGTCGCACCGCTGTCCACGATCCAACTGGACAGGTGAACATCCTGTTCAATGAGTGATGCCGTGAAAGCAGTATGATTTGCTTTTTCATGTCCAGCATCAGTTCCTTTACTGATGTCCTCATTCTTCCTGGGGCAGTGGGGCTTGATGTGCCCAGCCTCTCCACAATGCCAGCAAACTGCTGTCTTGTTGCCAGGCCCTTTCTTGGGCTTTCTGCTTTTGCCTTTCTTCATGAAGGTCTTCAATGCCTTAGGTTTGCTGTCTAAGGTCATTTCAAATGCCAGCAGCTGAGCTCTCAGATAGTCCATCGTCAGCGGGACTCCGGACGCCTGTATCGACAACTGGACAGGCCGATACTCGGACGGCAATCCTCTCTTCACCTTCCTGCACATGTCCTCCTCTGAAACCACTCTTCCAGTGTTCATCACCAGATTGGCAAGTGATTCCACCCTCTCCATGAACTTGCTGATCTTTTCACCAGCATGCATCGCAACTCCATCGTACACGTCAAGGGCTGCCTGTGCACTTACTTCAGTATGGAGATCATACTTTCTGATCAGTTTCTGCCATACATCTTTGGCTTCTTGCAGATTTCTGAGGGACAGCAAGTCCTCAGATCTCAAGGTCTGCATGATAGCACCTCTTGCTACCAGGCTCCTCTTCATGCCTGTTGGTCCGTCCTCCGTGGCATCGAGAGTCTCTCGCAAGCCAGCGACAACCAACACATTCATCATCCTTTCCTTCCAACAAATCCAGTTGGAATGGTCCAACTCAGGTACCTTGGATAAATCTATCCTGTAGGACACCACTTGTGGTCCTGAGCTTGCGCTCATCGTCGGTGTGTCTTCAAACACCTCTGCTGCTCCTGCAGCTTCTGCCATTCTCAAGGCTCTTAACCTGTTGTCCGAATAGTCTTTCTCAGTGGGTTTTGGGTGAGAGAGATCGATAATTATCACCAGTAATTCACTACCTAGTATTACAGTTCAACTCACGAGCGTGCGAGTCACAAACCAGGTTCCAAGCTTGACTGTACGTGTGTTCCAACGGTTCCAGTTGCCGTGCTCTTCAGGTCTTCTCGTAGGCTCACGAGTCCAACACAGCAGCAAGCGTCCACACTTCTCTCTACCAATCCCTTCTGACACTCCACTGGAGTATATCAGGTGGGGGGCAGTGCTACAGTCCCATGCACTACAAGCTACCTACCACTGCAGTCTTCTGTGACGGGGTGACCCAGTCCCTTCGATCCCTTCCGAGACTCGAAACCACCGGGGTGGGAGTATCTTCTCCGAACTGGGGTGACTCGAGTGAACCATCATGATTGTACCGAGATACAGCCAATTGACTAACAGAAAACCCCTTTCGAACCCGCAGGTACACCACATACATCATTGAGAGTGACAAGTGAACCATCGTACCATCGGTGGCGATGCGTGCGAACGCGATTCCATACCGCATCAGGGTGGGCGGACGCTGCATGGTTCTCTCTAGGTAACAACGCAAGTTGCAAACGCAAGGACGCATGCCCTGGCTGATAGAAGCTTGCCCGTCGTCGAGGACGGGCACCCAATGCGACGTAGATTCTCTCATTTCCATTCCCCAAAATGTGGCTGTGATGTTTTCGAATGGACGATGCATGTGCATTCCTACGAGTTCAACACGGTAGGCCAATCCCTTTCATGCGAAACATTCGTTTGAGCATCGAGAGTTCCGTCGGATCGTTGTTTATTCGTCAATTGTTCAGTGATTAAGTTCTGAAACGGCGAATGGAAGGCATTGTAATAGTTCGCTCGCCCAGAGTGTCAGAGTCCACTCGTTTCGGAGTCGCCTTGTTCTCCATCGCACACCATAGGAACGACGCCATGCTTTTTACTTGCAGCGAAAGTGGCACGATGCCTATGTTGGGCCACGGGGACGGATGGACTCGTTCGTGTCATGCAACATCCCTTTCGTCGAATGGAGCGTCTCATTCAAGGAATCTTCGTGTCGTCCACGTCCAGTCCTGCTCCCAATCACCGTCCCGAGGAACACCACAACGCTCCACGGTGAGGTTGGTTCCTGTCCGCACCGTCTCGCTTGGAGGGAGGACCTCCTCCACCCCACCCGAGAGAAGAAACTCCTCTCCTCGGGTTGAAGTTAACAGCTATGTTAACGATGGCGCGTGCTTCGTGCTCACTCCAGGCGGTTCGTTGTCGCATCGGATCGCGTCCACGTTCCTCGTCGAATCGCGCAGAAGCGCGGCGATCCGACGGGCCGCTGGGCGAGCAGGAGGCGAAAGGGTCCGAATCGGGAGATCTAGGAGGGATCAGGAAACGGACTGGACGCGAATCGGTGGTGTGGAGCTGCCCTCTCGAGACGAATCCTGCAGTGGTGCTGCAGATCCCTCCAAGAAAGTGGCACGTGCAAGGGGTGCTGCAGGCGTGCCTGTCGGCCACCTCGTGGTGTTGTCCGGGAGAGGGGGCGGCAGTTCCTGACGCCGCCGAAGATACACATGAGTCTGCCCGCTCCATGGCAGGTCCCCGACGCTGGAGCAGGTGACAGTAGCAGGAAGAAGCAGAAGACCGACGATCCAGAGGCCGTGGTGATCTTGCATGGAGTCGGAGCAGCCAAGTTCGTGGAACCGGTAAAAACCAAAGAAATCCTGACCCCTAGGGCCAGGGACCTGAGGTCGCTGGAGAATGGATTTCCCTCGTCCGAGAAAGACATGTTTGCCATGGAGGGCCGTGAGTGCAACGCATCTACGTCCAGTGAAGAAGATACAGACAGTGAAGGCTACATGCAGCGACATGCTCCACTAGAAGCAGAAGAAAGGACGCGATACACGTCTGACGGAGGGCGAAACAAGCCTCGTTGCAGCGGAGCCGTGGGCATTGAAGACCGTGCCAAAGGGAAGAAGACCCCGTCTTCTGGAAGAGAGCATCGCAACCGCATGCCGAAAATGCAGAGTCTGAATAGTTTTGATGAGAAGTCTACAGGTACTTCGAGACCCTCTTGAAGGGGTGTTGTATGCAGTGCCACCCATGGGAACCCATCCTCCGATGCCCCCCGTGCAAGTTGAGGCCATGCTTGTGTTTGCGATGGACCACGAGACGGGGAAGCAATGCCGCCGCCTGGGTCCATGCCAATTTGGGGAAATAAACATTTGAATAAACGAAACGTGGCAGGTCGGAAGTCTCGCCCTTCGCTGCACCAAGAGTCTGGGCGCGCCCATCGCATGACACACTGTTCATTTGCGCTGGTTTGATGCGGATTATCCAAGTTCCTGGTCCTTAACAGCCTTCCTTGGAAGGTTCCATGTCCTGAAAGCACTCCATTCCTCGCTTTCCTCCGCGCGACCATGTCCAGGACGCCCGCGTCCCCAGATTCTTTCGTTGGAACATTCGTCGACATCTCGCCGAGTATCGACGAGGAATGGGAACCTGTTTCCCCGGCGATCGCCGGGTATCCGTACCCCCTTATCCTTCGCTGTCGCTCCACGAGAGTTTATGAACGAGTTAATCGACATTCGGACGTGCTCCGAGGCGCGATGGCCGCTGCGCGACGGCTTGCTTCTCCTCGCTTTCGCCACCTCGGCGGCACCTTTCCGTGGTCTACGAGCGCCTTCAGACACGTTCGTTCGGATGCTACTCGCAATGGCGGGGAAGATCGCGCCACGGAGCTGATATTCAAGCTGGAACGACGTGGCGAAGGATGGGCGGAAGAGATCCTTCCTTCGCTGACTATCGAACGTCGAGACGTGCCGCAAACGAAGGCCACTGCTCGAAAGGAGGCCCAAAGGCGTGCAGAAGGAGCTGCCGAACGGTTCGTGTGCCTCCACGGCGTTCCTGAAGAGCAGGCGGCGTCGGTGGTGGACCGTGCCTGTGCCTGGCGAGTCACGCGTGGCGGACGGGCGCTCATCGACCGCAGGAGAAGGAAGCGCGTGCAGAGACACATGGAGAAGGTGGTGCGATACTTGGAAGACGTGTGTGGCGTGGAATCAGGGGAAGGAGGCGTGGCCAAGGTGCTCCAGGCCACGCCACAGATCCTGGGCTGCAACGTGGCCCTTAACGATCGATGGGAGAGACGTGTGGTGGAATTGGCTGCTTACATGGTAGACCACGAAGGCAGCTCGGATGTGCCTCAGGGATGGGAGCCCAATCCAGAGCTTGGAAACTGGGTGGGAAAACAGCGGGCGGCCAAGCAACAAGGGACGCTGTCGGAGGAACGAGAAGAAATGCTCAACTCCATGGGATTCACCTTTGACAAGTTCCACGAGACCTCCGTCTGTTGGGAAGAAAGATTTGACTTCCTCTTGGATTTCAAACTGTCACATGGGCACTGCCTAGTCCCCAAGGACTGGGTGTTGGAAGACGGGTGTGAACTGGGGGCTTGGGTGGAGGAACAACGCAGGCTCTATCGAGACGGCTTGCTGACAGAAGGAATGACTTCCAGGTTGGAACACATTGGCTTTGTGTGGGACGTCCCGGCATCAGACACCTGGATCGAGCAGTACAGCGAACTGATCAAGTACACATGCGATCCTGAGAGACAAAGGTTGGGCATCCAGCCCCGGTTTGTGAATCGTTCCTTGTCTAAGTGGGTGGAGGAGCAGCTGCAGCTCTGGAGGAAGGGAAGCCTCAAGCCAGAGCTGCAGTCTCTCTTAGAGGACGCGGGCCTGAGCCTGGACTCAAGTTGCTAGCGATGCAGCGTGCGGCACTTCAGCCAGTGAGAGATTATGCAAGTCATGGGGAGGCTGTGACTGCAGGGGTTTAGGTGCGCCTCCTTGGCTTCGCACGGGTTGATACATTTTTGGGTGCGCTTGTCGGTGATCACCGGCTCGTACCGCATGCATCCTGCGGGTGCTGGAGTCGCGTGCACCTCTCACTTGAGAGTTCGTCGAATAAACAAGGCAGTGAGGATCGCTTTTCGTTCGTGTTAGTGCTTGTGTCTCAAGGTCACGTGCTCCTATCTTCCACCCCGTGTCGGATGGATGCCTTTAAGGGGGGTACCTGTACACGCCCCAATACCCTCCCCTTAGGAAATGTGACGGACGAAGACTTTTGTCGTTCCAATGCCCCCCCTTTGCTTCGGTTCGTACGAAACCCTCGTCTGGGAGGGAAAAAGGATCCCCAAGGGTTGGCCTGTTTTCGACCCCAACGATGGACTTGGATTGTTGCACGAGAAAATATGGATCATCCATTCCGCGATGGGACGACTTGGAGAAGCAACGTACAAGAGGAGAGCTTGCATCGAACGCTTGCTCGGAATGTGCAAATGGAGGGACTTGTGCGACTCCGTTCGGCCGGCGTGTCGCCGCCTTTCGGCAAGGCGAGGGAGTGTCAAGACCCCCATGGTTGGGTTGGAAACTTAGTTTGGTGTTCCATTTCGTCGCAAGACTTCCATTCGCCCTGCACCTATCTTCACCGTTGCTCCTTGCTGTGCGTGTGTTTTCATTTGCTTCATCGACCAAACCGGTGGTCCCATGGAAAAAAAAAATGCGCACGTGGTGTCCATGATCCCCACCTTACGAGTGTCATGTGTACATCCCATCGCAAGCTTCGCACGTGCATCTTTCCTCCTCCCATCCGTTCCATTGACACCGTGTGGATGTTCGTACCGTTCTTGATGGGATCGTGCGCGTTCTCGTCCACCTTTACGAGGTGGGACCACCACCTACGTCCATGTCCAGCCAGACAAAGCAAGCGGTGTCACCATTCATCTTATCTTGGAGTTGGGATTCCTTATCCCCCCTCCGTTTCCCACCCGAAGTTAAGTCAAAAGTTAACAGGAATCGAAGAAGGGCAACGAACGTCGCGACAAGGCGCATCGCGCCTTTCGATGGCTGCGTTCACGACGCCATGCGTGCGCTTTTCGACGAAAGCGCGGGTGCCCATTGCGTGTTCGACGCCTAGGAAGGCGTACCGGAAGCGACAGATCGCGCGCGCCGTGGCTGGAGCCGAGGAGAAGGCGGAACTGCCCGTCTTGGAACAACCAGCCATAGGGCTGATGCGCGACGTCAAGAGGAGACTTTTGCCGCATCTTGCGAGCGACTTGACGGACGGAATGAATGCCAAAACCATGGCCTCTGCCGGGTTCCTCTTCTGCGCCTGTCTGTCGGTGGCCGTGGCATTCGGAGCTGGTGTAGCAGTGGTGACTCAAGGACAAATGGGATGCATCGAGATGGTTTTGTCGACTGCAGCCTGCGGAGTGGTCTATGCGCTCACCTGTGGACAGCCACTCGCCATATCAGGCTTTGGAGGAGCGCATCTTGCCTTCACAGGACTGCTCTATTCACTCAGTGAAGCGGTGGGGGTGGAATTCTTACCAGCCTACGCTTGGGTCGGGATATGGAGTTCCTTCTTCCTCTTTGTGATGACACTGACCTCCGTGTCCAACCTGGTCCTCTACTTTACAAGATTCACAGATGAGACCTTTTCAGCTCTGAGTTCTGTCATCTTCATTTATGAGTCCACAAAGACCATTGCAAAGGAGTTCGTAAAGCCAGGCGCGGACCCAACCACCGCCTACCTCTCAGCCCTACTGGCAGCTCTTACCTTCATCACCATACGCACCTTTGCTGGAATAAGAAAAAGCATCTTTTTTAGGAAGAAGGCAAGGGAATTGGTGGCCGACTTTGCCCCCACAATCGGCATTGCCGTGGGGGCACTAGCAGCGTCCAAAGCTGTCATTGCCTTCGGCACCACACTGCCAGGATTGGCACTGCCAGTTGGCCTTCACACATCTACAGGGAGACCATGGCTTGTTGATATTTTTAGTGCCCCGGTATGGGTGCGTTGGGCGGCTGTTCTGCCAGCAATCATGTTTTCACTGCTGCTTTTCATGGATCAAGTCATTACCACCCGTTTGGTGAACACACCAGATAACAAGCTGAGAAAGGGCTGGGGCTATCATTTAGACCTACTGGTTATATCTGCGTACACTCTGTTTGCTTCATTCTTTGGTCTTCCATTCATGACTGCGGCGACAGTGCCCAGCCTCAACCACACGCGGTCGCTTGCATTTGTGGACTACAAAGGGGACGTTGCTGGAGTGATCGAGAACCGCATGTCAAATTTCCTCATTCACTTGGGCATCGGTTTTTCTGTACTTTTTCTACGACCGCTCTTGGTGTCCATTCCATTGGCCGTATTTATGGGGTTATTTCTGTACTTGGGTGTTTCCGCGGCTTTGAACAACAAGTTCTTAAACCGGGCAACTCTCCTTCTTGCAGACCCCGATCGGTTAAAGAAGTTCAGGCCCAAAAAGTATGTGAGAAACCTGCCTTTGTCAGTGACAATCAAATACACGCTCGTTCAGTTGACCTGCCTTGCGTCACTTTGGCTGGTCAAATCGTTGCCCAATGTCGGGATAATGTTTCCTGTACTTGTTGCTGGCCTGGTTCCCTGTCGCCTCATAGCTGGCAGATTCTTTGACAACGAACATCTTCAAGTCCTCGATGACTGCGGTGATGCGCTGGAAGCTGGTCGAAAAGCTTTCGTCAACGAGGTTGGAGGCATACAGTCTGGGGTTGCCACGGAAGAAATGGTGATTTTGGAAGCCCCGGACGACTACGAGGAAGAGTAAGCCCTGAGAAGGAGAGTGTGGGATGAAGATTGCCTAGTTTTTGCTGCACTGGCATAAGGAGTTTGGAAGCAGTTTCTTGAATAAAGATCTACTGCTTCCTTGGCGGTCATACATCGAATGCAGCTTCATGGATGTCCGCCTTTGGAGAAGACACCTTTACAATGTGATTTTGGCGTTGAGCATCCCTGCCGAACCATGATGGACATTGATTGCTTTGGTACACTGCGCTACTGTAAGGGGATTCCTTTGCAAAAGGGGCAACAGTTTTGCCTTGCTCTCTCCCGAAGAACTTTCTTGCATCAGCATGACATTCCTTTTCACAAACCCCAATCTCTGTCAGATGTCCATTCCTACCATCCAACATTTCCTTGCATTTATTCCACTTCCTCTGCTTACACCGATCACGATACTACCTACAGTCAGTCTCTTGCAAGTTTGCGGTCTACAACCCTTAGTGGATACATTACCTCTTTCAGCCCATACAACACAAAGGTCTAGCTCAGCCAACCAGCATTGCATAATCTAGCTTGATTCCGTGTGTTGCGCGAGAACGTCGACCTTTGGTGCGAAGCGGAATTCGACATGATGGATTGTCATTGGACGACTCACATGACGTATGAGTTTCACGACGAAGGAGGAAATTGAAAGGAATGCCCTGTGCATTGGTAGCAGCGAGGTAGGTACAACATGACAAGCACTTCATCTTACACAACGCTTGTTAAAGTGTTGTTCAAGAGGTTGCCAATCACAAAATTGGCCAGCCAGCAAACAGCGTATTTCCGTATTCGTGACGCATGAATTGGACCTGGCAAAGGGTAGGCCTTTATGTCTACACTCCTACAGCATCTTTCTCGCTTGCGGAATTGCAAATGGCAACAAACTCCTCTCCCTTGAGGGACGCTCCACCTACGAGGAAGCCGTCAATGTCCTCCTTGCCTGCTAGCTCTTGGCAATTCTTTCCATTTACGGACCCGCCATACAGGATGCGCATCTTGGAGCTAACGTCAGCGGACACGTTATCAGCCAACCACTTCCTCACTTCGGCATGAACCTCTTGTGCTTGCTCCGGTGTGGCTACTACACCAGTGCCAATTGCCCACACGGGTTCATAGGCGATCACGACTCTGTCCCAATCGGAAACCTTTGCTGCTATCGCTTTAAGCTGATCATTGAGGACAGTAATCATGGTCCCATTTTCCCTCTGTTCCAGGGTTTCGCCAATGCAGACGATGGTAGACATGCCTTGTTCCAGTGCATAGGCCACTTTCTCGCCCACGAATTCGTTGTTTTCGCCGCAAAGGGCGCGCCTCTCCGAATGCCCAAGGATGACCCAGTTGATGCCGAGGTCCACCAGCATCTCTGCGGCCACTTCACCAGTGAAAGCTCCGCCCTTTCCTACCCAGCAGTTTTGCGCTCCTACTTGGAAGGGAGCTTTCAAGGACTGCAAGACTTGGGGAAGGTACACAAAGGGCGGTGCACAGACAATGTCCACGTTTGCTGTGACACTTCCAGCATTCAGGTCCTTCACTAGCTTCTCCACCGATGCATGGGATCCATTCTGTTTCGTCGTGCATCCATTGTTTCGCAGTTTGGGTTTGCCTGTCGGTCAGCCAGGGTCCGCGCCGTCGGGCTGGTCTCGCAGGCGCACGCCATCCGTCGATTCGCCACGTACGCATTTCCAGTTTCCTCCGACGAAGAACTTTCCCGTTCCAGCGGCCACGCACGTCGACGTGCGCCTGTCGCGACGTGCGACTCGTCGCGACGCGTGACCCTTCCTCGGCTGGGAAACCTGCGTTCAGGTCGGCCATGCGTCAGCTCTACGTCGCCGATCCGCCTTCCGTTGCCTTTCACGCCTTCTTCGCTCCAATGGGTATCCGAATCGACCGCCTTTCGTCCCGAACACCCACCTGTGTGCGCGTGTGCGCCTGTCGAAAAGCCATCGCCATCGCCATGTTCACGTGAGAATTCCACCACTGGAATTCGGATGGATGCGATTCTCCTCCACCACCCATGCCCCTGTCCACCTCTGCGCCACACGGACGATCCGAGGGAACCTTGTCGAGGAAAGGAGGGGAGGAAGGGGGCGGAAATCGCGGAGATCGACGAGGAAGAAGGGAAGGAGGGGCCCGGAGGTTTCCAGACGGTTAAGTAGAAATCCGAGGGAGAGGGGAGAGGACGAAACGAGTTAACCGAATGTTTAGGGAAATCGGAGGGGCGTCTCCACCTCCCATCGGCCAAAAGGGGGGCATTGAGGATGCGATGGCTTGGGGGATCACGGGGAGAAAGGGGGGCATTGAAAGAGGATGAGCTTCAGGCAACCTGTGGTGTTCCTGGCCTGTGATGGATAGAAGACTGGAACAGAAGGAAAGAGGAATGCAAGTGGTGCCTGGTTCGAGTGAGGTGCCGAATGGACCTGACAACAAGGAACAAACGGGACGTTGGATGTCTATGAAAGGATGAGCATCAAACCATGCGGACCTCGTATTCACCTGCAGCGGTGATGTACCGTACCCAGGGCAATGCCTGATACCCGCTCTTCTCGATCACCTTCAAGTAGCGGACCTGGATCCCAGAAACAGTGTAGTACGGGATCTCGAACTTCACATTGATGGGACGCTTGCGATGGTACGTCTCCTCGTCTTCTGCTGCTACACTTGGAAGACTGAAGCGCGCCCGCATCATGAATTCCTTGTACCCAGGAAAGCTCTTGATCTTCCACAGAAGAGCCTCCCGCTCTGGAGCGTAAGTTGCATTTCCTTGCGTGCAACGCACTGATGGCATTGTTGCGTCCGGGGCTACAGGGAGTTCGATCTCCACACTGGTCGCTACGCTCCGCTCTTTGAAGGTGCTCCTTGCCTTTACTGTGTACTCAATCCTGCTGCGGCTGTGACGTTCTACCGTACACTCCACCCAAATCAAGGGCTTGACAGGAGTGGACAACCGATACGACATGAGCTCAAAAGCTCCGTCTGGTGGGATGAAGGATATGGTACGGTCATTCTCAAATCGCGCAAGTCTCACGCACTGGTGAAACTTGATGTCCTCCAAATCCACTGACTTGGTCCTGCTACTCCTACCCTGTGCCTCCAGCAGCACTTTGTCGTTCAGTCCTAGCTTGCACTCGGGCATTCCTGAGAGATACGCTCGCATCTTTAGCGCTCCTACCACCTCCGACCTGACAACTTGACCGTTGCTGCTGATCAGCAAGTTCACGCTTTCCACTACATCTAAGAAGATCTCGTTCTTCTTGTGTCTGATGCCCTCGTTCCTCCAAGAAACCGCATTGGTGACGGCCATCGGCGGTTTCACCGCAACCTCCATTTTGTAAGCGTCCGTTTTGATGAATTCCGAGAGAATCTTTGCCTCCGTGTATTGGGGGTAGCCAAAGTCCATCACTTCATCAAGAAGTTCGTACACAATGACGAAATTGTCACGGATAGACTCTTCTACCACTTCTCGAAAGTAGTCCTTGAATATTTCTACCAGTTTGTGCAAGAAAAGGAGCAGGCTCATGGCGTTCATGTTGCTCCTAGAGGCCGCTACGAGGTACAGGTTCGAGACCTTGACATAAGCAAAGGTGATCCCATCTTCAAGGAATACCGGGCGTTCTTCCGAAGGTTCTGACTCGAATTCGCCCACTCGCTTGATAAAATTTTCCAGCGCACTTGCAGGTACGTCGCCACGGTAATCCCTGGCGATCAGGATTTTCCCCTTCACGTCCAGGATGAACACGGCGGACGCGGCCATACCGGTCCTTCTCCTCTCTTTTCGAAAATCACGGGCTCTTCCCTTGCTGATTCCGTTTTCGATTGCCGTCGGTGTTATGTCCAGCACCCCAACGCGATGATGGCTGCTATTCGTCCCCTCAGGTCAGGCGGTCTTGTGGCCCGTGTCCGTTTCCCTCCACTGCGGCTCTTTTGCAGAACTGCTTGAGCACTTGTGCAGTGGCTGTCGGCACCACTCCAAGGTCGGTCAACTTCACCACGGCTTGAAACACTTCCGCTTTCAGTTCTATTCCAGAAAGAGCGGCTATGCAAGCCAGATCTTCCGCCCCTGTATCCCGTCGTCCGCGGCGCGTTTCGTCGTCCCAAGGCGCGACGTCGCGCATCGTTCCACGTTCCCGTGCGTTCTTCCACCGTCAGATCGATTTCTTCCCTCGTCCAGAGGACGCGGTCGGCGACGAAGCGCACGACTGTTTCCGCCTCGTCGTTCCCACGTGCGATCGCGTCCCACACGCGCGTCGTCGACCCCTTCCAATGCGTCTCCAGCCTTCCTCGACCACGTCCTGCGCTCACGTACGCCTCTGTGCGTCCATGGACCGATCCAACGGCGCGAAAGCAGCTTCGCGACGTCGCAATGCGCGTCGATGTCGCGAGCAAATGGAGACTTGAAACTTCCTTCGAGGAAGGCAAAAGGTTGGATCCATCCGAACGTCCTCTGCAGCAACGGTGAAGGATCTGGTTTTACGAGGCCGAAACGGAGCCTCCGCGTCGTTTCGACGAACCGCGAAAGGACCGGATTCCCCCGGTTCGGGACGGGTCGCAGAACCCCTTCTGAAGGGTCCGAGACCGGGTCAAGACACCGTTCCGGTTGCCGTGGAGGACGGTCCTCGGGTCCGGTCCCAGTGACCACGTCCGAAAGGGTGAAGCCGACCGGGAACCCCACCAAGTTGATTGGAGGTCCTGGAGTGTGTTGAAAGGCGTAGTTGGGAACCTTCACCCAAGCTTCCCACACGAGTTTTGCCCCCCTTCACAACACCGATCAGTGGGACCTGGATCCCATCGTACAAGGATCGGTTTCCAACTGAACCCGGTGCTGCTCGGGTTCAACTTCGTTTTTGATCGGAGGCACACGTGGCGTAGTGGGCGTGCACTCGAGTCCAGTCGACGCCAAGGCGCGAGCGCACGGATCGGCGAAGATGGCCGCACGAACGCGCCTGCAAGCGAAGCATGCGGGCTCTGGGAGCACGGTGGGTGCGAACGGAAGACATGGAGGGAGGAGGAATTGCGCACCGGTCCATGCCAGGACGACGCCTGGAGGTGCGCTGCGCCAGGTACGGTCCAGGACGGTGTGCTGGGGCACACCCGCCAAAACCATGCCTGTGATCGAACGATTGGAAGGAGAAGATGCAGACAAGTGGAACCAGTGCATGGATGTCTTGTCTGAGATCGGACTGGAGAAGCCGGATGCCGAAAAGTTTCTCACGCGGGCTTATGGCTGGGGATCCCAAGCATACTGGAGGAAGGAGAAAGTGGAACAAGTCCCTGAACCAGAAAACGTCCAAGCTTGCATTGGATACTTGAACGAACTTGGTCTTGAAGGTGAAGATTTGCTGGGGGTGATCAAGAAGTTTCCTGAGGTCCTTGGGTGCGATGTGGAGACCAGGCTTAAGGCCAATGTAGGTGTGCTGGAGAACCAGTGGAAGATGAAGGGAATGGTGATCACCAACACTCTGAAAAGGAAACCCGAGATTCTGGGCTTCACCATCGATTGCTACGGTGATTGTGCAGGAGAATGCAACCGCTGCTGGGTGAGATTCTGAGAGAATCGAAAAATACCATGCAGATATTCATCAAACCGCCGGTGCCAGGAAGGGCAATCGGTCCCCTACCTGGAACTCGAACATGCCCATACCAAGTGCATGCTCTATTTTTGTGTAATTCATAGGCCATAGAGAGTTGTGACAGGGAACTGGAAGAATGCAGCACCATTTCACTGTGAATTGCATCATGCGAACTGACGGCTGTTTTTGGCATTGAGGATTTCGATCCAGTATCCGTCAGGATCCTTAATAAATGCCAAGCCCTTCATTTTTCCATCGTCCGGTCGCTTGACGAATTCCACGCCCAGTTTCTCGAAACGGTCACATGCTGCATAGACATCCGGCACGCTGAATCCGATGTGTCCGTAACCTTTGGGATCGGAATTTCCGCTGTGATATCCATCAAAATTGCTGTCCTTTTCCGTTCCCCAATTATGCGTGAGTTCAAGACACGCTGGTTTCTTGAACATCCACTCGGTGCGATCAGCTGGATCGTCCGGGATGTCTTTCGGATTGCAGTATCCTAGGAAGTACAGGCTGAACTGCATCTCTGGAAAGTCCAGTTTCTTCAGGAGTGTCATGCCGAGGATCCTGGTGTAGAAGTCCATGGACACCTTCGGATCTTTGATGCGGTACATGGTCTGCTGGAACACGAAATCCTTCGTGGATGCATCTGGCTCGTGGCACACGCCAGCTGCATCTTCACCGGCCATGGTGCGCAAAGAGTTTCTTCTCCTCGATCCGTTGGAACTCGGACGCCTTCCGATCGGCGTTGGACGGGCGTAGCTTCGTGGGACGGTGCGTCGGGAGCACTGCAGCATGCGCGACGCGACGTGCAACATACGCTTCGATCCAGAACCTTCTGATCCCTGTTGAATCCCGGACGATCTGCGGTGATGGCCTCGAAGGGATGGAGAAGGCACGCGTTTCGTGCACTGGCGCTGCACCAACCAGGTGTTGTGATACGTCACACCACAGGGTACACCGGGGTGGAAGCCATCTCCCCTTCCCACACACCACCACCTTCACAACCCGACCATTCGAGGCATACGGTTCTCTTTCCAACCGATCTGGGATGGCCACAAGGCCGTGCGGTTTATCACAATCTCGCTTCCGACGGCCTCTTTTGCCGTCGGATGTCTTTGGACGGGATCGGACCATCTCAACGTAGGTTGGAAAGGGACCTCGACTCGAAGGTCGTACGACGGGGACCAACCAATGAGTGGTCAAAAGCTGCCGCAATCGCATCGCCAGCAACGTGGGTGGACGCAACCGTGCACCTTGGCATGGGTTTTCCTCCAAGATAGACGGTAGAAAGGCGTGTGAGTTCGTTCAAGCATATCGGTCATGCATACGAAGGCAAGGATGAGCACACAACATCAATGGCGAGGAAGGTGTTGATGGATTGGGCACCAATGTGCAAGGCACTTGGAATTAGCAACCAAGACATCACGTTTCAAGAAGGGGGCATTCGGGAGGAACACTTCGAGTCTCAAGGAGAGCGGCTTTTGCTATTTCACACATTCGTTCACACGAGCGAGGTTGCTAAAGAATCTGGAGTTCGAGACGTATCGGCACCTTTTGGACTTCAAGCCAAAAAACCGGGTTTCCCTCTCTTGCGTGATGACCGTCACTGGAGCGTGAACTACGCATGAAAGAAAATCTTTGGTCGAGAGTCCCAAAAGCGATGCATACGGAAGGAAAACATGACACACACCCGCTCGCGTTGGCAGTTTTTCTAGCAATTCCCATTCTTCAATTTTAAGCGGAGAAGGAAAGCACGCCATCGGTTCTACTCACGTTAGTTGCCATCGAGAGAAGCTTTTTGGGTTTGGACCTAGAAGAAGCGATCAAGCGTTGCGATTTGAATGGTTCATTGGGTGTTCAAAGGGCCAATTTTCTAGATATCAAAACCTCTCGCGGAGTGTATCATCCATGAGGGAAGATCCGGCGTCCTTGGAGTAGGGACAAGCCATTTGGTCGCGGCTCCTCCCACCGTAGATACGCAATTTTTCTCCTTCACCCTACCTTCACATGCCCCTACCCTAAACAACTCTTCATTTCATCCGAACCCTCCTTCTCCACGACGACCACTTCACCCTGCAGTCCTAAGGCTTGGATCTTACGTACGGCCGAGCATGTCGTCTTGTACTACTACGAGGATGATAATCCCGCGTCCCCAACCTCACACAAATCATACGGACCTAAAGAGAAGCTTCGAGGCCTAGGATATCGGACATGAAGCACACCTATGCCATTGGTGCATCATGGGCAATCGAGTTGCCCACGGTGGACATGTCCACGCCCCGGTCGAGAGAGGCACATAACCTCCTTCTTGCGTTAGGCAAGGAGGGACAGAACACGCTCCCTCGGGTTTCCGTCCATGCCTTCTTTCCACGTCGCAGCTGCACGAAGAGTGAAACGTATAGAACTGACCGTTGATTCTAACGTGGGAGACCTCGTTCCCTCCGAACCTCAAAAACGGGATGGATGGTTGGTGTGTCGAACATTGTGTGTTGGTGGGACATGTGGGGCATGATTGGTAGGATCCCTCAATATGTCCAAGTCAATCGTAAAGCTAAGAACACCGCGCAAGGACATGAAAACGAACGTGCATCGCGCTTTCAATCGCTATCATTTTCATAAAGCTTTCGTTTCCTCACCCACAAGTTCATGACCTCTAGTTGTATCCTCTTGCTGCGGAAAAGGCCAAACGATCACAACCTTTAAAGAGTTGCAACATGTTGTATACACACTCCAATTGCTCGAAGTAGAGAGATTGTCGTGGGCTCGTTGCCGAATTGGGAAAGTGGAAAGTGAAGAGTATCTTGCACTTGCTTGAAGATTTGAATGGTTCGTGGCGGAGGTGGTCCGACGATCGGATGCCATCAACGATGCAATAGCTCATCTCTTTCATAGATCCTTGCAAGATTTGATGCGATAATGTTTCAAGTTCGACCTCCACATTCACTCTTGCTCTTCTTGTGGCCATCTAACATCTCGATGGGTTCACGTTTGTTTCACTGCCTCGAGCGTGACTTGACGCGAGGTGCATCTTGCATGCGCAAACTTTGAGGCTCCAACTTCCTTTCCTCGGGTGAATGAGCACTCAAGCATCGAAGACACAACTTGCCATTCGTGCTAGGTTGAGCTTGACCACAAGATCGCCGTACGCCCGCGGGATGTGATTCGAGGGAAAGAATGCGAACAGGCAACCCAAGGGAGGGGATGCCATTTAGAACGTAACAAAGGCGAGAAACATCCGACGATGCCCCCGTGCGAATACGTGGAGAGAGAGAGTGCAAAGGTGACGAAGAGGATGGCGACGTGGGCAGTGAGACGCTCCTTTCAACGTGGGTGAAAACTTGCAGTGGTCCATGGTGCTCTTTGTCCTCATGAATTCGCCGCGCGGAGGGACGGCAGTTCGATGGTCTAGGGTAAGCCCACCTTGGCCAACGCCCACAAAACTTCGCTTGTGTTGCGATGCTGTCTTTCACTGGTGTTCTTGACCTCTCTTCCTCCGTCCTTAGCTCGTGCAGTTGGCCCTACTGCACTCCCCGTGTTGGATGAGAAGGGGAGCTCGTGTGTCCATGGTTCGATCCGTTCACGTGTTCCCCCTCCCCAAGCAAGGTACGTGCCAGATAGCCGTTCGCCCCAGAATCGCCTCCAATGCCCCCCTTGTTGGTTCGGGGACGGGGCGGGGTCGCCTGGTGACAGGCTGGGGTCGGATTCCAATGCCCCCCTTTCTCGGCTCGGGACGGTCACCTTGGATTCCTTTCTTGCGGTTTTGGTGGATTGCGAACCGCACATTCTTCCTGCTTGTGCTGGTTGCAAGTGCAACAAGCATCATCTGCCATTGCTGGTGCGTGCAAGGCGACCACTGCTCGACCGTCTCGAAGCCAGCTCGAGGGCTAGACGTCCGGAGGAACGACTTGCTTCCGCCACGTGACCTAGCGCCGAAGCGCTTGGACGTGCGAACTGACGCGTGCGCACTCGACCACGTGGTTCTTGGACACTTTGACAAGCTTGGGAAGATGCCTCCCAAAAGCAACGTGTCGGATGGAGGGGAAAAGGAAGAGAAGGTGTCTTGGCTTCGCAAGCTGGCCTGCTGCTTCCCGCAGAAGAGCAAGAAGAAGGACCAGAAAGATGTTCCGCGAGCGAGCAAGGCACCTGCAGCAGCCGAAGAGACCGCGAAGCTCACCTCGACCGCAGCCGCCACCACCTCCAGGACCAAAGATGCAGGTGTGGAGGCCATGCGAAAGGAAGAAGAGGACGTGGCCAAGTTCTCCTCCGTCGGTGTGGAAGTCAGGAAACTCGAAGAACAGTTCAAGTACGCCAACAAAGCGTCCGGTGCGGACGAACCGGCCATCTCCGACGACGAGGCGAAAAGCATGCCTGCTGTGCCCACCACGGTGATGAGCTCGGGAAGCGAACCCTCCCAAAGAGACGCCAAAGCACTCTCTCCTGCCTTGGAAGCGGAAAGCGAAGCCACGAAATCGGCCAAAGGATCCGCCAAACGAGAAGGCTCCCAAAGTTCCTCCAAAGCGGCCAAAGTGACCGGAGCAGTCGGGGGTTCGGCTGCAGCAGTGATAGGATGTGTCGCTGCAGCGATGGCTGGAGCGAAATCAATTCAAAACCGTACGCGGCACGGAAAACATCATGTGCTCTGGGGACAGGTAAGACGTGCGCCTTGGCCTTGGATCGTGCGACCCATGAGATCAAGAAACCTTGGCAGGGATTCTTCGCTGCCCATGCAATCTTCGAACGTCGCTGACCACAATTCGATTGCTGTCTTTTGTTTGCTTGCTCCATTTACGTCCACAGAACTTGTTCCGCATCTCTAGATCACATAAAACCACCATTCAGGACATGGTTGATCTGAACGAGCAAGTCATCGATCCAGATCTGATCTATGCGGGAGACACCCTCAAGTACTGAGGATGGTTGACTTCTCGTACAATCAGACGTTTGTCATGATGGCAGATCTTGTGGAAGGTTCAACGGGAGGGGTAGGAACGTTGGATTCAGGAAACACCCCCTTGCGCTTGTAATCCACCTGATCTTGAAACTGTGCTTCTACTTCACATGAGGGGATGCGTGGCGAGCACTACGCGTCGATTCCAAGTGACCGTCTTGTGCCGGGACAGCCTGGAACATTGCCAATGGCATTCACTTTCCTGATTGTTGTTGTCTTTCTACACGGTTTGTTTGCGCAGTTCTCACGCTTTCAAAACGCAGCTCAAAACACGTTTTGGCGATGAGCACCGCCCGTCGGAAGCCTTGCAGTTGGATCTGCTTCCGTCAGGGTACACATTCTTCCACATTTATTCCTCGACTGACATGCACCATCCTCCACATGCACATTGACGGGAGCTACCTTTCGATCCAAGACAAGCACGAGGTCTTTCAGGATGGCCGTTCTAGCTGTTGACTTGGCGTGGATCGTTGCTTCCCACCTTGCTTCCTGGACCCATTTCCACGGTTCATCGACCATTACATCTCTTTTCCCTGCATCCACCATTCATCTTTTTTCTGCACATGATTCCACGGTCACATCATGGACTGGCATTGGTCTTTGGATCCTCCACAGGGGGTGCTGGTCCCTTGGGTTCCATCTTACCCCGAATGGGAGAAGGATGAGTTTCAGACTTCATGGCCGTCGTCGGCGAAGGTGTGGTGACGCGTCGCATCGCATTGCACAGTCGCAGAACGCAGGCGTCGGATGCGATCTCCAACCAAAGATAGCCAAGGTAGGATCCTAGAACGGTCCGAAACGGAACTGACCAGCCAGGTGGAAAAAAAAGCGGAAAAAGTGTATCGGAAGCTCCGTCTCAAGCACGCCCAGAGGCTGCGAGGAAATATCCTGAATTCCAAGGCCTACAAGCGGAAGCTGCTGCCTAACTACGTCAAAGTGGGAAGTTTGGAGGTCGCATGCGGATCTAAACCCCCTCTCCAAGTGTTCCTGGCAACACCACGCATCGACAAGGCATTGCAAGAGTTGCTGGGAGAAAAGTGAAGGGAGAAAAGCAGCCTCAGAACCACGAACAGGAAGAAGAACGGGGAACCAGTGAGAGAATAGAACGGAAAGAGGGCTTCGAACATGGCGCAGGAGGAATCCATCGCCGTGTTAGTGCTTCATGCCATTGCGAGATTGATCCGGAACTTTGAGTTTGAAGCACTTACACTTTTGGTCGTGTTTCTCATTTACTGGGGTGTGAGAGAAATCACAGCACCAGAACGTTATGGATTCATCTTTCATCCACAGTAGAAAAGAAAGAGAAGGGAATGCACTCAGCCTACCAGTACCAGGTAAATTACAGAGGAATAAAAACACGCATGCGCATTCAATCTTCATGCGAATGAATCTGCAGGAAAAAAGGAAAACGCAGAACTGGCCGAAAGAATTCACGAGCCGAACATGGCAGTTTGCTTCTGTAAGTTTTCTCTTGCTGTATCTTCGCGGCTCATCTCCACTCGCCGCCAAGGCATTCCCCTATGAATGCATACACATCAGCGTACTGCTCAATGACCTTGTCGGTAGGCTTGCCAGCACCATGACCGGTTTGAGTTTCAATCCTGGCAATCACAGGGTTGCGTGGAATGTTCCTGCCTCCATCCACCTGTCGCATTTGATGGTGAATGGTCGCCACTAGTTTGAGCGTATGGAGAGGTACGACACGGTCATCATGATCACCGGTAAGCAGCATCATTGATGGAAACTCCCCTTCCCCGCACTCTGGAATCCGTACGTTGTGGATGGGAGAATATGCGAGCAAGTTTTGGAATTCTTCCTCCGAGTTGTCTGCACAGCCATATTCTGAACACCATGCATGCCCGATGGTGAATTTGTGGAAACGGAGCATGTCCATGACACCCACATGAGCAATAGCACAGCCAAACAGATCGGGGCGTTGATTTGCGCAAGCCGCGACGAGCAAGCCACCATTGGATCCACCTTGAATGGCAAGCTTGGTTGGACTGGTGTATCCACTCTGGATCAAGTGCTCAGCGCAAGCAATGAAGTCATCAAAGACATTTTGTTTGTTTTTCAGACTTCCTGCTTTGTGCCATTCCTCCCCATATTCTCCACCACCCCTCAGATTCGCAGTGACCGCGATCCCATCAAACCCAAGCACAAAGGCCAGCTGAGAGGCGCTAAATGATGGCGTCAGGCTGATATTGAACCCACCGTAACCATACAACATTGTTAAATTGCTGCCATCTCTCTTGAGGCCTTTCTGGTGAGTCACAAACATGGGAACTTGGGTCCCATCCTTGCTCGTGGCGAATATTTGCTCAGTCACAAGACCATGGGGATCATACTTTTCATCTTTTAGATCAGATCTATGGAACACTTCCGGTTGTGTGACCATCCCCTTATCAGTGTCAACCCTATATATGGTACCAGGTTCTGTAAAGGTCTGGAACTTGAAGTAGAAATCGCTATCTTCCCTTCTGCAGCTAAAAGAGGTCACAGATCCGATTGGAAGGTCCAGCTCTCCCAAAAAATCTCCGCTGGACAATTTTCTCACCTGAAGGACATCCTTCGCATCCACCAGGTAGTCGCAGACCATCACATCTCCCTTCAACGCAGCTGCCCACTTGAGGACGTTATCTGATTGGGACAGCACCTCCGTCCAGGTCTCTGGTTTGTTTATTTTGCTTTCGTCACTCAGATCAACCCTGACCAGCTTGTACCTGGGTGCATTTAGGTTGGTTTTGAATGTAAACACGGGTCCATCGTTAGCCACATAATCGTACTGGGCATCAAAATTGTCGACCATGTACCTTCCTTTCTTCATCAGGCACCCTTCGTCGACATCTGCTCCCATTTCTTCCAAGTCTAATACCACCAACCGGTTCACAGGATCGCAACCATGGGTGATCCCAACCACGAGGTATTTTCCATCGTCTGTGATCTCTCCGGCGGCCATCCATTCCTCTTGTTCACCCTCTGCCTTCCACAGGATCACATCCTTTTCCTGACTGGTCCCCATGCGGTGGTACACAAGTTCTTGTCCGCGGTTGGCATTGGTTTCAGTGCCTAGGTCCGGACCGCTTCCTTGGTCTTGTCCGTCTTCTGCTTGTCGTTCCGAATCTGCACCTTCCTTCTTCATGTTGGGTGGTGGGTATCGGTTGTACACAAGGGCTTCCCCGGTATGGTTCCAAGCCAAACCGGTGAACTTGACGTGTCGTAGCTTCTCTGTTAACTCTTCCACGTGCAATGCCTCTTCGTCCTCGTGGCTCAAATGAACGAATCGCACTTCGCACCAATCCGAGCCGCCTTTGGAGAAGGCATAGGCCAGCTTCCTGCCGTCCTGCGACGCCTCGTAGCTGGCGATGGCGCCTCCCATGCGCGTCGGATCCACCACCACGGGATCCTCGCCTTCCTTCCCGCCAGATTCGCACCCGCCTCCGCCTCCACGTGTCACGCAGAGGTCGTCCTGGGCCTGCAGGCCTCGGTTCCTCGTGTAGAAGGCGCGCCTCTTACCTCGTTTCTTCGGTGCGCTCCTCCTGGGATGGTCCAGCAGGAGCTTCAGGCGCTCCTTCATCGGTCCACGCGCGCCACGACGCTTCAAGGTGTCTTCTGCGACCTCCTGCTGCTGCTCCACGAACTGCTTCGTGTCGGCATGGAAAGGATCTTCCAGCGCATGGAACGGATCCAGGGGACGTTCTTCGTCCACCGCGGTCCAAGGATAGTCCTTCGGCGCTCGTGCCAACGGCGAGGAGCGGGAACGCGAAGCCATCGCGGACGCGCGACGAGGTCGGATGGAAGCGAACGCGCGTCGCAAAGCGATGGACATGGACGTCGGGAAGATCTGACACCGTGCCACGTGGCAGGGGAAGGGGGCACCCGAGTGCCACGTGGCATGGCCTGGGGGCGCCGGAGGGAGGGGTCACGTGATGGTGGGGAGGAGGGCAGGGACGTGACCGACACCACGGAACGCGTGCACTTTGCATCCAAGGACAAGATCGTAGGAGCGAAGTACGTCCTCAACGCATCGTTTGTCGTGAAGGCATCGCTCCAACGGAACGTTCGCCTTCCCACGCGATGAAGGAAATGCCACGTGCGTGTTCGTACCCGGATCATCGATGTCTTGCGACAAGTGACGATCCGCAAGACTCAGGTCCATCCACCGAACAATGGGACAGGCCATGAATCGAGCGGCCGTCCGACGGAAGACATGTCGCCAATAATTCCCACACGTTGTGCGCGAAACACGCCCACAACATCTTTCGAAGAGGATGGCTGCCGAAACCTACCGTTCTGCACTCACCACTTTTCGTGATGTTCATGTTTAGGATCTGCTTTGCAAGGCCATGCCCCTGCAAACGCGATCTTACCTTCCGTGCCCTCGTGTGGGCGATCAAGGAGGGTTCAACTAGAGGTGATTCACGTGTTCGAGGTTGGAACGGCCTCCCTCGTGTTCGCGATTGCAAAAGCCACGAAGGGCACAGCGACCCAAGCACACGAGATCCTACGTTCTTCGTTTTCAAAAAATGCCCACCGGCGTACTTGCGAGGTTGCGTTCTTCTTCTTCCGTTGTGCAAATTAACATGTCCACGGGTTCCCTCAAGACGGTGCGTTGTTCCTTCGATCCCTCGATCTTGACCCGAATCACTTGTCACAAGAAACGTCCCTTGCTTCATTTTGAGTGCGTGCGGAGTCGATGAACACATTTCAATCTAGGATCGGCCCTCTTCGATTTTCGGCCCCCTCTCGTTTCGTTTGATGATCTTCTCTCTTCTCCACTCGCACTAGCCTTGCCACGCCATACAAGCTCACGCCCTCCTCCTCGCTTTTGTATCGGTGGATTCCCATTCGTCTTCTTGTTTGCGTTCGCACGGGTTTTACACCTCGGTGGTTGGTTGGTCTTGAAATTGCACGGTCGGCCACGTTGGTGGTCCATCGGTCGCGGTGTTGCGAAGGTGACTCTGGCCGTGAATGGTGGGTCTTGTTGGATCACGCATGGCCTTGACACATGCAATTGGTTCCTCATCACAAGGCACGCCCATGAGGAAGGTGCAAAGACGTGCCAAAAGGTGGGGTTCAAGGGGAGCAGTGGTCCCCACCCATCCAGTTCACAACCGACGAAGAGGAATGAGCGTGGAACGGATGGCGATGGCGACGCATTCGATGAAACCGACGCGACTGGCGCGTCGGACGAGGCGCGTGCGGTGCGTGAATCCGGGAAAGGAGCTGCCAGGAAGCTACGTGGACCGTCCAGCGGCGCCCAAAGGTCGACGGAGACGCGCCGGCGTGCTCCTGCATCCCACGTCGCTGCCTGGAGAAGGTGGCATTGGAACGGTTGGATCCCAAGCGAGGCGCTTCGTGGACTTCCTGTCGTCGGCAGGCATGTCTGCCTGGCAAATGCTCCCACTGGTGCCGCCAGACGCCGATTTCCACTCGCCATACTCCGGCGAGGACGCCAACTGTGGGAACGTGATGCTCATCGACCTCGCATCGCTCGTAGACGTGGGATTGCTGGAAGCCAAAGAGGTAGACAAAGCCCTCAAACAGTGGAATTGGCAATGGAAAGCAGCCAAAAAAGCAGACTTCGAAGGAGCAGAGAAGGCCAAGCGGCCACTCCTGGAGAAGGCAGCCAGGAACCTCCGGGAAGGCAAGGGTATGAAACAACTGCTGGAGAAATTCAAGGCGTTCCGTGCCAGGGAAGACATCAGTCCTTGGTTGGAAGAATCCGCACTTTTTTCTGCACTCAAAGGAAGGGAAGAACTCAAGGATTTGTTCTGGTGGGAGTGGCCAGAAGAGCTCCGGGACCGCCACCCAGAAGCACTGAAGCGGGCACGCGTGGAAGAAGCGGAAGCCATTGACCAATTTGTGAGCCTGCAGTTCCTCTTTGACATGCAGTGGCAAAATTTGAAAATGTATGCCAACGAAAATGGCATTGCCTTGGTAGGGGACATGCCCATCTATGTTGGAGGGCACAGTGCCGACGTTTGGGCTAATCGTGGCCTGTGGGAGCTACGGGAAGATGGCACGCCAGCACAAGTCAGTGGTGTGCCTCCCGATGCTTTCAGCAAGACGGGCCAGCTTTGGGGAAGCCCGCTTTACCACTGGCCATCTCACGAGGAGGAAGGATACAGGTGGTGGGCACAACGGCTAGGCAGAGCTCTCCAGCTGTACGACGAGCTACGCATCGATCACTTCAGAGGATTCGCAGGATACTGGGCGGTGGATGCGGATCAAGAGACTGCTATGGTGGGCACCTGGAGGGCAGGACCAGGGAAGAGCCTCTTTGACTCTCTGAAGGAACAGCTTGGTGGCTTCAACATTATTGCAGAAGACCTGGGTGTCATCACTCAGGATGTGGTGGATCTCAGAGAAGCTATTGAGGCGCCAGGGATGGCCGTATTGCAGTTTGCATGGGGAGGATCTGCAAGCAACCCCCACCTGTCCCATAACCACTACGAAAACTGTGTCGTATATCCAGCTACACATGACAATGAGACTACCGTGGGTTGGTTCAAGCGAATTCCAGCGGAAGAGAAAGGGAAAGTGCTTGCCTACCTAGGCACAAATGGGAAAGACATTGCATGGGATTTTATTCGTGCAAGTATGTCCTCAGTTGCAGATACATCGATCTTCTTGATGCAAGATGTGATGCGCCTGGACAACTCTGCAAGAATGAATACTCCAGGTGTAGCGGAGGGAAACTGGGCCTGGCGAATGGGGAACGAGAAAGTTTGGAAAAAACTGAAACAGCAAGCTGAGGAACTTCGCACGCTTGCTGAAATCACGGGGCGTATTCCATCTGGTTGACAAATTGTCACTGAAACATGTGATAGCTGATGCTGCCAATCGTTTGGAAAGAAGTCTGGCGATGAATTGGTACAAAGCTACGATTGCCAGCGACCATTTTATTCGCTGCACGAACGGTTGGCTGTAAATTTAACATTCGTCGTTCCAATGGTGCAGGGTCACGGCGGATGACGAGGCATTCTTTATTCTTTGAAATACGTGAACGGGTGTAGTCCTGAGGGATCTGGAATCATTTTGATGGACTTTCCACGTGCTTCCAAAACAGTGCCTCCTGGAGGCTGGGAGGACAGCGCTTGAACCGAATATCTGTGGCCATCTTAAGCTTTGTTTCTTCCCACGTTGCACTCGATTTCTTTGAAGGTGGGACTACCTCCTCCAAAAGTTGTCTGAATCCCGATTCGACCCTCTCACGCAGCTCCCGTACATGTGCCTTGAACAGCCTCCGCTGTTCTTCGAAGTCAACATCATCGGATCTTCTTTGCAGGTCCTCTGCAAGGATAGGGTGCCAGTTTTTCCATTCAGCCATTGGATCCTTTATTTCTTCAGCAAGGAGTGTTTTGAAAGCTTCAGCAGCAGCACGATGTGCGACTTTTCTTCGTTTGCGTTCTGCCTCCATGCGTTCCTGCTCTACTTGTGTGATCCTCCTCTTTTCCTTTTCCCTGACTCTCTTCTGTGCCTCTTGCAATTCTGCCATGTACTCGGAGTAGATCTTTTTTCGCTCCGACTCGTTTGCCAAAGCTTTCCCACGGGGGTCTCGGTCCAGTTCCTCCTTCCAGAGTTCCCAGTCGTCCTGTGCACGTACTCCCAGTTCCTTCAGCATCCTCCGAAATTGGATCACGTTCGTTTTCTTCTCCTGTTCGGAATTGGCTCTCGTTTCGTCTCTTTTTCCCTTCTTCGTTCCGCCGGAGGCATTCAAGCTTTCAATGTAGGCGTCGAACGCCTTGGTTCGATCGCTTTTGTCCAAGGCTTGACACCTCGGGTCGTCGGCGACTTGTTTGTGCACGTTTTTCCAGAAGGAGAACCGCGTCACCTTGGCTTCCTGCAGCATTTCGAAGAACTTTTGTCTCTTGTCGTTCTTTTCGTTGGATTCGTCTTCCTGGCTCCTTTCCGGTTCGATGTCCTCTGGTGCAAACACAAAGTCTTCCTCGTCCGAAGGCTCGGTTGGTTCGGAGTCTTCGTAGGCCTCTGGATCTAGATCCACCTGGAGATCTCCTTCGATCCCTTCCTGGATCCCACCAGCTCCTTCCTTCTTCTCTTCTCGAGGAAAGAACCACCTCCTTTCGCGCGTGTGTCGATGGAAGTAGTAGGTGTTCCCATCGCTCAGCCGAACTTGCCACCAAGGCGTCCCTTCCATGGCTTCCACGCCCACGGGAACGCGCCAGGCGCTCCATCCCATCTTCAAGTGGACGAAGTAGGTCCTTCCTGCCTCGTCCGTGCGAAGAGACCACGGCCAGGCCGCGCGCATCGTGGAAGAGAAGGCCGAAAAGTGCGCGCCTTCGCTGGACCAAAGCACGGACCAAAGCACGACACCACGCACGGATTCGTTCCGATCAACCGACTCTCGATCGTCTCTCGTTTCCGATCAGTGGGGATCGCGTTGCAAAAATGGGACGGTTTCGGGAATTTCGACCGAGGGATCGAGGGGTTTCGAGGGACACGGTCGGTTTTATAAATCGTCTTGGAAACGTGAATCGCCAGGATTTCCCATCCTCGGGTGGGAGGGTGAGGGTCGGTTGGAGCTGGAGACCCGGGGGAGTCCCGCCTCCCATCGACATCTTCGACCGCGGTATCGAGATCTCCATCGAGATCTTTCGGTTCGATCCGAGGATGGAGGAGCGGGCGGGTGGTCCGCCTCCCCGGATCCGATCCTCTTCGGGTCCCGATCTTCGGAAAGGCCTTAACCCAATGCGATGTGGCAATAATGGGGCGATGGGGACGATATTCGCAGAGGAATCCACTCCACCAAGGTCGTGCTGGGTGTGGATCGCCCCCACGAACCCTCGATCCTCTGCGTGTCCGCGAGTTACGTCCCTCCTTCTTCCCACCCGAATGCTGTGCATACCCTCGTACGGTACTCGTACGCGTCGAGGATTCCGTTCGCTTTTCCTCTGCGATCCTTCGTCCCCTTTTCTCCTTTCTTCGAAGGAACGTCCCGATCGATTCCGCCCATCGGATCCATCCCCGCAGAGCCCGGTGCCGGTCCTCGTCGCACCCCTCCGCACGCCCCAACTCCCCTCGGTCCACCCTCCCATCCGTCCGCAAATCCCCCGCCTCGTCCCGTCGAGGACCTCGCGGAGGCGGAGGGTTCGTCCCCCCCCTCCCCCTCGCTCACCGGTCCGATCGGGGCGGGATCCCCCTTCCTCCCCCCTTCGCGCGGGGCGGTGGCGTCCATCGCGCGTGGAGGAAGGCGGACCCTCGACGCCTCGAGTGGAAGCAGGAAGGGTCCAAGAGCCACGAACGAAAGAGACAGGAAAGGAAAGAAGCGAAGGAAGCGCAGTTGGCGATGACGTGGGAAGACGCACTGCACGCGAGGGAAGCGAGGCTTGGCACCGCGGTGCGAGAAGGGAATGGAGAAGCCATGGCCCTGCCCCGAGCCGTCAACGCCCACGGGAACCACAAGAGCTCCAGGTCGCTGCACCGCGGCGTGAGGCTGGAAGCCTGCGATGGAAAGTGGCAGAGCCGGATCAAAACCAAAGGAAAAGAACTCTACCTCGGAGCGTTCGGAACCGAAGAGCTCGCAGGTGAGATCCACCGGTGCAAAACGTCGGGAGAACCGTGCCGCGAGAACGGAGAGGCGTAGGACCAAGCATGCTGACCTGAAGGTGCACGGCGTGTACAGCGAGGGCGTACGACAGGGCAGCCATATGCATCCACAACCATTACAACGCCACCACCAACTTCCCCGTCACCGAATACAAGGACGAGTGGGAGAAGCTGGAGGGCATGAAACCAGAAGACATCATGAGCCTGCTCCGAAGGGAAGCCCTCCTGGCCGGACCGAAACCGACCGGCAACACGCAAAGGTGGGCGGAAACCGTCAAAGCCTCCAACTTCAGAGGGGTGAGGCTGGAAGTGGGAGGGACCACCTGGGCGGCCAGGATGCAGGTGAACGGGAGGAAGATACACCTCGGTAGCTATTCCACAGAAGTGTCCGCAGCGAGGGCGTACGATCGGGCCAGCATATGCATACACGGTTTCCAAGGCGCGGTCACCAACCTGGACCGCAAGCTGTACCAAGCGGAAGCTGCCTACCTGGAAGAAATACCTTTCGAAACCCTGGTCACCATCCTACGCGAAGAAGGCAAGTCCATGCCCAGACAAAATGTAGAGCTGCAGGGACAGGTGCCTCAAGGATATGCGTCCCAAGGACATGCGCCCAGGATCCATCCAAACATGGCCACAGGAATGCACGACCGACTGAGGATGGGAGACCCCTCCGTTTCCCCCATGACGGCAGCGCAGCCCTTCCCTGGCATGCTCCCTGCAGAGTACGCCGGGCACATGCAGATGCAATCGATGCCTCAGGGAGGACACGGGAGCTACGCACAGTTCATACCCTTCAATCCCATGTTGGCAGGCCGCGTGACAGGGCCCTCCACGGGATTAACATTGCCGCCAGGATTCTATGGAGGATCGTGGCAGCCCACGCCGTTCATGCTCTCCCCCCAAGGCCAACCGGTGGCACAGTCCATGCCAGAGCAGCATGCAGGATGGGGAGGCCAGTACGGTCAGCAACCTCCTGCGCCTTCGACACATCTGTCCCTCAGTTCCAGTGGCGTTCCTGCCGTTCGGTCGCAAGAGCAGCCCAAGACAACCGAGGGAAACAAACGGGGTTTGGGTCTGGAGCTTTTCAACGAGAGGGGGAATAAAGCACCGCGGAAGGCAGAGGAGAACAAGAAAGCGGCCGAAGCTTTGTTGGTCATGAGCCACAATCAGAAGAAGTAGGTTTGTAGGAACAGGTCGCTATTCGATGTGGACGATTTTGGCAAGTTCTTGCATTGTATCATACATACTCATTATTCCACGGTAATACGAATGTAGTACTTAGTCTTTGGGCAAGCGACTCAGTTCTTGATCTCGCCCGGTGTCTTGCATGTCATCGCGTCGACCGCGTGCACCACATCCTGCAGTTCTTGCCAGATGGCCTTGTACACCATCCTCTGTCGAGCCACGGAGCTCTTCCCTTCGAAAGCATTGGACACCACGTCGATGTTGACGTGTCTTCCGTCCCCGCTGACGTCCGCCACCCTCACCACCTGTGCTTCCAGCTCCGATTCGATCTTGGTACGCATGGATTCCATCAACTTCGCCGTGATTTGGCTGTCTGGAGCGCCTTCCGCACCCGCTCGCACCTTCCAGCGTCCAGCTGCATCCGGCCACGATCGTCGGTGGATCCCGGTGCGTCGTTTCGATACACGTACAGGCACGCACGTGCGCATGTACACACGCATGCATCGGTCAGCCTCGCGGTTCCTCCTCCCAAAAGAAAAACGAAGCAAGCCTTGCGTTCCGACCCCTTGGACTTGACGTAAATCGCATCCTGGGATGTGAGGCGCGCGTGAAGGACGGCCGAGGTCCTGGCAGAGCTCCCATCGACCGCATGCGAATGCGCGCCTCCGTGTACGAACGTCGTCCACTCGATGTCGGGCTCGTGCCATTTGATCGCGTGCCATGGTGTTCGTTGAAGGCAAGAAATTGGTAAACGAGCCCCGTCGCGCGTCCCGCAGATCCGATCGGATGGAGACCAGGAGACGCCCACGTACCATCAGGTCTTCGAGACGCCTCCCTCTGCCTTCCAAAGCGCGAAAAACGCGCCTGAGTGGGCGAAGAGCGCACGGCCATCGCGCCGCCGAGGTGCACGGACACGTCGAAGCTCACCACTTAATTCGATCGTAAACTTCGAGGACCGTCCGGAGGGAAACCGAGGGGGGAAGCAGCAAATCGACCACGTCCGTACGAATATTCGCTGCATCCGGAAGGACGGAACGAGGTGGCCTTGCTTCTTCCCACGTGGCGGCGGTCCAGCGCACGGCGTGAGAGGAAAGGAAGGGAAGGGTTCGTGACGGAAGGCTCTTGTGCATCCGCATGAGCGAACGCGCGCGACTGCTCGCGCAAACGCACCCCCATGAATCTCATCGAAAGTCCATGCCATGCACGCGTGCGGCAAGGAAACCACGGGCGAATGGATGACAAGTTGACGGTGCCTTATCACCAGCGGTTCAACGTGAAGTTCCTTCCACCATCGCATCACTTGGTCACCCGATTGTGCGTCGCACGAGTCGCCTCGCCGTTGTACCCACACAACTGCGCATGCAAATTCCCTCGATAGGCAATTGCCAACGTTGCTTCCCATCTAGCCGAGCTTTAACGCGTTCCAAAGCATCCACGCGCATCGGAATGCAATGCGATTCCTAGGCGTGAAACGTATTGAGCTCTCGCACACCCTTTCTCTTGGAAGCGCAACATAAACATTCGAGCCAAGACAACTTGGGCGAGGTGGTCTTCCATCCTCTTGGCCTACTTTTGCAAAGACGAATCCTTGAGAGCCTTCGTTTCTTCGTGTCACGCATGCCAGTAATCCTTCGTCGAAACCCTTCTATCGTTCTCCCGTCGTCCGTTTGTTGAAGCAATGCGCAAGGCATGCGACTCGTTGGGTCTCATCCCATGCATGGGGTGATGGATCGAGGATCGAGTCGAATGCCTCGCATGTTGATCACGGGACGGATATACCATCCTCCCCTGTGTGGAGCGTAAGTGATGGCCCAAGAAAAACGAATCAAGTGTGCAGCGTTGGTCGGGTAGGCACAGTTCGAACCGGCAGTTGCCGACGCAAAGGCGAGCGCGTCGCAAGCTTGATCTAGTTCGATCGTTTTCCAAATGCCACTTGTTAAGTGGTGCATGCCCATGGTGGACGTGCCAACCACGAAAGCGTTGGATCGATGTGGACCCGTGAATCCGATTCCCTAAGTCACCATTTGGGGAAGTCTGTTGACACGCAGGAATCACATGTAACCGAGTGGTTTCGGACACGCACTCAAGCATCTCATCCACCACATTGGATCGCACACCCCTGTACCTTTCCCTATCCTACCCTTCGGAACGCGTCCAACCCCGAGGCTTCGACCCAATTGTTTCCTCGTGATCCGGTGGACGTGTTGGAAGCAATGCCCCTTCCCTCGGTACATAGCCTACTCCAAGGCAAACTAGGGACCCGCCAAAAGAAGGAGTCCCAAGGAATCGAGACAAGACGTCCGAAATCGACGTCGTGTGAAACGCCCTCGCTGCGAACCAGTGAACAAGACGAAGACAACATTGGTCACCGGATGCTCCAACGACACGCGATCTCGTTCGTCTCGCCGGAGCGCACTATGTAAAGCGCTCGCCACCGTACCCGCAACCAGTTTTTTGCCTTACCAACGACAGCGACGCCTACCTACCTGCACCTGCTCCCACCTCATCACCGCGTCAACAACGTGTGACGCGATCGATCCGCCATCGCCGAAGAAGCGTTCCAGATCTACGGCCACAAAGCCCTGGAATCGACCCCATCGACTTGTCTCTCATTCCACAGAAGGGAGGACTCACACCCAATCCTCAGACAACTTTTCCCCTTCCGCCCCAGCCAAAGGGAGGACACAGACCCGATCCTCGGACGGTACTTGCCCGGATAGACCGATGGAGAACCGTTACTGATCCTACCTTTTTCGAAAGGGGATGATGGTGGACCGTTTCCTATCGAGTCCAGTTGGCCTCCATCGCGCGATGGCCGAGGCGTCGGCTCCGCGTTGGGCGCTTTCGCGCGCGTTTCCGAACGCATGGCGTGCCGACGCGGCCCATCGACGTCCCGTGGCCCTCTGGAAGAAGGAGTCGTGGCCGTGCGGACGGCACGGGAGGGGCACGTGGACGGCAGTGGCGATCTGGACCGTCCTGGTCGCCTTGGTCGACTTGCTGCTTCGCTTCTGAATTGCAAGTGGTGAAACGCACCGAGGCGAGGAGCGATGGAAGGAAACGGACGAGCGGCCTCTTCCTCTCGCTTACGCGCGAACGCATGGACGAAGATGCGGTCGGGAACGTTCCTGGAGGACGGAGCCGAAGGATGCACGTGGAAGGGATGGCGGCGTGCAGTGTTGGAAACGGATGCACCTGCTGCGACGCTGCTGCTGGAGACGCAGGAAGCGTCCTTGGATGCGCACGTGCGAAGGTTCGACGACACGTCAAAGCTCCTTGTCTTCGGCGGCGTGGGTGCTCGGGTTTTGCCGTCGTTGCACTGCCGTCGCGATCCACAGGAACAGGACGAAACACAAAAGCTGCAAGAGCGTCGTCCGGAACACTTGTCGCCAAGTGAGGCCCTTCGCTTCTACCTCCATGGGCTCTTGCTGCGGCGCCGGTTGGATTTCCGAAGGATCGTGAGGAGCGTCGACGGTGCGCTTGGCCTGTCGAAGTGCACGTCGGAGCTCTTTCGCCGCTCTCGCGTCGGCTTGTCGGGTGACGTCTTCCTGGCCTGGCGAGACCAGGAGCTCTTCCAGGGCCACTTTGCGAGCGCCGGATCTGCGCCGCAACTCCTGCAGCTGCCTGAGTTTGTGGAGTGCAACCATGGCGTCGGGATGGTGGCTCCAACGCAGGATGCAACGCGGATCGTCGGCCACTTCGGCCACGGCTTGGCGCACGTCCTCTCGACGCATGGCCTGCTGGAAGGCTTGATCCTCGTGTAACTGCTTCACGGCTGCGCGAAGAGCGCGCTCGGCACGAAGCGCTTGCGCGTCCGAAACGGCGTCCCTCGTCCACGCGCCAGCTTCGTCGGTGCTTGTCGGTGCAGGTTCCTCCAAGGCTGGCGGTGTGGGTGCTGCAGCGGATCCGTTTGGGATTTCTTTCCCGTTCGCTCGACCGCGTTCCTGCACGTCTGTGCTCGAATCTGTGGATCGATGCCGTCGGATCCAGCGCACGGCGCGCGCTCGTCCGAGCGCTTCGGCGAGTGCGAGTGCCTCGTGTCCGTTCACCTTCCAGTCTCCTGCAGGACCGGCTGCGCTTGCCAATCGGTCGGCCATGGCGGTGGCGTCCTCTTCGCAGCGAAGCACGTCTTCTTCCTCCTCGAGTTCTTCGTCTCCGTAGTCGAGCACGTCGTCCGAGTCGTCGGACATTTCGAGTTGACGTCCGACGTCCGTTCCGAACCAGTTTCGGATGCACTGTCGACCTCTTTCGGCGGCTTTTTGCTTCCTCGTCGGCACCTCTTCGAAGTCCACGCATCGCAGGAGCAGTTCCATGAGCGGCGTGAGGCCATCTGTGTTGGTTGCTTTCCCATCTGCGCCGTGAAGGAGGAGCCAATCGGCGAGGCGAGGCCTTCCGCGACGTGCGGCGAGGTGCAGTGGCGTGTCGTCTCGTTCGTCTCCGCACGAGAGGTCCCCTCCCGCGCGTTCCAGGACCTCCATGGCTTCCGTTCTACCCGCAGACGCCGCCACGTGTGCGGGAGAGACGCCACGGACGTCGCAGGCGTCTGCATCTGCGCCACACCGCACCAGGAATCCCAGCGTGGCGGCGTCCTTCCTCGCGGCTGCGAAGTGCGCTGCCGACCTTCCCTTGGAATCCGCCGCATCCGGTGCGTGTGCGGCCAGTTCACGCACCAGTCCCAGGTCGCCTCGCCATGCGGCCTCGAGGAAGCTTTCTTTCTCCTTTCGCGACGACGACGTGCTCGTGGCCATCACCGCAGCACGTCCAGGTCTGGTCGGTCTCCCTCCCTCTCATCCGGGAGACCGAACGAACCCGTCCTTCGACCCGGTGGGATCGATGGAACAGAAGGAAGCCTCCCCGGGTGAAACCAGCGGTTCAACCGGAGGGTCGGCGTTCGATCGGATCGGACCGGGGACAGAGGGAGGGGAGGGATCCAGGGACGAAACAAGGGGGGACATGGACGTGGTCCAACATGGCCTTGGACGTGGAACAGGGATCGTCTGCACAGGCATGGAGGCGCCACACCTGCCGATCGACGCGTACGGGGTTCGGTTCGGATGCCTGCGAGGGAAAAGGGATGCGAAACCAACGCAACGTCCAAGAACTTAAGCATTGGCCATGGCCACGAGCTTGGCCTTGAGGTTGGCCTTCTTCTGCTCGTACGAAAGCTTGCGAGGCTTCCACAGCTTCTTCTCCGCTGGCTTCGTCCTCTCCTTGCGTTGCGCGGATGGATCCTCTCGGATGGCTTCGTGCACCTTGCGGTACATGTCTTCCAGGCTGTCGGCATCCAATCCTTCCTCCAGGTACTTGGAGAAGTGCTTCTTGAACTTGTCTGGATCTTCTTCTTCCATCTCTTCCATGTATTCCGCGACGTGACCTCCGACCAAATACTTGCCCAGCACCTCGTCATCCAGCTTCTTCTCGTCCGCTTCGTACCCTACCAACCTCTTCTCGTTGTGCGGCACGTTCATGCCGCCGTCGCAGGCGCCTTTCATGACTGCAAACACGCGTGCGCCGGTGGAGGTGCGCACGAGTCCGGCGTCGAGGAAGGCCGTGAACGGTCTCCTCTCGGCCTCGTCGTCCGCTTCGACGTTGTAGTCCTCGCCGTCCGCCTCTTCCTTGCCCACGTAGATCTCGTCCAATCCGAGCTGCTGCAGCATGCGACGCGCCACCAGCAAACCTACGCAGTAGGCGGCGGCGTAGTTGGTGAGTCCCACCTTGAGTCCATACCTCGGCAGTTCGGCGCTCGATGCGGAGCAGACGACCACGTCTCCACCCAGCGTCGCCTTGGTGACTTGTGCCAGGACTTTCTTGTTGCTGAATCGCGCCACGAGGCGGTACTTGGGTGCGCCGTACTTGTTCTTGTCCTGCAACACCAGCCGTGTACGTGCACGGTAGTCGGTCTTCCCTTCTCGCCTGCGTCGGAACTTGACCTGGAACCGCTTGAAGTAGGCCTTGGTCTTGGTCACCTTCATCACCGCCATCTCGATCGAGGGACTCGGAGCACGTCAGGCGACTCGCACGGGTCCTACGAACACGCGATGGGAAGCTTGGCGATGGACACGAACCACCTCCGATGTCTCCCTCTCCTGGCCCCATGGGCCGCCGCCACCCCCCTCCCTTCCCACCCGGACTAGGGTTCTGCACGAAAACGAGAGGAAAACACAGTTGTGAATTTCCCCGGCCTCGGGAGGGGGGTCCCGGACACCGAGGGTTGTGAAGGGAGAGGAGGGTCGAGGGGGGGATGCGAAGGTCCGGGTCCCCCCGAGAGGAGGGTCCGATCCGTCGGGAAAGGGGGAAAGGAGGAACCAGCACGACACGTTTGGTGCACGGAATCCAAGGCATGGAGAAGGCTTGGACCTCGCGTGGAAGCGCCGACGGAAACGGGAATGGATCGCCCTGTTGTGCCGAGCTGGCACGCTCGTCGAGGAAGACGGTCCGTCCAATCGCCATGCTCGCACGTACACCTCCCGAAACGTGGAGCCGTGGTCGAGGAAAATTCCTTTGCTACGTCGTCATCCAACGAGACCGCCAAGGCTTGGCTTGCACATGGAAGAGTGATAGGGGACATCAACGCAGCGTGGATTTTCGCGGAGCAATCGCACGCAATGAAAACTTCAACAACGCAAGATCAACGAAGAAACCATGTCATCGTACGTTCATGAAAAAAGAACAATCGCTTTGCTCCCGAAAATGCTCGGGGGACGGTCACATGAGAACTTGTTGGAGCCGTCGTCTCCCTTGCACGTGTGGGACTCGGTTGTACGTCTATGCATCCTACAAACCAACTAAACGCTTTCGAACGGCTTGGCAAGAAGAACATGCGATCGATTTTATCGGACATTGCTTTATGTATTAGCATCTCCAAGAGAAGCTCTCTCACCCAGTCTTACATTGCATATTTAAATCATTTGGTTTTCCCACACGGGTGTCGCCATGAATCCATGGGTGGCTCTATAGCCCCTCCATTGAAGGGTAGAAAAGCAAAGTTACCTAGTCTATCCTTCGACGAGGACCAAACAATTCGGAAAGAATGCTAACGTATTCTTCAACCTCGAATCAAATGACAAAGCACGCATTGCTGCCAGCACAAAGGAGGCCCATCACAAATGTCTACATTAATTGCGAGAGGAATAACCGCACATCTCTATGCGTCAATCCCTTGTTAAATTTCTTCTCAAACTTGTGAATTGCGTTATTCGTCTGCAAGCATCCTTACCTATCATTGTTAGAAACAAGACACGAGGCACGCCAAGAACTTCTCTTTTTTGCAATTGTGCTTCCGCTCAAGGTAAAAAAGGGATAGAAGGGTGTGAAAAGTTTGGAACCTTGTGCATTTGCCATCAATCGTTGCTAAAGAGCCCCAACCTACTTTCAATACCTTACTTTGCTTGGCTAAATAAACCACCCGCTAGAGTCAACCACGAATGGCGGTCCTCCAAGCCGGAGCGCCCTACACCTCTATTGCATAGGGATACACGTGGTGTCTTACCATGCTTCAAGCAAGAGTGCATGCCCAACTCCCATAAGAAGAATGCTCTATCTACCATTCTCTCAAACTTTGATGGTGACTTGGTCTCTGTGATAAGATTCATTGCAAGATCAATGTAAGAGCACCATGATCGATGTCTATGAGCGCCATTGGTTCCAAGCAAGCCACAAAGCCACACAAATACAACTTTCGTAAAGGAATCAATCTCGAGGGCTTCCTTTGCAATTGCCATGTGTTTAAACACGTGCTATAACGACAACTGGAGATGTTAAATTAAAATTTTTCAATGCATATCGGCAAACCGTTGGCCTTAAAAAAAGATCAACAGGTCCGAAAATCGATAAGGTACTATCCTTATTCTTTTTGATCACGTGCTCCTTGGCATGGCATATTATTGGAAACATTCTCTCCCTTATCAAAGTATTCCTCCCTTCGAAAATCAGCTACAACCTTCAATCATTCCCAAAGCCCAACTTTGAGATCTGTTGAGCACTTTACCAAATTGTGAACACATCTCGCACATTGCACCTTGTTGGCTTTACACACGTGCATGACCCATTCCTCCATGGATATAAATTTGCGCATCTAACCGCAACTCTAGCTTCCAATATTGCAGCAATGGCGGCCAATAATCGAGTTTCTCTACGAGACCCGAAATATTTTCATACTGCATTCGAAGGCGAAATTGTTCTACAAGCATTGATACATGCCATTTTCATCGCTCTATTGCAATATTTATTTTGAACATGAAGCGATGAAGTTGGTGACCGACACCATCAATCCAAATTGCTCCTACCGGCATTGCCCTTTTTGCAGTCACAATCCACCTCATTCGGAGTCCGACTATGCTTCCAAAATAGCAGGATTCCTTCCAAATTCTTCCCAGTGCGTTCTAGCACCAGCACCTCGCTCGCATGTCCGAGTTGGATTGCGTTTTCCCGCCTACATTTCATACATTGGCGGGGGATATCGCGCGTGCACCAACCATTTTACTACCACGCATGTCCACATTATGAGACTTCAACAGAGATTCACATCGTCAATACACTAGGTTAGCAATAGGGAATGGCACCTAAATGCGCGTGGAAGAGCGATGCAGTCTTGAGGATGAAGTAGGAGCAATATTCAAGCAATACATTGAGTGAGATCAAGATGGAGAGATAAGCGATGATTGTGCATTTTGTGCATGGTCTACATTCAACATAAACCATGGAAAACGGATTGAAAACCTTTAAATGATAATCCGGAGGGTGGCGACTGTGACAATTTATTCGACTTTGCCATACATACCTTGCCATTCATATCAATTCAATATAAAGTTTCCTAAGTAGTTCATGCTTACCGAGCCCCATTTGGGAGGTCAAAGATATTATGTGCACTGACATAAAAGGTGGCTTGGAGAAGAAATTCCCGGTTGTTTTGTGTAGCTCAAGTGTAGACCCAATAACGCTTTCAACACACTTCAACAAAACCAATACGTTTTGAAAATTACTTAGCAAAAGACTTTAAGATTAAAGCATCCAATGATGCATTGTAAAGTTACTTCTATTTTTGAATGGGTCACATAATCAAACAACCCAGAGAATGGTTCAACATTGTAAATTGAGATGTTGCTTCGAAATCATGACCAAGTCCGACCACATAATGGAAAACATGCCGATGAACTGGGACGCTCGTAATGCGTGAATTTCGACGTAGAAGGCCTCTCTACACCATTCCAAACATGTGTATTTACCTTTGATCAGCCGTGTACCAACGCAACGTTTTCCTCCCTTCGTATTTCTCACGACTTCGCCGTTGAAACCTCTCAATTGCACAAATTGTGCATGGATGTGGATGAACAAGATCGAATGTTCCTCGTGCGGGCATCACAATTGTGCATTTGTCTTGAGTTGGTCAGCGAAGTGCTTGGTTAAGAAAATGACCGAGACTCACAACCCCAATTATTGCGAATGGATAATGGTGCACAGCTTTTCATTTTAAAACTTACTTCCCACATATTCATCTTGCAATCCTTCCTCCTCTCTAGAATGGTTGCGACCAAGTTTGCAACCAAACATTGGAATTACACTCTCTTTAGGCTTGTGTCTTCATCACCAATCCACGATCCAAACTTGCATTTGGTTACCTAACAACTTTGCATGCAACAAGCTCTAGTGGGTTTCCCAAAGATAAAGAACTTATACTAGGCAAAGTTTACGATCTGCATGGTGTGACAAACGGCAGGCAATTTTGTTATGCGAAGTAATCCTGCTTCAACATGAACTAGGCTACATGATGGAACATTGCCGACCTCACTTCCTATAGCTTCAATCGAATCAATTCGACAAGCAGCCCTCTCTTGGCTTCTTCAACACGTGGAAAGAATTGACCTCGAGGGTTTCCTTCACAGGGTCATACAATGAGCCCAATCTCTATCTTGAGGAAATGTTTGCCCCCAATCCTCCTGGCCATGTACCATTGAGAGGGCAGCAATCAAATTGCATTTCGATAGAGGCAGTATCCAAACAGCCACATTTGCGTTGTGTTGCCGCTGCGGCACCTAAAAGGGAGGGGGACAAGTACTATTGGGAACATCAGTAATTCTACCTTGATTTGAAAAGATGTCGATGGAATGCAGATTGACGCATCCGAACAATTTCTACTTCATACAAACAAACCCAGGTGGCATCGATCCCGTTGCATGTTAGCAACATGCATGATCTACAGTGCTGAATTGGTGGAATGGTGTTTGCCATCAATTCCCTCCAATTCTGGTATTGATGCAACGAGACAGGGCTTCACTTCTGTCCCGCTGGTAATGCTTTAACATCTACCGGTACATTAGAATCAATAACTTTTCCGTTGATATCAACCACACTGTGACTCCCGATAAACGCTGGATATGGATTTCTTTCCTTCAAGCATGCTTTATAGCACCCCACCAAACTGTAATAAATCAAGGGAGGGCCGATCACCGATACAATGACGATGCCAACGATTGCACCAGTGCTCAAGCCACTGTTTGCAGCTACCCTGGCACCACCAGCTGTTGGGCGCCGTCCTTCCACGAGCGTGAGACAGCAACCAAAGAACAGGAGAGACCCCAATGCTTCCAACTTCGCCCGTGCCACCATTCCACCAGCCTTCAACAGCGGTAGCGACGTCCCAGATGTAGACTCTCAGCCGGGTTGACGATCACCGACCAGTGTGCACGGTACGTTGGCGATGGACGAATGCGGAGGAACGTGTGCAGGCCAATCCCTGGCTTTGCTCATCGAACGGCCGTCCATTCGGCCGCGACCCTTGTGATGGCGTACGTGGTCTTGCCCCTGTGCTTTCTGTGGTGTACGAGCTGCCAGTTGCCGTCCCCATCCCACACACCCCACGAATGGACGCATCCCATTGGTTGCAGGGTTCTTTCCATGTACCTTTTCCCCCTTGTCTGGAACCTGGACACGTTCTTATCCCATCCGAATGGATTGGAATGGTGTGGGGCGGGCCAATTGGGGCGGACAGGACAGGGTCCGGAACATACAAGACCAAAAAGGACCTGTCCTGGTGCATGTAGGCCTGCCTGGTGGTACGAAGGTTGGGAACAGCGAAGGAAAAAGCATCGGCATGGTTCACGAGGTTCTCCAACTCGTAGGGAAGCAACACGTCTCGACGAAGGGGGCTCCCGCCTCCCGTCTTGAAAGTATCCAGGAGAGCAGAACACACGTGGTGCAGATAAGGAACAGCAGGATCGGATTCTGCCGTGCAAACACTTCAATGGTCAGGCGTGTGAGCTTGTACCGGTGTGCGGAAACATCGCATCAGGAGGGGCTGGTCGATAAACACCGTTGGGACATTCATCTCGCAGCAATAAAAGGGTGGATGGAATGCTGGCAGTCTCTTCTTTTTAGGTCAAGGCACTTGATCAATCAACGGGGATTGGTAGGTAACAAGCGGAAGGATGCCCTACCTCTCTCTATGCAATCGCATGAAGCCGGTCGGAAGGAACGCCAATGTTCCATTCTGGAGCCCTCTGAAAGTAGACCATGATTCTGGATACTGGCCATGATTCAATCGCGCGAAATCGTGTGGACACACTGAGATACGCTCGCGGTGTTGCGACGCAGCATGTGTCCTATCGCCCCTGTGAGATTCATCCGTGTTGCCAACCCTTGCCCATTGACGCTGGGAAGACGTTTGTATCCTTCCCTGGCGCATCCCACGTCCTGTATTTCTGCATGTCCACCTGTTGTTCACCCTCTCATCTCCTGCAACCATCGTGTATCCAAGATTACCTGGGTTGTGTTCCCAACCCTCGGTCCGTTTTCGGGGCGTTGTGTCGGTTGCAACCACATTTTCGATGAATTTGAGGTAGAAATCGACACTTATCCTCGGGAATGTCGGTTCGGATTCACAACCGCGATGGCGCGCGCCGCGTCGCTCTGGTTTTGGACCGCGATAGCGACGCTTTTGGCGAGACTAGAAGCGTCGAGAAGGCTACGGAGATGTCCTTTCAGCCTTCGTGCAGCACCCGAACCGTCCTGGAGAGTAGCGCAGGTCATCCGCGGCCAGTTGCACCGGTGGGAAGAGCATCAGCTGGATGAACACACCTCCTGCATCATAAAACTGTATCCCAAACGCAAAGTTTTGGGAGAGCTGGAAGCAAAGAAGTTTTTGGACCTTACCAGCTTCTGGGAATTCTTCGCAGGACCATATCCAAGTTGGGAAGAGGTCCTGCACAGCCGTGATGTAAGCTTTGACCTCCCTGCAGAGCGTGCACCATACGACGAGAATGATACCAAATCTTGGTACGATAGGAGATCTGGTTTACCATACTCTGATGCAGCAGTCAGTCGTTCTGATTCTGAGACCAAAGGTCGGGAAGCACCGTTGTGGATTGGTTTGCCAGAAAATGGAACGGATGGGCGCGTGGTTATTGGAACTGATCTGCGCACGCAGGTGCAGGATACACGAAAGTTTCCATACCAGACCATTGGGTACGTAGAAATGAGCTGGCCTAGCGGTGCAAGGAGTAGATGCACAGCTTTCCTCATATCCCCCTTTGTCGCTTTGACCAATGCACATTGTGTATACAGTGAGAATCAAGGAGGTTGGATTGATGAAGCCAAGTTTGCACCAGCACAGTACGTGACAAGCGACAACTTCTTATCACGCCCGTACGGATCAGGCACGTCATGCAATGTGGCCACCAACATAGGCTATATTCACAGCCCGAACAGTGGACAAGATTACGCCGCGTTGTTCTTTCCAACCCCCTTCCACGGTTTTCAGACTTTCATGCCCCTGGTTTTCTCCTTCACTCCAAAACTCGGTAGCGAATTGCGCAGTGCTGGTTATCCAGGTCTTCCTCAAGAGACGTTTAGTGTCGACATGTGGGAATCAGCGGGCAAAGTGATTGATGCGAGTGATCGCATTATTCGTCACACTGTGGATACAAGCTCTGGACAAAGTGGAAGCCCATTGTTTCGTCCAGTTGGGTATCTGATGAATGATGCAGTAATTGGACTGCATTCCTTTGGTCGATCGGGAGCAAATGGAGGCCCACGTTTCGTGTTTGAAAACGAACCACTCATTGTGACCTGGATGAAGGAAGGGCCAGCTGCTTGCACATTCAATTGAGCAGCCGAGGAAACCCATGCCATTGCACTGGTCTTGCTGGTTCTCTTCAGGCATACTTATTCTGCTAGAAAACGGAGCAAAACGTTTTCCTTCGCAAAGGAATGCACCGATTTGTAGACAGGTGAAAGCAGCTAGGTCATTGTTTCTAAGTTGGGCACTGGCTATCTGGCTCCAGATCTTTTGTCCCTTTGTCAGGACTAACCCATGCAAAAGCAAAGATAAACAACAGCCAGGAAGGGATCCTACGCTCAAACTTCTCTCGTTGATTTGCAAGCCTGTGTTCGCTGGCCGTGACAGGTAACGCTGTATGTGTTGGACGCATCTTGCCCTTTAGGTGCTTACTGGTGCCTTCTTAAATTCACGAATGGGTCTAGATGGTCTTCCTTGGGCACATTGCTGCTGTAGACTGATATTAATTATTTAAATACATGATGGCCTTAGTTTGTTCAACTTCCACTTCAGCAACTTTTCTGTATTGATGGCGTCACAGGATCTTGGCGGGGTCGTTCGTCTGGCGCTACTACCAAGTCTTATGCTGCCATATGATGCTCCTCTTGGATAACGATTCCACCAGACCACTATTTTTTTCCTTAGAGAAGCATTTCATCTGCGATTTCCATTCTCGGGTCGATCAAGCATGGAACTCGGATGGTGCAATGGCATTGATCTCCAGTGCCACTGCCTGCATGCATGGCTTCACTTGGACACCTCACTGAAGCCGCACCTCGCATGAACTGCAGCACTTCTGCTCGATTCCATCGGCCATCATTTATGTTTGGCCTTTCATCTATGTGTCCATTGCTTGATCACAGACTGTCCAACTCCACCAGCACGGTCCTGAGATGCTGTCATCTGTTCGTTTTGGATCCTTTTCTCCCCTTCCAGGGACCCTCCCAAAGGGAAATTCGTGCCCCTTTCGATCGGAACGACGTTCCCTTTCGATTGGATCGGATGGAAAGGAGAATCTCGGGGTGGGCATCGAAGCCGCCACTTCGGCCGACGATGCCGCGAAGCGAAGCGCACTCGCGCGATGCGCCTCGCATGACGTGCGCCTCGCACGCCAACATGGATGTACGTAGCGTTGCAAGATCTCCTGCTCCCACGATTGCTACAAACTGCAACTCCACCGAGGCCACGGCGGCTCCGTGCGACGCGCTGCATTGTCTGACGGCTGGTGGTTGGTTGTCTGGCAGGTGTCGACGAAGACTTCGGTCCACTCTGCGTTGCAAACAGATGCATTCTCGATGAAACGTTTCAAAGACGAATTTCGGATCGATGTGCTTTCCAAGGATGAAGAGAACCTGCAGTTTCGCATGGTAGGCATCGATCCGGCCTTGGCCAATGCTTTTCGGAGGATCTTGATTGCAGAGGTGCCAACCATGGCCATTGAAAAGGTGTACTTCGTCAACAACACCTCTGTTATCCAAGATGAGGTATTGGCGCACCGTCTAGGACTCGTTCCGATCCGTGCAGATCCTAGGCTCTTCGACTTCAAAGGCGCAGAGGATGACTACCACGAGAAGAACACCATCGTGCTCAAGCTCAAAGTTGTATGCACCCAGGAAGGAGACGAAGTCCTGAACAAAAATGTCTATTCCAGTTCGTTGGAATGGCTACCGGGAGGGAGCGAAATCCCCCACGACGAGGAGCAGAAAGTCATTCCTTCGTTTGGTAGGAATCAGACGGAATTCATCTCAGACACCATCCGCCCGGTTCACGATGACATTTTGATTGCACGGCTTTGTCCAGGGCAAGCCATAGAATTAGAAGCACATTGTGTGAAAGGAATTGGGCAAGAGCATGCCAAGTGGTCCCCTGTAGCAACGGCATGGTACAAGCTGCAACCGGAAATCAGAATGTTGAAACCAGTGGAAGGGGAGCTGGCAGAGACCCTTTCCCGGCTATGTCCGAAGACATTCAAGCTTGTGAAGGATGGGCGCGGCAAGGGGAAGCAAAAGATAGAACTCACATCAGCACAGGGAGACGAGATGGAACTCGAGAGGATCCGACACTTGAGCGCCGAGAAGCCATGGGAGGGGCACTTCAAATTGCAGAAGTTGAAGACTCATTTCATTTTTACCATTGAAAGCACAGGTGTTATGGCTCCGGAGCAACTGTTTGTGGAGGCTGTCAAGGTGCTGATGAATAAGTGCGACACTTGCGAACAGCTCTTGCTTACTGAATAAATGCTTGATTTCGCAGCAACCTCATCTGACTTTCTCTTAGGTGGAGGTTTGGAGAAAGTGCTCCAGTGCTTCCACAACCTCCGTTTCACTGCTGCATCTTTCCAGTTCGAGGCACTTTCCTTTCTTCCCTCCTTTCCATTGACAGAGCGTGGGAATAGATTTCAGTTGCAGCCTCGGATCGCACTTGAGTGGATGTTTTCCGGTTATCTCCTTCCAATCCTGAACTTCTCCCACTTGCACCTCCACGAGCGCCGTGCCACTTGCAGCTGCAGCTTCACGCACGAGAGGGTCGACACGTCGGCAATCTGGGCACCAAGGCTTGCCATCTTGGTTGTTCCCACTTGTGAACAGCACCAGTGCTCCTGATGTCAGCTTTGCATCCTCCACCGCCTCCCAAAATCGCTGGTAAGACACCTGCTCCGCCTTCATTTGCGGTCGTCTCAAGCCTTGCTCGCCAATTCCTGGCCTCGTCCGACACGTGCGCGACGTTGGTGCAATGGCAAAGGATCGAAGTGGCGGTGGAGGCGCGCACCACGTCGATGAAGATGAAAGGAATTGTGATTCTTTTCGAAGATATCGAACTCATAGATGGAAAGGTGCAGGACAGGGTGAGGAGGGGACGCATCCAACCTGGAGAGTGCAGTTCGAGAAGAAAGGAGCTCACCACCGGAAGGGCCGTGGACACAAACACACCATGATCTATTTTGGAGCGTATGCTCGCTCAGCTTCACATTCATCTTCAAAGTGGAATTTGCGAGTCATCTCAATGGGCACTCGTCTTGTTAGGGCTTGAGAATGGCGTGTCGCTTGGAGAACACAACACAAGAAAATGGATCTTGTCCAGGTGGAAGAAGACACAAGGCAAGATCGAGCTTCTGGGGACTACTCGTCACATTCAACGAACTGCCACCCCAATCTTCGATGCATCATCTGCCACAAAGCTCTACGCAGGGCTCCAAGAACCTCGACTTCTCTTCGAACTATGTAGGCATGCCAACGATCACGCACGAACCCATTCGTTTTGCCATTCCTTCAACTGATTTGTGCGAGTTTGTTCGAGCTTTTGGGGTGTACGAAGTGCGTTGTCCCATGTAAATTTGCTTGCATTCAAGAGAACTTGGATTTGACGACCTCGAGGCCAATGGAAACTTTTCATCCTTTAAGTCCACGAATTGGGCCCTTTGGGTGCATGTTTGCAAATTCTTTTGCGCATGAATCCTCCTTGAACGATTTCAGATAGATATTTCTATGAGGAACGTCCGAATGTTCTTGCCTGCCGCATTGTACAATTTCCAATGCCGACTCTTGGATTTCTCTCTATCGCTCGCTTCCGAGCGAATTCGTTCGCTCGCTTTCCCCATGAAAATCGCCACTCAAATGGACCAGCCACATTCGAGTTCTTTTATTTGTGCGCCCTTTTTAACCTTGCCCTTCGGTACGGTTCCATGGAGACGCTTCCACCACCCACACTTGCATGGGACGCGCAACTCCCTTCCACAGTGCGTCGCATCATGGACCCCTGCCTCCACCCCTCCGGACAAGATATCGATCTCACACGATCGAGATCTCGATGCGACTCAGAGGGTGTGTCTGCTTCTAGTTGCACCCCAACTGCCCTTGTGGTCCCTCAGAAAGGGGGGCATCGAATGGGGTGTATCTGGACATGAGGGTGGGCTGGTGGATGTCGGAAGACGAGGCATTGGCAGGCGACGTCCGACACGATGTCGCGCGCCAAGGCGCCTCGCGTGTCGTTCAAGTCGCAAGGGAGCGTGGATTTGGACCTTCCCAGTGTCCGTGGAAAGGCCAGCAAGCTCCACTCGCGCCTACGTCCCACGCAGGACGCTCTGGGCTGGGACTGGGCCTTCTACAAGCTGCAGAACTTCCACAGTCGTTCTGCCGCGCAGGATTACATGGACAAGAAGCCCGTCCCGGTGATCCAAAGAGGGAAGAAATACTACGTGGTGGATCACCACCACACGCTCACGGCCTTGAAAATGAGCGGTTGGGACCCCGAGATCACGCTGCAAGTGGTTCAGCAAGTGGACAAGGACGAACGGTCGCTGGATGCGTTCTGGGGTTATTTGGAAGGGAAAGGTTGGGCATTCATGCGCGACGAGAATTACCAAAGGCAAAATTTCGACGACATGCCGAAGGAAATGGAATTGGAACACTTCCGGAACGACATCTACCGCTCTTTGGGTGGATTCGCCAGGGGCCACAACATCCTTCAACGTGGGAAGACCTTGGACGAAAGGCTGTTCTTCGAGTTTAGATGGGGGTATTTCTTCTGGCTGCACAGACACAACGAATTCGGGTTGTGGCCGGACGAAAGGTTACACCGCGGGTGGTTGCGTATGATGAATGTGGTGCGTGACATTGACATGACGGAGTACATGCTGGAGAACGTGGCCAACACCGAGCACGTGAACGATCTGCTCTTTCTTTCCAAAGAAGTCATTGAACCTGCGTATCGGATGCTCTGCTTCCATGTGAAACACCTGTGCTACGCGTATGACGACTTACCAGAGGAAGAAAAGGATGTACCAGGGATGAAGGATATCTTTGGAGTCACACATAGCAAACTCCCCGGCAAGGTGCTCCGTCCTCACCAGTAAGACTGCCAGTGGGACATCTTACCACGAGAAGCGTGACTAGGATACACTGAAAATAACAAAACTGCGAGGTCTATATTTTTTACATTGTAGTGTTCTACGAGGGAACCTACCAGGTAGGTGCGCGACGGGTCGCCTAGGACACCTCGACGCTCTCGCCCATCCAGAGCGCTTGTGGAAAGAAGCATTTTGCGAAGTTTCCTACATGTGCTACGTCCTAAGCCTACTCAAGGAGACCACTGGTAAACCATCTGCCCTATCTGCTCCTGGAAACGCATCCGGTTGGTTGTAATCCAACACGTCCCTCTTCCAGGTTTCCTCCATCGTAGCGGCGAGTTCACCGCAGGAAGTGCCGCATTGGGAACATCCAGCCCTTCTTCCACTCCCTAATCTTTCTTGAATGAGATACCTCTTTTCATCCTGCAACTCATCTACCTTCCTTAACAGCTCACGCACGCTGGCTTTTGACTGATCGTACTTCATCTGCAGGGCTCCCAGCTGGAAGTTGTCATACTGCAGTCTTTCATTCGTTCGCACGAGTTTGTTTTTGTGCGCCTGTGCATCTGCCAGCATGTTATCCATGTGTTCTAACGTTCTTTGGGCTTTGATCTTCTGTGCGCGTTCCACGTAAAGAGCTTCTTGCAATCCTTCGACCCTTTGGGAGAGCTCGTCGTTCCTCTGTTCGAGGTAAGCGATCTTCCGGTTGGATTCTTCGAGCAGCCTTCGATCGTCTTTGAGCGTGGTGTAGATGGACGGCGGTTCGATCTCGTTTTCTTCGATCTGCAGCTGCACGTGTTCGATTTGGCTTTCGGACTGCGTGTGTCGATGGGCTTGTCCTGCCTCTTTTTTCTTCGTGCTATCCACCGTCCAGTCGTCTTCGGTGTGCTGCGGTTTCTCCTTGGCTCGCCTATCCTCCTTGGGCTCGGACACACGCAGCTTGCTGAACTTCTTGCTCCACCATTCTGCGCCAGACCACCACCAGCCCGCCGGGTGAGAAGATTCTCCTGCCGCCTTGTCGTCCACGGGCATGCCGCGTGTCCGTCCCGCGTCCCGCACCATCTCCTGCACCTCGACGGCCTTTTCCACGCCCATGCTTGCTTCCCACGCCTCGCCACGCGTGCCTGAGCGACCTCGAACCGGCCTTCTTTCGAGGCGAAGTGCGCTCGTGCGCGTGCGCGCGCGAAGGAGCACGCGAAATGGACGGTGGAGAGCAGGGGCTGTAGCCACGTTCTGGGACGGGCCGACGGGGTTCTGGGAGGGATCGACGAGGGAGCAACGGTCGGGGCGCGTGTCCCCCCCCACACACCGCAGAAGCACGGGGACACCTGTTTTTTTCGGGGGGAAAGAATGCCCCCCTTTCCTCCTGCCTCGCGTGGGAGGGACGGGGCAGGGATCGGGGGATCAGGTACCCCCCTTTTCGTCCGAGGGGGGCTGGGGGAGTCCTGCCAGGCTGGATCCCCTCGTGTGGGGGCGGGAGGAAAGGGGGAGGAGATGGACAGGCAAGGCCGGGGTGGTGTGGGGTGGGGAAGATCTCACGAGGGAGACGTGTGGCCCTTACGTGAGGTGGGGGATGGATCTCCCTGTCCCCCCGTCCCTCGAATCGGACACGAATCTACGGGAAGACCGCCATCCGACCAAAGTTGTTTAGACCGGCATGTGAACTTGGAAACACTCCGTTTACGACCGAACAACAGAAGAAGGTGTTCCCACTGGTTCCAACCCCGTCCCTTGGATGCTCCAGGAACAGTTGGGGATGGGAACCCTGAGTGTGGAGCATTATTTCCCATCAAACCCATGGTGGTCGCCTACGTTGCGACCAAGTTCGCTCCGGGCGGCCACGGAGAGCTGGCAATGCGGACATCGCGGGCGTTCAAGGAGTGCGTCTTGTGCTTCAAGACCGTGCCGGTGGACGAGTTTAGGACAACCGTGGTGCACGGAGGGGACGGCTTGGCGATGAAGCAGGTTTGGAATAGGCGCAAGCATGCAGCGGCCAGGGCTCGACGGGGTGTGGTTCCACCAAAGGCAAGTTTGTCAATCGCGCCCCGAACGTTGCTCTGAATCTTTGGCGGTGCATGGCTTTGTTGGTCCGGCCAACCGAGTTGTGCCGTGTTGTAGTGCAGGGGTGGCTGTAGAACATCGTCGGCATGGTCATTCGATGTTAAAGAGAGAAGAGAATGCGGGTTGCCGCTGGGGCTGGCAGGCAACCTAATGGATTGATGCACACGTTGGGTTGTTTGTGTGCAAAGTAGCGCAGGGGACGCTAATGGTTGCTTGATACACCCTATAGCATTGTCGGTCGACGGTGTGTACACTCTATGGGTCTGAAGAAAAGCGAGGTGTTTCGCTCTTTAGTAGACCGAGTGTGAAACGATAGAAAATACCGGGGTGGCCGTCCTCCAAGTTAAAAAGGTACAAAAACATGCACTTTTGGAGAGATCGAAAAAAACTTGGCCTTGTCACAAAGATGGGTGCACCCACAAGAATAGTTAGGATGATTCGCAATGCTAGGTGCGTCTCCTAGACAAAAGGAAAGGAAGACGAAGCTAGAGGATCGGACACAAGGAAAAGCACGAGGATTTCGGAGTGAATCAACACCCTTTGGCACACGTACGATGGTGACCACACCCGTTCCACAACGTGCATGTGATGGTGGGTCATGGCAACAAGGATAACTTTACATGCACACGTGTGCTCGAGTGAAGAGTAGTATCGAACGAGGGTAAGTAGTCGTGCGTTTGTACGAAATAGGTGTTCCATGCACGCTTTGTCCCGCTCACACATGTCGAGAAGTATGGAACACTATTCACAAAGGGAGAGGACAAGCCTGGACCATCTACGAAGGGGAAATCGTCTTGGAAGTATCTAGAAAGACATGAATGCACTATGGTCCTTTCGTGTACATAGAAGAGGCATTCATCAAGGTTGCCAAACGTGAAGAATCTCAATTCGACGGGATGTGATTCTTGGTTGAATCCTTTGCACCACCAACACCATGGAGAATGCATGTCATGCGGAGGATTGCTACACCGAAAGTATGCATGCTAGACAAATGGGGATGGATAAAGGATACATAGCATTTTACTCAAGATAGCAAAGTGACCGTGGGCAAACGTATCGATGTACAATGCAAGGAGCAAGATAGATGCAACCACACCCTGTCGATCAAGTTGCCAAGGGTAGAACATGCATCAGTAGCAATGAAATTTACAAAGACATGCAATCCCAAGAAGCCAATATTTTCCTACAACTTGGACCAGTTGAAGGCGATTGGAGCATGAAGTAAGTGGTCTGGAAGTCCAAAGGCATCGCACACCTGCAGTAGAATTGAGCCATCTTGTGCATCAACGAGTCCATTGCAATGGCTGATTAACTGCTCACGGACTCCTTCCGCACACTTTGACCCAAGCGTACCCAAGACTACGAAAGTGCCAAGGTCCTTCTTGATCCTGGACAATGCGTAGATCTTCAACAAGGTTGTCAGAACTGGCCGGATCCTCTGATCCGCCGAATTCACCTTCTGGGAAAAGAGCTCCAAGCAAATCCTTTCTGTGTAGGCCCACCCAAGTCTCACGACCTTGTCCAAATTCGAATCGTAGCCGGCCTGGCCCTGCTCCTTCATATCCCTGGCTATTGTCCTGGTCAAATGACATTCTCTGTACTCGAACAGGGCTAACAGATGATCTTGTGCAAGAAAATCACTGTCACGTGGGGAGCGTTTCGGAAGGGGCAATTCTTTTCCGGACGAGGCTTGGTCAAGAAGGAATTTGGCAACTTGCTGCATGAGCACAGTGTTGTCTCCTTCAAAAGTGACGTCCACGTCGCAGTCTGTCTTGTAGGAACCAATGCGGTTCTTCGCTAAAAAGCCCTGTCCACCACAGCATTCCCTACAAATCTGCAGTGTCTCCACACGTGACCAAGTGGCAGCAGACTTCAACCCACTTGACATGACATGCAGGAGTTTCGTGTCTTCTGGCCGATTGCATACAGCTGTCATTTTCAGGTGCTGCAGACCAAGGTGCCATGCTACGGTTGCTGCCAAGCAAGGGATCAACCTCAAACGATGAGTGAGGTATTCCATGATCGGCTTTGAGCCAAACTGGGGTCGCTTCATTGAATATCGAATGGCAATGATGAGGCCGAGCTTCGATGCATCAGCTGCAGACTGGGCTATGATGGTCCTGCCTGCAGTGAGAGCGCCAACGGTCACTGCGAATCGCTGAGATACAGACTTGATTTTACTGTGATAATGGCCATTGTCATCAACAGTAGCGAAAGCATCCAGCAGTTCATCCTTTGGCACACGCACGTGATGGAACCAGATCCTTCCATTGTCAACTCCATTCAAGCCCATCTTGGGACCATTGTCCTCTATCCGCACACCAGGAGAAAGGTGCCCGAAATCATCTCTAAGACGGACAACAAACGCATGGGGGCCCTCTTCCTTCCCGTTGATTGTAAGTTGTGCAAAGACAGTGCAGATTTTGGCATGCAGCGCGGCACCCCCGATCCAAAATTTGGAGGCCTCATCTGAGGGCGTATGGATGATGAACTCTTCTTTCGCGTGATCATACACAGCTGTGGTCTCAATGCCCATCACGTTCGATCCGTGGCCCAGCTCAGTCATGCCGAAGCATCCTGGAAGGGTCAACGTGTCGATTCCCCTGAAATACTTACGGTGGTGTTTCTCGGTTCCTAGCTTGGCAATGGTTCCTCCGCAAAGCGAGAAATGGACTCCGGCTTTAATAGAGAGGCTGTAATCACACCACGCCAGGGTCTCCAGTGCGATCTGGAACTTCATGGGATCTTCCACGTAGTCCACCACCGAGAAGAGTTTCATGTCGGCCACGACCTTGAGGCGTTGCAGCGTGAGTTCCCTGTATGCTGCGATGGAGAGGTAGTAGTCTGGTTGAAACAGAGGATCCTGCGAATTCGCGAGGGTCAGTCCATCAACAACAAAGCGGCAAACATCATACATTTCCTTGGCTCAGGAAAAGCGACCGACAGGACACCTCCACGTGACAGGTCCGGTTGGAGGCGCTGGATCCCCTTGGCACCGCCTCCCTTCCACTGTTTCTCGTTCTTCTCCAAGAAGCATTGCACCGTGCATGTCTTTCATTCGCGGCACCGTCTTCTTTTGCGCACTTGGGATCGCCATCTTTCGTGGAGCTTTGCATGTCCCTTGTTTCCCAACCGCGTCCGTTACGCACCTTGAACGCCTCCAGCAGCTTCTCCCGGACGTGCATGTGTCGTGGGCCGTACGCCTCGTGCAATGCATCGTGCAGCAGCGCGCTCCATGCCGAAACCATGCCGCTGCCACGTGTCGACGTGTCGGCGCTGGCCACGTCGGATGTCTCGCCTGTGTTTTCGTTCGAGTTAAGTGTAGCCATGGGGACCCCCCCGGTCCCGAGGGGAGAGATCCTTGCCACGTGGCAGGTGCGGACGAAAGGATCTGGGACTGCCACGTGGAGGAAGGAGGACAGGGTGGAATGCCACGCTGGAGCGAATGCTAGAGGCACTGGCCATCCCACGATGATGCCATGAGACCATGCGGAGAATGCACGGGAAGCAAGCGTGGCCAAGGATTGAACCAAACATCGTGCCATCCAGGTGTCCGCTGCCTGGGCACGTGCGGTCTCTTTATTGCAAGCAAAGGTGCATCAGGCAAGGCGCGAACTCAGTTCCTTGAGGAACTTGCGCTTACGGCGACCTTCCTCAGACACAATCGTGTATTTATTCGATATGCACTGAATGAGCGACAAAACCTGCGACTTGGTGAACTCTGGATGCACTTGTATCCATTCCAAAAGACCCTCCTCTGCAACGTAAAATCCTTTGATGTAATTGTCCACCGGCATCATGGATGGGCTCACGGGTACACCTTCAAGGACTTCCTCCAGGCTATTGATCAGCACCTGCATGTCCAGTGCCATCATGCCCCTCCCCTCCTGCGAGCACTTCTTTACTCTCGACAAACCCTCCACAATGTGATGGGCACACACTTCCACTGCAAAGCCTAGAAGCATCCTTGAAACTTTCTCACCAATGCCTGCCACGGAGAGGCGTGCAGACAGACTTCTGAACTCAGCAACCAAGGAGCCCACCCACGGGTTGTGCTGGACGCCAATGTCGCGGATATCGTACTTGGTCGAACCGATGCGCTCTGGCAACCATTCGACGCTCAAAAGGAGCCGCGATGCCGTCCTATATACGTGTTCTTGCAAGTCCCCAGTAGCCTCCAGAGTACGGTTGAAAAACTGCTCCGTCACAGGAGATGTAACCAGCCTGCTATCGGCAAGAACTAGGCCTTTAATTTTCTTTATCTCATCAGCCACAACAACCAGTGATTCTGTTGCCACGCTCCGCTCTTTCAACCCATACAGATTTCCTTGTGACATCGTCCCACCCCGTCCACTGATGGACTTACGCACCTGCCCCGATTCACCCTGTGAATTCATGGCTAAAAACTGAGGTGGATTTCTGGGCGTGTCCACGTTTTCAATGCTCTTAGAAATGGCAATGATGGTTTTCCTCAGTCTAGGTGTCAGCTCATTCAAACCAAGTACCTCTTTGCTTGAGTTATCAATGGTGCCATCAATGGCCAGCCCAAAAGCTTGAAAGGTGTACAACATACAGCACTCAAACAGCTGGCAGACACCACCAAATACATTGGCATCTGGACTCAATTCGCCTATTATTCCCAGGTACTCCTCCATCAAGCGTAAAACTTTGAGCGAGGTGGAGGTCATGAGACAGTTTGTATGAGCTTGTGCATTTGCCGGTACGGCCGTCTCCTTTTCAAGGGGGTGCCCTGCAGGCATCGCGGGCACCTCACCTTCCCAAACACTCGTCGCTGGTCGAACCCCTCCGTTCTGGAACATCTGGTTCGTTTCCACCAAAGCGTTTTGATCCGTACCTTGGTCAAGGTTGGATGGTAAGCGGCGAGGAGAAGATATTTCCATCCCTGCTGTTGCATCATCGTCCTTCCAAGGATTCCCGTACTCAAGCCATTCCCCAGTTCCCCAAGGAGGATCTCGCTGATCCAGCAAACCTCCCCTGGCTTGATAAGCCTTGTACAAATCCGGAACTGCAATAGATCCAGCTGGCAGCGCTTGCCATACTTCCTTTTCCAGCATTCCATTGACCATTTCAAGATTCTGTCTGTGATAGGCAGCAAAGTAACGAGCGCTTTGTCGTTCAAAGGCATTTTGGAGCTGAGCAGTTGCTCCTTTGCCCACGAAAGATTCCCCAATCAATAAGAATACCTTAACCCACTCCAGAATCTGCATGAAATGTTCTCCTTCTGTGCCAGTGGGCAAAGCCAGAATAGCCGTCACACGTCTACATCCTAAGTTCCAAAGTGTCTTTCTTGAAGTGTCAAGCATTTCTACGACCTTTCTACAAATCAAAAGTTCCTGCTTCTTTCCCAATTCTGATGGAGAGCAGGACTCACAGCCTTCTTCCAATTTAACCAGCCGGTTTTCGTGCCACTGTAGCATTTTGAAGCAGCTACTGTACGTATCATACAAGGACCCCATTACCTTTGAGAGGCAGGGTCGAAAGTGTTCAGATGCAAGGTGAGAGACCAGATCATTGAAGGGAACCGTGCCATTCATGATCTTCTGCCGCTTGAGTGTACTAAATTCTTCTTCTGGCATGCTTAGCACCATGGATCTTGCGATTGCGCTTGATTTACCCAGGATGATCTCTGAGAAGGCTGTCTGAACTTTTTCCGCCAGTACATCTGCATCATCCAGCTCGACGTAGGCTTGCAGGATGGGCAGGTACCTATCTGCTTCAAACGATTCACACACTCTTGAAAGCAATCCATCAATTCTCACGATGATGTCATGCAGTGCTTGGTCTAGCTTTGCTTGCAGCTCTGGGATGCAAAGCAGCTCCTTCAGTTGGATCATCTGGTTGTGCAGTGACATGCAGACACGGAAGCACTCTTGGAATTCTTCTTTCGGCGCCAGTTGCTGCAGCCTTTCCATGTCGGCGTGCATCTTCTTGAGCTGCAGCATCCGTTGGAGCACTTGTTGCAGCCTTTGTTTTTTCCTAGTGTCTCTGGCGATGGCGATGCCGTGTCGAACCTCGGCATCTGCGTCCTCGAGGTGCTTCCTGGCTTCTTTGGCATACCTGAAGGCTTTTTCGAGCTCTTGCTGCATCTCAGCGACCTTTGACATCCCTTCGACGAAACTCTTGTAGCTTTCGGTGATGTTGGTGGTGAGCTCTTCGTTGACGGCCCCGATCTGTTCCATCCTCGTGGCGATGCGCTGTTCCACGTCTTCCGCCTCGAATTCCCTCGGCAGCTTCGCGACGTCCTCCATGGCTGCATCGTGATCTTCTTGAAAGAGCTCTAGTTCGACTTCACGCAGGATTTCGTGTCTTTTCCTCGTCTCCTTTTGCACGGTGGACGCGAGGAAGTCGATCCTCTGCTGCATGGCCTCGTCCGCGGCCTTTTCGGCCTCGGCATGGCGCACGCGCGTCTTTCCTCGCCCGAACAGCGACCGTTTCGCACCGTGCGCCATCTCGGCCGTTCCCTCGACCTCAGCTGCGCATGTCTCGTGCCTTGTGGCGTCCGTTCGCGAGCGCAGCACGCGCGCCTCGATGCGGCTTCGAAGGATCGAAAATGGAAGCTTCGCGTCTTCAGGGTGGGTCCCGACCCCCTCCCCAGTCCTCGGTGAACTTCGGGGTTCATTGGAGGGGGTCCAAAGGGGGAACCCGATCCTCCAAAGGGGGAAGGAAGGGACGGGTAGGAAGGGATGCCCTTTCAGTAGGGAACAGGGCCATGTTTAGGGGTTCGACCCCACCTTCGACCATGGCCATGACCGGGTCGCCGGTCAGGGAAGATGCCGAGGAATCCAACATTAGAGAGACAAACAACCGCCTGGTCGAAAGACCCAAGCGACAGCGAAACGGACCAGTCAGGGACCCGTCGTGCAATGGAGGACGGAGCGTCGTTCGAACAAACAAGGAGCGATACCAACACCGCGCATGCGTTACTTGTAAAACAGATTCTGCCATCCAAACCGAGCTGCCACAAGCCCTTCTTGACACCGAGCGACGTTCATCGCGAGCCTCTTGACGTGCCACTCAAGGCATCACACGTCTGGACGATCGACGAAAACGCTCACCTAGGGTTTTACCAATCGTCACTCTCGAATCACTGCATTGCGAGGTGCACAACGACGTGCCAAGATTAAGGAGAGTCAAACAAGGGGCTTGATAATCCATCAAAAAAGGGACACTCCTCCGAGGGTGGTTTGGCGTGTGGCATCCACCACCTCCTCCTCGAACGGTTGCCATCTAGGTCGCAACCGAACCCATCGTGGCTTGGCTCGTGGTGCAAGACGAGAAAAAGGAGATCAAAGGATCCAAACATGTCAGAGCCAAGCTAACGGGAGGAAAAGAAATGCACGTGCATTCGCGCGTTCCCACGCACGCCCGCCCCCGTGGGTTGGGTCCGTGGTTTCTCGAGTCTACATGGACGAGTTTCGCCATGCCATGTCTCCATCGTGTGTGGCTCACACGCGAAAGTTTGTGGTGTTGCCGACGCGAGCCGGTCTTTTCTGCGCTACGACAAGTCAAATAATCAAATCTCGTTCCAAGGAGGAAGGTCGCTTGATTGGGAAGTGTTCGACCAAACAAGGCACGATCGTGTTCTTGTCATCCCCCGACGCAATGGGCACCATATCCTCTCATCCCAACCGGATTTCATTGCGCGTTAGTGCACCCTTGAAGCCACGCCGGTGCGCCCCGGCGGCGATTCCGATGAAACATACGTCGCGATTTACAATCACAAGGACCCGGTTTCCGACCATTGGATGCTCGAATCTTCCACCGAGCAATGTAACTTCAAAGCCAATAGACGTAGGTACTTGCAAGTGTCCACGGGGATCCCGTCCCGGCTCGCTCCCCAGGATGGATCCCTGCTTTCTCGTCCACCTTGCCCGACCGTGGAACAACCTTGGTGCATCGGCTCACTTGAAGCGAGCCCCGTCTTCACCAAAGCACCATCCACCATCCCTGCGTAGGAACCACCGACCTTGCTACAGGGGCGGAAGTCTCGTGGTACGATCGCTGAGTTGTGAATCGAGAGAAGGGTCACAGTTGTGAATCGAGGGAGATGGCGTCTGCGAGGCGCGTGCGCGCGTTCGGAAGCACACCAGTCCGCACTTGTGCCTCTACGACACGCTCCAACCCCCGAGAGTTCGCCCTTCGACGCCTGAGGTCGCCCAAACCGGTCCTGATTGTCCCTGGCTTCCTGGCCGACGCGTCCGACTACCAGGCCTTGGCCACATGCCTCAACAAGCGTGGTCTGCAAGCTGCTGTGGCACCGGTAAGATGGTATCATTGGCTTCCTTGCTTGGGAGGAAGGAGTGTACGTCCTGTGATGGATCGAGTCTATGCTAGCCTCGTAACTCTGCTCTACGAAGGACCAGATGCCGTGTCTAGCTTGGAACAGGACCAGTACGGCTGGCGGGACTTTGGACAAGAGATGGCGGATGCTTCACAAGGAGCCTGGACGGGAGGATCCAAGCTGATCGAAACGATGCCGGATAGGAGGCCATTACGCAGGAAAGCATCCATTGTAGGGCACTCCGCTGGCGGATGGATCTCAAGGATTATGCTCGGAGACCTTCCATACGGCGAGTACAGCTTTGACGCTGCACGGTATGTGGACCGGCTCATCACCTTGGGGACGCCGCACACAAGTGTGGATGGAATTACGAAGAAAAATTTGGACTTCGTCAACGTCAACTACCCAGGAGCGTTCGAAGAGGGTGTCAATTATGTGTGCGTTGCAGGCAGAGCAGTGAGAGGCAGCACCAAGGGGGTGTTGAGGGACTTTGCCTACCAAAGCTATGAGCTTTGCTGCGGAAGTGGGGAGGTGTGGGGGGATGGTGTTACACCAGAGGAGTGTGCGTTGGCCCTAGAAGACGTGCTTGTGCAAAAAGTGGTGTTGGAAGATGTATTTCACTCTCCCACTGCAGAAAAAACTGGGAAGCTGTGGTACGGCTCGGAGGATGTACTAGACACCTGGGCCGAGTATCTGTTTTAAAGCAACTGGATTCCCAAGCCTCTGCAACACTTTCCAAGCTCGAAGAATGCACGTACTTCGGCAAGGATCCCTCCGAATCATCTGGCGTTCTCGTTTCAGCACGCGACTGTTCCCTTATCTCATCGCCCTACGCCAATCGAAGTATCTCCCTACATGCCCCTCATGAAGAGTGGAAGAGGTCGGTCATTTCTGACGGCTTGCTGCAACAATCACCGATGACTTTCTACCACCAAGACCTTGGAAGAACTGTGCTTCAACGGACACTGGTCTCGCATGCCGAGATTCTAAGCTCACGCCCCAAGTTCGTCTGGTTTTTCCCATTGTGTAGTGCCAGTGGTGCGGTTGTGATAGTAGGGTCTTCCGTAGGTGTCGAAGTAGGTTTCCCACGTGCTGGTGGCCGGGGGTGCTGGTTCTTGTACAGTTGCATCCTGTGCGGCGATCTCTTGCCCTGCTTGTGGCATGGATGTGACCACCATGGGGTGCACGGCCGCAACCTCCTCTTTCACCTCCTCTGCAATCGGTGCATCGCTCATTGTTTGTGGTGGTGGTTCGCTCTCTGCCTGCGTGGGTTTGGGTTTCCACTGCGCCTTCTTTTTCTCCTTTTCCTCCTCCTCCGCTTTCCGCCTCGCGTAGGCCTTGGCTTTCTTTTTGAGCATGTCCAGGTCGTGTTCCACGTAGTTCTCCATCAGCAGTTGGTAGTAAGGCCTTGGGATGAAGAAGAAATCCAAGCCATACTTTTCCTTCCAGTCCACCGTTCCGTTCGGACAGTTGGCGGCCTGGTGTCCTTCTATCCCGCAGATGTTGCATCCGTGTATGGAAGAACCGGGAGGCCTGCGAAGCTTGTGATGCTTCTCCATCGCGTCGAAACAAGCGTCGCGAAGTCGCGCGATGCGCTCTGTCGCCACCAGCGTCGGTTAACTCGTTCGTAAACTTCGGGGCCATCCCCGTCCTTCCCCATCGGGACAGACCGGATCCAGCTCGGGTTCGATCGGACCCCTCCTTCGGGTTCGAAAGGGAAACGAAAAGGGGGGGTCGGTCGGATGGGCTCGGTTCGATTCCCCCCCCCTTGGAACCCAATCCTGCCCGATCGGAAGAGAAGAAACTCCCGCGAGTGGATAAGTTAACCCGAGGGTTAACCGACGCGTCGGCATCGCCATTTCGTCGCGGATGGTTTTGTTTTTGCGCGCGATGGCGTCCCGCACGGCTCTTTTTCCGACGGCATCGAAGGGATTCGGATCCGGCAGGAACGTCCCTCCGAAGAAGGTGAAGCAAGCACCGCCTGGATGGACGCAAGTGGGACGCACTTCCGACCTGGTGGACAACAAACCCATCAAAGCCGTGGAAGTGGGAAGAAACGCCATCGTGCTCGTCCGATCTGGCGAAGAACTCTTCTGCACGGATGCTAAAAGCACGGCCTACCAGTTCCCGCTCGTGGACGCCAACCTCGTCGAAGTGGAAGGCAAACCTGCCATTGAATGCCCGCTCGACGGAACCGTGTACGACCTCAGAACCGGAAAAGTACTGGAATGGTGTCCCAAAAACAACGTCATACGCGCCTTCCTGGGAAAGCTCAAGGAAAAAGACAAACCCATCAAGCTGCAGACGTATCCCTTGTCCGTAGGAGAAGAAGGAGAAATCTACGTCAAGCTCTGAAAGAAACGGTCCTGTGGAGGGTCCGAGAGGGAAAAGATAGGGACGACCAGGTGTGCGAGCTGGAGAGATGCCAAAAGAACGGTGATGCTTGAAACCTGCTTCATAGGAAAACCCAGATCCCGAAGAAGGGATGTTGAACGGAAAAGGATAGGCCTGGATGGCTGGCGGTGTCTGCACGATAACGACGTTGGAAATACGGAGGATGCTCGTCCGAGGTTGACCAATACCGTTCCGCAGGATCGTGCTGGAGACAGGCGTACATCCATGCACAGGTCACTCCTGAGAGTACTCTACCTTCAATCAGAATACGCTGTGTGTACTCAGGCGTCACATGCAGAGGTATTGCGAATGTCTTGCGGCCCCAGTGGCAACATCCAGTTCGAAGTCTCTCGCAACCGAAGTGCATGTTGGAGGGTTCGTGTCTGGGTTCTTGAACGGTGCACCGTGCCTGGCCATCTATGTACCATGCCTAACAATGCCCAGCCATGGAAATTTCGATGGAGTAGATTGAAAAGGTTGGTATGTAATCGATCGAGACCAGAACGGCAGATCTTCTGTCCTTCCCTGTCACTCCGAATCCCCCAGGAGCAGTCCAAGCCATAAGAAGTATCTCCCAAGCTTACCTTACCGCCACACATCTGGCCAAACTTGTAGAGCTACTGAAGATGGGCACGCAAGGCAGCTTTCCGTGGCCATCCTGACAAGAGAACGCAGCTGCCCTACATCAAACTCATCTGTCCCAACTGAGAGTTGGTAGGCTGTTCCTACTGGAATGGGAATGACAGCGATAGAGCGACAATAACTTTTCAGCTCATTTCATGTGTCCATTGATGGCAGACAGGTGACATGGAACAGAGATGCTTTTTGAGGGGAATACACGCAAGTAGGCGGACCGAGGGAATCAAGATCTCAGAGTGAATCAACATGTAAAACTATGAAAAGAGGAACCATGCTGGTAGCCACTCTCTTCCATGAAGCAGCAATCTTTGAGTAATGTCAGTAGATGGAGCACAGCCCCGATTGCCGAGCAGGCAGATGGCAATGTTCAGGAACGTTACAGTTTATTCGGTGAGCGGAAACACAAGGGTGTTGCTGCATCAAAGGTAGGTGGTGGTAAACTATCTCTCGCTATCATTGGACTGATTATTCTTAAGGTCCTCTATGCTATCGATGGACAGGGGCTGGAATTCCCACACCGTGCCTTTTCTGTGTAAGTCTGTATGTTTCACCTCTGTATCAATCAGCATTCTGCTGGCACATACCTTGTCCCCCACCTTTTGAAAATTCCCGATAAACGTTTCTACCCCGCTGGAGCAGAAGAACGAGAAGGTTACACTGCGCATCCAAGTGCTGTACTTTGCATTGGTGGTCTGCTGGTCCAGGGACAGACGTCTGGCCTTCTCCCGTGATAGCTTCCTTCCTTGGCTTCGCATATATGCCACTTTCCTTTCCTTCTCAAAGAATTTCAACCATGATGTCTGATTGGCTTCAAGAATCTTTGAACGCAGGAATGGTGAGGGAAAATCAAAACATTTATATGCACCATCAAACCTGACCCTTGGTTTCTTGCAGTACATCTTCTTCCATTCGACGTCGTACAGGGGAAGCTGTGCATCTAGCTGTTGCCGCTTCCCATCAAACTCTCTTTCGCACAATGCTTTCCATCTTGACTCACTATCCATGTGTTTCCTCCACCTGCTGCACACCCGTGTTGCTACGAAAAGGTCTGGTCCATCCAACACATCTGCAACTCTAGCCAACCACTCCTCTGGCAGATGATCCCATGGACGCTCGGGCGGCACGGACCACCAACTGGCAATCCACCTCCAGAAGTCCAAGAAGGTTTTCCACACACGCTTGACCATGGCAACAACTTAACTCCTCTTCACAACGACTGCTGGGCAAGGTATGCTGCCCAAATCTCGGCCCAGCTTGCAGCAAGTGTCCTCCACGTGCAACTTCCTGTCCCTCGCACGTACGTAGGTTCGGCTTCACCTGCAGCAGGCTGCGATGATTCGCTTTTCTCGCGCTCGGCTTCCTTTCTCTGTAAAAGCCACGTGGCTTTTGCTCTCCAGCACCAGGTCTCCTTACGTGGCAACCGACACCCCCACGGTCCCCAGCCCATGGTTTTCTGGGAGCGTTTGTGGGGGTGGACCGTTCGTGGACCGTCGGAAAGACAGTAAAGACCGCATGGAGCGGATGGATCTTAGGGATGGGCCGTCCTATGCTGTCCACGGGGAAGGTGGCGATCTTGGCAGACGTGGACGGACCATCCAGGCTCGAGGGACGGGTTGTTGGCTCTGCAGGGACAGGTGGGAAGTACAAGCGGGTTCGGTGGAGACGTGGACGAACGACGGGAGGGACGGGAAGCGATCCTCCATCGAGGTGGCTAGGTCGGTTCCCTCCACAAGATCGAACAGGGAGCAGGATTGTGCTGTCCAGCCCATCCATGGGCAGGAGTACGTGGCATCACCACGCGCCTGTGCGTCGTCGTATGGCGCCAACACCTTTTCGCTCACGTTTCGAGTTCCGTACCATCACGTGCCGTTTCGAGACCCTCCCTGTCGATCTCGAGAGATCCCTCCTGATCCGATTCTCTATTAAATTCGGAGAGTCGAAGATCCGAGCGGATCCATGAGGGAAGGGACGGGGACACCGACCTCCCTCGCCCGGATCCACGAGCACGTGTTTCCTGTTGATCCCAACAGATTCCATCCGTCGTACACAACCCTCAGATCTTCGATCCACCTTGATCCAGGGCTCATGTCCGGACCGACCCCATCCGATCCCCACTGATCCAATTGCCCCTGTTCTTTCTCTCCTCGTGATCCGATCCGATCCGGATCCCACCTCCTCCCCGATCCGCACTGATCCGTTTCGTACGAGGTTTGATACGGATGCGGATCTCGGATGATCCATATCGGGAGGAGGCAGGGTCGAGGCCTCGACCGACGAGTGCGATGCCGATGACGTCGCGTGTCGCCATGGCGAGCGCTTCGGCATCGCCTTCCTCGCGACCGCCTGCGCGTGCTGCAGGCGTCAATGCACGCAGGATACGCGTCCAAGGGGAGCTGAGGCAGCTGTGCGAACGGAGCCACTTCGGACGCGAGCTGAGAGGGGAGGACAGGGCAGAAGCGGAGGCGCTCGTGGCGGAACTGGAAGACGCCATGCCGACGAGTGGACTCAAGCTAGACGATCTGCGAGGAAGATGGCAGCTCGTTTACAGTTCCGTGGAGGAATTCCGATCGTCACCGTTCTTCTGGACCGCCCAAAAAGCTGCCGACCGCGTGGGTGGAGACGGCACCGCCAGGACGGTGCTCGAGACCGTCGCACCGATGCAGGAACTGCTCGGCATCGCCTTCGGACCTAAGGTCGTCCAGGAGTTTCAAATTGACAATCGAGGGAGTGGAAAGCTCGTGTCCGAAGTGGAGATGTGGCTTCCGACGCCCAGCGCTGGGAACCGGACAGGCAGAGGCGAAGAAGACAGGGGAGTCAGGGTGACTTGGATCACATCTGCCGATTTGGAGACTTTTCCTGGGACATACGGGATCCAAGTGAATGTTTCCGGCACTAGGCTAGATCTGAGCGAGTTGAAGCGGCAGTTTGGACTGCTGAGTGGCTTCTTCGATCTGGTGGAGGCCATCGAGGCACCTGTGGAAAGGTTCCTACGTGCTCTTCAGATGCAAGAGCAAAGCAAGTCCATGCTCACCATCACCTACCTCGATGAGAACTACAGAATAAGCCGAACCGACGATTGGGAGGTTTATGTATATGCCAAGATATGACCACGTAGCACCCCCTAGGGCATGTATTACATGATTTTCGCATGAAACCTTTCCTTCTGCCCCAGTGTCCCGCACCAACCCCGTCATGTTCTCTGCTGTGAGCTTGACAAGGTGCCCACCCAAGCAACCAACACAATTATTTGAAACAATGGCGACACGTCCAGTTGAGCAAGGAAACGATCCGTCTTCCAAAAAAAGGAGTCCTCATCCCGCGGTGGGAGGAAGCACCGACGATCCACTAGACAGCATGCCGACCCCGTGACTAGGGACCGTACCAGTCGACAGATGCCCCCCTGTATGTGGATACATCAAGTGTTGGGAGTACATAGGCACGCCATGACCGCTCGGTAGCATGGCTGAGAGGTAAGACATCAGTTCCGGGTGATGGAACTTGCATGTTCTACCAAATTTGCATGTCCTGGTCTTCATGTAGTACGAGCATTCGGCAGCACCTGGGCGCATGGGAAGACCCAGAGAATTGAGGGACACCCCTCCCTCTGACGTGGTCGACAACTGGGCCAGCCTTTCTGGGGGATGGTTGAACTTGCATGTAGCACCAAACCTGCAGTGCCCTGTCTTCATGTAATACGTGCAATCGGGCGCATCTGCTCGTACCGGATAGGGCGAGGCCTCACCGTACATGTACGCATGTGGTGCCATCCCCCCCGCCTGTGTGTACATGTAGGGGAACATGTTTGCGTACGACATCGGCATCATGCCACCATACTGGTACGACATTGCATGGACCGGTATGCCGTACTCTTGTGTGCCTTGGGAAGTAGTGGTGGCGTGGCCTTGGGTTGGGCTGCTGGTAGCGCTGGTCTCGGAAGGCTCGACTGGTGATGATTCGTAGGCATGTCCGTTGGAAAGGGCAGCATTTCCTTCGCTGGACCCCGCATGGGTAGTTGGAGGGACGAACGGCATGGAGACATTGGGATAGCTCCCGGGCACGATCGCCTGCATATTGGCCATGTTGTAGGGGTAGGCTTTCCACAAGTGTCCTGGTGTGGCCATGTTCTGCAGGTCTGGATGATCGAACTTGCACGTGGCTCCGTACTTGCAGGTACCCATGCGCAGATAGAACGTGCAGGGTGGTTTCCCAGGTCTTCTGGGGAGTTCAGGCTTGTTGTGGACGTGTTCTGGTGCATCCATCCCTGTTCGCTTCCCTTGCTCGTCCTTGGACATCGATTCCTTCTTGTTCCTGGGGCTTCCGTGCTCGTTTACGGATCCTTCGGGTGCCCCCTTGCGTCTCTCATCCTTTTGGTGGTCTAGGATGTCGCCTTTCACGGCGTCGTACATCCCTTCTCCCTGTGTCCTTTCCCGAGGTTCCACGTCGTCCAGGTTCGGGTGCAGTGACTTGTTGGCCCTTTCTTGTCTTTCTTCCGCCCTTTGTTTCTCCACGTCGCACGTCCCTCTTCTCTCCTTGTCTTTTCCCTTCCCACGCGCGTCTTTCAGGTTCTTCTGCACCGCTGCGGCGTAGCCGCGCTCGCGACCACCGCCACGTCCCATCCTCATCGCTCGTTCCTCCCACACCCCCTTTTCCCCCCCCTTCCAGCAGTTGCACCCCCCTTCCACGACCAGATGCACCCCTTTCCACCAGGTGCACCCCGAGATCCCCACCCGGACCCGAACGAACCGGTGGAGGCCCGTCCGTACGGATCACGTACGGGTACGCGTATCCGGACGGAGGAGTCGCCCCCGGACCACGTGGCGAGTGTCGTGACGTGGATCGGGTCCGTACTGAAGGGACGCCCCACAGGTGGGGACGCTGTCCCATCCACCCGAACGGTTTATCTATTTGTAGCCAGGCTACAAATTAGCCAGTTTTTTCCTCTGCGGGATCAACCACCGTCCGTTCCATTCGAACCAAACAGCGAGGAGTAAATATACACTTTTGAACAAAAACATGCAGAGGAACAAGGATTCCTCCTCGTGTCTTCGAAATATTCGCTTGAACGATTCACCGATTCATCGATCGCCTGTCTCGAAAGCGACAACTGCCGCAGAGCGATTCCCGCTCCATTGTGAGGCGAAGGGGGGGCACCCTTGGGTCTCACCGGAGGACAAGGAAACGACTAAGCCAAAACAACCAAAGGACTCATACATTGATCGACTTGCTGAGCCATTTCCGACGACTTTCCCGCCACAGACCACCGCGAAAGAACGCGAACACAGCCGGAAAAAAGAAGACGCACGTCGATCAACACGTCTCGGCAGCCTGTTCACACCCGCCAGCAGCAACCGAAAAGACAGCAGGCGCCGACCGTGGGTGTTGTTGCGGGCTGCATTTGCGACATCCAGGACAGCAGGTGACGGCATCGGACAGCCAGGTGGGCTGCTTTGGAGGCTTCCAGGACAGCAGGTGACGGCATCGGACAGCCAGGTGGGCTGCTTTGGAGGCATCCAGGACAGCAGGTGACGGCATCGGACAGCCAGGTGGGCTGCTTTGGAGGCATCCAGGACAGCAGGTGACGGCATCGGACAGCCAGGTGGGCTGCTTTGGAGGCATCCAGGACAGCAGGTGACGGCATCGGACAGCCAGGTGGGCTGCTTTGGAGGCATCCAGGACAGCAGGTGACGGCATCGGACAGCCAGGTGGGCTGCTTTGGAGGCATCCAGGACAGCAGGTGACGGCATCGGACAGCCAGGTGGGCTGCTTTGGAGGCATCCAGGACAGCAGGTGACGGTATCGGACAGCCAGGTGGGCTGCTTTGGAGGCATCCATTACAGCAGGTGACGGCATCGGACAGCCAGGTGGGCTGCTTTGGAGGCATCCAGGACAGCAGGTGACGGCATCGGACAGCCAGGTGGGCTGCTTTGGAGGCATCCAGGACAGCAGGTGACGGCATCGGACAGCCAGGTGGGCTGCTTTGGAGGCATCCAGGACAGCAGGTGACGGCATCGGACAGCCAGGTGGGCTGCTTTGGAGGCATCCAGGACAGCAGGTGACGGCATCGGACAGCCAGGTGGGCTGCTTTGGAGGCTTCCAGGACAGCAGGTGACGGCATCGGACAGCCAGGTGGGCTGCTTTGGAGGCTTCCAGGACAGCAGGTGACGGCATCGGACAGCCAGGTGGGCTGCTTTGGAGGCATCCAGGACAGCAGGTGACGGCATCGGACAGCCAGGTGGGCTGCTTTGGAGGCATCCAGGACAGCAGGTGACGGCATCGGACAGCCAGGTGGGCTGCTTTGGAGGCATCCAGGACAGCAGGTGACGGCATCGGACAGCCAGGTGGGCTGCTTTGGAGGCATCCAGGACAGCAGGTGACGGCATCGGACAGCCAGGTGGGCTGCTTTGGAGGCATCCAGGACAGCAGGTGACGGCATCGGACAGCCAGGTGGGCTGCTTTGGAGGCATCCAGGACAGCAGGTGACGGCATCGGACAGCCAGGTGGGCTGCTTTGGAGGCATCCAGGACAGCAGGTGACGGCATCGGACAGCCAGGTGGGCTGCTTTGGAGGCATCCAGGACAGCAGGTGACGGCATCGGACAGCCAGGTGGGCTGCTTTGGAGGCTTCCAGGACAGCAGGTGACGGCATCGGACAGCCAGGTGGGCTGCTTTGGAGGCTTCCAGGACAGCAGGTGACGGCATCGGACAGCCAGGTGGGCTGCTTTGGAGGCTTCCAGGACAGCAGGTGACGGCATCGGACAGCCAGGTGGGCTGCTTTGGAGGCTTCCAGGACAGCAGGTGACGGCATCGGACAGCCAGGTGGGCTGCTTTGGAGGCTTCCAGGACAGCAGGTGACGGCATCGGACAGCCAGGTGGGCTGCTTTGGAGGCTTCCAGGACAGCAGGTGACGGTATCGGACAGCCAGGTGGGCTGCTTTGGAGGCATCCAGGACAGCAGGTGACGGCATCGGACAGCCAGGTGGGCTGCAGTTAAGAGCCACCTTTGAAAGTTGGTTGGAAAAGAGTTAAGGAGGTTGAGCTGGTGTGTGCTGTAAATGTGGTAAATGACTTCATCTTTTCAACAGCTGCATCTGCTATCCTTGAACTACTTGTGAATCTCCGTACATGGCCTCCGCCTTTTTTGCTGTGGTCTCCCCTTGCCACGTACCGATGGAGGGTTTAACATTTGGCATGCTCCTTGCGCATGGATTGGAACGTTAGGGGGTGACCCAAGCGATGAGTGTTTTTCTACTATGGTGGCGGCAAGTTTGTCAAGTTCCCTTAGTACGATATCGGTAGTGCTTGCATCATTCACACATGATGCCAGCTCACATACATATTTGGCCTTTTGTTGGATTGCTACATAAACTTGTTCTTTTGTTTGCAATTCTTTCTCTCTAATGGCCAATAACTCAACATTTGGAGCATTGCTTGTTGAGTAAAAGTCTTTATATGCATTCAATGTTCGTTGGTTGCATTCAAGCTTCCAATTTTCATTGAATTCATCACCTTTGAATGAGAAGATTTGCTTGTGAATATAGAGAGCCAACATATGCCTACAAGGCAAGCCCATGTTTAAGCTATATTGGCATGAACATCTCCCAAGGGAAGTTGAGCGGCTGTCCAATCTTGATGATATTCCTAGCTCCGCATCCAAAGAATTGGTAGTTTCAATGGTTTGCTCAGTAGCTTCATTAGCACCCTCCATACGGACACTATTTGGCTCGTTGTGAGTTGAATTTGTACGAATTCTTTGAACATGATATTGTTCACTTGCCATCCCACCTTCTTTACTCACAAGGTAATATTGTGCTTGGTTTAGTTGCCCGCTCAGATGACGCCATGCAAATGGAGTGATGAAATCAGCCGCACTATCAAGAAGAGGTGAATGCAAAATCTGGCTAGCTTGAAATAGTCTCCCATGTAGAACACGCATATAATTTTCACTCATTTTCTCATTGGCGTATTCTGACAACTTGTTCAACAAGTGAGTTAACGAACTCCGAGAGGAAAGAAACCCCTTGATGGCAGCGTGTATAGATTCTGACCGTTGAGTGGAATGAGCCCCTTGAGTGAAATGTTGCCAAGTCCATCTACTAGCCCATTGTCTCCTTTTTGCATACATCATATCTAAGTACCTTGTTGCTTTTTGTGTCGTCGTCCACTTTTTAGAAGGCATACTTGAAGAGCCCATTGATTTGTCGTTTGCTTGGTATGTCCCTTCATCGAGTGGGGCCTCTACTTGGGACGTTTTCCAATCATTGTGATCTTCGAAAGATGTACCTTTGGCACTTTTTCCACCCTTGTTGGCCCTCTCTGCTACAACCTTCGAAACAAGCTCCTTGAGCTGTTCAAAATCTCTCTCAAATGATTCGATTGACCGGGCATCCGAGTCCATTGCTATCTCCCAGAACAACTTGCGAAATGTGGACCATGAATTCCCAAGAATCGGCTTCAAGTTCTTCACCACGTTTTGTGCAAAGTGCCATAGGCATAGCAAATGAGTTACTTCCGGCCATGTACTCTTCAATGCATATGCCATCGCTTGGTCACCATCTGTGAACACCACACGGGGTGCATGACTATTCGAAGCATCCTCGAGGGATTTGAAAACCCACTCAAAATCTTCAACGGTCTCTTGCACGAGCAAAGAGCAAGCAACAATGACCGTCATCCCATTGGCATTAGTTGTACAAAAACACCCAAGCTTCATCCCATGTCTATTCGTGGCATGACTAGTATCATAAAGAAGAACCCGCGAACTCGAAGCTTTGATCCACGCCTCTTTACCTTCCTCGAGGGTGAAGAATGCCCTCGACAATCTTCCTTCATTATCGCAATGAATGTTCCACGACTTGCTATCATGACGGTTGCGAAGTAGATTTAGAAAGTCACTACAATCTCTTGCTTTTTCCCCCAAAGAAGGTGCCAACTTGTTACAAACATCCTTGTATGTCCACATTGGTGTTTCTCCTTTGTCTTTCATCATTTGTTGTAAGCTCACATGTATATCTCGCATCCGCATACCCGATCGTAACAAGGATTGCCCATAATCCAATACTTCATTGGGAATGGTCCGTTCCGCGGGTATTACCCGCAATTCACCCGCATGATCCTCCTTGAACAATTCATGGTTGTGAACTAGGGAAATAAAGCGTTTCAAGTACCATTTGCCATCACGTTCCTCAACGATGAACCCATAGGGACAACCATTACATTGAGTTGTTGTTCGCCGTATATGGGCTTGAGAGGGGCGGTTGCCACTTCTGCGACACAAGATTTTCTTCCTTTGTCCAGATTTTTTTGTAGCCGGTATCGACCCACCAAACCGAACCCACGATTTACCATCTTCACACAAACTTAAAAATGTGTTCACTTCACACAAAGCCCCCTCAGCCGTAGACCAAGGGCCCTGTGGGAAGCCAACAGGCCCAATATGGAGTAAACTTTGCTCCATGTGCTGAATGGGACCCAAGAGATCTGCCTCAATTACCGTCGCCTGCTGTCCTGGATGCCTCCAAAGCAGCCCACCTGGCTGTCCGATGCCGTCACCTGCTGTCCTGGATGCCTCCAAAGCAGCCCACCTGGCTGTCCGATGCCGTCACCTGCTGTCCTGGAAGCCTCCAAAGCAGCCCACCTGGCTGTCCGATGCCGTCACCTGCTGTCCTGGAAGCCTCCAAAGCAGCCCACCTGGCTGTCCGATGCCGTCACCTGCTGTCCTGGAAGCCTCCAAAGCAGCCCACCTGGCTGTCCGATACCGTCACCTGCTGTCCTGGAAGCCTCCAAAGCAGCCCACCTGGCTGTCCGATGCCGTCACCTGCTGTCCTGGATGCCTCCAAAGCAGCCCACCTGGCTGTCCGATGCCGTCACCTGCTGTCCTGGAAGCCTCCAAAGCAGCCCACCTGGCTGTCCGATGCCGTCACCTGCTGTCCTGGATGCCTCCAAAGCAGCCCACCTGGCTGTCCGATGCCGTCACCTGCTGTAATGGATGCCTCCAAAGCAGCCCACCTGGCTGTCCGATACCGTCACCTGCTGTCCTGGATGCCTCCAAAGCAGCCCACCTGGCTGTCCGATGCCGTCACCTGCTGTCCTGGATGCCTCCAAAGCAGCCCACCTGGCTGTCCGATGCCGTCACCTGCTGTCCTGGATGCCTCCAAAGCAGCCCACCTGGCTGTCCGATGCCGTCACCTGCTGTCCTGGAAGCCTCCAAAGCAGCCCACCTGGCTGTCCGATGCCGTCACCTGCTGTCCTGGAAGCCTCCAAAGCAGCCCACCTGGCTGTCCGATGCCGTCACCTGCTGTCCTGGATGCCTCCAAAGCAGCCCACCTGGCTGTCCGATGCCGTCACCTGCTGTCCTGGATGCCTCCAAAGCAGCCCACCTGGCTGTCCGATGCCGTCACCTGCTGTCCTGGATGCCTCCAAAGCAGCCCACCTGGCTGTCCGATGCCGTCACCTGCTGTCCTGGAAGCCTCCAAAGCAGCCCACCTGGCTGTCCGATGCCGTCACCTGCTGTCCTGGATGCCTCCAAAGCAGCCCACCTGGCTGTCCGATGCCGTCACCTGCTGTCCTGGATGCCTCCAAAGCAGCCCACCTGGCTGTCCGATGCCGTCACCTGCTGTCCTGGATGCCTCCAAAGCAGCCCACCTGGCTGTCCGATGCCGTCACCTGCTGTCCTGGATGCCTCCAAAGCAGCCCACCTGGCTGTCCGATGCCGTCACCTGCTGTCCTGGATGCCTCCAAAGCAGCCCACCTGGCTGTCCGATGCCGTCACCTGCTGTCCTGGATGCCTCCAAAGCAGCCCACCTGGCTGTCCGATGCCGTCACCTGCTGTCCTGGATGCCTCCAAAGCAGCCCACCTGGCTGTCCGATGCCGTCACCTGCTGTCCTGGATGCCTCCAAAGCAGCCCACCTGGCTGTCCGATGCCGTCACCTGCTGTCCTGGATGCCTCCAAAGCAGCCCACCTGGCTGTCCGATGCCGTCACCTGCTGTCCTGGAAGCCTCCAAAGCAGCCCACCTGGCTGTCCGATGCCGTCACCTGCTGTCCTGGATGTCGCAAATGCAGCCCGCAACAACACCCACGGTCGGCGCCTGCTGTCTTTTCGGTTGCTGCTGGCGGGTGTGAACAGGCTGCCGAGACGTGTTGATCGACGTGCGTCTTCTTTTTTCCGGCTGTGTTCGCGTTCTTTCGCGGTGGTCTGTGGCGGGAAAGTCGTCGGAAATGGCTCAGCAAGTCGATCAATGTATGAGTCCTTTGGTTGTTTTGGCTTAGTCGTTTCCTTGTCCTCCGGTGAGACCCAAGGGTGCCCCCCCTTCGCCTCACAATGGAGCGGGAATCGCTCTGCGGCAGTTGTCGCTTTCGAGACAGGCGATCGATGAATCGGTGAATCGTTCAAGCGAATATTTCGAAGACACGAGGAGGAATCCTTGTTCCTCTGCATGTTTTTGTTCAAAAGTGTATATTTACTCCTCGCTGTTTGGTTCGAATGGAACGGACGGTGGTTGATCCCGCAGAGGAAAAAACTGGCTAATTTGTAGCCTGGCTACAAATAGATAAACCGCCACCCGAATTGGGGGCCCTTCCATCACGGGCTTTGTCGTCGGGTCGTTCGAATAAAACAAGCCTTGCGGACGATTTCGGTCCCGAGAGCCCCGAGCATGCCGAGGATTCATCGATATCTTCGGTCTAGATATCGACATGTTTTGCCTCATCTTTGCCTCCTTCGAGGATCGAAGGCATCCAACCTGGATGCGTCCAAGTCCGAACGGCGTGAGGAAAACCGATCGCAGTAAAAGCGATAACGGTAGGAATTACTTCCGGTGGCAGATACACCTGGAAGGTCCGACACCGAGGGAACAAAGCGTCGACCTGTGCATGTCCGACCGGCCCGACGCCATCGATCCGACACCACGGACGACGAGATTGGGATGGTCGCACCTAGACAGGTCGAAAGGAGCAAGAAAAAACCGAGGAAAGCGAAAAGAGCGAGCAAAACGGAGCAGCCGGCGGATCGAATGGACGCGGATCGGAAGCCAGTGGCCCGCCGTCGGCTTCGATCGAGCCTACCTGCGATGCCTCCAACCGGCACGAAAGTTCATGTCTGTTGGATGCATCGCATCCAGGCCCCAGACGACGCGTCTTCTCGTTCAACCACCCACGCGTCGAACTGCTTACGCCAACGCGCAGGGCCACCGGTCGTCCACCTGCACCGCGAACACTCCGAGTGGTCCGCACCCGCACGGGACCCGGTTAAAAGAAGGGTCAATCTATGGTTGATTGGACGAGAAGGCTTATTGTCCCCTTGCCAAGCCCCGGCTCACACGGTCGTTCATGGGTCGTCGGATTGGTGAGTGAGGGAAGCCCCTTCACTCTGAGACAAACCCCGTTCTTCGACAATCGAGATCATCCAAAAGCATCGATGAAGTATTGGCGAGAAATTTCGGTTTCTGTCCCTAACATTTCGATGGTCGAAAACACCAAAATGGTACATCAGAATGCAGGTCCCTGAAACCCTCGATCCCCAGATTGTTCGAACCGACCTGGGCAACCCTCCGAAAATCGATTGGGGATATGCCCCCAATGAAAAGGGACTTGTAACCAGGACGGGTCAAGGTTCAGCCCTTGGCGTTCCTCTTTCGGCCGCCTCCATTCACCAAGGGCCTGGTCTTCCTATCCTATGGCAGGGCTTCAGGTTACCCGCCCAAACGAACGGTGCGCCTGCCTCCGTGCATGAGGTCAAGCACCGCCAAGGGCGAAAACGACACTACAGAAAGGGTGAAAGGAAAAGGCCGTCAGAAAGTGAAACGTCATGGAAAGCAGGAAACCTCAACAAGTAAAAGAGAAGAATGAAGACGACCCAGGGGGCCAGATGCTTCTCCAAACAAAAGGGCCACCACGGTCAACAAAAAAAGATACCATCAGCATGAAAGATGAAGCTAAAAACACGCTGAGAGTGTGCAACGCTAGTATTTGTGCAATTGACATAATCCAAATGGTATTTCAATTCAACACAAAGAAGGAGGCTGCAAAGAAACTTTCGAAATATCGCAGCTCGAAGAAGAACGGAGGTGTGAGATCCCTTTCAACACAAATATTCATCAATAGTCCGTCGCGTACTTTGCATCTTGTTGCGGCCTCTTCCTGGTGTGACCTTCTTGTGATACTTCGGAGCTGTCGAAATAAACATAAGGTAGTCAACTTCATAGATCGCAATAGTGTGTTCTTGCGGTCAGTTCTGGGGAATCCCCCACTTGCGTGTCAAACTCTACCTAGGGAGGATTTGGAATTTGGAGCATCTTCCCTTGGTCTTCTCAAAACTTGCCGGGCTTTGATACTAGACGATGGAATCGCTAATGAGGCAGTTAGTTTGCTGCCCTTGAAGTGTACTTTGTACTTGGATGATCTCATCGATGATCTAGGGCAAGCATTCAATCAATGCTATAATATTGAAAGATCATCCTACAGTACAAAAACATGTCACTCTATTAGGTACATACGTCTGGCATGTCAAGCACGTGGAGTGCCCTCGTCAAAGCGGAGCAAAAGTCGATCAAGAGATTCTATCAAATGCAGCTGTCAATCTGTGTGTACACTTAAGGGTAAAGTAGACACAGAGAGTGGACGTATTCTAGTATGTGAATTGCCTCTACTTTTCTTCAAGCATACACATAGTTGTACTTCTATTCATTCGGGTGGGTGCCGGCCACTTCATCCAAGCCTTGAGATGTTTATACTGGAGCATAAGTGTATGACCTTACAAATGGGTGACCTTCACCGACTCTGTTCTAACCAAGGTGTGGTCATTGCAGAAGAAGCAAAGGAAAAGGTGTGTCTAGGCCGTGATGCACGCTTCAAACCAACTATTACGCAGATACGGAATGTTTTGAAACGCGATGCTTTGCGAACTTGGAGAAGAGGTAATGACCAAAGTAATCTTAGAGCTCAGGGCATACGAATGTCCGGACATGATAACACCTATGTTGTCTTCAGGGAGAGCAGGGAGCGTCAACATGCTATCCATGCTAAGCTGCAATATTTTCACCCTGGACATCACACGCCTCAAGATGTGTGGGTCTATAATAGCACGGGAACGGACTCAACACCTCATGTGTCCACAGAATTTCTACATGATCGAACGCCTGTTGCGGAATCCCATAAGAAAGGACGGCAAAGATTTCTCTTCTTGTGGATGACAAAACATGGAAAGTACATGCTTGAAAGATACGGATGTTGGGCTGGACTAGACTCAACTTACCGTTTGAACATGTATGGTTTTCCTCTCACCATTTTAGTGGTAAAGAGCAACGTAGGCAATGCTTTTCCAGTATGTTTCTATCTATCTGATTTAGAAGACACATCAACTCATGCAGAAGCTATAGCCCTTGTCAAATGGATGTGTCCAAGATGGCTTCCTGAGACAATACTGAGTGATTGTGCCATGGAATTGGTGAATGCAGTGGAATCGAACTTCCCAAAAAGTTATTGCATCTGGTGCCTCTTTCATGTAGAACAAGCATTGTTGAGACACACAAAACGCAAGAGTACCAAAATAGGGTCTGAAGATGAGAGGAAACCTATTTTAGCACTTTTGCGTGCACTTATGTACGCAAAGACAAGGTGTGCTTTCAACAACATGGAATTGGACTTCCTGCAACGCGTGAGACATTGTGGGCTCCAAGCAACCGAAATCTACTACTTGCAATACTTGAAACAACACGAAATTCGATGGGCAGCCTATGCACGAAATGAGAAGAGTTGTTGGGGACATGTAACTAGTATCAACACCAACAACTTAAACGAGTCGTTTAATGGCAAACTAAAGCAACATTTCGGGCTGAAAAAAAACAAGCTAGTGACCACACTCGTCATGAAGCTCCAAAGCGTGAGTGACAAATTCTGGACAGACTATGTAGATGCTAATACCTTGCAAAGATGTCCGTATCGGACGGTTTACGTTGAAGGTAACCTCCTTCCTTCAGCATCACTATGTACGGTGCCACGGCCTGACATTGTACTCAGAGCGCTGTCGATCAATGAGAGAAAGGCAAGGCAGAGTAGGTATGTCATCTCTCCCACACCATGTACAAATGGTCTCTCTTGGTCACTTACTGGAACACGTTTCCAAAAGTATACTGTGACACAGATGGGAAACACATGGAGTTGCACTTGCGTTTCTGCAGCAAGAGCACGCATTCCATGTCAACATGTCTTCGCAATATTGCAATATGATAATATTGACTTTAGGAATGTGGACCTGACTGCGCCGCATTTTGTCATTGATGACTGGTGTTTCCAAATTCCGGGGTATGTGGTGCCTGAAGACAAGGGTGTGCAACCTTGGTTGATTCCAAGTGCACCAAAGCTTGTGCAAAACCGTGAAGAACGTGACGTTGCTCCTATCGCAGAAACTGAATGCAACTACCCATGTGAGGATCAGCCCATACCAGAGGTGATAGACCAACTGCGTGCATTACGCAACAACCTCTTCCAAACAAAGCAAATAGACAGAGCATCCGTAATGCTATACAAAAGAGTGCTTGAGGCCGTGGAGGAGTATGCTACAAGCTCAGATGCATCATCTAGTAAGAGTAGTAACCATGTTCATGCAAAACTACTGGCACAAAATAAGAGGTTATATGACTATTGCGTAGAACATGCCACGTATGGACAGTTTTCCGAACTCAACCGGTGTGTTCCTTTGATTGCCGCATTACGGGAAATTACGCAAGTTTCAGTGCCTATGCTCCGATCGCCATGTGCCAGCAAGAAAAGGGACAGGGACTACACATCTTCGATTTCACAATTACCAATGGAGAAGTTTGTCAAGACATGCCAGCTAGAGCAAGTTGAAAACCAGAAAAAAAAAGTAGTGCGAACGCTAAGTCAATCCCTTCATGACAAAAACTGTCATCATGAAACTACCCAAGAAAAGCTACCTACCACAACAAACAAAGACTTGTCTAATGACCAATCGTTGTAAACAACTATCAGGCTTCATCTTTCATGCTGATGGTATCTTTTTTTGTTGACCGTGGTGGCCCTTTTGTTTGGAGAAGCATCTGGCCCCCTGGGTCGTCTTCATTCTTCTCTTTTACTTGTTGAGGTTTCCTGCTTTCCATGACGTTTCACTTTCTGACGGCCTTTTCCTTTCACCCTTTCTGTAGTGTCGTTTTCGCCCTTGGCGGTGCTTGACCTCATGCACGGAGGCAGGCGCACCGTTCGTTTGGGCGGGTAACCTGAAGCCCTGCCATAGGATAGGAAGACCAGGCCCTTGGTGAATGGAGGCGGCCGAAAGAGGAACGCCAAGGGCTGAACCTTGACCCGTCCTGGTTACAAGTCCCTTTTCATTGGGGGCATATCCCCAATCGATTTTCGGAGGGTTGCCCAGGTCGGTTCGAACAATCTGGGGATCGAGGGTTTCAGGGACCTGCATTCTGATGTACCATTTTGGTGTTTTCGACCATCGAAATGTTAGGGACAGAAACCGAAATTTCTCGCCAATACTTCATCGATGCTTTTGGATGATCTCGATTGTCGAAGAACGGGGTTTGTCTCAGAGTGAAGGGGCTTCCCTCACTCACCAATCCGACGACCCATGAACGACCGTGTGAGCCGGGGCTTGGCAAGGGGACAATAAGCCTTCTCGTCCAATCAACCATAGATTGACCCTTCTTTTAACCGGGTCCCGTGCGGGTGCGGACCACTCGGAGTGTTCGCGGTGCAGGTGGACGACCGGTGGCCCTGCGCGTTGGCGTAAGCAGTTCGACGCGTGGGTGGTTGAACGAGAAGACGCGTCGTCTGGGGCCTGGATGCGATGCATCCAACAGACATGAACTTTCGTGCCGGTTGGAGGCATCGCAGGTAGGCTCGATCGAAGCCGACGGCGGGCCACTGGCTTCCGATCCGCGTCCATTCGATCCGCCGGCTGCTCCGTTTTGCTCGCTCTTTTCGCTTTCCTCGGTTTTTTCTTGCTCCTTTCGACCTGTCTAGGTGCGACCATCCCAATCTCGTCGTCCGTGGTGTCGGATCGATGGCGTCGGGCCGGTCGGACATGCACAGGTCGACGCTTTGTTCCCTCGGTGTCGGACCTTCCAGGTGTATCTGCCACCGGAAGTAATTCCTACCGTTATCGCTTTTACTGCGATCGGTTTTCCTCACGCCGTTCGGACTTGGACGCATCCAGGTTGGATGCCTTCGATCCTCGAAGGAGGCAAAGATGAGGCAAAACATGTCGATATCTAGACCGAAGATATCGATGAATCCTCGGCATGCTCGGGGCTCTCGGGACCGAAATCGTCCGCAAGGCTTGTTTTATTCGAACGACCCGACGACAAAGCCCGTGATGGAAGGGCCCCCAATTCGGGTGGATGGGACAGCGTCCCACAGGTGGACCCCCCCCCCCTTTTTCGTAAACTTTGTCGATGTTTACCCAGGGACGCCCCCCCCCTCGACCCGTGGCAAAGGGACCCCCTCTGGATCCACCGCAGATCGTAGGATCCTACCCATGGGAACGCGACGGACCCAAGTGGAAAACCAAGGAGCGATCGAAGGAGATCGCAACACGAACAATGAAAAGATCGACCGACACCAACGCTGGATCGAGTGTGGTGCGTCGGAACGGACGCACGGGGCGCACGGTTTTGAACCATCACACGTGCACCAGAGAAGCTGACGAAGGACCATACGTTGTGATCTCGTTCGCAACAAGCTCGAGGCGAGGGCTCGAGTTGTGGAGCAATCTCGAAGGAGGAAGGGTATGTCCGAAGCCTTCCCAGAGCGGACCCCTTTGTGAATGGACACGTGTGGTCCATCATAGACACGCCTCCAATCGTGTAACCACACATGCGCCACATATCTTCAAGTGGGGGCAAGGTGAAGGTATTCTTGCCACGCAACGCTCCGTGTGAGTTTTTGTAGGGGTCTAACGGTACGTGGTCACCGAGCACTCGTCTTTGCGGAGAAAAGAATGCTTTTTGTGGATGACCAAGGGCCGATCGGCCCACGATAAGTTGTCATCCACGTCCGTGGCGATGGGTGCAAATTTTGAGCAAAAGTTGCTGCTTAGGTCAGAAGAATAAGGCGAGCCAAGAACAAATAACTCCCTCAACCGCTTAGGTGTGACAATACACCGCATACATCAACTGGTTTTCTTTGGGAAGGCCAACGAGCTCCTCCCAAGCCACTTACTTGGTCACATTGTTTATATAATCCGATGTCCCATTCACTGTCACTTGAGCCTCGTTCATGCCCACCTTTAGATACTCGTCGTTCCACTTGTGCGACACCAATCACTGCTCGATGCACACACGGATCACCGCAAGCATATTCCAAGCCTCGCACCTGTGGCAGAACACTATCGGATCGATTTCGTTCACATACACCATGTCAACACTGCGTCTCAAGTGCAAGTCCTGCATCTCGTTGTGCATTTAGGACAACTTTCGCAACCGCAATACCTCCTCCGTCTCGTGTCCATCCATTCTACCGACAACCTGCGTCTCTACTCAACCCAACGCGGCCAAAGCATGTCTGCAAGGCGCCAAATGCACGTCCTTGAGCTGCCATTACGTCTCGTGCAACGCATGCCAAAATCTTCCCTCGCGCATGTAAGCCCTATAAGTGAACTTCGATCCCTCTCCTTCTTCCCTCCTTGGTCGACCAAGAAAGACGTGCTCACGTCGAGTGAATTTGGAGGTGGTGGGAGGGTTCGGATGGGGGCTTAGTGCTGCCTTGATTGTCTTTCTCCGTGGTTTCTGGGCAAGATAGATCGGAGTTGGATCATGCGTCACTTATTCTTCGGTACTACCCTTCAAAAATCACCCGCAGGCTAGACACCTAACCCATGTCCAAGCTTGACTATGCGCATTCCGATGGTTACGGTGGTCATGCTCGTTAGGTCTCGCGCAGGCTCGGGTTGCCAACCTTACAACGAGCGTCCACATGTGACTTTACAGCTGAAATTTGCCACTCCTTTGGTGTACATGTAGGTGACGTAATGTGGCACTCGTGTGCGTTTCATGTTGCAAAACTCTCCTCAATTATGCATGGAGGTGACCCATTCCATTCGATCTCTTCGAGGCCCCCCCCCCCCCCTTCGGGTTCGATAAGCATTCTCCCAAGTGAAGTGACCAGAGTTGCCAGTCCATGAGTGTGCGTAGGTACATTCAATCAACTAATAAGGGTCCTTTGCACCTAGATACTCCAGAGGCGGTTTCATGGGATGTGGATGGGTGTGGGATTTAGGAAGGATGGGGATGTAAACCATCCGTCGAATGAACCAGGTGGTGGTCGTGAACAAGCCACATCCCTCCCGTAGGATAAGTAGGGAATCCAAGGGGGCAAAATCCGCACACATCCACCAAAGAAAAATGGTAAAAGCAAGTGCAGTGGATGGGATGCACAGCGTTCGGGTTGGTTGGTTGGTGTGCGTCCCTTGCCTTCCAACCGGGATGGATTCAATGCCTCAACCAGGAGGCCGATCGCCAATCGGGATCGCTCAAGAAAGGGGAAATCCTTGCTCTCCTTGCCTTCGAAGCCTGGGTGGAACAGCATGTAGAGACCGACGAAGGATTGAGATCCAGCCAACGTCGAAGGATTCGGCCACCATTCGTTGCAAGAAAACGAACGGATGTCGTCTTGCATCCCGCCTAGCATGCGTTGGTCCTCTCTTTACCACACTTCCATGTGTTGTGCAGGCTGGAATTGAAGAGGAGGGGAGAATAGCACAGGAAGCCAACGGCTCACCAAAAGTGACAATCGCAATGCCCAGGCAAGCACCTCTTACAGAAGATGATTGGAAACCAGTTGAGCGTTCTCTTGTGACTCGGTAAGTGACCCATCCATGCGGCGCTCCCGAACGTAAGGTCGCCCCACCCCGTCGAAAGGAACGACCGGGTCTCCGTGGAACCGTGCCGGGCGGTCTTTCCACCGCAGGACAGAGTGTCCAGAGACCTTTCCCATCTTCTCGCTCAACATTCTGATTCCACGGATCCGATCTTCTAGGGACCCTTTGCACATGGAAGCCAGCCTGTACAACCTTGTGGGGTTCAATCTGGTCGGAGGCCAGGCTCACCGCTTGGACCATTGTGGGCTCTTCCGTGCCTTTCTTTTTCCGGTCTTCTTGCGTTCCACCACCCTCGCATCTCTGGTGAGCAATCCTTCCACTTTTAATGTCGATCGGAACCCCGGATCGTAGAATTGCAAGGCTCTGCTGATTCCCAGTCGCACGGCTCCTGCTTGTCCACTGAGTCCTCCCCCTTGGGCGGTGGCCGACACGTTGAATTGTCCAAGTGTAGACGTAGCCAAGAACGGCTTGATGATCTCTTCCCTCTGGTTCATGTTGGGGAAGTATTCGCTGAAACGCCTTCCGTTGACGGTGTACGTCCCGTCGCCTTGCCAGAGGACGACGTTGGCGACGCTGGCTTTTCTCTTGCCTACGGCGTTGGCCTTGCCCTCTTCGTCCACCACGCGCACGCGTTGCTTGCTGATGTCTTCCTGCTTCTTTTTTTCCTCGTCTCTCCTCGCCGATTTTTCCTCTTCGTCCAGATCCGTGGACAAGATCTCCTCCAAGCTCGGAAAATCGCTCTGTTCCGCTTCCCCTTCGAGTTGCTGCAGCAGCTCCATCGCCTCTTGGGTCTGTCGTCGGCGTCGTTTCCAAGCCCGGTCAGTCCCCTCGGTCTTTTTACCTTGCGAACCATCCTTCTACGATCGACGTGGCGACGCACCTCTCTTCGCAAGCTCTCCTTCGCTTCGCGACGGTCTTCTTCGACGCTCTCTCGCGCCTCCCGTGCGACTTCCTCGGGATCGTTCCCGTCCGCAGAACCGCCCATGCGACGCGTGCATCCGTCCATCCTCGTCCAGCACACGCTCAGGGACGCGGCAGGGACGCAGAGGCGCGCCAATGCCGTGCGAATCGCCATCGCCATCACGTCCAAACCACGTCGAAATGCCGATGGGCTCGCCTCCTCGGTCCTTCCCCCTTCCTGGGGGCTTGGGAGTTTCTTCTCCAAACGGATCCGACCCGAGGAGGAGACGAACCCACCTCTTTGGACCACCAGAGGGGACGTGGCCTCCACATGGACGCGTCCACCGTCCACGGCGGAATGGAATGCGAGGTGGAATGGAATGGTTACCTAGGCGGGAAGGAGCGAGGAACGAAGTTCCCATGCGATGCAGTGTTCCATGTCTCGCACGGAAGCATACCTTGTGGGTCGAGGAAAGTAGACAACGCGTGTGCAAGCAGATGGATGCCTCCGTTCCTACCCTCATGGGCAATACGTGGGATCGCAGGTGTCCCGTCCCAACAGAGGTACTTGCGGAAGACCCCAATTTCAACTTCACGGTTTCTAACCACTCACACGCACCCTTTCTTCCGCGCGTGCGAGGCCCATCCAATGCAAGGACCAAGGACGATGCGCGAGATCGAGGGAGGACCCATCCATTCATCGAAGATTGGTATGACCCACCACGCCCCTTGTTCTTTCCCCGCGAACCCCTTCTCGGCTCGCCATCCCGTACCTTTGGATCCTCCTCCTTCTCGCGTTGCTTCCCCGCACCATGTGGATGGGCCGTCGTCTATCGATCATAGGATCTTTGCCGGTTCCCTTTGCGAGGCCATGTTTCCCTCGAGCATTGCGATGGCGTGGGAGTCGTGGCTTCGGCGCTAGGATATGCCATCCGCTCGTCCATTTATCCCATGCTTCGAGGTCCTTCCCTCCATGGAAAAGGTGTGGCGAAAAAGGCGAACACGTGGATCGACCCCTCCGACCCACCCAATCAATACCTCTCCAAGAAGGTATCGATTGAAGGAAAAGAGTCGCAGGGCCACATCGATACCACACCCGGGGGAGGTCTCGATGTCCCTGCGATCGATATCTATCCGCGATGATCTCGATGAAGTATCGCACGCTTCGAAAAGATATCGATGGGAGGTGCGATGGGATCCGCACGTTGTCGCATTTCGCCGCGCGATCTGCGCGACGTGGCGCACCGCGCATCGCTCGGATCGACCCGAATCGATGGCCGAGGGTTTGGCATGGACGCCTGTGTGGCATCCAAGGCGCACGTGGAGGATCCAGGCGGGTTCCAGGCCACGAGTGCACCGGCGCCGCGCGGCTTTGCCTTCGGAATCGGCGTCGGACGAGGACTTCCTCGACCAGGCGCCTTACGAAGCTGTGCCGCTGGACAGCACGCAGCGTCTGTTCGGACTGCCGAGGAACTTCCACGACAAGTACGTGCTGGGCAAGCCTTTGGGAGCGGGGAGCTACGGGGTGGTGAGCGAAGCCATCGACAAGGACACGCGAGACGTCTTCGCGGTCAAGAGCATCCCGAAGAAACCGAAACGAGGACAGCTCAACACCAAGTACTTGCTCAAGCTGCAGAATGAAATCGACATCATGAAGAGGCTGGGAGTCAGCCTCAACATCGTGTACCTCTACACGGCGTACGAAGACGACACCCACGTGCACCTGCTCATGGAAGCCTGCACCGGTGGAGAGCTCTGGGACCGTGTGAAAACTGGGCAGTACAACGAGGCCGAAGCGGCGAAGCTCGTAAGAGCCATGCTGAGAACGGTGGCCCAATGCCACGCCAAATACGTCATGTACAGGGACGTGAAACCCGACAACTTCCTGTTCCTCAACCAGACTCCCAGCTCACCGCTCAAAGCCACGGATTTTGGATTGGCCACTATCTACGAGGAAGGGGTAAAGTACTCGCAGAGGTGCGGAACACCGGCGTACATGGCTCCAGAACTGATCTTGCAGAACTACGGACCTAAGTGCGACATGTGGTCCGTGGGTATGTGCGCCTTCCAGCTCCTCACCGGTCGCTTGCCCTTCTGGGACGACGTTAGAGGACACACCATGAAAGAGGTGTGGAAGGCAGTCTTGTACGACGACATCAACCTGGACCCAAACTCTCCAATGTGGCAAAATATATCCGAGGGTGCATTGGACCTGGTGGGCAAGCTGCTCGATAGAGATCCAGACACGAGGCTCTCGGCCGAGGAAGCGCTGGCACACCCTTGGGTGCAGGATGTGGGGCAAGCCTCCACGCTTCCTCTGCGTGGAAGCGTGGTTCAGCGCATCCAACGCTTTGGGACGTTTGGGCTCTTGAAGCAGACCGTGCTGAGGATGATCGCTGCGTACATCCCTGAAACGACGGAGCAGATGTCGGCCCTGCGTGCGTTGTTCGAGCAGATGGACTACAGCAGCACAGGAAAGCTGACGCTGCAAGAATTGAGAGCTGGGCTACGGATTGCCGGCTATGATTTGAGTGATAGAGAGGTAGGGCAGCTGATGGAGCAAATAGACATAGATATGAATGGAGAAGTCGACTATTCCGAGTTCTCCGCAGCACTAGTGGATTGGGCGACCCTGATAGAAAGCGAAGATCAATGGGGGTCCTGGTTGGAGCAGGCGTTCAAAAAGCTAGACGTGGATCACTGTGGTGGCATCAACGTAGAGGACATTGTTGAGTGCCTCCCTGCACAGCTGGGCGGATGGCGGCACGCCGAGGCAAAGCGGGTGCTTCGGCAAGCGGACAAAGATGGAGACGGCAAGATCTCGTTGCCTGAATTTAAGCTCTTATTAGGGGACGGATACAACGAGCTAGACATGTATGAGAAGAGGCTTAGGGCTTGATCGTTCTCCTTTATTTCTTGTTGTTCGTGTGCTTCTGGGAATAGATATACATGTGCACCCCACCTTCGCAGATTTCCTCGAGCAAGTATCCTTGGCTTTCTGGCAACGGCCACTTGTTCGTGACGATCTTCGGGGACCAATCTCTCCCCTCCCTCAAGAAGCGTTTCATTTTGCCTCCAAGCTTGGCCAAAGCTTGTGGGAGGAGGAAGAGCAAGACCACTGTAGCATCATTCACGGAGAATTCCATGAGATCTTGGCACACGAATCGGACGCGATCCACAGCCATCGCTTGCTGTTTCTTCCTGGCCACGTGCACCAATTCTTCGTCCAATTCAACGCCAGTACCGGAGGCTCCAGTGGCTCCCACCACGTGCAGCAGCAGCGTCCCGTCGCCGCTGCCCAAGTCCAGCACATGATCCCGCTCCGACAGCTTCAAACGTCGCACGATGGTTTCGGCGTCCATGCTGGTGCTGGCTAGGAACGGACTGACGAATCCCGACGCCCAATCGTATCCAAACGTGCGTGTCGTCCTGCTCGGTTCGCTTGCAAACAGGCGCGGATCCCTTCGCATCTTCGCGTCCAGCTCGTCGCCTTCTCCCTCCGATGCACGTCCATCCACCATGCTTGTTTCGTTGTCTCTTTCGATAGGTGCGTCCGTGCGAGTGTTTGCAACCTGTCGTGGAACGTGGAAACCTTCACTGGAAGAGAGAGGCGAGAGCATGGTTGAAGGAGAGGACATGTTCGGGCTGCTGTCTGTCCTTGGAAGAGGAGCGTTCTGTCACGAACCATGCAAGCAAAGCGAAGAGCAAGTTGTGGATGCCTGGGAACACTGGATGGGAAGCGTTGGAAGCATGGAGAAACAAAGCATTGTAAGAAAGACATGTGGCATGGAGATCCGTCGCACGGGTACACAAGAATCATCCATGGGAGGCAAGGCAAAGGAGTGGGTTTGAACGGCATGGATCATCCTCCTTCCATCCTACTATTCAAATACGACTGTTCGTGGCCGCATCTCAAAACAACCAAGGATGAATGTGTACTTGTGGAAACGGAGGCTTCTATTGTGGCTCACGCCGGCACCGTCGTACATGCATAGGAACAGAATGGAGGAAATCCCTGCCAAGGAGGCGAATCCGTTTCCGTTTGGCGGGGAAGGAAGAAACAAAGACGAGTAGACGGAGTTGTCCAAGCCAAGATGTTGAAGCCATATATTCATGGAATTTGCTCCAAGGTCGCCACCAAGCCTTCACGACATCCCACCTTACTTCATGGTTCGCGATGACCAAGGTATGGAACTCGTCGTGTGATGGTGAAACGACGCTCTTGTGTACACGCGACTTACCTAGAAAAAGTTGTGGTTTGTATCTCTTGTGTGGAAGGCGTTTGCCTCGCGCAAGGCAGGTGGTTTCATAAGACTAGGCTTCCATCTCACGTTTGGGTCCCACCCACTTGGACTCTTCCCTCTCAAGGATGATGCTTCGATGGACGCCGTCGGAACAGCAGATTTCTCGATGGCAAGGCTGTCGGACCTGCGAACTTACCGAAAAGTAGTTCGGGATAGTTGCGCCTATGTTCACGAGAGAAGGTACTACAAGAAACGCTTCCATGCGGTCGAGCCAAGCCACGGCGCGGCGCTTCCTCCTCGGCTTCCTTTTGATGCAACGTGCATGGGTGCGTGCATGCAACCGTTCGATTCCTGCCGCCGTTTCCTCCGTTCGCTCTCTTCGTGTCGCGGTCATGTCCCATTCCACATGCCTATGATGTACTCGGTGGTCCTTCCCACCTTCCGATACGCAGGAGGACCGTGTTTGGATCGCAGTCTTTGCGGTCTTTCTTCGGTCTTGGATAGGTTCGACCCTTTGGCCCCAGCCGGGACACGTCAGCCGGGCTTCGTCTCACAGGGCCCTGGGGCACCCCGCCTTGGGAAAGGGGGGCGGTCTCGGTTCAGAACCGGCTTCGGCTCGGGTTCGAAAGGGCACGTGGTTCGGGTTCGAAAGGGATGCGGGGTCACGTGTCGGTATCAGGAGGCGCATTTCCGACACGTGCGTGATGGCGCACGTCGCCACTGCGGCGAAAGCAAGTTCAATTGCACCTTCCCACCGGGCATGGAAGGCCTCGAGGAGGAGATGCGACGCCACGTCCGTCTCCTGTGCGGTCATGTCCCCCGCCAGGCGAGCCAGAGCGGGCATGCGGGTCTGCGACGGCGGGAAAGCCGGCGCCGACGTGTACGCCATGCCGCTCAAGAGGCTCAAGCTGCCTCAAGGAGCCGTAGGACGAGACTACATCCTCGTGCCGTTGATGATTGGTGGAGAAGGTCCCTTCGAGTTCATGCTCGATTCTGGACTCACCGGAACCATCGTCACACCGTCGCTGTGCCAGCGGCTGGGCATCGACGCCTCGAAGGGAGAACAAGTGCGTGGCACAGCCGCGGGAGGAGAAGCAGATGTGCGAGTGGTAGAGATCTCGGATGCTACGCTGGAGGACGGCTCGCAACTGGAGCCTTTGCATGCAGCAGTGACCGACTTCGTACAGGAGCGTCTGGATCCCGAGCACGACGTGCAAGGCATGGTGGGTGTGGAGTTCTTTCGACAGTTTGACGTCGAGATGGACTTTGAACAGGAAATGCTACGGTTGTACCAGCCTGGGGAAGGGATGCGGTACGCGCAGAGGATAGGAATGAAAGAAATCCAGGGAGCTCTCCTCCCTGCCGAGTTGATTGGGATACGGGCCTCGTTGGAAGGAGGCCCACCTTTTTTGGGAATTGTAGACTTGGGGGCAAGCTTCACCACCGTCAATTGGAAAGCAGCCGTTTCGGCTGGGTTGGATCCCAAGGACCCAAGGTTGGATCAAGCAACAAAGGTGTATGGGCTGGGAGTAGATGGCAGGCCTATCGTGATGCCTCAGGTGGGGATGCAGATGTCATTGGACGGGGCACGGGATGAGAAGCTGGGTAGGTTCCCAGAGGTGGTCAAATTCAACACCACTCCCATCTGCGTAGGAGACATCAGCGTCTTTCAAGACTTGCTGAGCCCACCAGGCCAGAGGTTTGATCGGCCTGCAGGTCTGATAGGACTAGATGTGCTATCTCAGTGCAGATGCTTACTAATCACATGCAAGAACTGGAAATTGTACTTTTTGGGATGAAGCAGGATAGGAACGGTTTTAATAAACGGTTATTGCCAGAATCGTTGGTATTCTGGAACTACGTCATGACAAACTTTCGTCTTCTCCCATCCAACGCTAGCTTGACGATTTGGCTCTCTCACTGGGCCTAGCCAAGTGCACATGCAGGATTGGTAGCTCTCCACCACCCTCGCGAATTCCATTGGAAGGAATGGACCTGCTTGTCCACCTTTTCCTTTCGAGCGCCGGTTCCATCGACATCGCCCGTGGAGGTCCTCCAACAACTTCCCCTCCCTGTGGAGTAGAGATGCATGTACCGTCGAGGAATTCGGGGGGTGGGACCGACACTGGATCCACCTTTGGTCCGTTTCGACGGTTGATAACGACGTGTTTCGTCCACTTGTGCGCGCATTGCGGAGCTGCGATGGCCGAAACGCGACAAAAAGGCATCGAAAACACCTTGGTACGCCTCGTTCCTGCGTTTCGGGCGCTCGGAGGCGCGCTGGACAGACTTGCGCCTTTGCTGGTGTGGCTGGCGGAGCACCTGCAGTCTGGCCTGGCCAAGTTGGACCAATGGCATGCTGATGTGCTGGCCAAATGCATGTTGGGAGCTTGCATGCTCTTCTTCGGAGGATACTTCCCCACCCTCATTGCTGCTGTGGAAGCCTATCGCATATGTGGCTGGAAGACCACCAAACAGTGTCTTCTGGATCTCTACGAAAGTTACAAGGTGGCCAAAGCAGCATCAGAAAAGGACGATGAGTTGGACGAGAACAAGGATGGCCGGCCTGATGTGCTGTCACTCTCGGGGAAAGAACTTGCAGCAAGAAAACTAAAGGTGGCCATGAAGGCCACGGACCCAGACAAGGTCATGTCGGCGAGCCTGGGCCTGTGGGCAGGATTTTCGGCTGTAGCAGCTACCTTGAGGATGAAATTTGCTAGGTTCATCACCCTCGGTGGTGCAATTGGGGATACAGTGTCATCGTTTCTAGTACCTGTGGTAGGACCACCGGCCAAGAAGGTTGTGCCAATGGAATTTCAAAAGTGGGTGGACCCCGGTCTCTCCGTGGTAGGACATGGCCTTGCCATTTTGGTCTCATACCTGGTACAAAGGATCATTGGAACCATCCACAGCGCCATAAGAGGGGCAGAGATGCTTTGCAACGCCCTTGTCATGGCGGCTCACTATCGCAACATGCACATTGCAGAAGAGTTCAAGGTTCTTGTTATGACCACCTCTACAGTGGGCCTAGCGCTTTTGGGTATTTGGATACAGATTTCTTCTGGGTTCAGCTTGGGCTTCCCCTGGAACCTGATGCTGATGCCCCTGCGTTTCATGGATTGGTTGCTCTATGTGTTTGTATCCGCTGGAGTTTAAGCCCATTTTTATCCCCTTTCAAGCCAGAGCTCCTTCCACCGTGCCTTCTCGCTGTCATGTGTTGCCTTCCTGAATGTGTGCTGCTGGCTGATGCGATCGCTTGAAACACCTCCAATGTACTGGCTGCAAAATGCACGCTTTCATACGTTTCTTTGGCATTGTTGCAGGACTTTCTCCACTTGAAAAAACAGCCCTCTGAAACATGTGCAATTTCGAATGTGACACTTGGGAAAACTCCTCTTTACGTTCACCTGTCAAGGCTTTGCTTGTCTGCTGCTAAGGCTTGCCGTTACTCTCTGGTCTGTCTATATGTCTGCACCGTCCCTCTTGTCTCTAGGTTCCCAACACTTGCATTTGGGGATGGACCATTGTACCATGGTTCTCCCATCTTTGGTTACCGTTGTGAGGATGAAATCGACCACTTCTACCCGTTTTCATTTCAAAATTCAAACGGATTCTGGAATCCCCCCACCGACACTTTGGCACCTTCGTGGCTTTCTTCCGCTCGCGCGACGCATCGTTGCCAAGCATCTTCCCACGATCCACTGCGATCGATCTGGACCAACGTTCGTGCCTTCTGCACCTCTGAAACGCGAAGGAGGTGCTGGAAAGGTGTGAATCGGTGGAACAAGTACGTGCATCCGTGGTGGACACAGGCTGGAAGTTCCTGGGCAGTATCCAAGGACATGGTGCACAGGACCAGATTAAAGAAGAGGAAGGAGAAAGAATGCAAGACGAGTAGACCAGAAATCGATGGGAGCAGCGAACAGGGGAAATGGTTGGCCTTGCCAGCTCATGCCAGGAAGAAGAGGTCGTCCAGAAACAGAAGAAGGAGAGGACCGCTTCGACTACCATTCCGCTTGTTGCCAACAAGTAAGAAGCCCGAGTCTAGTGCTGCCAGGAAATACAAAGAACGTACAGAACTGTCTTTTGGGAGTCAAATCTGGTGTAGTAAACTGGCAAGTATGAAGGTGACAAGGGAAGAAGCATTGAAGCTCTGCCAACTTCATGACCAAATAGAAGCGCTACTCCACAAACACGTCGCGTACGAGAACAAGCACCAGAGCCCAAGAATGGAAAATCACGTGAAGGAGGAGAAACAATCCTTGCAAGAGAAACAGAGAAAAAAAATCCTCTGGACGCGGAACATCTCTGAGGCCAACGTTGCTAAACTGAAACGACTGTGCAGAAAAGAGGGAGTGAAGTTTGTGGAGGAATTCGATGAAGAGGTGACTCACCTTGTTACAGCAGAGGCAAGGGGACTCTGCAAGACAAGGTCCATGAAGTATCTGATGGGTGTAATGCATGGTTGCTGGGTTTTGAGCGAACAATGGGTAGAGGACTCAGCTGGGGATGGAGCTTTTCGGGAAGAGGAAGCTTACGAAATTCGTGGGGACCCTTATGCAGCAGGTGCTCCAAGAAAAAGCAGGACGAATTCCGGTTGCAGGAAGATATTCGATGGGTACTTTTTTCATATTGCTGCCAGGAAGATTGCAATACAAAATGAGACGATTGCTCATATTATCCGGTGCATAGAGTTGGGCGGCGGGCAACTTCTTGACAGGCCTCTTGCACCCAATGAAGAGAGTGGGCAGAAAGTAGGCACAAAGTGCATTGTACTTTGTGAACCAAAGGCGCCACGAGCAGTGTTGGCGGCTTTGAGAAGGAAGTGGGGCGTTGAACCTCTATCGTACTGCTGGGTGCTCAACTCCATCAGCCAGTTCGTAGCTGTCCCTGAGGCGCAAATCCACAAGTACTACATTTCTGGTTGATTTGCAAGCAAGAACTTCAAGATTAAATCCAGCTCTTGGCTGTATAAATGGTCTAAACATAGGTGGAAGCAGTGGAACTGATACGAAATGCCAAGACTAATCTTGCCCTGCGCTACATTGCATTCCTTCCTTGCTTCCGCACCAAATAGCAAAACTTTTCACAGTATTGTCACTTCTCATTGGCTACGGAAAACTAGGTAGAGTCAGGACAGCCGGGCATGAGTCTGGGAACGGCTGTTCCCCATAGATGATGACTGTGAGTTTTTCTGTCCTGTACGCCCTCGACCGATAACAATCTATCAAGATTGTTGCTACTGATCAAGGCCACATTGAGTCACAGGTCCAAGTGCCTTGAAGATGCTCTCGTACATGCACTCCCCCGTACGAAGAGGGTGGGTGAGTGTCTGGATTCAAGGTCAATTGAGTGGCCCAAAAAATACTAACAGTTAGAAGACGTGGTACATCGCCTGTCCCAGGCTTCATTTTTTCGTCCCACTGTCTGCACATGTAACGCACAAATTGCCTTGTCAACAATCTACCCCGTTTGGGATCTTCTTCTGGGTGCATGTTATGGGTCATAAATTTCGACATGCGCACATTCGGAAAAATTGCATGTGGAGTTGGCATTGGCCGATCGAGGTTTATGGTAGCAGGCCTCCAGTTGGAGTGAACCCAGTCCCTTTGGCTACTTTCCCATCCATGCCTCCACACTTCCATAAGATCGATATAAGTTTTATTTTGCAGTTTACCTTCGACAATGACCCATGCTGAAGAGGAAGGGGCGTTTGGGGAGTACATTGGCCACCTTTGTGTTACCCTGAGGGCCTCAGCAATGTTTCCTTCATCCGGGTGTTTGAGGAGGCCTACGTTTCCCAAAACTAAAATGAAGAAGTAAACCATAAAAAATACAGCCAGCCATCTTTCAAGCAGAGCTGACAGTTTGCTCCGCCTATGGCCAGAAGCTGGCTTCCCAAAACATGCTTCAAAAACATTACCCGTTGAGCTTCCCATCTTTGCCAAGAACTTACCAGGTTGAGATTGCAAAGCACGGGCAAACATCTTTGAGTCCCAGGTCAGACTTGGGATGAGACCAAAGGCACTGATTGAGGAAATGAAGGGGAAGATGCCCAGCTCTGCAACCAAGGCGATGCCCATATGCAGCTTCACAAAGCCAATGACCAGTATGAGCTGTAGGAGTTGAGAAGGACAAAAGGCAAGCAGAACCGCTCCAACTGTCTCAAACATGATAGCAAAACGTGTCAACACCTTGCAGAGTCCGGGGTACTGCCCAACCACGTTCATTCCAAAAGGTGTGGCGGTGGTGTAATGCACGGTGTAGTATACAGCATTCGCCTTGGCCCACGTCCACGTGTCTGCCATGGGGCTGGACCAACGCAGGTACATCGGCGAAAGATACAGGTACACTATCTGCATTCTGTAGCAGAGTGTCGCAAAGGATGCGTATTTGACAGCTGGACGGTTCAGGGCACCTTTGTTGTACGCAAAGTATTCTCCGCAGGGTAAGAACATGAGCCAGAAGAGAAAGGTAATGGCAATTTTGTCTCCCGCGTTGTTCACCCATTCGTTCCTTCCATGCATCATCGTGGTCAACAGCCACGCAAGAACAGAGGTCACGTTGGTCCTGTATCCGACAAGGAAGGCCAGCAGAACGATAGTTTGAAAAGCGGCAATGGCAGATTGCAGGAGCACTCCACCACGGTAGAAGAGCACTCGATGCACGATCCATCCATGTGGGCTGTATCCGGTAGGTGCCAGGTAATCGTCGCAGTTGATTTCCTTGAAGTTTCGCGCACGCATGCCTAGATCGACGAGCAGCAGGAAGGCGAGCAGAGCTCGCAAGAACGCCACGGAACGCAGGTCGAGGCCACACCATCCACGAAACCACGGATCTCCAGCCACGTGCACGGTCCTGGACACCTTCTCTCGTCCTTCTACGTCCACGGATCCTTCCTTCTCGTCTTCTTCGTTCCTCTTGGTCGCGTCTTGGCCGTGTTTGCGATGGCGCATCGACGTGGTTCCATCCATCAATGGCGTGTCTGGTGCTTCTTCCATACGATCGAATGGACGACCCTCAAGACGGAACGGTCTGGCCAGGGTCTTTCCATGAGAAACCATCCACCCCAACACAATCTCCCAGACATCCCAAGACGTGCCCCGTGGTTTGCTACCTTGCAGGTGATGGAACCACCCCCAGTTGCCTCGGAGGGAGGCAAAAACTCGCCACTACAAGGCCATCGCGCACATGCATGACGCATTACGTGTCCTACGAACACCCGTCGCTAATGCGTAAGCTTCATCCAATCTTCCCTCTTGCACGCGGAAACCACAACCATGGGTCTTGTCTCGCGTACCCTGGGCATTGCTCGGTAGCTCACGTTTGTCGGATGGAACGTAAGGATGGTATGCTCCAAAGATACGAAATGCTACTCCAAGATGAAGGTCGCCAACCAAGAACGAGAGAAAAGCATGCGATCCTTCCAACTTGTGGTCTTTCTTTTCCTTCCATGAAGAGAGAAAGTCTCCTTGGGGACTTTGAAGGGTGAAAATTCACTCCGTTCGTGTCATTGAAGTTGCGAAGGAAGGCGCGCCACGGTCTCCCATTCCATGGCATGAAGTAACACATTGCAGAAAGGTGGTTGCGTGCTCAAAGACGAGAAGCGTCGTTAGCATCCCTATTTCTTGGCTTGGCCTCAAATACAAGACAAGCATTCGAAAACTTGGGAATGTGCATGTCTTTTAAACCAAGCAACTGCACGAGTAGGACATAGATACAATGGTGAATCGAAATGTTAGCACGCTTCTTCCTCGCACAATTCGCGAAGAGGTGCTTCTTAGGATCAAAAGGCGAATCATGTCTAGTCGTGCACTGGGTTGGAAAGGCACCCTCTCATGATCAATCGCTTTTCTGTACCTCATGCTTTGCATTTTGGCAATTGATAACGTGAAAGCACTTCCTTGCTCTAGGGAAGAGAAGGAAATACACACAAGAGCCCACCGAAGGAGCTCAACGACTCACATGTACTTGTGTAGCGGACACGGGGTCAATGTGGCCATTGCAAACCTCTCCCATCATCAACGTCACGTCTATAACCCCAGCTTTTTCAAGTGCTACTCTTGTGGTAAACGAAACAAGAGTTGTCAATCTTGCTACTGAACATTTTTATGGAAATTCATCATTATTGTTTATGGAACCACCCAAGGAACAAGGCTTTCTAGGTGAAGTATGGGAGGATGGCAGTAGCTGAAAACCAATAAGATATGGTCATCGCATTGGGAACGAACCGTCCGTCCATACCGTCTCCGTTCTCCACGCCATGTCACGTGTGGGGAACGGAGTTCCATATGTTGGACCTAAAAGTGAAGTGAAGATTGATCCTCGAGGGGAGGAGAGAAGTCCCTACCTTAATTGGAGACCTCAGTCGGAGCATCGTTTGGGGTCGAAAGGCCATGGGATCCGTATCAAAGGGACGTTTCGTCCCGACTATTTTCGAGGGCCTTGGCGCAGGTCCACGTCGCGTTTGACGCTTCCATTCGATCCCTTCGCCATCCGAAGATCGTCTGGAATCGAACTGGACACGTGGATGAACTGGTCACGCAAAATGGACGGTGTGGTGAGCGCCTCGAGGACCGCCATGGACGGCAACCTGGACCAGCCTGGCGTGTTCGAACCGCCTCGCACAGCTCGTCGGGATTCTTTGGATTTTCTGCGGGTTTGCACCATCCTTTCCCTGTCCTCGTGCACTCTTCCAGGCATCTATTTGCGTGCTTTGCCACGCGCGCCAGGGAAGATCCCATTCGGACGTGGAACACGAATCGACGCGATCCGAATCCGTAACCCTTTACCCATATCGAAATAGACCCGAGGAGTTTCCTTATCGAAAGGGCAGGTCCTCCGGGTTCCAAACGAGAGGGATCAGGATGGATTCAGTGGGTCCAGGTGCGACCTCATTCGGTCCAGATGGAGGTCTCCTGTGGACAAGGGTCCAGAATGTACCATGGAAGAGAAGAAAGGTTCAAGCACAGGTAGGGCCTCCCTCATGAGCAAATGGATGTCCATGATGGACCTCGAAGGTGGCACACTCTCCTATTTAAAGGGAACGGGATTGCTGAGGATGCATTGGTCCAGAACTAGAGACCACAAGTTCCACTCGTCCAAGCCAGGAAAGAAGGAAAGAAACTCTGCACGTACAGAATCAAACAGACGCAAAAAGGAAAAAGACAGAAACTGGAGTACAAGTCACTATGGCAGTGCTCAAGATCTTTCTGCTGTTGTTTGTATCCCTCCTCCATTCTACCTCGGCATCGGACGTGGACCCCTCCAAGTGCCAAATGATCCTTCCAGATGCGGACAGGTTTGCAGGAGAAAAATTCGAATTCATTTTGCAGGCCAAGAACTCCAATGGCGAGTATGTTAAGCGTCAGGATACCTCAGGGAGTTTTTCAGTCACGCTAAAACACGAAGACGGAGAGGAATACCCTCAAACGATCACATTTCCCAGTGACATTACACATCATGTCGAAGCGAACCTCACGAAAGCAGGTCAGTACGAAATGGTCCTTCTCTGGGAAAGCACGCCGATCCCAGACAATGGAACTCATATCACAGTTAAACCTGGTGAGATCAGCGAGTGGACAAGCTATGCCTTTGGCGATGGCCTTGCAGGAGGCCCGGCAACCGAAATCCTCTCTTTTGGTATTCAAGCAGTGGACTTGTACGGCAACGAACATCTCTCAGGTAACCCTGGATTTCAAGTAGAAGGAGACGACAGCGAAGAAGTCCAACTGGTGAAACTGGAGGACAATGATCAAGGGCAAACCCTCGTTCAGATCCATGCTTCTGTTGCAGGGACCTACACATTCACGGCAAAGACTTCCACCGGCAAGTCACTTGCTGTAAGCCCTATCGACATTGTTGTTACAGAAGCTGTGCCACATCCAGAACCGGAAGATGGTACAGTTGTTGATCCTGAACGAACGACCATCTTCTCACCCCGATTAACCAATGAAACAGCAGGAAACATTGGTATCTTGTTTTTCGAAGCAAGGAACACCGCAGGGGACCTGCTGCCCTTGACCCATGAAGATGGCCACTTTGCAGCGACTGTGGTTTTGCCATCTGGGGACCTTGACAGCAAGCAAATCTATTTGACAGCCGCTGGATATCAATTTTTCACCTACAGGTACAACATCACAGGCACCTACATCCTTCTCTTGAGTTGGCAAGGCAATGCCATTCCAGCTAATGGCACAGAACTGAATGTCTTCCCATCCGTTCCAAGTGCAGGAATGAGCTACCTATTTGGCGAAAACCTTGGGAGTGGACTGATCAACACCCCAATGGAGTTTGGTGTGCAAGCCGTGGACGAATTTGGTAACTATATTCATGACGGTGACCCAATGTTCGATGTCCAGATCACCAACGAAGAAAAATTACAATACTTCAATGTCAGTAGCAATCAAGAAGGGCAAACCTTGGTGCAGCTTATGGCCACTGAAGCAAGTACCTTTCAGGTGACTGTGAAAACCCAGCAAAACACATATCTGGAGTCCGGGACGTTGCAGTTGATAGTAGAGGACCCAAATCCCCCAGAAAGCAATCCTCCTATATCAGAACCAGAGACAGAGGTAGAACCAGAGCCTGAGCCCGAAACGGATCCAGTGCCAGAACCTGAACCCGAAGCAGATCCAGTACCAGAGCCTGAAACGGACCCAGTGCCAGAACCTGAACCCGAAGCAGATCCAGTACCGGAGCCTGAAACGGACCCAGTGCCAGAACCTGAGCCCGAAGCAGATCCAGTACCGGAGCCTGAAACGGACCCAGTACCAGAGCCTGAGCCCGAAGCAGATCCAGTACCGGAGCCTGAAACGGACCCAGTGCCAGAGCCTGAACCTGAAGCAGATCCAGTACCGGAGCCTGAAACGGACCCAGTGCCAGAGCCTGAACCTGAAGCAGATCCAGTACCGGAGCCCGAAACAGACCCAGTGCCAGAACCTGAACCCGAAGCAGATCCAGTAACCGAACCGGAAGATGGGCCGGGACCAGAGCAAGATCCAAACGAGGGTAGTGACTCTTCAACTGAGCCTCAGAGCCCACCCACCAGCATTGAAGAGGTAACCGGAGAGCCAGAGGAACCAACATCCCCAGCTTCCGAATCAGACACTGGAAGTGACACAAGCTCAAACACCGGACTGAGCAAGACAGCGGTAATCTTGATAACGGTTGGTGCTTCGGTTGCTGTGGTCGTCGTCGTGGCTATTGTGCTTGTAAGGAACCGACGCCGCAGATCATAGGCTTTCGCACAATGCCAAAGATTGCCATACACTACCAATGGATGCCTGGGGCTTGCGTCGGAAGATTGATTGGCCCTTCCGCTTGTTTACTTTATCAATGCTGTGCCACATAAAACCATCAAAAGCTTTTAGCACGATATATCGGTGTCTCTAAAGGAAATACAAGCAAATTATGTTGGTGCACAAATAGATTTTGTATGTAACAATCCTGTTCTCTGCTTCTGCACCCTTTAAGAAGTCCAATCCACTCGTTTAAATTCGCCAGGCCAGACACAAGAAGAAACACTCTGGATGGCATATTGTCAATCTGATGATCTGGCACGGACCATCTCCGAGTCCCAATGCTGAAAGAGTTCAGCAATGGAACTGTGGTAAGGACTGCAATCCCTTCTTCGAAAGCATGTGTACAAATAAAATACCAAAGTAGCGCAATATGCGCGGGTCATAAGTTAATCAAGGACTGCTTACATACAGGGAAAACATTGATCAAGTGGTCCATTCTTCAGCACAACAGCCCACAGCAACAGTCTGAAAGAGGACATAGAGAACTGCATCCCTCTGCTCATTGTACACAGTATGATCACTTTAACAATCCCTCTTGGACCAGTGTTTCAAGTACCAGGACATCATGGCTTCGCATTTCCGAAGGTATATGCTGTGATCCAAGCCTCTGGCCCATAGATGCGAGAACTTGTTGCTCCCTATCGTGGATGGTTTCCTTGCATGAAAGATTCGGGCATCAGAAGTCCAGTAGGCTTGCTGGGAAGGCAGCAAAGTACGGTAAACCTTCACCTGCTGCTGTACCACACTTCTTACTACTTAAAAGGTTCAGATTTTGGAGCACGTGCACTACAAGCGATTGAGCAACCAAGCAAAATATGAGTTGACGTTCCTGACGACGCAACTTGTACAATGTCAGGATAGGTAACTTGGCGTTCTGGTCTACTTGCGACCCTAGTTTGTGCCTCCGTCAGAATTAAGTAAAGCCCAGCATGTCCAATCCCTGCAGGATGAACCTTTTTGGCCTCTGCAGAGGGCTTCACGTAAGAGCATGCCTGTTCAACCCAGCAGTTGTTGTGTGCAAAAATTGCCATGCCAGGTCCTGTTCCCAGGTCTTTATCTTGGCACAACAAAAAAACACAAGAGCTGATAAACTGGCAGAAGGCTTTTGTAAGCAGTCTTCTGGCTCAGCACTCTATGCCCATCTGTAAGAAATATATTCACCAACATCCAGGTTGATGTCCATGTCTTCGTGAGATCAGCCTACTTTGTTTGTCATCGATACACATTGCTTCAATCACAACTTTACACGTCACAGTTTGCAGGGCGGAAAGGTAAGGGAACCGCCCTCACAGTATTTTAACAGTAAAGCTCAAATCTTGCCTTCCTGCTCAGAGGAACGGGCACTGGAACTGTGTCGGAGAAGCGTACGTTCAACTTTGTGTTCTGGTTCGACTCTCTGTTGGTAGTCCACATGGACAAACGCTCGCTCTACTTTTTCCATTGCCTCCACCTTATGCTGCAAAGAAAGAGCAATGTCGTGAGATTCTTCCACAGTCATTTCCCTGGGGAGTACCACCTCTATTTCCACCAGGAACCGGTCACCAAAGTGGTAGGCCCGTATGACATCCATGAACAGGAACTCGTGGTGTGAATTTGCCATGGAAGTGACTTTTTCTACGAATTCTGGCTCTGCGCCTTTTCCAACGATATGATCTATCTGTTCTTTGGCGATGCAGAACCAGGAGGTGACAATGAACAACGAGATGGCCAGGGCTCCGATGGGATCGACATACCACAATCGCTGAGGATCAAAATGGGCCACCGAAGCGGTGATGATGGCCACAAGGTTGCTGAGAACATCGTTCCTGTGGTCCTCTGCCAGCGCCATGGCGGACGGCGAGTATGCTTTCAGGGCTGAGCAGTAAAAGTACAGGGCTAGTTTAAGTCCAATGGCCACTCCCAGCACAGCGTAGGTGATAACGTCAAGGTTAAGCTTGGGCAGATTACCATGCACTCCATCCACGATCTGTATGACGGACTGTTGGATGACTTCAAGCGCCGACATGGACATGATGGACGCACACACGATGATGCCGACGGTTTCAAGCCTGGCTTTGCCGATGGGAAACCTCGGATCAAGAGTTCTCATCCGGTTTTCGGCGACGGCGATGACCAGTTGCGAACATAGGTCCACGAAGGAGTCCACAAGGCTGGCCACAATGGCTAAGGACCTCGAGAGCACGGCCACAGCTAATTTGACGAAGAAGAGGACGACGTTCACAGCCAAGGACACCTTTATGGCCCAACGCACTCGGACCATCACGTGTTCGTCCCCACCGTCCGTGGGAAGCATCAGCAGGTTCTGCTGCTCTTCTCTCTCCCAATCTTCCGCTCGGCTGGTGGAGGTGGCCGCCATGTTTCCTTCCATCCTCGTGCTTCGAAATGCCGCCGATGCGCCAAACGGCCACGTCCGTGATCTTCTCCCTTTCAATCCCCAACATTGGACCGTTCGCTCCCAATCGAATCTCCTTTCGAACCGAAACCGGACCGGTTCAAGGCTCGATCAAGACACGAGGTCCGCCCCTTGGGATCGGATCCAACCACGTGCATCGGTTGTGAACGGTTGTGAACCTTGTGGACCCCATTGCTCGGGCCTTGTGCCAATCCGATCGCCGCGATACGTCGATGATCCGCGTTCCGCCTTCGAAGTGGCGTCAAATCTGATGCAAAGAAGCCTCTCAGGACGGCGGGACACGTTATTGGATGACAGGTCAAGTGTTGCGCGCCCTTGGTGCAACAAGAAAGCCATTTAACTGTGAAGCGCCGACAGTGGCTGTCGACCATAGCAGACAATGTGGTGTGCTTCAATCTTGCGATCTTTACCAATCAATCTGATTTGACGTCCGGTGCCTCTATCCTCGACGGTTTTGTCGTAAGGTGGTCTCCTCTTGGACGCGGAGTTGCTCATCTGTTGTGAGATTGGTGCCTTCAAGACAAGGCTCGTGTTCAAGCCCATAAGCAAAAGGGTAAATCGAGCTTGAGGGGTGTGTACCCTTATTAAAGAAGGGTGGTGAATGATAAATACTCCATATTGGTATGCTCAATGTACAAGGTAGAATAACTTCGGTGCACAGAGTCGTTGCCTTGTCACTAGGGGTGGTGGGTGGGTAGTGTCACTAAGTTGCTAAAACAACAATCAAGTAGTGGGGCAATCGAAATAGAGGTAGCCATAAAGCGTCCAATAGGAATCCTATAAGATACCTTAGTAAGATCTCTAGAAATTCGACAATGAGAGGCATCGTGGCCTTGCTCATGGAACCTAGAATCAAGTAGAGCGAGTCGCGCCTCTTGGCATTCCATAATGATACTAGCACCCAAGAAATCGACCTATCGAACAATGATACCTCATGGCGACAAGCAAGGTTTACTTGGTGAGTTGTTGGCCATCATTGGAGTGGGTTTGCAAGGGGATCCGCACAAGGGCGAGAAAGGTTGTGTTGGGAATGTTTGGCGGAGGCGTTCAGCGTGTAAAAACGACTAGCAACGATAGTATGATGTCGTGCAAGGACCTTGAGCACCGGATTGCAACCTCAATCCGATCATGCGTCGCAATTTTGGCCGCACAACCTTAACACTTTGGTCATACCCACAACATTTAGTAAAGTTTGGGGTTGTAGGATCACGTGCAAGTAGGTCCTTCTCACGAAACAATGGCTCATGACATCCCCACGCAACAACGTATTGCGACCAACAGTTGAAATGCTCGTGAACTAGCTTTTTTATTAGTACCTTCTTTTGCTTGGAGGTTGTTAACGAGAGGCTCTTGACAACATTTTCTATGGAAGGACGAATCGTAGCGTAAGTTGCTTGTGCTTGTCCCCCTATTGAGAAAATCTTGCGGTTTTCTTGGTGCACAAAGAGGATTTTCGAACTTTACATGAGCTTAGCAACTATTGGAGGTTAAAGTGGAAAGCGAATTTCCGGTCAAAGCTAGTGGATGAAACCAGTTGTTGTCGTGGTTTGTTCACAACCAAACAATAGCAATTCGGTGTCTTCCTTTGTGCATCGGTCCAACATTTAACTGCAAAGACAGGGCGAACGTTGATATCAACAAGCAAGTATTCAAACGATGGCAGCACTCCTGCCCAGATCTACTCGTTGCATGTGCAAATGCATCGTGAATATGCAGATTTTGTGAGTAGCCTGGCCTTCCCTATTCACAATTGCAACAGACAGAGCATTGTATCAGGGGCATGTACCACCTGAAAATTTCTTTGGAACGTAAACACGGGAAATCACTTAGCATTCAACCACACATGTTGAAATGTAAAGATAGTAGCTGGCAACAAGTGATAAAAAGCGACTCATGATAACGAGTGGGAGAACCTCGCAATGAAAGTCTGCACAAGAAGCTTGAACCAACTGAGTGAAAGCACAGACACATGCCCGTGCTTTTGCTATCATGTCCGAGGCTGGGTTAATCTACAATCGCCAGTTCGTGCATCAGCAAGTCTTGGCACTGCATATAAAGCTTTTTATTTTGATAAATGATCACATCTGATACATTCAAGTCAATCCCTTCATATCCATGTCAAGCAAAAACATGTGCAGCACGATCAACAAATGGCAGGCTTCTTACAGAAGCATTGCAAGAATACTGGGAGCATTCTCATCCATCCATTTTCAACCTCCTTTAGCAAATCCAAGGGTCCACACTTTCAAGACTAACAGAATGTTTGCCAATAGTAAAAGTGAATTTTAGTTCTCTCTCGCTTTCCGTTCAACAGCTAGTAGCGAAGAAAGCCAACAGACAGCTAAACCTATGAAAATAATGCAATGAATCATGAAAAGCATTTCAAGTGCGCACCTGTTCCAGAGCAGAGGCTTTCTCAATGGGGTAGCACCTGCAATCCGAAGTAAAGTAAACACAGCCGAGCAAGTGCTTTGTCCTAGGGATACAATTTTTGCATAGATGTTTCTGTGTCTCATACCCAGATCAGCCCTTTGCTCGTTCAAGTTCAATTTCTGCAAGTTCAAGCATGAACTCCCCACACTCTTCCACTACTTTCTGCCTCAAATCATCCAGTCTCTTGTTTGCAAGCTCCCAAATGGCAAGATCAGTGGGAAAGTAGCTCATCGTAGCATTGTTGAGCCACTGCGGTCTATCCTCTGCTGAAGGGTATTCTCCAGTACGCAACTTCTCGGCAACCTTGTATTGAATATCCTGGATGTTCAAATTGTACTTGAATTTGAACAACACCAATGATTCATCAAAGCGCTCAGTCACAAACACGAAATCGTACTGATCCAGTACATCCCTAGCATCGTGGTTGCTCACATCTCCACGCACGTAGTGATACACGAAATCTTCAGTACGCTTCAAAAACTTCAAATAGGCTGTTGTAGTATCATTCCAACAATTAGCATCGTCCTGGGGCACACCCATGCAGATGTTTTGATGCGCCTGAAAATAATGACTGTAGGCCCTCGCCAACGGATGCCTAGTCGCAGTGAATAGCATTGGATCGCTTAAGAGATGGTCCTTCAGCGGCGGTGAATATCGAATGTGCTCCTCCAGAGAGTAATATGCTGCATTTGTTTGCTCTTTGATCATCTCCTTCTGTTGCAATGCAACCTCGGCAGACGGCATGCCTTTGCGCTGTCCTGGGGGAGGGATGGGCTGGATGCGATAGTTCCTATCCAGATTGAGGAACAGAGATCTGAGCGTCGATCCTCCAACTTTTTTCGTTTTCACGAACCAAAAATCTCTTGGAAAAGGGTTGCCTCCCAGTGCACAATTCGCACTTGAACTTTCCTGGGAATCAGGCACCGGCGGGTCGATCACTTTTCCGCGGATGTCCAGTTTTTTCAAGGGTGAGCTCTGGTCCAGGCAAGCAAAAAGCCCTCCTGCCACTACCAGTGCCGCGCATGCTGCAAACGTTGCTTTGTGCACCCAGGTGGATCTGGCTTGGCCTTCGGTTTCGACCCGTTTCACGGCTTCTTCCACCATCAGTTGCCCTCGACCAGCTCTCTTTTCGGGTGTTGTTGGTGTGCCCTTGCACTGCCTTTCTCAACCTGCAGGGACGAGCATGTCCCAAGGCCACCACGTCTTCCTTGTGCTGCAGTCCTTCCTGTCCTCTTTTCGGGTCCACTCGGCTTCGCCGATCGTTTCGAATCACAAGAATGGAGGCAGGCAGGATCCACCTGCGGTTTCGAAACCGGGGGGCGTACCCGGGCCATCCGTTAGGATCGAGGGATCGATGGGATCGGATCGACCCTTGGGGGTTGGGTTGGATTCGATCCAACGTTGTCGGAACCTGGGTGCTCAGTCAACCACCTGGGTCACCCCTTCCAGGACGTTCCAAGCCACCAGCAGCAGGGTGGAGTAAACATGGGTGGCAACAGCACAAGCAGGAGTGCACCCTTCACAGCAGAGGTTGAAAGACACCAGTAGATTCTTGCTAGGAGCAGCGGAACCCCTTCCCGGCACTTCCTCTGCCTTCATTGTGGTACAAGCGGTGGCAGGATCACGTCCAAACAAGCGTGTCTGATTGTGGCATCGGCATCCCTTCCCATCAACTGCAGTGCGTTTTCGGTCGTGTGAAGGAAGGTGACTGGACAATGCAAACTTTCCCTAGGAAAAAGCCTCAGAGGTGTGTGCAGCAGAGGACGAGGAATCCGCGGTCATGTGAAAAGTCAGTCCTGTGCAAGATGTTGAGCGCTTCTTTGCCCAAAATAGTCCACAGGTCTTCTTATTCGTGTGGGTAAGAGGTTGTCCATGTACCCAACCATTTTGAGATCGACAAAGTAGGAGGTAGGCTCACGAATCCTATTGTACAGTAAGAGTCTCGCAGAATTTACAGAGCTCACAAAGACAAAGAGCTACCCAGGCAATAACGGGCTCCGCGAAGCCTGTTAGCCTGCTGGTGGTTTTGCCGATCACATGGAAGCACCTTTTGCCGTTGGTATGTAGTTATAGAACCAGTTGTATGCAGTGCCCTCGCTTACTTCCACCCTAGGTATCGGGAATCCATCCACCAACCTTGGAAGTACCCAGGAGTTCACCAAGCCACTGCATGCCATCATAAACGTCTGCATCTCTTGCCGGTGCTGAGTTTGATGCAGCACTGCACTAACATGAGAACGCAAAATACATAATTCAAGGAGCAGGATGCACGACCTCGATACGTCAATTCTAGTTGGGGATGCGCCGTGGAAGTGAGGCATGCTGTAGGGCAGGTACATTGCACCACGCACCACATGCACCAAAGACGAACAGTAGAGTTGGTTGGAAGAGACAGACAGATGAGAGGTGCAGACTCGAAATTAGATGGCACTGCGGTATAAAGAATTGATTTGGTGCCAGGAACACAGAAGCCGATGTACAAGATCCAGATCGCAGGTTGTGAAATTGCCTGGTCAATGAAGAAAAGTGGTATCAGAGAACCATCGAGGGTGCGTCCTCTCTGGGACCATGCCAGCGGGTAGGTGAAGTCCACCATTCCTCAAGAAGGACAGCGGCAGCTTCGTCGCTTCAGGTGCCGTGCATGAGCAAGACATGGGCGCGCTTTTGGTGAGGTAAGCGGTCGGGTACGACCGCTTCCAACTATGCCAGGCACTGTTCTCAGCGGTTACTTGAACTGGAGAAGTTCATGCGGATACACCTCCAGGATGGCTTGTGGAGGTGAAGAGACTTCAGTACGGCGGGTTTAGATGGAAGCAGTGCGACTCGCACCCCCCACGTTTGCTGTCCTTTCCGCTGCCCACCTCCCGTGCCTCGCCTCGGCAAGACGACGGTTCAAGTGGCCATCTCTCTTACCTTCGCATCCTCGTCGTGCACCTCTTGGCAGGTTGTTTTTGTCCTGTTTCATGGACATGGCTTCCCTGATCACCCGTGCAGGTAAACCTGGGAGCAGTCCCTTTCCCCCTTCGGGTTAACGTTGGAGTAAACACAATGCACGAGATTCGAATCGACAATCCGACGTTTTCGAGGTTGAAAAACCCGGGAAATCCGCGCAGTTCCGACGAAGACGGCGGCGATGTGGTGCGAAAGGGAGGACAAAAGGACGTGTCAGCGGTTCAGGTGGAAGGTAACGCTGCTGTCCATCGGCCTGGGCCTCGCTCTGGTGTGGATGCAGCAGCAAGGGAAGGCGGTTTGGCATGCCACATCATGGCTCGGCAGCAGCATGTGTTTGAAGGAAAGTGGTGGTATTCCTGGGTACAAGACGAAAAAGGACATCCAAAGAGAACTAGGTGTCGTAAGGCCGATATCACACTTTCATATCAGGCCGGCCGTGTTGGAAGGGGACCAGGCCAAGCTCTGGAACCGCGCCAGGGTGCTCCTGGGCTTGCAGGAGAAAAACAACCAGGACTCCTTTGGTGATGCAAAGCAGCAGATCGTAGCTAATCAATTCTACACTAAATGTGCGCTGATGAGCAGGTCTTTGCTTGATGGCAATGCACTGTACATACGCATTCCAAAGAACGGCAACGACAACATACGGTGCAATCTCATGAACTGGCCAGGGGAGGGGGAAGACGTACCATGCCTCAACAGCACGAATGGATTACGAGTTTCGACGACTGGAGTCAGACTGTGGACGTTTGTGCGTGATCCAATTTCAAGGTTCGTGTCCGGGTACACAGAAGTAGAGTTCCGCAACCAGAACAAACCATGGGTGCAGGAAAAGTTCACGCACCCCATCGGCACAAGGGAACGGTTTCGGGAATACATCACGTCCATGTTGCAGGGGAGAAAGGTCCCGGAGATCTATCACACATTTTCACAGTCGTGGGTGGGCACACAATTCCCACTAATCACCGCTGGTAAGATCGAATCCATGGACAATGACTGGCTTGCAGTTCAAGAGTGGCTGGGGATACTGCAGCCAAAACCGTTCGATAAGGAATGCAACACCCACCCAACATCTGCCGATCCTCTGAAAACATCAGCTGTTGCAAAGCTTGCGCTGGAAGAAGACCCCATTCTTATGCGGGCGCTATGTGTTCTTCTCCTACCTGACTTCCAGAACTTTGCATATGAACTGCCAGAGGTTTGCCAAGCCAATGAGAATATCACAGATCTGTGGCCATCCCAGGCAATGTAAGGGGTTTGTCATATTGTTTTCGTGAATCGGCCGTCTTTTCCACTATCATGAAGGTACCATCCATCAAATTAAGAAGGATGAGAATCGCACAGGTGAACTACTCGGCAAACGAAAAACGCCCTGTACGGACATTACTGCACTTATCCCTCTCTGAGTTCTTTTTGGGATTGGAGACAATTTACCAGAATTTTTTGACACTTTAAATAGTTGGCTTCAACACTACCAACAATCGGGTGGCGAAGGTTTACCTCGAGATACTTGTTTGGAAAATGACGACAGAATGCAATCCCTTCACGACTAGAGACAGGAGGGAATTTGATGCAAGTTTTATAAGCAACAGCACCACTTGATTTCATATGCCAGTTCAACGCTTTGATTTTGAAAAGGATGAGACTCGTGCGAAGAACATCAGAAGCGTGATATGATGCCTTCCAGAGTGCATCGCCTTGTCCACTCTACAATGTGAATGGCACACATGAGGGCATCCTTTGTAGAGGGCCCCAAACGTCGACTCTCCCGTGCAAAATTGTTGGACTTGTTCCGGGAGAGAACATGGCATACCTTGTGTCTGATATGAAAAGAATGCATGGCTTATGTGAGTGGTTCAAATGTGTTTTCTCGTGCTTGGCGTGTTCTGACCACATAAACCGAGATCATAAACATTGGTGCGCTTGTTTAGGAATCATCGAGTTGGCACCGTACTTCAATGCTTTGCACATGTGCATGAGAAGAGATGAGCGACGGGCAAATATATGTTGTTGTAGTTTGACAAGGATGCTCGGGTCTCTTGAAATGGAATAAGATGACACAATGAGTGTGAACAGCCACAAACGACATACGCCATGGTCTAATATCGGGTTCCAAAGCTCGTAATCGGTAAAATGCGACACATGCATGTAAATCCATGATTGATACACGACGTCGAATTGCCTTTGAGTACCTTGCTTGTCCACCGCGATTTTCCCACAAGTGCTACGACGTTGGCAACCATTCCTTTTCGAAGGTGCAAGTTTTCGAAACGAGGGCCACGAGTCATTGTTTGGCCCATGTTACGATTCGCTCTTATATCCGATGTGCACGTTGGAGAGCTTGACATAGGATTTATGAATGCGCCCAAGATTGGCATCAACATGGCGACCGTGCAATCTACACTTCTGCACGTGATGCGCATTGGCTCGATGAAAGGACTTTCTAGCCATCGTAGAAGACCAATATTAGCACCCATCCACGAAGAGATTCGCTAGAATGTACCCAATCTAGTCCATAGTTTGAGTAAGCTTGATTTGAACCTTCCATCTCCCATATCTTCTTCGTACGTGAAGCCTCCTCTTCGTCTACACTAGGATGTATGTCCATCTACCTAAACCATCTCTTCCCATCCAAAAGGAAGTCTTGATCGGGAGAAAGGACATTGGTCGTGATGAAATACGACGAGTACCCAACCTTGAGACGTACGAGCATTCGACCGTGATACTTGTATTGGGCGATAGTAAGACGATGTGCACCTAGGCCGATCAAGCGAATGGGTCAAGAAGAAAGACGACCAGCCTCTACGGTGGGGGTACAATAGGTTGTAACGTTGCCGTGACGGCACCGATGGTCTTGCACGTTGCCGGGTCGGTGCGATGTTGCAGAGATGCATCGACCGTGTGCGAAGGTGCCAGCCTGCATATGCACTAGACCGGCCGAGCCTACACGAGGCCCGTAAGGAACAACGTCGAACGAGCACCATTCCACGTTGGCGTGCGCCTCTCACCACGACCTCGTGGGACGGGCTCCCTCCACCGCCACCACACCCACGTGCACGGGGTAAGTTTTCCACCACACTTCGAAGCCGTCTTGGAATGCCAGCCCACGTGCTGGGTGTGTCTCTTTCCCCCCCCTTCTGGTTGGATTCGGAGGGGGGGGGGTGTAACTGCTGCCCAACGAGGGTGTGACACACGTCTTCGGATTGGGCGATGGCCAGCAATGCGGCGAAGCATGGACTTGGAGCGCGCGCACGCGCGTTCCTGGCTTCGGAAACCGGTCCCAAGACCACGCATTTCTGGGGTCCAGTGGCCAACTGGGGCTTCGTGCTCGCCGGACTCGCCGACACCAAAAAACCTGCAGAGATGATCTCGCCGAACATGACCGCAGGTGAGGCGGACGCGCGAATCGCTCGAGACACACAGCCACCCAGAAGGAGAGGCGAAGGACGCGAAGGGAAGCACAAGGAGCGTACGAGGCGTACGCATGCGAGGGAAGGAACCCAGGAAGACGTTGGTGCGACTGCCACGGCGGTACGGACGCAACCTGGCTGACATGAGGTGCGACTGGTCCTGGGGATGTGTGAACAGCCATGTGCGTGTACAGCATGCTCTTCATGCGGTTTGCATGGATGGTGCAGCCCAGAAACTACCTGCTCTTCGCTTGTCACATCTCCAACGAGACCGTCCAACTCTACCAAATGTCCAGATGGGTGCAATGGCACCAAGGACAGGCCAAAGGACCGACTCCACCCACCTTTGCGGCATCTGCCGTGCAATGAGGCTGAAGAAGGAAGCAATGGTCGAACCTGGAAAGCACAAGGAAAGACCAAGGGGGGGGCAGGAGGACTGGGAGAGATGGAAGTCGAAGGACGAAGCGCGCTGTAAAACAGGTGTCTCTCCTGGGTGGCCTTTGAGGTGGAAGGTGGCAAGCCAGGAGAAGAGGAAGGGGGAGGCCGCAACAGGCAAGATGACCATGCATACTCGTGCACATACGCTTCCTGCGTGACTCCCCTGTGCCTTGATTGAAAAGGTTGCGAATCTTCTTGGCTGCCAGACGCGCTGAAGAGCATGGATGTGTCCTTCCAGAGGGCCATGGTTGAATAAAGTGGAAATCTTTGCTATCCTCTCAGATCAACAGGGTCGAGCAATTGCTTCTGATGCCCCAGTGCAACGAATCATGCTCCACTCCATGCTGTATCGGTTCTAGACGAACGTATCGTTGCATTCCCCTACGCCTGTGCCGTCTTACATCTCCCAACCACGGCGGCCTTGCGCATATCACGGTGACACCATGTCAATTCAGTGTTGCCCTGATGTTTATTGCGACTTTCCACTCACCTGAACATCCAAACCAATGACTGTGGCTTCCAAGGGTGTGCACCAATGTGAGATGGAAACGAGTCGAAACCAAGCGCAAGTCGGCGAGCGCGTCGCTTTTCGAGCGCGAAGGCGGCCGAAACGCATCAAAGGCGTGCTGGTGGACGTGGCGGGCACGCTGTACGTCGGCAAGGAAGCGCTCCCGGGATGTTCCGACGCGCTGCGACGCCTTCGAGAGTCCCACGTGCAAGTGGTGTTCGCATCCAACTCGTCCAAGGAAAGCTCGGCCACCTTGGCGGACAAACTGGTGCGTATGGGACTGCAAGTAGGATCTGAGGAGGTGTACACCGCGCTAGAAGTGGCCAAAGACTACGTCCAGAAGAAACAGTTGCGCCCGCGCTTGTTCCTCCAGCGTCAAGCCAAGCGGTGGTTCGAAGAAGGCATGGAGCTCAATCACGAGGATGCTGATGCAGTGGTGCTTGGATTAGATATAGAAGTGCTCTCCTATACAAATATCAATCAAGCTTTTCGAATTCTGCAGAGATGTCCAGCCGCCGAGCTGATTGCCACCAGCAGGTCCAAGTACCTGAAAGTGGATGATGGAGGAATGGACATTGGACTCGGAGCCTTCGTGGCCGCCTTGGAATTCTCAACTGGGAAGTCTGCAACGATTACGGGAAAACCAGAAGCCAGCTTCTTTGAGCTGGGAATGAAGAAGCTGGGTACCCTTCCGGAAGAGACCGCTGTGGTGGGCGATGATGTGCATGATGATGTCAACGCAGGGCAAGACTTTGGACTGTACGGTTTGCTGGTGAAGACTGGGAAGTACCAGCCTGAAGACGAGAATGGAGCTGCACGACCTCCTGATGCTACGGTGCGAGATTTTGTGGCTGCTGTTGACTGGATGCTGGGGGAACGGTGAATATTTCGATGCAATAGGGGGCAGCTGCCTGCATAGATTTATTGAAGGCTGTTTCTTTCCGCAAAGGTGCACAGCACCATCATCCAACGTTTCGCTCATTTGACTGTGGCAAGGATACGCTCTGCATCAAAAGTAAAGCCTGGCCACGTTGGCACCACTTTTTGGTTGATTGCAGTGGTTGCAGAGCCCTGATGGTCTACATCTCCCATGACTTTGATGATTTGACCGTCTTGTGTCCCTTGGGGTTTCTTCCCGCTCCTACCTCCTAGCCTGGCTTGTGGCACGTTTTTCCGGATCCATTGCTTTAAAGGGAGGATGAATGGCCACACCATGAAGAATTTTTGGCTTCCCTTTCCGCTGACTTTTGCCGCTATTCCTGTGCTGTCTCCAGACTGTTGGTAGGGTAAATCACAGATGCGATGCCACGCAATGTTGGAGATTTCCTTCCGGGCCACCGGGGCAAAGGTCCTGTCCTTGGGTATGCCGGACACGATGTACAGGCAAGTCCTTTGTTGCATGATGGTGACTTCGAGTTTATCATGTTCTTGTATGAGGGGTCCGATGTCCAATCCTGTTTCTTCATAGACTTCCCTCGCTGCTGCTGCACGATCGGGTTCTCCTTTATTGATTTTTCCTCTGGGGAATCCCCAGCCTGAGCTTGACTTCCAACCTTTGACCAGCAGCGCCCACTCGTAGTTTTCATTCAGCAAGATGGCTCCACAAACCGGCACACGGTGTTTGTAGGCCGTGAATCGCTTGTAAATGGTGTCCAACATGTGTTGATAGGGCTGCAAAGCTGCACATTGGGAAAACATCAACGAGGTGAATTCTTTCAGACCCAAGGACTTGAGCCTGTCGTCTTGTTCCCGGTAGAAGTCTTCGTAGAACCAGTGCGCCTGTTCGATGAGGAAGAGCATCCTTTCGAAGGATGCGAGCTCTTCCTTGGGACAGTTGAGGATGAACCTGGTGGACAGGTCGTCCAACACGTCCTGAGAAGGCAGCATCTTCCGCCACGTTCGCCACCCGGCACGTTCCAGTTCTCCACTCTCTTCCTCCTTCGCTTCCTCCTACGACCTATCTCCCTTCCTGCTCCACGCAGCGCGTCCTTGGAGCGCCTGTGTCGTCGCACAAAACCGTTCAAGGATCGTCGGTCTTTCTCCTCGACACACCCGAGTTCCCCATGGGACTGGGGGATCCGGTTTCGATTGGGGATGGGATCCGGTTTCGATTGGGGTGGAAAGGAAGGGCGAAAGGGAAAGGGAAGTCCTTTTCCATGGGTCCATCCCCTTGCGAGAAGTGCTGTGAAAAAAGCGGAGGAGGCCATCCTTGCATACGCTTTCACGTGCGTGCTCGAGAAGAAAACACGCCTACAAGCTGAGCTTTTCCTGAGTCGAGTGCGATTTCATAGATAGCTTGTGAGGTTTGTCCCTTTCCGCCAAGGAAGCATCGATTCGCCCACAAGAGGAAGGACCGTGCGGCTCACGGCTCGGAGGTCAAGGGAACTTTCAATAGCGTGGATTGCAAGTCGTTCTTTGCGCCATTCCGGAGTACATGGACATGGCGCAAGCGCAATCGTTATCCATCATGCTTTGGATGAATGTTCACTCGTGGACAGTGGGCGAAATAACGCTGGGGAGGCGTTGTTGAACGAGTTGCGAATTCAACTGTCATGGCATATGCGTCGAATATGGAACGCCTTCTTTCGGATATCGTGCAGGCCTTCAGCACGTGAGGACTCCTTTCGCGATGTTTTGAGTCCCAACAACACACGCACTATGGCCTTGGAAACCCGTTTGACGTATTGGTTTGAATGTAGCCAAACAAGGTTCGAAACACCAAGAACATCTCCAAGAGTCTTTTTACTTTGCCAAGGGCATTTTCTTCCAAGGACAAGATCAAGAGTCGATAAGATGATGTTTTTGCGAATGAGGGATGGACAAGAAGTCGTTGTCGTGGAAGAAACGACTTTTTTCCAAGTGAAAAGCAAGAGGCAACGTCCAATTGGGCCATTCCTCGATACTTTAGAAGAAGCTCCCTCAATGTGGAATTCAACATGGTTATGTGATTGAATGATTGCTTCTTCCAGAAAGCTTGTACCAAGTTCCAACTTGAGGAGGTAACTCAACCACTTCAAGGTCCTACGCACCCATGCTCATGCAATGGATAGAAGGTGAAAATGCAATACTAGTGGTTGAACTTGGGTTTCCTTCTTTAAAGTTCAAGCTTTCAAGGTCCATCCTTGCGTGATGGTGCCCATTCCATGCGCATTCTTGTGCTTGTTGAAAGCAACGTCACTCTTGTGGTTTCCATGTAAAGGTGCACGCGATGACGAATCGCTGCGATCCCATTCACGCCGATCGGATGCACCCACTTGCCCGCGCTTCCTGTTCATCGAAGCATAGCCGATACGGTCTCTCACATCGAAGCTGATGATGCAGCTTGATGATGCAAGTGGATGAGCGAAGCGAGTGACCCAAGTGGATGATTGAAGCGAGTGATCGAACTGGATGATGCAACTGGGTTGTGTAAACATGGAAGAGTTTGGCCCCTTTCCGACACAACTCGCGATGGCTTCTGTCGGCATGGCGTCGGCTTCGGACGCCACGAAGCGAACGCGCCAGGAGAGGCGCGGCGTGGCCTCGGAGGAGGAAGAAGGAGAACACGAGGCGTACAAACGAATCCGAAGGAAAAGGGGAGACACGAGAGGCGGTGGAGTGTACGTGCCGCCCGCCAAAGCCGAGGCATTGGAACGAGAAACCAGTGGAAGGAGTTTGGACGAGCAAACGGAGCAGAGGAAGAGCTGGGAAAGGCTCAAGAGAAAGATACACGGCGCAGTCAACAAGGTCAACGCGGCAAACGTGCAGACGGTGGTGGTGGAGCTCTTCCGAGCCAACCTACTGCGTGGAAGGGGGCTCCTGGCCAAAAGCCTGATCCAAGCGCAAACGGCTTCTCCTGCGTTCACACAAGTGTATGCAGCTGTCGTGGCCGTAGTGAACGCAAAGTTCCCCTCCGTAGGAGAAACGGTCCTGCACCGCGTGGTCCTGCAGTTCCGACGTGCCTATCGACGCAATGACAAAGCCTTGTGCTTGGCCAGTACCAAGTTCATTGCTCATCTGGTCAATCAGCATGTGGCTCACGAGCTTCTGGTCCTTGAACTGCTAGCGCTGCTCTTGGAAAATCCAACCGAAGACAGTGTAGAAGTTGCTGCAGGCTTGGTGAAGGAAGTGGGCGAAACGTTGGCAGAACTCTCTCCACAAGGATTGCATGGCGTATTCGAACGGTTCCGAAACATACTGCACGAAGGAGCCATCGGAAAGAGGACACAATACATCATAGAGAATCTATTCGCCGTCCGCAAGGCAAACTTTGAGGGGTTCCCTGCCATCCCACCAGACCTGGATCTGTTGGAGGAGGAGGATCTGATCACCCACGAGGTCTCGCTGGACGACGATATTGACCCCGAGACCGCCATAGATCTTTTCCGTGCGGATCCCAACTTTGAAGAGAACGAAGCCAAGTATGCAGCCATACTCGGAGAAATTCTCGGAGACGAGGAGGAAGAAAGGGAGGGTGTCAACGATGCTGCGGAAGGGGCCGAGGCTGAAGCAGAGGTTCATGGAGGGCAAGTGTTGGACACTTCCAAAACACAAGTCATCCAGGATGAAACAGGTACAGACGATGTCAACTTAAGAAGGACCATATACTTGACCATTATGTCAAGCGTGGATTTCGAAGAGGCGGGGCACAAACTCATGAAGATAGACATACCATCAGGGAGAGAAATGGAACTTTGCACCATGATCCTGGAGTGCTGCAGCCAAGAAAGAACATACCTTCGGTACTACGGACTGTTGGGGGAACGCTTTGCGAAGCTTCGTCGTGTGTACCACACTGCTTTTGCAGAATTGTTTGGGAAGCAATATGAGTTGATCCACCGCTTAGAAACAGCCAAGCTCCGCAATGTAGCCAAGTTCTTCGCCAACTTGCTAGCATCAGATGCGCTGACATGGGGAGTCCTTTCTTGCATTCGCCTGACCGAGGAGGAGACTACTTCCTCCTCGCGGATTTTTGTGAAGGTCCTTTTTCTGGAGTTGGCAGAGATCCTCGGTCTGAAGCAGCTAAACGAGAGACTCATGGAGCCTTCGATGCAAGAGGACTTTGCAGGGATCTTCCCTAAGGACACTCCAAAGAACATGCGATTCTCCATCAACTTCTTTACTTCGATCGGTCTGGGGGGCATCACAGATGCACTGCGTGAGCACCTTAAGAACGTCCCCACGGCTCCTTTGCGCGCAGCATCTGATACTTCGTCGGACAGTGATACTTCCTTGAGCGATGAAGGGTATAGCAGCTCATACGATTCGGGCGAGGACGGTAGAGACAATAGGAGAGTCAGGGCCAAAGCTCCCCTTTACGACCGGCACAGAAGATCCATGAGCAGAGGCCATTCAAGGAGTCCTAGCAGATATGGCAGAAGCCCCAGTCCACGCCGACGATCCCCAACTTCCCCTCGTCGGTCTGCTGAAGGTCTTTCTAGGGACTACAATAGGTATGAAGGACATCGTAGGGGTGGGGAGCACTATTCCAGAGAAAAACGGTACCCATAAGGAAGATCATCATGACTGAGAACAAGAGGATGACACTGCGATGGCGTTGGTAATGTATGAAGGCGGAAGAAAAACTTATGGCACTTTATTCAGCTTTTGACTTGGAACGACGCCTTCCAAGGACTGCACACGCGGTGCATGCTGGACATGGAAAAAACTAGGCATCCATATCCAGCTCCACTGCCTGAAGGGGAGGGACACACCTGCAAATTTTCTCAACCATGTCTTTTGCAGAACGTGTGAGCTTGGAAGCATAGCCGTTGTACATACTGGAATTCTTCACAATCTGAACAAGGTCGTGTTTCACTGCCTCAACCGAGCGGTAGTAGGAATGGTCTAACCTTTCTGATACAACGGACAGTGCAATGGGAAGATGGATAACCATGTTATATGCTAGGTATCTTCCTGTAGGAGGATCCAACCAAGAAGCATCAGCTGGAACAAGGTCAAAAAAGAGCTCGTACCGTTCATCGGAGAATATATTCTGCACTGCATTCTGGATCTCGTCTCTCACTCTTTGAGCAATTGAGCTTTCCTGCTCTTCTCCATCTGATCCTGACCCATGCATTTTGAATAGCTCCCATAAACTGTGTTGGTAAAGCTCCTGTGCATGTCCTGACCTTGTAGAAACCCCAGCCGTGAAGTCTGCGTCGTATAAAAGCTTATATCTCAAGTACGGGCTAAGTGGCCACTCTGGATCCTCTGGACACAGTTCCATTATGGTTGCATTGTACCATGTGTTCGTCCCATCTTCTTGGAGCCACATAACTTTACAGCGACTACCCACCTGCCATTGCTGGTCTAGAGACTCATTGAAGCGGACAGGATCCACGAGAAAGTCTGGCTGGTCATTGGAAGGGTGCGGTAGCTCCAGCTCAAATGCCCAACCTTTCAGGTTGGATTCTTCGCCAATGATTTCAAGGGTGAGCATGGCAGTGGTGTTCAGGCTTCCATCTGAACAGAATATATAATCCATGTTTCTGATCTTGCAGAGTTCTGCAGGATTCATCTTGTAGGTACCATCTGTTGCACGCCCAGCTGCCTCCCATGGCTTCTTTGACTTCCTGTCCCGCAAGGCCTCCAGCCATACTTTGTGGCCCTGCGGGATGTAGAAGACCGTATCTCCGTATTGGGGTACGTAGATTGCCTCGTTGCGGTGGGTCTGTAGGAGCCAGCTGTACTGACCAAACGACCTCGCTGGTATATCCAGCAAAGCATCATTCGCATCTGTTGCAGATCGTTTACCCTCCTTCTTTCCCCTGCCATTCATCCCCTTCTTGCTGGTCTTTGCTTTTGACTTGCGGGTTGAAGGCCCCCCCTTTGAGGAGGAAGGTTGACCCGCTCTTGAAATTCTTCTTTCTCGCCGGGGTTGTGTTCGTTCTTCTTCGGATACTTCAAAATCAGAATCGGATGTGCCGGGCTCTTCATACTTCACTGGCCTCTTCCGCTTGCGGCCACTTCTCTTCCGGCTCTCTTCCTCTTCCTCCTCGTCATCAAACATGTAGGATAGCTCTTCCTCTGAGGATGATTCCTGGTATTCTTCTTCGTCACTTTCCTGACCACTGCTTGACGAGTCATCACTCTCAGAGGAGAGCAATAGTTGTTGCCTCACACCTCGCCTTCCTTCCATTTGACGCATTGCCACCATGTTAGTACTTCGTGAACGCTGCCCATTTGGCGGGGTCGCAGCAGTTCCCTGGAGGGTTCTTGGGGAATGCCACTCCGCTGGTGCAGTCTCTGTGGGCAGGTCCCTTGGCATTGCTGGTGATTGAGCAACACCTGGAGGCATTGCAGCGGGTGCTTGCGAGATGGTGCGGCTCGGTTGCTGGGCTAGAAACATCTTCTCAGGTCCTTGATCCACTTCTTTTGAAAGGTGTCGAACGAGGCCAAGACGGAAGGCGCTTTGGTAGGGTTCTAAGTAAGGTTCTCCAAGAAAGTTGACCAAATCCTCGTTCCTGGCTGTGACCTCCGGCGGCTGCTGATTCTCTGCATCGACCACATTGCCTTCGAGGTCACGCACCAAGGGAGCATAATCTCTGGCAAAAAATTGGTCGTATTGTGCACCAGAGTAGGGATCTCCCCCTCCAGAAGCAAAAATAGAAAATTGACCAGTGTTGTCAGATGCTACAATGGATCCCCCGTCAGGAGTAAATTGGGCATCTACCACCATTAAAGGTTCCGCCCATAGATCGTTCACCCAGCCCGACCGTCGGAAAAGCTTTATAGGCACTCCGGAAACCACATCCCATACATATATTTGTCCATCGTATCCTGCCGTCATGGCCATTCTTGGATCAAGTGGATGACTCATGATCACATAAACCTGTTCTTCATGCCCATGCATGCAGTATCGCAGCCTGCCCGTACTGGTCTCCCACACATAGATCCTCTTGTCTGCAGCAGCAGCAAGAAACAACGAGTCGTCTAAGCTCCAACAACAGTTATTCACAGATGGGCTCTGAGGTGCTCGCCTCGCCCTTCGACACCGCTGCAACTGTTCCTCGTCGATGGGGCACTTCAATGTGTGGACACATTGCCAACGGGCTTGCCTTGTGTTCCCTTTCAATTGCGAGGGGTACCAAAGCTTGGCGCTCCCATCTTTGGAAGCTGTAGCTATTTTGTCACCTTCGTGGCTGAACTCTACGAAAACAACATCATTGCAATGGCCACGCAGCTCACAGACCTGATAGCAAACGGGCGAGTCTGAGGTTCCCTTCCCCTTGGATGTCATGGGGGTGAAGGACCATACCCTTGCCGCAAAGTCACTGCACCCTACGGCAAACAGTGTGCCTGCTTTGTTGAATGCGCAATGCAACATCTGCACTGAGTTTGCTGTTGGCGAGGTTGAATGTTGCAGCAACGCAGCAGAGCGTATTGCTCCAACAGGAATCCGGGGATCTGCCAATGCAGCAGACGAGGAAGGGGGTGCGGGATGCAGTGTGGCAATTGAAGCAGCGGAGCAGTAGGGGTCCCAGGCCTTGCAAGCACCGTCTTCAGAGGCCGAGAAGATAGTGTGCAAGCCTTTCGGATGCGTGCAGAAGCGTACTGAGGTGATAGGTTTCGTGTGTTCATTGTGCACAGCGAGGCACTCTCCAAGTTTGTCTCTCTCCAGCAGCCACACGCGCAGTGTACTATCGTTAGAAGCGGACACCAGTAGCTCGCTGTCCATGCTAATGGCGAGGTCGGTGATGTCGCCTTGGTGTCCTCGGCAGGTCCTCAAGAGGTATCCAGTGTTCCTGGACCATATCTTGACCAGCCTGTCATCGGCTCCCGTGATCACGTATCGGTTTTTGAAGTCGCAAAGTACGCAGTACACTGCGCTGCGATGTCCTCGGAAGGTCCTCAAGTACTGCATGTTCTCGACCACGAGCTTGGTGTCGACTTGCTTGAGGTCGCGCAGCCTCCTCTGCGCCTTCGTAGCATCCGCACCTTGTCCGCCCACTTCTCTCTGTTCCAGGAGCCATTCGGGTCCCACTTTGGCTCCGGGCACGACGTATCTCTTCCGAATCTTCTGCGTTCTTTCGTGTGCATTTCTGGCGGGTCCGAGGTTCCTGGCTAGGAGCGTCGGCAAGACGTGTGCTTTTGGATCCAGCTTGGCGTCTTCCACGAGCAGCAGTTGGAGCAGGTGTTCGAGGTGATCTTCCTTCACCCTCGGATGCGTGCACCTCCATTCCCTGTGCGTGTTTCGATGCACATGTCCATCGTAATCCACGCGCATGGGCAGCAGTCCCAAGCGATCCACTTCCCGTTCCATGGCTTCTGCAGCTTCCTTGCACGCGCTCCCACGCAGCCATTGCAGCACCAGACCGTGTATCTCTCCCTTGAGGTTCGCCAGGGACCCTTCTTCCGCCCTTTCCATCGCCAGTGCTCGCACCTGCGAGCGCAGCACGCGCAGCACGCGCAGCACACGTCCTCAGAAGCAAGGCACCAACACTGGTTCGGTTCAAACCCATCCCTGGGACCGGCCCTTCCTTACCGACCCGGACCCGCGTCCCTTTCGATCGGGAAGACGACGCCGGTCTGAAACCGAAACAGTCGGAGGATGGGCTCCCTTTCGAAGTGGATCCCAAACCCCCCCCCACACGGGGGAGGGACCACAGCGAAGGAGAGAAGAAACTCCCTCGAGGGAGACGAAGGGGACGGTGGAGGAGAGAGAAGAAACTCCCCCGAGGGAGACGAAGGGGACGGTGGAGGCCGAGGCGAGTGCGCCATTACAAAAACAACGACAGGCACGGCGTGGTGCGTGGCGAGGGACAAGTGGTCCGACCAAGTGAACAACACACGTGCTGCCAGGTGCAGGAAGATGTCCCCTCCCCCCCCCTTACGGAAACTCACATTTCGCCAGCCACCAGCTGCACGTTGAGGAGCTCCTCCTCTTCGATGATCTTGACCCTGCAATCCGTGTCCGGAGTAGACACGCAGAGGAGCGCGTACCCCTGATCGATCACGTCCTCGCTGAGCATGCCTGCGGACTGGTCCACCTTGCCGCTCACCTGCGTAGCCACGGTCCTCCACGTGTGAGCTGCGGTTCCGTCCCCACGCCACGTCGTCGTTCGTCGCATCCGACGCAATCGAAATTCCACGCACCAGTCTGGAAGGACAGGTCATGCACACTCCCATCTTGCAGTCGTGGGGAGCATCCACGCCCGCATCGAGCGCGGCTTCCAGGATGGTTTCGCCTTCCTCCACCTGCACCTCGTGGACGGTGCCATCCAAGGCTTCGATTTCCACCTTCTTGGCGCGCACGACCAGGGACCCGAGGGATCTGGAGGGACGCGGGGACCTCGAAGACCACGTGGGCGACCTGAACCGCGATGAGCAGGCCGCGTTTGCGCGCATCTTCTTCCTCTTCGTCGACACTCGAAGGCGAGGTGTCTCTCGCCGACCCCCTCCCTCGGGACGGATAGGATCCCTCGATCCCTTCCATCGATATCTTTCCCGAATCGTATCGATGAGCGATCGAGATCGGTCCGGGATCCACCAGGTCTCCTTCCCCATCCGCACCGGTCCCTCCGCGGTATCCGACCAGATTCGCGTTTCCATCGCACGATTCTCCTCGGCTATACACCCATCCTTGTCCACGCTCGCAGAGGAGATCCCCCCCCCTCTCGGCCACCCCCACCCTCATCCATCGGGTTTCGTCCCGATTTAACCACGAGGATGGATCGGGGGGGAGGATCCGTTTTTGCCGGGAAACCTTGCTCCAGGGGCGGTAGAGAGTCCGACGCCATGTCCAGCTGGGCTCGTCTTCCACGCGCGCTTTGGACGTCCATGGACGGAAGAACGAGAGCAAGAGGGAAGAGGAAGGACGGAAGGTCCATGGGAAAGGGCAGGGATGGCAACACAGGGAGGAGAAGGACTTGCCTTTCCCATGGACCCGCGAAATGGGACCAGAAACGTGGTACAACCATGGGAATGGGAATGCACGCGAAGATACCGGGAACCGTGGTGAGCCGAAGGGATCGGAGGACGAGAGCGCAAGGGACAGAAGCACTGTACGGAACAGCGTCCGTGGGACTGGTGTTGACTTCGGCTGCACCGGTCTTCGAAGCGTGGATGGGGAAAACCGTGGAACCGGATGGAGAGTGGGTAGATGCGGATGATTCGCTGCCATGGACGGTTGCCTACGCAATCAGTCTACTCCCTGTGATTAACTGGTGGACATGGATCGTGATCGCAAGCACAAGCGCCGTGCAAAAAGAGAGGCGCTTCGTTTATGCCGCCTTTTACATGATGCTACTGGTTTTCTCCTGGTTCAGCGGGGAGAACGCATCTGCCATCTTTGGTTACCTCGCGTGTGCACTGCACTTCCAGATTGAAAGGGAAGCAAACAAGATGGCCAACTCCTTGAAGCAAGAGAGAGAGAACAAAAAAAATCCTGGCAGAGGATGCGATTCCACTTACAACATGGAAACATGCACTCGGAGAGAAAAAGAGCCGACATCCACCAACACGTTGGAAGACCTGATGATGGAAATGGAGCACAATAAGTTGGCCTTGTCTTATGAAGAACTAAGGGCATGGGACGAGAGGTACGAGCTGAGAAGCCTCCGGGTGCCCGAGCTGCGCAAGCTAGCCAAGGCCAAAGGGGCCACGGTTGCGATCTCACGGTTGAGAAAAAAGGAGCTGATCGATCTAATCGAAGGACTGATGTAAGGCCAGGACGTTCTACTTTGCTTCCTCCTCTACCAGTGCCTTTGGCCGAGGCACGACCGCTGTGACCTGAACTTCTACCATGTACTCCGGGCGAATCAGTCGCCCTTCCACCAGGGATCGTGCCGGCAAGTGTTCCGGATCGATCCAGCTTTCCCAGGCCCTATTGAACTCCTCTGCATAGGCAATGTGCGACAGGAAGACGTGGGCGTGAAGGATGTGTTTCTTGTCTGTCCTTGCGTGGTGCAGCAGGCCATCGATGATCTTGAAGATTTGCGCGGCTTGGCCGACCACCGACTGGACGTTTGTGTCGGACGCCCTTTGTGAAGAGAGGTAGACGACCCCGTCACTGATCACTCCTTGACTCTGCCTGGCTGCACCGGGAAGTCCACCAGCGGAAGGAACCAGCCTCTTGATGCTCCCATCTTTGAATCCACCTTCGTAGAGCGAGGACTTGGTGGGTCTCCCTCGTTTCTTCATGTTGTTGGTAGGCGGCAGAAGCGTCACGTTGTCGATTGTGGGTCGATTCTTGGCACCTTTCGGCCTTCCACGTTTCCGGATGGTCGTGGTGGAGCTGGGCGGGAGTGCCTCGCTGGACGGCCTTTCTTCTCCTTCCAGGACGAGTTCTGCCGCCAGGACCATGGATCTGGTCTCGTTCTCTTCGTAAAACTCCTCTTCTCCGCTTTGGAAGCGCACCTGATGCCGAAATGCGAGTTTCAACCTTCAGCTTCGTGCGCCATGGTTTCCAGTCCTTCGGACCTCGCCTTCCCGCCACGTGCGCGCCTTCGTACCTTGTACAGCCCGCGTTCCATGTCGTACAGCACCACGGTTCCCGCCTCCGTCCCTCTACTGGTGCTTCGATGCACGCGTTTTCCCACGAGTGCGGCCATGCCCGCTGCGCCTGCGGCTTCTTCCCACGATGCCATCGCGCGAAAGTTCGCACGTGCCTTCGATCGGCCTCCTTTCCAACCCGAAGGGATCCCCCTTTCGAAAGGGAGGTCGTCCGGTTCGCCCGCGGGGTCGGACCGGGATCGAGGCGGTTTCGAAAAGGGAGGGAACGTTCGAAACTTTATTCCACCTGGGGGGAGGGGCGGAGGGAGACACAAGGGAGTGTGCTGGGCTGGTCCAGGCGGCAGGAAAGGTGCAGGTATGTCCTCACACCATCCCATCCCTCCGAAATCATGGGATGAACGGTCGTCCAGGTCAGCAGGAAGGCATCAACCTTCGATCTGGATGCGGACCAGAGGACGGGTCAGCTTGGACCGCAGCCGTAGCAGGAGGACCAGGGAGTTGCAAAACAAGCTGATGGCCAAACCCCACCACAGCCCTGCAGCCTCCATGCCCCTGTGAAAGGCCAAATACAGACCCGATGGCAAACCCACGGCCCAATACGCGAACAATTTGGAAAAAAATGGAGCTTTGGTCTCACCCAGACCACGCAAAGACCCTGCCGAAATCACCCCCAGGCCGTCGAACAACTGAAACGCTCCCGCTATAGGAATGAGCTGAGCAGCCTTTCCCAAGGTCTCCGGGTCAGAGGTCCATATGCTAGCGATGGTACGTGGAACAAGGATGAAACACAACGATGCCATGCACATGAAGAATGACCCAACGATCAGGCCGCTCAAAGCCGAATCCGCCGCCTTTTCGCGGTCATTCTTCCCCACCGCGTTGCCCACCAACACAGCCACGGCCTGCGAAATGCCGAGAGGCACCATGAAGCTGAGCGCACCCAACGTGTTCGTGATCTGATGGGCCGCCACCGTGACCGTTCCCAACCGTCCCATCATCAGTGCAGTGAGTGTGAAAAGGCCGCTCTCCAATTGGCTTTGGAAGCCCATGGGAAGGCCGAGCTTTGCAAGTCCCATCAAGGGCTTAAGTTTCAACGATTTTGGATCCAGCTGAAACAGTGTCGGGACGGTCTTGAGGACCGGTCCCAGGATGGCCAAGGCCATGATGAACCTGCACATGACGGTGGCGATGGCGCTGCCCGTGATGCCCAACGCAGGTGCCCCAAGGTTCCCAAAGATGAGCACCCAATTCAGCAGCACATTCGAAAGGTTGGCGATGATGATGGGTTTGAGCAGGGGCGTCGTGTTGTTGGTGGCCTGCAGGGCGGACCTCATCACCGCAAAGAGGAATCCAGGCAGCACCCCACAAGCGTTGATGCATGCGTATTTGGAGGCGACCGGGATGAGGCCTTCTGGTTGACCCATGGTTACGAGCACTTTTTCGGTCTGGAAGAGCGCCAGGACGACCGGGATGGTGAGGGTGGCGGCCAGTACGGCCCCTCTTTGGATGTTGGTGGGCACGGCTCCCATTTCTTCCGCTCCGAAGGCTTGTGCGATGACTGGATCGACGGACTGCAAGCATCCGAAGCCGAAGCTCATCCAGAACCAGGTGATGGAAGATCCCAGGGCCACTCCCGCCAGCGCGTCCTTGGCCAGCCTTCCCACCATGATGGTGTCGACCACGCCCATGAGCAGCATCCCGACTTGGACGGCGGTCAGGGGCGCGGCCAGGCGCGCCAGCACCTTCACCCTGGTTTCCAGGCGCTTCTTCAGCTGTGCACGCACCACCACCGTCCTCGCACGCGTCCTCGTCCGGCGCCGAGGTCCCAGGCGCGCGCCAGCAGACGCCATGGCCGTCGCCATGGCCGTCGATGTTTTTGCACGTGTTAACCTCATCCCCAGCTGACGTCGCACCCCCTCAGCCACCCCTCCCACTCGGATGCCCTCTTCCTCCCCACCAGCCCAGGGCAACGTTCACCCACGAAACCGAATGTTTACGTGCCAGAAACCCCACTCGACGCCCCCTGGGTGCGAAGTTAAGCTCGAGTTCAGCCCAGGAGGGTGGGGCCGATCCGGACCCGGAGTTTCGGAAGGTTAACCGATCGAGATCCAGGGAGGATCGAGGGAGCGATTCGAATTAACAAGAAAGTTAATCACGTGTCGGACACGTCGGCTCGCGCCTCGTGCGCGATGACGGCGTCTTCGCGCATCCCTTCTCGTCCGTTCCAGGCGTACGATGGCGTACGTGGACGTGGAAAGACGTGCATGGATCGAACTCGAAGGAAACACCACGTGGTTCGGATGCAGCCGAGAGACGAAGCACCCAGGACCCACACCCAAGACGTGTTGAAATCCACAAGGCGGATCGCTGCAGCGAGACTGGCTTCGCTAGTGGCCATACGAAACGCTGCAGGATCAGGAGAGGCATCGGCAGAGCAGTACACGCGACAGTTCCGAGAGAGGTTCGAGACGAGCATCTCCTCCGCCACCCTCTCCTACACCTTTGACATTCCACCAGGATGGAAGGAACAACTGGTGTCTCTCAACGATGGAAAACTGTATGGCGTGGACCTGAGGTTCACGAGCGAGGATGGGAACGCAAACCTGGCCGTGGCCGTCCTACCATACGCCGGGAGGGAAGACATACAAGAAGCAGGACCACCCGAGGAAGCGTTCGAAACTTTCTCACCGCTGCTGGCCCCTATGATCACGGGAGAGGGAGACGCCGACGTCGAACTGCGCATCGTGGATGAAAAGGAAGAATCTGTGGGCAAGGGGTCGGAGGCAAAGACCTTTTACTGCTACGAACTGACCCGTCCTCATGCCTTCGTGAAGGCCCACGTGGCGGAAGGACTTCTGTACCTGTTCGCCGCCACTGCCAACGACCGGCAATGGAGAACCTACAAGGGCGCGCTCCAGGACGTGGCAAGTTCCTTCGATGTGCCAAAAAGCTGATTCACAATCAGCCGTGGACGATGAACGCTTCAATCACGGGGCTGCGGATGCATGTGACTCGCCCAACCGGTACTCCAAGCGGATCTCTGACAGGTGGTCATCCCGAAACGAAACTTCCAGGGCCACGAAGGAGGATGGAAGGTCATGGTGGCTTTTTCCGTGTCGTGTTTGACCCAAGGATCTACGGACTTCGATCGTGCCGATCAAATCCTGTTCCTCTTCGAAGTCCATGTGCCAAACGGAAACTGCTTTGAGGGACAGGGAGTCCCTTTTATTGAGTTTATGGTCGGTCTGTAACAAGAACTCCTGCAAGGTGCCCTCCTCGTTGAACCAACGGATGAGCATGTCAGAGCTGCGCGAGATTTTTTGCTTGGAAGCGACTCCCCCAAACAGCCCTCCCCCCAGCGTTGCTCCGACATGAAAGGACAGGTCATAATCAAAGTCACTGTTGTAGAAGGTGGACTCGACCGACAGGCGGTGCAGGTCGCAGCAGTTGCTGGCAGCTTCTAACTTCCCCCAGGAACTTCCTCTAGCGTTCTTTGCCGTCGCACTTGCACGTGCTTCGTCCAATCCAGCTGCATCGCCAGTGACACTGGCAGAGCACTGGACACGAGTTCCCAGCGAGGAGGCGTGGTACAGCTTGGCCTTGCCTTCCGCCATGCTTCTCCAAGACCATCCAGCGCACGGTCCTGCGGATTTCGTGAGCTTCTCCAGCCAGCCAAGCTTTCCTTTCGACGCATCTTCGCTCTTCCATCCCGCCAGCGCGGCCAAGGCACTGCGAAAGCCGTCTCGTTGCCACGCTTCCTTTGCGTCGGTGCAACGCCTGTCCGACGGTTCCATCGCACTCTTCACTTTTCCCACGACGATCCAGCTGGACAATGCAAACGCGCCATTGCCCAAGGCTCGCGTCGAATATCGGCAGCAGGCGTTGCAGGACGCGCTTCTGGACCGACGATGTCGACGAATGGAGTTGTTTCTGGCGATTCGGTTGTCGACTGGACTCGACCGACCCCACTCGAATGGACGGGGGGGCACGTTCCACCATGGCCAGGAAGGAATCCAGGATGGCACAAGAACCAAGTGGATCCGTTCGTGTGCACGTGCAAAAGCACGTGATCCGACCGTGCGGGGTCGGTGGTGCCCAAGCGAACGGTGGTTGCGGGAGATGCGCGGCGGAAGATGGTTGGGATGCGTCGCGTCGCGCTGTTGCAAACAATCGAAGCCCCCGAGGACATGCATGCTGAGTGTTGCGTGGGTGCAAGCCGCCAAGGATTGCGAGTTGCGAAGGAAAAACAGGCGACGAGATCACGACGCCGTTCAAGGAGGTGTGATTGCGCGCAAGACAATTGCATCGGTCCTCAGGCAAGTTGCAAAGATGGCCCAGGCTTTGGAGGAAAGCATGCCCCTAGTCTTAAGAACACAATCTACGTTCTCCCTTCCCTCAAACCGGAGTGCCGGCCAAAGATGTGGGGTTACAATCCAACATTTCATTTTTGTTCAACGAAATGTCGGCTATCCGAAGGATTCCGTCGAGTTAAACATGCACGGCCATGGGTGGGAATGACTTTTTACGCCCCCGCCAAGCCACAAGTTTGCACGGAAGTAAGAAAAAAACGAGGCGCTTCTCCGGTCTAGGGTTCTTTGGCCTCCGACGAGCGGATTTGGCTCCGAGATCCGCTCCTTGCCATTCTGTACGACCCGGTGCATGGGAAAAAGGAACGGGACCTTCCTCGCATTTGCGTGGGATTCGCCCATCCCGTTCGTATCGCATGTTACGCTTCTCACAAGCTTCGTTTGCCCTTTTGCAACGTAGACGATCCCCGTTGCCAGTTCAAGGAGCTCCGTGCGTCAAGGCGGTCCGTGTCTCATCCTCGCAAGGGGAGGAGACGTGCGGAGGACGTCGTGGTCCTATGCGTGGCGTCGCTTCGCGTCCTTCATGGGTGGCGCGTCGGACGTCGCGACCCTCACTGTTGCTTCGTGGGTCTCCCTTTCTCTTGCATAACGCCACACCACGTGGTGTGGGCCAGATGGGGCGAGGAGTTCGCTCCTCGGGGCAGGGACGGTCCACCGTTTCGTGTCCTCCAATCAAGGGGCAGGATCGCCCCAGGACACGGTTGTACCCCCCGACACGTGGCAGTCGCGACTACGGCTCTTCGGTTCCACGTCAGCAGGCAGAGCGGAGGCGTTGTGGCTTTTGGAGCCACGTCACGGCCACGTGGAACGGATCCGGACACCTGGAAGAGGTGACGTGGCTTCGAGGTCGACGTTTCGGAGAGGGCAGAGACGTAGACTCGAGGAAGACCAACCGACGCCCACCACGGAGGAACAGGTGTCGCAGAGTGTATACCATTCCACCCGTTCGACGTTGGAAGTCGCGGTTCAAAGAGATGGAAGCGATGGTCGTACAGGTGGAGGGACGGAGGGATGGTGGCAATGGCTGGTCGCGGCGAGCCCGATGATTCTTGGAATTGCATTGGTGACCTTCATCTTCGTGGTCATCTTTCTCGCGGTCCTCGTCATCCTCCTCTCTTCCGAGATGTAGGAACGACCTTTGAAGCAGAAGGTCCAAAGGAAAACAAAGGCACATCCGAGCTTCGAAGGAAACGAATGTTGGCTTCACTTGGCCGTGGTGGGCAAAGGTTCACTTCAAGTGAGGGTAGAGAAGCAGCAGGGCGCGTGCATCACGGTGCATCCAGAGCAAGTTTGCCATCACTGGCTTACATGTGGTACGCACGTGGCAGGCACTTCTTCCTCCAGTATGTGGACAGATTCTTTCATCTTGCGAAACGTGAGGCTGATGCGTGTTGCTCTTGGATGGTAATCCCCTCCCCACTCGTCCGATTCTCGAGCAGGGATGCCGTGTTCCCACTCGTACCTCGCACTCCCACACATGAAAAGCACATCTCTCCTCTGCAATACAACATCTTCCCTGCTTTCACCTTGCAGCCTTCGGAATACCATGACACAGCTGCTGCCCAATGAAACGCTCAGGATGCCATCCGCGAAGGCTGGCAGATCCACGTGGCTCTTTATTCCTTCTCCGGGACTGTACTTGTTGACAATCATCTGATTAAAGGTTGGCTTCCGATGTACAAATGGTTCCAATTTAGGACAGAGTTGACAAGCTTCCCGGAGCAGGTGTTGTCCAGTTGCCGCTGCACGATCCGCCCAGGTTGGAAAGTTGCCGAATCGCATGGCCTGATTGCATGTTCCAACCAGCATGCCTTCTTTCAACACGTCTTGAAGCAGTTCTCGTTCGCAAGCGACGCAGAGACCGCCTCGAAACACGTACAGTCCATCTACCACCGCGTGAGGTTCGACGTCGATCCTCGCACTGCGGCACGAGCACGCATTCATCCGCTCTGGACCGTCGACGGCGTCGTCGCCATCGCTCGAGACGGACGTAGAGGCGGAGGGAGACGTTCCCAGCGCATCGTGGACGAGACGTGCAACTTCGTCATCCCATTCGCAAGGCTGCATGCGTGATCGAGGCCGGTGGGAAGGACCCGACCTCGTCCAAGGAAAAGGGCTTGGTCCACTGCAGGTCCGTCATCCAACCAGGAGGACAGGTGCGAATGATCCAGGACCTTCCGGACAAGTCCGAATGGTCGCATGGAAAAGAAGGACGTGGATGACGACCGGAAATGGAACGCAAAGCTGTGACCTTCCGATTTTAATCCGACAGTCTTTCCAGAACAGCGATTGCCTCCCCACGGATGGCTTGGAGCCTTTCCCTGCGCTTGCTGTCAGGGGATTCGGCGCTGTTCTTGATGAAAACATCCAGACAGTCCATGAAACGTCCTGGGCGTACCATCACTTTCATCCTCTCATCGGGCTCCTCGTGCTTTTCCCAGGAACCTCTCTTCACCATACCACGAGACGGCCTTATGTCCTGCTCGCTGATTCCCCCGGCTCCAGACCAATCGTTGTCAAAAGCACGAGACAACAGCGCTTGCCTCGTCTCTTTCAAATTTGTACCACCGACGGACATCAGTTCCTTGATGAAAGACGCTTCGTGCCGAGGCACCTGGGCTTCAGGAAATTGCACAGGTTTCACTTCCGTTGTGCATAGGTCCCTGGCCAGCTCCCGCACGCTGCACAAACGCACCAGGAGCTTTCGGTCTCCAACCTCAGGCCTGGTTTCCATGTCGTCAATGAGCTGCCCCGCTGCCTGAGCCATGGAAGCCAGATCCACTTCTGCTCCGTCCGTTTTTTCTAGCGCAAACTTGAGAAGCTTGCGTCGCTCATCCGGCTCGGCGACACGGACCAGGGTATCTACCCATTTGAGCTCAGGAGGCATGTTCTCTCTCACAGCTTCCACAGCGAACTCTCGTATCTGCAGGAGAATTTCTAGGATCTGTCTCGGACCTTCTCTCTCCACCACCGTGATGTAAGAAGACAAGGTGTTCATGAAAACATTGTCCAAAGACACGGCCCGTTTGCGCACCGCTCCTTGCAGTGCATTGCCCATGTCGAATTCGCAAGGTTCTCCCAGAGCTTCGGCGGTGGTTTCTTCCACGAAAAGCTCCTGCGTAGCTTCTTCGATGATTTCATCCAGCAGCTTCCTCGCTCTTCCGACTTCCGCCTCCAAGTCCAATCCACCTTCGCGCGCCGATCTTGGCCTCACGACACGTCGGAGGCGCATCGAACTCCTTCTTGCGGTGTGCAAACATCTCGAGCACTTTATCAAACGCATCCTCAATTCCTACCAGCGTTGCAGCCTCGCAATCGCCTATGGGTTGCCACGTCCGGATCGCCAACGCAGTGTCGGATCCGCGAACACTTGGCACGTGTGCGAAGGGTCCGACCGACAACGCCTCAGTAGATGCGAGGTGGTGGCCAAGACCAACTAGACCAGCTCAGACAAGCCAAGATCAGCTCCAGAACAACGGCCAGGACGAAGAAGCGCGTCCAAGGAGGACGTTGGTCGGACGTGGCGTGAGTCTGTTCCCGTTCCTGCAAGCACTGCTCCAGTCGTGACACGCGGTCCAGTAGGGCAGCCACCACGACTTCTTGGGTTGGAAGCCTCGTGGGACTTGCAACGTCGGCGTCCAACAAGATCTTGTTCTCGACCAGCTTGGCACGAGCGCCGAAGCGCAACGTCGACAGCGTTTCTGAAGCGTGGAATGTGGCAGGAGAGCAGCAGAGGACCAGCGTCGTGTACGAGTTGCCGCCCAGGGAATCCTGCAACAGGCGAGTCAGTTTCGAATCCCGGTACCGCACATGAGAAGTTTTCCCATCGGTCAACGCGTAGATGGTGTTTCCTAGAGCACTCAGGCTCTTGTTGATTTGGATGGCCTCCTCCAATTGCTGTCCCTCTGTCCCGCTCTTCTGCTGTCTCTCGCTACCAGCGAGGTCCAGCAGACACAGCTTGCAGCTGCGCAGTTTGCCCTGCAAGTGCATTTGGAGCTTCAGGATCAAGATCAAGTGGGAACGCGAGGATTGCTGGTTCATTGCGGTGGTAGACACTGCACGGTTGTTGTTTGCCTTGTTGATGATCTCAAGAGCTTTTTCCTTGGAAGTCAAGGACGTTTCGCTGACGCCCACAATGACAGCGCCGGTTTCCGCGGTGGTTTTGATGGGCAGATTGTCTCTGGTCGGATCCACCAGATCCCTCAGCTTCTCGCAGTACATTTCTACCACGGAGATGGTCATGCGGTTGCTTGAATTTCCGTCGATTTCTTCCCACAGCTTGTCCAGCACCCTCCAGACGATGCCGCGTTCTTTCGGGTCTCCTCCACGTCCCAGCAGGGAGTGCGTTTTTCCCGCTCCCGTTTGTCCGTAGGTGAAGATGCATCCGTTGTGTCCTTCCAGGACGTGATCAACGGTGGGTTCCACTTGCTTGTAGAGGTCTTCCTGCGAGGCATCTTCTCCCAGCACGCTGTCGAAGGTGAACACATTCTCCACGGGATGGATGCCTTCTTGCTCCCACGCCTGGTACGCGATGCGTCCCAGGACCGGATCCACGCGCAAACACCTCCCTTCCTCGTTCCCACACACGTCTGGGCTTGCCAACACCTTCCTTTCGCCGTCCACGAGCGGACGCACGCGCGTGACCACGCGGCAACGCGTGCTTGCGCTCGCCATCTTCCGTGCTGCGCTCGTGCTGCGCTCCTCGTTCGAATTAATGGCGAAGTTAACCTAGGAGGAAGGGGGGGACCCAGGACCGAAGTTAAGGGACGAGTTCACAGAGGGGTGTACGCCAAGCTGGCAAACGGTTCGTTTATTGATAGGGAGGAGGGTTGGAACTGGACCATTCAATCCTCCGTCTTCACACGCTTGGCGGGAGGAGCGGAAAGGTTGCCACCTGCCACCCCTTCTGCATCCAAGCAGCGACGAAGGACCAACTGACCCGCCTGGGCTATGCCCAGGTCGCGAGTGAGACGCACCGCGTCGCGATAGTGCCACTCGTCCTCCTCCGGGTGCCAGAAGGTCTCAAACGGCTCGCCCGTGATGGCACAGTGCTTCTGGTCGTCATCTGCTGGCACGCTGTGTATCATGCGCAGGGCTTCAGCTGCCGTGGGAGCTGCTGAAACCACAGGGGGCGCGTCCTCCTCTTCAGCCACTGCACTCCCAGCGCTCATCAACCAGCCCGATTCCTTTGGATACCATTGCCTGCAGTTGGTGCCCCTGCTGGCCGCACGCCGGTTCTTCAAAAATAGCGCATCCAGGTGTTTGCTGTACTTCTCTTGGCTGTGGAACCGACGCCCTGTGGTCTTGCATTGGTAAGGGATGCTGTCATACAAGGATTTGATCAGGACGTCCTTGAATTGGTTCCCACTGAGGTCCTTGAACTCGGTCCCAATGATGGGCGCTCTCCCTGGTGCTTTGGCCGCTCCGCCAGTCTTTTTATCCTGCGATCGAGCAGACCCGCCTGCACCCAGCACCCCCGAAGAAACCAGGGAATTCAGCACATCTTCAGGCACGTTGGGGCTGGCGCCCGGCCGCCCGCCATATCCTTGGCCAGCAACCGCCGGGACCCCACCAGCCGCTTGACCGGGGTAACCTGCAGGATAATTGTACCCACCACCTCCGCCGGCGTATCCACCCATGGCGCCTTGATGCTGCATGGACACTGTTTGTCCCGCATACTGCGGCTGCATTGCCGTGGGCATCATTGCTTGTCCCTGCCGAAGGCTTTCTTCGTACCTGATCTGGGCCAATCGCTGTTCAATGGCTGCAAGCAGAGGCGGCGGGAAGTACCCTTTCCAAGTTCTCATGAGGTGAAGCATTGGTTCCCTGCTGGGGGTAGGAGATGTGGCGTAGGTGCTGCAGAACAGAGCTAGTATTTTGGGAGCAAACATGCTCATGTAGGGTTGCCCCACGTTTTTTATGATGCTATCGATCAGGTACAACCTGGGCAATCGGTGAGGAGGCTGAGCATTGAGGATGGCATGCTCTATCTTTTGCACAAAGAAGTGACCTAGGTTCCTAAACTTTCCAGCTGATGGTCGGGGCGCGTTCGCAACGGCAGGCAGCGGGGCATGCATTAGTAAGAGGATCGCTTGGGCCACAGCAGGCGATTGAAAAATAAAACGGACAGGCGGCGTTTTCTATGCATTGTTCGAGGTAGCGATGCAGCAGTAGAGCTATCTCTTGGATCGATTGATTGGAATGCACGAGTTTGGTTGCGTTTCCTCGTCTTCCATGTCGATGGGAGGGGTCCAACGGCTTCGAGGACGACGACGGGTTGGTCTGAAGGTTCACGCGTGTTCGGTCGCATGGACGGTCGTTCGCGCTCGTTTCATACCTATCATGGTCAGCGTGGTGATGACCGGTTTGCTGTTGAAGGTGAGTGCTGCGAGGTTGCGGTCGAAGTCGCTCATCACTTTGGCGGTGATGGGGTCGAGCGGCTGCGTCCCCATCATCTCGACTTGGTGAACGCTTCACCAACCCCTTCTTTCGACGCGGTGGGAATGGATCGGCTTGGAAGCTCGCACGTCGTCGTCGCCTCTTTCGTTCTTTCGGACTCGCGGTTGCAGTTTCTTTGTCCTTTATTTCGTCTTCCAGGTGCACTCGTTCCACGTGCAGATCGCCACGACCGATGGCACGCGGTCCGTTTCCTTTTCCCCGTCCTTTCGAAGCTCCCGGATCTCCCGTTCGGCCTGTCCGAACGCGAGGCGGCGCCTCACGTCGCACGTAGGCGTGCGCTCCACGTGCTCGCGTCCTGCACCTGCACGTGCCGTTCAGGGCCACCAACGGCTCCTTTTCCCGTGCTTCGAGCGGCGAACGACCGGCAGTTCGACGCAGGACCTCGTGGTACGCCTCCAGGTCCGATCTTGCGTCGATCCACGTCCGCCTTTGCGGTGCGTTTCGCGCGTGCTTCGTGGCGAAATGCCGAGATCGGATCGAACGTCGGTGGGTGCCACCACCCTCCCAAAAGACCGTATAAAGATCGCTGTCCATGCGGTCCCTGGAGCCACCCGAGCTGTCGCCCGGATCCGACACGGCACCGAAAGGGACGAACCCACTGGGGAAAGGAAAGTCGATTGGAAGGTCGATTGGAAGGGTCGATTGGAAGGTCGATTGGAAGGTGGATTGGAAGGAAAGGAGAGGATAGAAGGTCGATTGGAAGGGTCGATTGGAAAGGAAAGGAGAGGATAGAAGGTCGATTGGAAGGGTCGATTGGAAGGGAGAAGGAGAGGATCGAAGGACGATTGGGAGAAGGAAGGAGACGGTGTGGCGTCGGCGATGGCCAGCAAGCTATGGCCGATTTCGCCGCCGAAGCGGGCGCCTTTGCTGAGCTACGAGGCCCTGGAAGCCGAACGTGGGATCTGCAAAGTGGCACCGCGGTCGCCCAGGAGAATCCTAGACGTGGTCCGACAGGATCCGCTGGGTGTGGTGTGTCGTGCCGGTGTTATTGCCAACCAAGCCGTGCGACTGGCCGTCGCCACACGAGACGTGGAAGACGAACGAACCAAAGCAGCCATGCTGAGAGATGCACTCGCACAATTGGGTCCCTGCTTCGTCAAAGTGGGACAAGCACTTGCCAATCGACCAGACGTCCTTCCACCCGTGGCCATGGAAGAACTCACCAGGCTCATGGACCAAGCCGAACCTTTCCATAGAGAAACAGCCAGGAACATCGTGCTGCACGAGCTCGGAAGACCGCTCGAAGAAGTGTTCGAGCAGTTCCCAGATGCACCCGTGGCATCGGCCAGCATCGGACAAGTCTATCGCGCCAAGCTCATCGGTGGAGCAGAAGTGGCCGTCAAAGTGCAGAGACCTGGAGCCAAAGATCTAGTGGAGAAAGATCTTGCATTGCTACGATGGATGGCCGGATCTCCTCCCGCCAAAAAATACGGAAGGGAAAACCTGGGATGCGACCTGCAGGTCATCGTGGACGAGTTCGGAGAAACACTCCTGGAAGAACTGGATTACAAGCAAGAAGCAAACAACATGAGGGATTTCGGCAATAATTTCAAGGGGGACCCAAACGTCGCCGTCCCCTTCCCCTACCCCGAGTACACGACCGAAAAATTGCTCGTCATGAGCTGGTTGGATGGCGTGAGGTGCACAGACCTGGATGCCATGCGAGGATTTCAGATCGACATCGATGGATTCATCCAACGGGGGGTGGCCAGTGGGCTGAGGCAGCTGCTAGAGTTCGGTCTTTTCCACGGCGATCCTCATCCAGGAAACGTGTTTGCGATGCCGGATGGACGAATCGGTTACGTGGACTTTGGGAATGTGGTCGAGATCAGCCAAACCAACAAGGAGGCCCTTCTGGACGCGGTCATCCACGCGATGAACGAAGACTACGAAGAGATGGCACGGGACTTTGTGAGGTTGGGATTCATAGCAGAAGGCACCGACATAGGACCGTTGGTGCCGGCGCTGCAGAGCACGTGGCGGGAGTCTGTGGGGAGCGGGATGGCAGACTTCAGTTTTCGGGACGTGACCAACAAGTTCAGCACGTTGGTGTACTTGTTTCCGATCCGCATTCCTGCCCGGTTTGCATTGGTGATCCGCACGCTTCTCACACAGGAAGGCATTTGTTTGACGTTGAATCCACAGTTCCGTTTCTTGGAGGCAGCGTATCCGTACACGGCCAAGCGTTTGCTGAGCGATCCGTTGTACAGCTCTCGTTTGTGCCAGGTACTGATCAAGGGCGATGTCTTTGATTGGGAGCGTTTGCACATGTTGGTGCTTCTTTCCATGCAGGGGGCAAGAAGGAGCGGTTTTTGGGTGTGGGCATCCACCATGGTGGATGGGGTAAAGGTGGTGTTTTCCAATCCACGCACCGTGCGTGACATTGCATTGGCGATGTTGCGTAGCTTGCGATTGGCGTTCCGTGGGATGGCGTCCACTTGGTGGGCCTTTCTTCGTGGCAGATGGTTCCGTTCCCGGCCTTCTGGAGGTCCAGGCATGGGTGCATCCCCATCCACCGTCTCTTTGGCTTGATGCATGGCCTTGTGGTCCCACATGGACACCTGCAACACCTGGTGGGTTTCAAATCTCCTATCCCCTTTCCTGCCACGCCTCCCATCCAAAAAGGGCGCGAAATCCCTTCCTTCCTTTCTCTCCCCCCGATCGACCCGGGTCTGTCCCGGGTTCCCTTCGGGTTCGAAAGGGAGAGCCAACCCGGTCCATCCGGGACGGTCCGAAAGGGACGGTCCTCGGGTCTGTCCTCCTCGATCGAAAGGGAGAGCCTTCGGGTCTGTGTCCGGTTCGATCGATCCGATCCGAAAGGAGGGGACCTCCCCCTGCAAGACCCCGGTTGGGTCGGTGGGAGACAAGGGGAGCGAGACGAAGTTAAGCACAAAGTTAACACGAGGGACGCGATGGTGGCGATGCGCACGCGCGCCTCCTCGACCTTCCATGGCGAACGCCGACGTTCGCGCGCGGTCCGTGGACGGAGGAGGGCGGCAGAAGCACCCTGGAGACATCCCACGACGAAGGACCTCGAGGCGGGACGACGCCTGCGCGTGGCGGTGGACGTGGACGAAGTGCTGGGACGTTTCGTGCACTCCTTGAATGCGTTCGTGCTGGAAGCTTTCGGAGAGAGCTACGACGAGAGCGATTATCACATCTACAGGTTCGCAGACGTGTGGAACTGCTCCGCAGAAGAGTCCAACCATCGAGTGCACGCTTTCTTCGCCTCCAAGCACTTCTGCGAAGGCGTGCCTCCCATACCAGGAGCCAAAGAAGCACTCGCCAGGATCGGAAGAGAATGCGAGCTGCTCGTCGTCACCTCCAGGCAGCACGTCATACAACAACAGACAATCCATTGGATCGACACGCACTATCCAGGCATCTTTCGAGAAATCCACTTTGGAAACCACTACGCCCTGGAAGGCACCTCCAAGTCCAAGTCACAAATGTGCAAGGAACTGGGCGCGCACGTGCTCGTCGACGATAACCCTTCCTATGCCGTGGAATGCGCCCACGAAGGGATCGACGTGCTGCTCTTCGATTGGAATGACCACTATCCGTGGTGCAAAGTCCAAGAAGGGATCGATCATCCCAGAATCACCAAAGTCACCTGCTGGGATACTGCGGAAGCAGCCATCCGAACCCTCTCCAGGAACGGAGACGCACTGAATGAACTCCTATGAAAGACAAGGGACATCATAGCCGGATCCGCATGAAACTTTTGCCAACCGACAAACGGCCGTCGAAGCATGGCCAAAGCCCTGAACGTCGCCTCTTGCCACCGGGTTGCGGGCTAAACTCTCTTAAGTAGGAAAAAAATAGGACCAATGCAAGTATATCGTGACAGAGGTAAGAAGTTGGACAAATCATGAAACAGAGCGAAAGGGGCTGATGCCCTTAGCAGGCCCAAAGCTTCTTGTACCGCTTGCCTTGGCTATACTGGCCGAGTAGCAAGGACGAACGAAGCGAAAGAAAAAAACCTTGATCCCTGAAACGGTGAAAGGCATGCCGGTGAGGACTGCAGCTCGCAGTCAAACCCCAGACAGGAGCCCTGGGTTGTTGCCCAGAAAAGATGGGAAGGTACCATCTGTTATTGTTGCATGCTTGCAACTCGGATCGCTGCGGCTGGTGGCCTACGTACAAAGCCGTCCACGGATTGACTGTAAAAAGATTTTGTTGGAGGCAAATCGTCCCCCTTCCAACCAGAGATGCCGTGGCTTCACAGGGATATTGCAGTGGAAGGGCAGGAAGCGCTGGCAAAGTATCCAGTTACTTGTTCTTTCGACCTTGTTTGGGTTGAGCCATGCGTTTGACGGCGAGGGCTTCGGCCACATCACGCATCAAATCTTCCTCGCTTTCCAGCAGAGAATCCCCAAGGGCCTTTCCTATGTCTCTCCCCAGCGTCTGGTAGTCCTGCCTAGTAAAGTGGTATCCAGCAGTAGACCCGGCCATAGAAGCTTCCAACGTGTACGAGTTGGAGACACCCAACTCAGTTGCAGCGGTCACTCGGGCTGCACCCTCCTTTGCCTGCAACACCTTGTAAGTGCAAGCTCCCAAATTGAAGGCCTGATTTCGCTTTGACAAGAGCAAGGGGAAAATACGAACCCGTTCTCTTGAGAAGGGAAGGTAGTTTCTCTGTTGCTGCGATGGCTCGCAGGCGAAAGTGAAGGCATCCATTTTCCTCGAATGTCCGTGCAAATCCACATACAGAGCCACTGGTCCCCTCTCCTTTAGTTGCTGTAGAAGCGACCTCGTACGAAAAATGGTTGGGTGTCTTGCATTAGGAGTGGACCACTGCCGGTTCAGATCCACCCCCGCCAGGTTGCAACGATAGCACCCGTTGATGACACCATCTGGATTGAGCATGGGGACGACCTTGAAAACAAAGGATCTACGAAGAAGCACTGCAAGCGGATCCACAGATGTCATAAAGTCTAAGAAACCCTTCATCAGCCAACTCGAGTTGGTTTCTCCTGGGTGAACTCTGGCGGTCATGAGCACAAAAGGGCGCTCGTTGATGAGGGTGCAGTCTTCCTCCATCTCTGTGATTGTGACGAGATCGCAAACCTGGCCAGATAGAGTCTTGCAGAGCACCGTGCGACACATGGACTTTGAAGGTCCAGAAAGTGTTCTTTCCAATTTACCAAGGTGGTGCTGCAAATCGGAGTATGTGAACGGATAGCACATGCTAAAGAAGTGAGGACCTTCGTGTTCAAAGGTGAATGTGAAAGTAAGCATGTGCAGACCTTCGTCAACGTTGTGTTTCTGGCGAGTCCCAGCACCTCTCGTCTTTTCTGCAGTGTTAGACAGGCATTGCTGTGCCCACCTGCAGTATGGAGAAGGATAGTATGCAATATTGCTTCCCACCCTCTTCCAAACTCCACCCTCCCCGTTGTTCGCTGTGAAGCACAGAGGCTTCAAACCCTGATTGTATACCGAGGTAGATTTCTTGAAGTTGACAATGTTGAGCTTGTAAGCCGTACCAGGAGATGCTCCACTGATGCAAAAATAGTACCATTGACTTCGACTCTTGAGATCGTTGATGTCTTCGGACAAAAACAGATCATACTCGTTTCCTGATACCTTGATGCTTCTTCGCAAATTTCCAGATTCAAATCGCGACTCAAAACGCAAAGAACCATCCCCACCGCCCCCTCCAAGATCACTGGCAAATGCATCGAACACAACACTGTAGTTCAAAGGGCATCTTAGTCTATCTAATTCTTCTTTCATCAAGGTCTTCCGAATGGTAAACCCCTCCTTGTGGAACGGTGCAGGCGGCGTCTCCGATTCTTCAGCATTTAGGTTGGGTAGGTCGGAACAAGCTAAATCGATAGGCCTGTCGTGCTGGACAAGTGAAGGAGGAAGATCTGTTGTGGCCATCTGGATGCGCTCAACCTTGCACGTCTCTGGGAAGAATGCTTCAGCATCAGGATCCACTTCGATTGTCGAAGCATCCAAGCATGCTACCTTCGGAGCCCGAGGAGGGATTGTTGGCATCTTGCCGGCTGCAAGCAACCAGCAGACCTTGTATGCCAATTCAAAAGTATTTTCTTTGCCAGGTTTCGCAAACAAATGCTGGCATATATGAAGCATCATGCTCGTCGTCCCTGAATGAGCTGCCAAAGCAACTAGCATTTCTGGGTATTGCACTAGATTTCCCATGATCAAAGCAACGCTCTCCAGTACAAGAGCATCCCTTTTATGGTTCGAATAGACGACATCCAGAAGTTCGATCAACCGGTGTGTTTGCAAGGCTGGAATGCAGGAATCGTACCTCGATACACGAGAGAAGAAGCTTAAGACCTCCCTGATGATTGATTTGCTTTCGGGGAGGGATTGGACCACGAGGAACACCCTGGATAGGGCGTCGGAATTGGTGACCACCAGGCGAGCAACGAAAGGGTTCCTGCAGAGCCCGGACAACAGCCTCAAGGAAGTCAACGTGATGGCCTCGTCCTTGCCGTGGTGCCTCAGGGCAATGTCACACGCCTCGGCGCTCCATTGGACCTTGCTGTTCAAAGGACGCGAAAGGGACAGGTTCTCGATTTCTTGCAGGCACGAGAGCGCTTGTAGCACAATCTCTTGGGATGTGTGATGCTGTTGTATCAGTTCCCGAGTGGTTTGCATCCCTTCCCGACAGATATTCGCGACTTGCTCCCGAACCAGGTTTCCTTCCGCTTTGATCTTCTTCAAGCTCTCCAAGATTTCCACGCACTTGCTCTGTGCATCCTGCTGCACCTCGCGTCAGTATCTCCTGCATTCCAAACGTCACCTTCGCCTGTGCTTGGCCTCGATATCATCCGACACCCGCTCGATTTCCATCCTTTCCATCGACGCGTATCCTTCCTTCGCGCGTGGTTCGTCGAAACCTCCTTCGACACGTCCTTTTATCGCTCCTTTCGCTCGTTGCTTCGTCGATGCGCACCTCGCTTCGTGCGCCTTCGTCGTCCATGGCCATGGCCATGAAACCTGGATCCCGTCTGGTTGAACCCGGGATCCAACCGGGTTCGTCGAGGAATTCGAAAGGAAGACGTCCCCGATGGAAACCGAAACGCATCCCTGGTTTCGAGAGGAAGAGGGAAGAGGGGATGAGGGAAGGACACAACAGTGGCACCACAGGAAAGATGCCAAAATGAGGATGAAAGTTGGCCAAGCAGGAGTGGCAAACGGACAGATTGCGGATGGAGGTTGAGATTCCTGCGTGGGCTGGTAGACAGGAACCAACGGACGATGTGGGCGTCCCGGACGTCGATGAAACGTGCATCCTTACATGTTCATGCAATCTTCTCTCCGCAGGATAGGATACAGAATGCCACCTTATTCCACCACCAATCGCATGTTTCGCCGAAGGCCGGCTATGAGCACGTGCGGGTCGAATCCAAGACCTTCGTCGTTCAGCACGGCGCGAGCAAAGGCCACGGACGACGTATTCTCCTCGTCGCAAGCGTTGGAAAAACTGGAGAGGACACCCACCACCACATCGAGCCCTCCAAAATTGGTGAACAGGGGAGATCCGCTCATGCGCGGGCATGCCGAGCCCGCGAATATCATGGGTTGCGAGCCTCTCATGGCCCACTGGCAGTTCAGCATGTTCCTTGCACTGGAGGCATAAAAGTACTCCGGCACGAGATTCCTTCGCGAGCATCCTTGAAAGTGACGGGATGGTACAGGATATCCAGTGTACTCGTACTCTCTGTCGTCGCACAGCTGGAGGGTTGGAACGGTGCCCCATCCGAAAGGAGTAGGATCTCGCAACGTAGACGGATACGGGCGCACAGAGAGCACCGCCGCATCGTCGATGGCCACGGGGACTTTACGAGCGTGATAAGTGCTGGGGACCGTGACGCCACGCACCCTCCAGCGGTATCCTCTCGGGCAAATCTGATCGATGGAGGTGGCTCCGTTGCTCAACGGAGCGCTGCAGCAGACGAAGCTTGGGTAATCGCCCAAGTCTTGCACGGAAAACGTCCAATCGTCCTCGACGTTCAGCACGCAATTGCCGGAGGTCACGAATGTCCTTTCTTCGGTGATTCCCAGGTTCGCCACGAACGCACCCGTACATGTGCTGTACTTGTTTTCACCCAGGTTGAAGTACACCCTGCATATGTCCCTTGCAGAAGGAAAGAGGGGGTTGAAGGCAGGGTTGTTGTAGCAGATGGATCTTCCTGCCGCACCTCCAGGTTCCTGCAGATCTCCTTCTTCTCCTTCTGCGGATCTGGCCTCTTCCAGAGGGAAGACTTGCACGACGTCGAACGAGCTTCCGTCCTCGGACAGCACCGAGCTGTAGAACCGTGCGGTTTCGAAGGGATCTTCCGTTTCTTCCAGCTCCACCTCGAACGCTTCGGGATGCTCTTGGTACCTTCGGACATCCACGCTGGGTTGGAGAGACAATTGGGAAGCGTTCTGTTCCCTCACCACACCTTCGGCCGTGTCGTATCCTTGCACGCGAAACGGATGGATTGTGTGTCTGCCGGCCGCGCCTTTCGCCACCAGACCACCCCATGCGATGGCCATCGACCATCTGCAGCACGTGCTCCTTCCCATCTCCGCGATTTCGAAACGCGAAAGACGCGCCTCGCGATGGCGTCGACCGACGTCGACTGGATTCGAATCGCTACAGCCGATCCGCTGCCCCCCCCCTTCCCACCCTCGGGAACGCCGACGAAAAGAAACTGGGGCGTGGAGGCCCGTCCGTACGAGGTTGTTGTGTTCCCCCCCCCCCGGCACGGCACGCCCCGGGGCGGGTGGGGATCCCTTCCATGGGACCAGGGCAGCTGTCCACCGGGATGGATGTGGGACAAGGAAAGCAAAGCGGAGGACGTGCAGATGGGGTCGAACGTTCGCGCATCGAAGAAAGATGCATGGAACGTCCAGGAACGCAAACGAAACGCCGGCGGAGCGTCGCCCGATGAGAAGGAGAGAAAGGCATGTGCGGGCATGGGCAGACCGAGATAGCCGACGCTCCCATCAAACAGCAAGACCTTGCTTGCGGTCCCAACGCTCTCCACGGACGGAACGCCCTGGGTGGTGCACGTGCACAGAGGTACGGACCCGGAAAACAATGTGCCTGCTGGAGGAAAGGGCCCATCAAAAGCATGCAGAGGCCGATCCCCAATCCCTTGCAGATAGCGCGGTCTCTTCCACTCGATTCTGCAGCCGATGGGGAAGCATCCCCTGCGATGCCGCCACCTTCCTTGTTGTGCGCCGTCGTACGCTGAAGGAAGGCTGGCAGTGCATGGTGGCAGTCAGGTAAGGTCTTTTACCGGACCGGCAGACCGAATTTAGGATGGAGAAGCAGTCAGGTTCGAAGCGTCAGTGCTGAGGAGGCTTTCTCGATGTTTCTAGCTCACAAGGATACTCGTCATCCTCAGCACAAGGCGGACATCGCCCTCTCCGCGTCGACAAAGACAATGTGTTTCGTGCCCTGCTGTTTGCTGCTGATGAAGGCATCGAAAACAGCGCCGCACTTCGCTGACCGCTTGAGTTTGCTCCGGAAGCTGTCGATGGATCTGCGGAAGGAACGGTGCCCCGGTGCTCCTCATCGACCAAATGTCCACACAAATATATTCACGCAAGGCGTACTCGTATCTTTCGCACTTTAATTCACTTGCTTCAAGAAACTGATAATCTCATGTTGCGTCGAAGCCCACGAATCAAGACCTCCGGACGATACCCAGCACCCTGGCCCGTGAGCACGGTTCTCGCAAAGGCAGCGATCGAAGTGCCAATTGAGGAGCACAAGTCGGTTCCACCGGATAAAATACCCACAAGGAAATCATTGTCTTCGTGCCGGAACAACAGGGGACCGCCACTCATCCGCGGGCATGACGATCCTGTGTAAAACAATGCCTGCGAACCCTGAATGGCATTGTCACAGTTCAGAATGCGTGCGGTGGCTGACCCGTGCAGGAAACCATCTTTGACATTGTCGGCGGTACAACCAAAGGATCTTGGGTTGATGGAAGGATAGCCAAAGTACTGGTACAGAAAGCTTCCCTCACAAATGCCTTCATCGGAGATGCTTGCCCATGCATACGAAACTGGATCTTGTATCGTCGATCTGTAAGGCGACAGTGCAAAGATCGCAGCATCGTCGATTGCTACGCCTTCTCGGCGTGATACATAGGAGCTTGGAACGGTGACGCCACGAATTCTCCATCGGTGGCTGATCGGGCACACGCGATCGAGACTGGTAGAACCATTGGCTTCCGGAGCACTGCAGCACACGAAACTGGGATTCTCTTCCAAGGGTTGAATGAACCAGTTCCACGAGTCCAAGGTGTCGACCACGCAATGCCCGGAAGTTGCAAAGGTGCGCACGCCACTCACTGCACCCAGCTCGGAAACAAACGACCCTGTGCACACAAAAAACAGTCCTGGCCCTGCGTTGATGTACACTCGGCAGATATCCCTTGCGCTTGCAAACAGGGCCTGGAAGGGTGGATTGTTGGGACAGACCGCTCGTCCGTCCTGCGGAGAGAATGCTTCCTCGTCCTCTTGCATTGGAATCTCTTCGTCGGGGAAGGTTTCCACGGTGGTCAAGGAGTTGTCTAGGGAGGAGATTTGCAGGGTGTAGAACCTGGCATTTTGGAAGGGATCCTCTTGTGGTGACAAGTCTGGTTCGTACCTCCCCTCTGGCACCACCGTGTATGGGCTCGTGGATGCAGGCAGATGGCCGAGTCCGGTTCCGTTTCTTCCCATCCCTCTCCATGGGTGTGCGTTCGTGCCTTTCACCATCACGACTTCCTCCTGTCGGCCATCACCTAGCTTTGCCAGTACGCAAGCCAGCAGGAGCACCTTGGCGGTTCCGCATCCGTTGTACGTCGGGCGTTTCCTCGTCTTCTCCATGGTTGGGTCTTTCGTTGTGATGGATTCGATCGATGTGCTGGATGTCTTTCACGATTCGAATCCATCGCATCCACTCGACGCGAGGACGAGGAACGTTTGGCGGGAAGCGTTACGTCCCACCCCCCCTCGAAGGTGTCGATCCCGACCGTTGGAAGTCGATCGCCACGTGGCATCGACGTTCCCGATGGTCCGGGGGGCGGGGCGAGATTCCACGTGGACCGTGCCGATCCGACGTGGATCCACGTGGCGATCGGGTTCCCCCCCCGGGGAGGAGGGGGTTCCTCCCGATCCGCCCCGAAACCCGGGGATCCGTCCACGTGGATCCCGCGGTCCCCATCCTGCCACGTGGCACTCCCCGATCGGGGGGTGGGCGTCCCCCGCCCTCGGATGCGGATCCGACGGCTCGCGTGTGCCGTGCGGGTCCCCTCCGATGCGAGGGGGATCTCCCGCCATCCTCCCGTCCGTACGCGTGCCAGATCCGCCGCCGTCGCCGAGCACGTGCGTTCGCCGAACCCTCCCCCCGCCTCCGCCTCCGCCAGCACGAGCCACGTGGACCGGGACATGGCCTGGGTGGCCGCCACCAAGAGGATCGCAAAAGAGGCCTTCGCACGTGGGAAACGAGTGCAAAGAGAGCAAGTGCGCGTGCTGCATCGTGGTGGAACCGATGCCAACGAGTCGAAGTGGAAGGAGTGGATCCGGAGCAAAGGAGGCGTGTCCACGCCATGGATGTCCGTGCCGCTCGGATTCTTCGCCGGCGCATTCGGTAGCGTTGTGGGCGTGGGTGGTGGCGTGTTCTTGGCACCTGCGCTCTGCCAAGCTTGCTCCTTGCCACCACGTGTTTCCAGCGGGACCTCCTTGGCCGCAGTAGTGGCCACTGGACTCTGTGCCGGCGCACATTACGCAAGGGAAGGGTGCCTAGACACCACCGCAGCGGCCACCGTAGCCGTGGCCGCGGTGGCCACATCACCGCTAGGAGCCATGTGCACCGCCAGGGTCGGCGCCAAGGACTTGCGTCGGGTACTGGGAATCTTCCTCATGGGCGTGGCACCCACCGTGCCCATCAAGAGGTACCTGCAACGCCACACGAGGATGAAAGGGGATGAGCAAGGGGAAGGCGACCATGCAAGCAACCACGATGCAAAAGGGAAAAGGAAAGCCAGGGAACCGGCCAACCTCGCAGAACCACGGGTCGCGAATCACAGCAGCCTGACGGTGGGCAGCGAGAATACAAGACAAGTTGAACGGACCGTTGTTGAAAGTTCGAACATACCAAAGGAGGATCCTAGCCTTGAACGAAGCACCAGAGGTCTGCTCAAGAGCTTTTTTTCGTCCCCGGACCATCCACCCCAGCAACTTGCGCTCATGGCTAGCACTGGCGCCCTGGCCGGATTCGCATCTGGCCTGTTAGGTGTTGGAGGTGGGGTCATCGTCACGCCGGCTCTCTCCTTGGCGACTGCCCTGCCCCAAGCCGCGGTCCTTGGAACTGCACTGGTGGCCATGGTGCCACCAAGTCTGGCGGCGCTTGGGCAGCATGCACGCATGGGCAATGTGCGCTGGAAGGTCGCTGCAGGGCTCGCATTAGGAACCGCATTAGGAGGGACAGCAGGGAGCAGATTGGCGACACGGGCGGAGGATGGCATTCTTGAAGCTCTCTTCTGCTTAGGCATGACCGCCATGGGCTGGAGAACGTTTCGAGCGGCCAGGTAACACGTTCTAACGCTTGTTGGGGAAAGCAAACAAGGGGTATTTTTGAAAGAAAGCGGGGCACCATGGTCCGAACGCGGGCATTGTCTTTCTTTCAACGAACATGTTCCAGCCCGTCGAGAGCGATAGGCGGATTCCTGGATGCGAAAGTTTCTTTGCGATATTTTTCAAGGACAGACCTTCGCGCCAAAAAGAGCAGTGAATGGAAAGAGGTGTGAACTGGAAGTTCGCATGCGTTGACCATTGGTGCGCGTCTGTGTTTTACGTTGATGCTCTTCGTTCCTGTTTGATGATGTCGATCCGAAGCGGCACGTTTGGTGTGCCTCCGCGCAATGGTCACGAGGCCCTGGCCTTTGAAATCATTCCGATGGGTTTGCAAAGGGTCCCACATCTTTCTCCATTTCATCGCTTGGGGCAGTGCCTGTGGATCGGTGAGTGGCCCTCGCATTCATTCACACAGGAACCTGTTTGCACTCCTCCACCGCGGCGGTTGGGTTGTCTATCGGTGCGTTGTCGTGTTGGAACGCGTCCGACCGGATTGTATTCGATTGCATCATCCTTTCATTGCATCTCTCACGCTTTTGCGCTTCTGTGGCTCGTGTTCGATCTTCTTCTTGGGTGCCTGTTGCGTGGACATGGCCAGGAGCGCAGTCATGCCACCGATGCCCATCACCAACGTGGCGGCCTGTCCAGCCACGAACACCTTCGTCAGACACATCTGCAATCGCTACGCCAATCCTGAGCACGTACGTTTGCTTGCCGCGTGGCCGGAGACGCGCCATGCACTGGCTTGTTCGTTTCACGCTCCTGGCCGAACCACCGACGGCGCGTCTGCTTCGTGCACCAACGAAGACGACCCGTGCACGCGGTCCACGCCTCGTTCTCGACGCACCAAGAGCTTTCCCGTCGTGCGCGACATGTGGCGTCGCGAACACCCGACACGTGCGCAAGGCCACGTCTCGTTGCGACGAAGAAATGGAATTGGATCAACCTTGGATAACTTTGGAATGGAACTGGATCAACCTTGGATACCTTTGGAATGATGGTGGGAAGACCTCAACATGTCGGGATGAGAAAGGATGGGTCATGGACAGGCCACCACCACATGAAGGAGAGGGGAAAGGAAGGAAGAGACAGTTTGATGAGACAGATGCCAGGTGGACTCGGTTCAACCACGGGTGGATTTCTTCTTGCTGCGGGGGTGCCACCTGCCATGCCGTTTGCGACCAGGATCGGCGTCTTCCTCCCGTGGTTGGAAAGAAGGCATCCGTGCCGCGCGTCGATCGCCGGGGCGACCGCCACGATCCGGCACCGCACCCATCAAGACACTCTTCACCGAAGAAGCGAAGGAATTTCGACTTCCAAAGCTCGTCTTCTGTCCCATCATGATGAGGTCGTAATGAGTGACTTTGTAAATGCCATCCAAAGAAACCGATGGGGCAACGTCCATTTCGTCCATGGCTTTGTCTACGGCAGCTTCAACCTCGGCTTTATTCTCCACAACACGGCTGGATCGGATGAAACTTTGAAGGGTCACGCCCACGCGCTTGATCAGCATTTGTCGACGCACGCGGTACTCCTGCTGGAAGGTGTCTTCGAGCATCTCGAGCATCTCCAGCTGCGACGAGTTCAGCTGTCCGGCGCCGAGAACGGGATCGAAGAGATTGATTCCGTCGTGCCAGGACAGGTCGGCTGCGCGTGCCAGTGCAGATTCTAGGACTCTCACTGCGTGCTTGCGGGACACTGCATGGAGGGAGAGGGCCCTCACCATGCTGCTCACTTGACGTTTCACGTCCAGCTTCTTCATTTCCTCACCATCTGCCTCCATGGAGTCGTCCTCCTGGATTCCCGCATCCATGAGTTCCGTTCCCAGGGAATCTGCTGAAGCCTGTCGGGCCAGCATCTGCGCTGCTTGGAGGTGCGTGCAAAGTGCATCCACGACCTCGGTGCGGTTTACCCGCGTGCTCCCTGGTTCGATGCCGCGCAGCATGCGTGTCATGGATCGATCCAGAGCTCCTACATCCTGATCCCTAGGTTTCGACGCCTCTCGTACCACTGCTTCTTGGGCGTGTTCCAGTACCTTTGGGTTCCCGGTGGGTAGGTAGGCGGAGAATTCTTGGAGTTTCCTGGACAGCTGCAGGCACAGTACCTTGTAGGCATCCTTTGGGTTGTCCTGGACAAGATCATCGGCGTGGAAACGTTCCACCAGCCTGGTCCCCGTTCGCCCGTGGGCGTGTCGTTGCAGGTCAGCCTCGTGTTAGGGACGTTCGGAGGTGTCGGGCACGCTCCTGTGCTTTGGTTTGTGTTTGTGTTGGTTCGATTTCGTCCTACTCGTGGGCATGTGGGACCTGCCTTTCCCCCTCGCCTCCAAACTCGATGGCGAGAGGGCGTTTTGCGCCTGGGTCCTCGGAAGCATGGCGACGTCCATGGGCGCTTTCCTGGAGCGTCGTTCGACGTGCACCATCACCTTCCACGGGGAGGCAGGTGCGCCGTCGTTCCTCTCTTCTGCTGTGCGTCCGACGTGTCGGACGTCTCGATGCCACGTGGCATCGACACGGGACCCGGGTCCGATCGGACGGTGCCCTCCCCCCCGTTTCGGATCACGTGATCCTTCTTTTGTGGTCCAGATCCCATTCGCTTCGCTGCCACCTACCCCAGGTCTTGGATCCGCTCCCATCCATCGTCTCCCACCGACGCCATCCTTCGTCCCACTGCTCGAACCCTCCCTCCCTGGTGAGAGGGAGAAGGGGGGGAGGCTTGCCCTGGACAGGGGAAAGGCATCCGGACCCCCCTCCCACTGGGGGGAGGAAACCGGGGTGGACAGATGCACCCTCGAGGGGCAGATGCACCCCCTCGAGGGGGCAGATGCACGCAACCGACCCTGGGCAGAGGATGGCAGGCGGGAGTGGAAGAGCGTCGGAACGGACGGCAGAAGGACGGTGGGAGGGGACGAGCCGATGGAAGAGAGGGTGGGAACAATACAAAACCAACGTGGCAGAAGACGTGTGGGCAGGAGCGAGCGTGGGGGTGCTCCTGGTGCCCCAAGCCATGGCCTATGCCACATTGGCCCAACTGCCCCCAAGGATGGGACTGTGCACCGGATGCGTGCCACCCCTGGCTTATGCCGTACTGGGAACCTCCAAAGACGTGGCGGTTGGACCCGTGGCCGTGATGAGCCTACTCACCGCCCACACAATGAAGAAATACGCAGACCCCGTGCTGGAAGGAGAAAACTACCAAGCATATGCCATCAACTTGGCCATGGCCGTAGGCGCCCTCCAAATCGGTATGGGATGGGTGCGAACGGGAACGCTCTTCGAATGGGTCAAACAGGCTTTGCTTTCGGGATTCACCACCGGTGCTGCCATCACCGTGGCCGCTTCGCAGCTACCAAGCTTGCTGGGATACCCCGCCGGAAAAGGGGATCACGTGGTGGGAATGATAACGTCCGCCTTTCAAGGATGGAAGAACGTGCGGTGGTGGACTGTGGTTCAAAGCGCGTCCTGGATGATCATGCTCCTCGGATGCAGAAGCCTGGCCACCAAATGGAAGAGAGCCAAAAGGTTGCGCTCCGCAGGACCCCTGCTCCTGTGCATGGTGGCGACCCTGTGGATTTGGGGCTCGGGAACCCCGGCAAATTCACCATCGATCGTGGGGAAGATCGACGCTGGGATTCCAGATCTCACCGTCGCCCGAATCAGCCTCGAAAGGCTCGCAAAAGTGGCCCCTCATGCCTTTGGGATGTCCTTGGTAGGCTTCCTGGAGTCCATGGCTGTGGCCAAAATCCTGGTCAAGGGGTCGGACACCCAGCTCGATAGCAATCGAGAGCTGATGGCACTGGGATCTTCGAACGTACTGGGGTCGATCTTCAGTTCTTTTCCTGCCACAGGTTCTTTCTCGCGCAGCGTTCTGAACCATCAGGCAGGGGCCAAGACACGGGCCGCGGGCCTGTTTTCTGCTCTATTTGTCCTGTTGGTCATGAGCGCGTTCGCCCCTTTGCTTCACTTTCTCCCCAAGAACGCATTGGCTGCCATCATCGCGGTGGCCGTTTCCAAGCTTATTGATTTTCGCGAGCCTTATACTTTGTGGTTGACCAATCGGACGGATCTGAGCATGTGGGCGGTCACCTTTGCCGCTGTGGTTTTCCTTGGAACAGAGTATGGAATGGGAGTGCTCGTGTTGTCTTCCTTATGCATCGGTCTCTACGAACTTGTACGACCTCCTGTGTATAGATTGGAGGGACTGTTGAACGAGCAGGCCCTCCGGATGGTGAATGGGGAAGATGACGAAAAACTAGACGAGCGAGTCACCGTGGTCAAGTGCGATGGGCCTCTGATCTTTCTGAACGCCACATTCGTAAGCAAGCAGCTCGTTCGCCTTGTGGCAGAGAAGGCAGCTGCGGATGATGCCACCCATGGCAGAGCAAGGTGCGAATTTGTTTTGTTAGACATGTCTGCCATCTTTGCAGTTGATGCTTGCGGGGCAGAGGTGCTTGGTAGAGTTCTTGACCATTACAGTAGACAACGGGTGCGATTTGGGATCTTACGTCCCAGGACGAGGGTAAAAAAACTCTTGCAAGACAGTGGATTCCTCAGTCGACTGGGCGAAGACAGCTGTTTCTAAAGGAACCCGTGAGTCTGCTGGAGCACACATGAATGCAACCTGAAGGTAGCTTGGCGCAAGACCAGGGGGGGCAGTTTTCCGGAACGGTTCGGGCAGTCTGTGCTGTCGTTAGGGAGCTCATTCCATGTCTATTTCTTCCTCTTCTGATACGTCTTCAGACTCTTCGTCCTCTTCAGCTTCCAGGGAGGCCAGAAACTGGTCTTCCGACCTCTGGATCCCGCAGATGTTGCACTGGGACACTTGGTCGCCAGAGAGGGGGATGAAAGTGCCGCCACACTCTCCGTTCGTACAGACATACTTCAAAATAAACATGCGCACATACGCATCCATGTCATTGTCTTCCTTTATTTGGTGTGAATCGTCTTCCTCTTCGTCGTCTTCCCCCACCCCCCAGGTGCTTTCAACCTGGCATCGGGTACAGCTGCACGCGAACTTGTATCCTTCCCAGAGGTACTCTTGCCTTTCCAACAGCCCCCATTCCAGTGGCGTGTAGGATATTTCTAGCTCTTCTCCCCGTGGTATGTCATGGAGGGCAACGTAGGCCATTTGCACCCCAAGGTGCGTGGGTCCGTCAAAGTGATCGACGCGTGCCAGGTTTGGCAAGCAGCTGTGGTTGAAGAGCGCGGCGTTCGGGTAGATGGCGGATCCCCTCACGTTCCTCTCTTGGACGCGTTGGAGATCGAGCACGCCCATAGAATTCTTTTCCTCCTTGGCCACCCATTCCAGCACTTCGTGTGCCATCGCTTGGTATTCCTCTTGGTTCTTGGGCTGGAGGAGGTGTGCGAAGACGTCGACGACTCCTTTCGGTTCTTGCACTTCGTCGGCCGATCCACAGAGTCCCATGAAGCTTCGGTAGAGGTGCGGATGCGATCCTTTGATGGCCCAGACGCCAGCGACGGCACGCACTCGATCTTTGGTTTCGGTGTCTGCATCACAGGCTTCTGCCGCTTGGATCAACGCACACACGGCGGGTGCGTGCGTGGTTCCGTCGATGGCTCCTTCCATGCACGATTGGCTGCAGAACTTCGCCATTCCTGCACATGCGGCGCAGCTCCAGCTCGTTTTTTTCTCCTCCAGGGTTCGCAAGCAGCCGGCACAGCACCTTTCCTTGGCGTGGTGATGCACGGTCCTGGCGATGGGTTCTTCCACCAGCACGCATTCTCCTGCTTTCACGTCTCTCGTGGCCACCGCACCCCTTCCTTTCCCGCGGATCCATTCCACGTTCCATGCCGCATCGTGCGTCGGTGGTGGCCACGCCGACGCCATGTCCACCAGTTGCACCCCCTTTTCGGATCCCCCACACCCCCTCTCCTGGTCCCGATCGAGGGGGAAGGAGGGAGGGGGGTGCAACTGCCCCACCGATGGGGACACGGGGTTCATCGCACTCCCATCATGGCATGCGCGTATTTTTCCAAGGCAGCCACGAAGTAAGGACAATCCACGGGGGTTCCTATTTCGTAGAGCGGGTTCTTGACCGCGTACTCGAGGTAGATGGCACGGTAGATGTAACGCAAGGTGTCCCCGTAATCACCTGCGGTGGGATCCGTCACCAGCACGATGCGCACGCCGGTGGGACTCTCCAAGTAATGCAATTTGTAGGTGTTGGTGCGAAAGCTTCGGAACGAGGAGGTCGTTCCCGTGCTCTCGGATCGATCCTTGCCTTGCGTTCGCCTCTCGATCGGTTCCAACGCGCTCACGAACGACTTGAGCGAAAAGAGGAGTCCGTAGATCATCTTCTTGTCGTCCAACGGTCCCGTTGCACCTTCCTTCTCTCCTTCCTGGGTCCAATCCCGATGGTACAAGCACGTCCCCTGTCGATTGAAGAGGTGCAGGCTGTACCACGCGGAAGGTGCGTCCGCCATCCTTCCCGAGCCGAGTCGTTGCGGTGGATCCCGCACGTGCGCGCGCTCCACGTGCCACGATGGAAAAGGAAAGGTGGAACCATGGCCGCGCTCCCCTCCCCCATCCGACACGAACGCATCCGAAACCGTGGAAAGGGAACGGGAAAGGGACAGACCCGCACCCGATCCCTTTCGATCGGGGGAAACAACCCGGATGGAACCGCCCTTTCGATTCCCCCCCCGCTTCGACCCCGTGCGAGGGAGAGAGGACCCAGAGAACGGGGAGGAGGTGGGAGAGAGAGAAAAAAAACGAAAGGAGAGGTCGGGTGGGGGGGATCGATCGGACCCACCCCAACTGTTGCCCCCCCCCCCGTCGGCGAACCGTGGTGACGCAGGGATTCGAACCCTGGCAGACAGAAGTCTATCAGAAGACCCAGAAGGAGGTCGGTTTCCGATTCCCCGGTCGTCTCTCCCTTCCGTCCTCCCTTCTACGAGGACGGACGAAAGGGGATCGAAACCGAAGACGTTGCATCGGAAGAGCCGTACCAAATCGGCTCTTGAGTCTGACCCCTTGGACCAACTCGGGCACGTCACCGCCCGTTCGTTCACGTAACACGTGCCGACAGTGTCACACAGATGTGGACCGGAAGGCTTTATTCGTTCGAGCGGGAGCGCATTCGTGCACCTGGGCACGCGTCCGTCCCTTCCGAACCCCGCCTTCGTGGAGGGAAACGCGGCGGGACGTCGGACGGCTCGGAACACGCGAGGGTCGGCGTGTGGATCCACGCGTCGGATCCACGCGGTTCGTCGTCCCACGCCCTCCACCGGATGGATTCCCTTTCCCGCTTCCCAAAGTCCGTTGGTTTCCTGGATGGGCATGTGTCCCGGGATAGGGTTCCACGTCCCCCTTCATCCATCCATCCATCCATCCATCTTTCCGCCTCGTGCATGGCCTGGACCCGTTCCCGCCGTGGTCGTGTGTTTTTCGTTCCTGGATCGTCCATCCCGTCCATCCAACCTTCGTATGCCGACCTTGGTGGGGGGATCCCTTCCCATCGATCCAGACAGGACCTTCCCCCCCCCTCCCACTTCGACCGTTCCACCCTCCCTCGATCCATCGTGTGCCGCAGAGGAAGGACCCCCCCCTTTTCCACCCATTCCCATTCAACCCTTTCCATCCATTCCCATTCATCCCATTCCCTTTCATCCCATTCCCAATCAACCCTTTCCACCCATTCCCTTTCATCCCATTCCCATTCAACCCTTTCCACCCATTCCCAATCCACCCTTTCGAATTCCCATTCCCTTTCCCATTCAATCCTTTCCACCCATTCCCTTTGAACCCATCGATCTTTCCTTTGGGTAGAGGGGGAATCGACCCCGTCTCCGATCGAGGAGAGGAAGGATTCGAAGCCGACGGCATGGACGCGCATGGACGCGTCTGCGACGATGCACGGTGCCGAAAGGGGAAGGCGTGGATGGTCCTGGGATGGATGCTGATCTCATGGATGGGAAAGACCCACGCCAAAGGAGACCAACCCCGCGATTTTCTCCGAGAGGTGCGACACGACGAATGCACGCGCGGGACGAGAAGGACGGGAACGTACACCACGAACCGCGCGAGAAGGAGGAAAGGAGAGGTCGGATCCGAACCACCTGCACGCGTGGAAGATGCCGCGGAACCGAAGGATGGAACGCTGACGGCGTGGAGAGACGCCACGCGCACGTGGTGCCGAACGCCGACGCAGGGATGGACCCAAGCGTGGAACGTAGACCTGATCGAAGACGTCCTGCTCGATGCACGTGGAAACACCCGAGACTTCGCAGGAAGGTGAGGCGAGAAAACACACACGAGACACGAATGGATGCGATCCGCGCGACCGATCGGATCGAATCGAATCGAATCGAATCGAAGGTGGAAAGAGGAGAGAAGGGGGGGACCTGACACGAACCACCGACGTCCACGCAACAGGACCAAAGACGCGTTCTACACCGTGCTCGCCAACGAAAGGTTCGAATTCGAAGATCTGGAGGTGATCAACGACGTGGTCTGCACGCAAGTCCGGCAGCTGGTGGACGTCGAGAACGTAGAAGTGCTGCACCGAGCCCTGGTCCTCGATCGTATGCTGGCCTGTGGAGCGCAAGTGGACGTCGCCCACCTCGCCAACAGGGCCCTCGATCAGCTGGAAGGCAGGAAAACGAACCTCAGGTGGCTCAGACCCACCATGGACGTGCTGTTGGAACTGCACCAGAAAGCAGGCGAGCTGCCCCAAGACGTGGTAAACGGATTCGCGGACACGGTCGCTGGATTGATCGACCTCCTGGACAGCAAAGAAGGGACCTTCCAAAACGGCGTCAACAACGCTGGACTGGCGTATCACATCTTCGCCGATGCCGTCGACATGAAATTCCCATCCATGAAGTCGGTCGTGCGGAAGATCGCCAAAAGCATCCCCCAGCTGTTCCAGCACCTCGCCGCCACGTCCAAGACGTTCACCATCGTGCCTCCCGGGGATGCCAGGGACGGTGAGCTGGGAAACTTGATCGCCGCCGCCAACCTTCTTTCCGGTGCGAGCAGGCTCCTGGCCATCGATGGCAAAGGAGACCCCCTGGACTTGGAAATCATGACCGCCATGGCAGGATACCTGCTGGGGGAGAAGAACGTGGGGACCCCCGAGGCTGCGTACTACCTCGGAGAAGCCATCCAAGCGATGAAGGCCGGCGTCCTGCCGAAGCCGCTGCTCGTCTTCTTGGAACTGGAACCGGAGGATGGGGCGGATGCACGGACGGTGTACGTTGCCTCTCTGACGGGTAGATTGGAGGAGGACTGCAAGGTCACCGTGGAGTCGATCTCTCGAGACGGTAAGGTCTTGCCCAAGTTCAAAGCCATGACTCTGTCCAGATCGGAGGAGGGAGGATACCCACTGCGAATGCCAGTCGCCGCCGGTACCATGGGACTGTACGAGGTCGCCATCAAAGTGGAATCCACCGCACGCAAGGGCAAAGCGGCCAGGAATGCTGTTTTCAACACTTGCGTGCGCGGAGGATTGAAGGCGGATGGACTGTCCGTGCAGGTGATCCCCGCCAAGAAGGAGTCGCTGGATTATCCACCCGCGAACTTGGAATGGATGCAGGCCCCCGAGGACGTGGAGCTTTTGAACGGACAAGGCCTCGCGATCAGAACCACCGTGGTCGATGCAGAGACCGGCAAGCCCTTCAGCCCCAAGCAGGTCCTCCTGGCCTTGACAGATAGCGTTTCCGGCCGTTCAACTCACCACGCCTTGGAAAAGAAGGAACACGGGAAGTACGAAGTGAGCATCTCACATGCTCTCCTGGACAAGGACAAGCCAGGGTCTTCCGGGCGTTTGACGGCAGATCTGATCGTTGGGGACCTCTGCGCCTTCGAAACGGTTCGCTGGAACTTTGCCACCATTCGAATGGGCGAGGTTACGGCAGAGAAGCCCGTGGGAAAGGCAGGGTGGGACCACTCCAAGAAGCCCGACATCGTTCACATGGAACGTCCGGCCGAGAAGATCCCACCCAGCATCCTGCCAGCCGTCTTTGTCGGCCTTGCACTGGCCCCCATGCTCGGGCTTGCTGTACTTCTCTCCAAGCTGGGGCTGGAGTACAGCGGCCTGCCCAAGGACTTCAAGGCGAAGATGTTGGCCGCGGGTTTCCACGGTGGGGTCCTGAGCATCCTCCTCCTCTACGTGGTGTTTTGGCTCGTGCTGGACCTGAAGCAGACGATGCCTGTCCTTCTTTTGCTCCTTGCTTGGACCGTCCTCTTTGGCAAGCTTTACCTGAAGGGCAAGGGACCGAATAAAGAGAAGACCGCGTGAGGTGCAGGGGATACAGCACGCGCGGGGGGAGGATTTATTTCAACGGACAGTGAGAATGATTGCAATGGCGATCGCTGCGATGATGGCCACGACGATTAATGCAAGGCACAGCTGCTTTCGTTTGATCTTCTTATGAAGGGTCTTCGTGTCCCGAAGGACTTCCGTGCCCTGGGCAGTGAAGGTGGAAGCCCTCGCAACCTGGCTTTCAATGTTGTCTATCATTTCTCCTTGCTGTTCGACCAGGGTCGCCATGTCGAGGAATATCTGATGGAGCTCCAGCAGCCCCCTCTCCACTTCGACCACGGCATCGTGTCTCTCTTTGATTTCGTTGATGGTTTCCGAAAAGTTGCCCCCCTGATCGAGGATGGCCTTTTGGAAGATGCTTTCGCTTTCCCCCGTCTCGATCATGTGTTCGAGCATGGCATCGCTCGCCTTTTCTCCCGTGATGGTCTCGTACCTTCTGTCCACCACCTCCCGGTAGTCTTCGCTCATCTGCGTCCGTAGGTTTGAGAATTCCCTCAGCGTCACTTTGAGCTTCTTTCTCATGGCAGCGACCATGCTTGTTCGCATCCGTTGCTTGGCGGGTCCTTTCCCTTCCTCTTCCTCTTTGGCCATTATTGCGAGTCCGTCCAGCATCTTTTTGACTTGGGCGGCTGTTTGGCTCACCGTGGCCACTTCCACCCTCATGTTGTCTCTGAGCCCTTTGACCTGTTCCGTGCTAGTGGCCATCTTGATTTCCCGGTGCGTTTGTTTCAGGACGTCCAGCTTCTGCCGGATGGTTCGTATCTTCTTTTGGGCCTCGTTGATGGTGGAGAAGAACGCATCTTCTTCTTCTTCGACTAGTTCTTCTTTTGAGTCTCCTTCCATGCCATGGAACGGATCGGTTCCCATTTCCAGGTCTTTCTCTTCCTTGGTTTCACCCTTGGTCTGTCCTTTGGCAGGTTTGCGGAAGGGATTGACTTCCTGCGACGTTTTTTTTTCCCCCCACGGTCGTGGTTCATTCGTTTATTTTCGTTCCCGTCAGCGCCTCTTGTTTCCGTTGTCTCTTCTCGCGTCCTTCTTCGCATTTCGTCCTCCATCTATGGATCAGGAGCTTCGTCGACCCAGCGTTTCACGTCTGGATGCCTGTCTTCCCTCTTCCTTCTCTTCCACACGCACCTCTTGTTTCGCGTCCACTTGTTCCATGAGGTCTTCCATCTTCCCGTCTCGTCCCTCCTCCGCCGCCTCTTCGACCTTCGTGAAAGCGGCGACGAAGAGGCGCGACGCGCTTCCAAGGCGAAAGGAACGTCCACACCGACGTTTGGACTCGACTGGGACCCAACAACCCCACCCCCCCGAAAGGGAAGTGGGGGGGGGTCCACCCTTTCTGTCCCTTTCAACCCCCTTTTCAACGAACGGGGGAGAAGGGGAGGGTCCATGGGGATGCGAACCGACCCACCCCGATCCCAGGTCCGGCGTAGACCCGGAAGGCGTCCGGTTCGAGAAGGGGTTGGAACCCGGTTCTGTCCGACGTACAGAAGGGACCCGAACCTGGCTTTCTTGGATCCAAGGTCGACATCTCGCCACATGTCCGATGCGAAGGAACCCATCGCCTTGGCTCTTCCCTTCGATGGCTTCGGGACTCCATCCGATGGAACCATCCACGACTCCCACGCGGTGGCGTGCGTCCAATGCGCCACATACCCAAGAGGAAACAACCAGCATAGGCGCGGACGGACGGACGGAAGGTGGTGGGGGTGGTGCCGACGCATCCCACATCCAGGGTCGAGTGGGACGATGGACGGGACCCGTTGCGTGCCATGGATGGAGATGCACGTCAACCCCATGCAGGCGTGAGGGAATAGTGCAAGACCAACGTGCCCTGAGAACCGTAAACCTGCGTTTGTTGCGTCCGATGAAGGCGTCAGAAGGGACGGACACGGGTTCGAGACCTGGGAGGGAAGAGGGAGGCGAGCGAGACGCGTGCGAAGCGCACCTCCACGAGGTCTGCGATGTTGTCTTCCAGGCTGGGCATGAACGAGCTGTCCAAGTACACCAGCACGCTTTCTTTCTGGATCTGCTTGCACAGAAGCTGGACGATCCTGGCGAAGGTCCCACGCACCCCCACCTTGAACCGGTTCTGCCTGAGGACGGGTGCGTCTCCCGCGGATCGAAACACCACCACCACCTTCTTCTCCTCCTCCTCTTCCATTTCGCTTCGCACGTCCGCGGAGGTCCTCGTTTCCTGGCCGTCTTCGTCCATCGCGTCGGCGTCCCCTTCCCTCTGTCCTTCCCTTTTCCCAACCGTCCCATCCGGTGGGTCTCCCCTTTCCATCCGTCCCTTTCGAACCCGACATCCCTCCCTCTCGAAACCCCGGTCTCTTTCCCCCTCCCCTTCGACAGACAGACCGGCAAGGGTTGTGAGATCCAGAGGGAGAGAGAGAGATAGGTTGTGAGAGAGAGGGGTTGTGAGATCGAGAGGGAGAGAGGGAGAGAGAGGGAGGGAGAGGGGTTGTGAGAGGGAGAGAGGGCGGTGGCATTTCGTTTCGACTCTGGACGTCGGATGGCGAGGTGGAATGCGCGGAAAGAAACGGCGTGAACGAGGGAAGGAGGCGCGAAAAGGGACGTGGAAGGTGGTGGTGGGAGTGACGACGGTGGTGGGTGCAACGTACGCACTCGCCATCGCGCGGAACGGGAGGGAGAAGACGACGAAACCGCCGATGGTGGAACGCCAAGGCAGGTGTCGATGGAACGAACGAGCGAGGATCGAGGGAAGAGACCTGGCGGATCTGGACACAAACAGGCTGTCCAACGGATGGAAGATGCCCATCGTGGGGTTCGGAACCGCTGGACTCGGCGAACACACCCAGCAGGCGGTGGAATGGGCGCTGGATGAAGGGTACCGACACGTCGACAGCGCACAAGCGCGCGCCTGGTATCGAGAGGACCTGGTGGGAAAAGCCTTGCGGGAACGGCGGGGACGAGTCCCGAGAGAAGATGTCTTCCTCACGTCCAAACTGCATCCCATCCACTTTGGATTCAACCGGACCCTCGCCCAATTCCAACAGTCCCTCCACGACCTGAACACCGCCTACTTGGATCTGTTCCTCTTGCACTATCCAAGCTGCACGCAGAAGCTGTGCGGGGATGAATTGCCCCAAGGCACGTGGAAGGACGCCTGGAGAGCGCTCGAACTCCTGCATCGACGGGGCGTGGTCCGTTCCTTGGGCGTCAGCAACTTCCAACCGCACCAAGTGGAGGAACTCCTACGCTTTGCCGAGGTCTGTCCCATCGTCCTGCAGGCCTATTCGGATCCATTGAGCAACAACGTGGAGATCCAGGAGCTCTGCGCGCGCGAAGGAATCCAGTTCGTGGCGTACAGCTCGTTGGGGATCCAATGGATCCTGCGTGGGGCCAAAGCCAACCCCGTGCTGGAGAACCCGGTCATCCGCGGTATCGCCGCAGAGAGGAACTGCACCGTCGGGGGTGCGGTCATTGCATGGGCGCATCGCCATGGACAGGTGGTCATCCCACGCTCTTCCAAGAGGGAACGCATCCGGGCGAACCTCCATGAAAGATGCAAGCTCACCGACCGGGACGTGGTCGAGATCGATGCCCTTAATAAACGGGGGACGTAGCGACCCAATGCCGTCCCATACCATTACAAATCGTTCCACCCATCAGTTTTTTTTGTTGGGATCGATGTCCTTCACGTTCAGGAGCAGGGAGTTCGCGTTGAGGTAGACCTTGTTGGAAGAGTTGGCGATCGTGGTGGCGATATCCCTGGCCGCCTCCACCTTCTTCAACGCGATGTAGGCGGGATTGTTCTGGATGGCCTGTCCGATCAAGATGGCGCTTTGTGCTTCTCCCTGCGCCCGTACGATGTACTGCCTCTTTTCTTGCTCCGCGCGTTCCACGACGTACTTGGCCCTCTCTGCATCCTGCTGGGCCACCTGCTTGGCTTCCACGGCGGTGGTGTATTCCCTCCCGAACGAGAGCTGCGTGATGGAGACATCGTCCAGGACCACGTTGAAGAGGGCGGCTCTCCGGGTCAGTGTCCTCATGATGTCCTTGCTCACCATCTCTCGCTGCGTGATGAGCTGGCTGGCGTTGTATTGGGCGACCACGCTCTTCAGCGTCTCTTGGATGATGGATGGCAGGACGCGTTCGGCCCAGTCCATGCCCAAGGTCCGGTAGATTTCCGGCAGCTTCTCCGACTTGGGTCGCGTGAGGACACGCAATCCGATGTTCACCTGTGCAGGTTCGGGTTTGGCATATCCGTCCCGTCAGCTCCACTTCGTCGATTCTTCGCTTGCTACGTGGGACGTCGTGCGCCTTTCGGTGGGCTTCTCGTGTTCCACTGGCGCACCATCTGCAGGTCTCTGCTTCCCGACGTGCTGGTGATGACGTTGGGTCTCGCACGTATGTCGTAGATGATGGGTCGTTCGAACCACGGGATCATGACGTGCGTTCCTTCCGAGTAGATCTGCACGCGAATCCGTCGTCCAGGTCAGCGTCTTTGGGTTCTCCCTTTCCCTGGGACGGCGTCGCGGATCCGCGTCCTTCCTCTTCGTCCCGACCTTCCTTTCGAAGGGACGGAGGGTTCGTTTCCCAGCTCCACGGACGCGTCTCTCGCACCGTGTCTTTGATGCCGACCAGTCGGTTGAAGACGACGGCGCGGTGTCCACCTTCCACGTTGAAGAGTGCGTTGTTGAAGGCGTAGGCCGCCGCGCCACCGGCCAGCAGCACCTTGGCGATCCCGGCTGCGGGTCCCGTGGGCGGCATCTTCATCCCTTTGACGCGTTGGAAGGCATCCATGGTCCTTCCAATGCGCCACCAAGATGGCGGATGATGTGTCGGTCGGGAAATGCGCGATGGGACTCGTCCACCCTTCGCTCACACCTGGGAGGGAGGGGAGGGCCCACCTCCCTCCTCCTCGATCCACGTCCGAAGGTGCCCCCCGAGCGAGCCACAGGGAAGGGGGGAAGGGGGTCCCTTTCGGGGCGGAACGAACGCGTGCCGCGGAGGAAGGAGGGGGAACGAGGCGATTCGATTCGATTCGACCCCACCGATAGAAGGGAAGGGTTCCGATCGATCGGGAACGGATCTCCCTTTCGAACCCGGAAGGGCGTCCCTTTCGATAAGAAGGAGGGGAGTCCCCCCCATCCCCTTGGATCCCAGTGGGGACGCATCGGAGAACGACACATCATGGTGGTGTCGGAAGGGACCTTGGGCGCGGTGGAGGACCCCTCACTCACGTGCCACGTGGGGATGGTGGGGGTGGTGCTGGAAGGGATGCACGTGGTCGGGGCGGATCCCCTGGAGGGGAGGGGGAACCGTATCCGGTACGCACACGTGGAAGGAACCGGGATCCACAAGGGCACCCATCCCCGAAGGTGCAGGATGGTGCCCCGAACGATCCCCTCCGAATCCACAGGGATCGAGTATCGCATCCAACATTGGAAAAAACAACAACCGGTGGTGTGCTGGATCGCCCACACCCAACCACAACCCTGGGAGGGACGGATGGAAGTGATACTGAGGTCCGGATGGTCCTGGGAACCCATGGTCCTGGTCGGACAGCTGTCCTGGAAAGAGGTCCGTCAAGCCCATCCGGGTGCCAAGGTCACCGTGCCCATGGAACGGCAAAGAACGGACGGGACCCAACAACCGCTGGCAGGGTGCCATCTCCGGGTCCAGCTGGTGGTCACGGACCGCCCTCTGACCTCCTCCCACCCAACGCAGGGACGCCAAGGGGACCCCATCCCGGACGGAGAGGTAGGGGAGGGAGAAGAAGTCTATCACGATGCGAGGGAAGCAGATCTACCGCTCAAGGGAGGACCGCAGGCCTCCGTGGAAGGGGTCCTGCTCGGGCTGTTGAATTGGTTGCTGGACCTCTTCCTGCAAGGGTGGACGCTTTTGTCCGCCGGACTTTCCTGGGAATCTCTTTCTTCGAGAGGAAGCGCACGCCCGGCAAACCAGCACAACGACGGGGACCAAGGGATCAACAGGGGAACGCACGATGACAGGGGCCGCTCGACTCGGGGAGAGCCCTCGTCCGTCCCTCGATCGAAGGACCCTACGATGGACGCGGAGACCGAGAATTCTGCAAACAAACAGGACTGGCAAGTGAATCGGGGCGGGGGTTTGTGGAAGCTGAACCTGCCGCAAGCAGCGCACCAGGAGGTTTCGACCGCCCTGTGGAAGAGTCAAAAAGCCCTTGGGGAGTGCGAGGGATGGGAGGGTCAGTTCCGCATCAAGGACACGGTGGTTTCGTACAGCAAAGGCCTGACCGCCAACGGCGGGTCCGGACACTCCCTGTTGTATGGACGGGGCACCCTGGAAATCGCAGACTGCACGCCCGACGAGCTGGCAGGTGTCATCATGCGTGCAAACTGTCGACTCATGTTGAAGGCCTTCATGGATGCACACAAAAGCAAAGGTTTGCTGCACACGTTCAACGATCATTGCCAGTTCTGTCACCTCCACATCAAGCCGCCTTGGCCAGTGGAGCAGCGCTCGATCTTCTTTCTTCTGGCCAGGATGAACCAGCCCGATGGTTCCGTGCTGGTGGTGGGACGGGGCTTGGGACCGCAAGACCTGGGTCTGGAAGTGGACACTGGAGGAGCTGTTCAGGCCGAGCTCGTGCACGGTTGTTACAGGGTGGAACGCGGCGCGGGCGGTTCGCGGGTGTCCCTGGTCTTGCAGGTCAACGCAAAGATGAGCTTGCCGCATTTCGCACAAGTGCTGCTACTCCGCGACCTCATGGGTTGCTTGAAGAGGCTGAAGGCCGAGCTTGGCAAGAGTAGGATGCATGAGTGAAATCCACCCCATGAATCTGGCTGGCCCTTCCCCTGGTCCTCGAGGTTTGCTCTGGGAAGGGCGCGCTGGGGAGCTGGATCGGCGGGTGGTGCGCTCGGAGTGTTTTCCCCCCCGGTGATCCACTGTATCTTTACCACGTGGATGCGCCCGACCGTGGGATGCGCGGCCTGCCTGCCCCCCGGAGGGCATACGTTCCGTACCGGACCTGGAAGGGAGCTGGCAGTCATCGATCCGGCAACACCAAGAGGCTGCACACAAGGGGACGGAATCCTCAATCCGACATGTCGGTGGCAGGTGGAACCTTAGTCGGAGGCGGCCGTCACTCGCGATGAACTTCGGCGTGGTTCGGTGATGCCGTACTGAAGCAATTGCGAGGAAGACCGCGAGCACGAGATCGTGCACGCTGTTGAGATTGCGCAAGCTCGCATAGGCATCCCTTGCGTGGGGAGGGGAGAGGCAGGATCTTTGAAATCAAAGGCCATGAATCGATGCAGGCGCAAAAGTTGCCCTGTGTTTTTGGGTCGTCTCCTTGGGGGATCCATCCTCTTCCCTGCGTTGAAGGGGCCACGGCAGATGCCTCGGCATCCGCCTGGTTCCGCCCTGCCCAGTCCTCCCTGCCCTCGAAGTGCATTCCCTGGGCTTCTGGGGAGCGAAGCTGCATCCGCAAGGCCAGCTCGTGCTTGATCGCACGATGCGTAGGCTAGAGCACAGATCAAGGCGAGCGAGGCAGAGCAACATGAGAACGACCGCAGTCGCCATGTGCGATGCGTGTTCCATCCTCCGTACCATTCCCTCCCTCGTTTCGAACCCTCGAGGCTGGGCCATCCCTGCAAAGCCAGGAGAAGGGCGACCGAGGCGGGCTTCCCGGGTCCACGGTCTGGAAGGACGAACTTGGGAGCTTCCACCAGAGCCCGCGACCATTCCTCCGTACCTGGCCGTGCAACATGGAGCTGGAGAAGTGTTGGGACCCTGGCGTCGGGCGGTCAAACGAGAAAAGGTGCAGAGGTTCAAGCTCACCGCTGGGCTGTACAAGCGTGGAAGGAGGATGGATCCCACGTTGGCGTTCCAGTTCAAGCGCTACCCAACGTTGATCTCCGGTGGACATCCCCAGCGGTAGCTAAGGATTCGGTCCAGCCAACCCGGGGAACAAGAGCCTCTCCGTGGACGACCTCTTGCTCGGATGCACCGCGGTTTGGGCCACCTGCCAAGCAGGGCTCTCCTCTCGCCTGTTACACAAAGAGGGGCAAAAAGCCCGCCAAACCGGGGCAGTGGAATGCGGGGGATGGAAGCAGCAAGAGCGCGCCAAAATCGCCGGCTCCTTTCCCTCGGAAAGGCTAGGCAGCGGATCGATCGTGCCCCTTGCTGTCGGGCACCGTTGTGGAGGTTTCTTGTGCACCCGTGGCGGCCGTTCTGTTTGCTGGTAGATGCGGGAGACCACGGATGGGCAATCCAAGGAAAGGAGCATCCCCAATGCCGGACCACAAGCAACCGTGCGCATCCACGCTGCTCAGCGGAGTTCCCTGGTAAAAAGGCGCAAGGAAACGTAGGAAAGCGCATTCAAAACGACGCCCATCACCAGAAGTCCGGCGATGTTGGAGGCATAGCTCCAACCAAACCCGCCGTTGGAAAGTATGTCGCTCGAGTTTATATCCAGGCCAACGGCACTCACCTCCAAGTCTCCTACGGAGAGCAGGCCGTTCAAATCCGCATTGGAGGTGAACGCCTCCTCACAGGCCGCCAAGATGGATGCAGATTCATCCATGCCCTGAACCTCCACGTTGCGATACACCACATCCGAATCAAACTGGTTCACCACCAGAGCCTCAAAAGCGTACCGCGCGGTGCACAAATACTGCAGCCAGGACACGTACTGGGATACCATGGAAAGGGGCACGACGTGGTTGGAGTAGATCACGTTGATCATCACCACCCCCCCTGCGGCCACAATAGCCGTCGTAACGTTTGGAAGCGCCAGCGAAGCAAGCACCACCGCAAGCGCGCTGTTCCAATGGTTCAGCCAAAGGGCCACAAAAGCCTTGAAGAAGGGCCCCGCGCCAGACCGGTAACCCATCCAGAAGTACGTAGGGGCCAAGAGTGCCACGGCAGAAAAGAAAACCACCACCGCTTCACAGAACGTGTTTGCAACGTAGTACGCAAGCGCCCCGTACATACGACTCTTGGACTCCTTGACGAAAAACTGCCGGTCCGAAACAAAGATGTTGATGGCCACAAAAGGAAGGATGAGCGAAACAATGGTCAGTGTGAAAAGACCGTTGAGAAGCTGGAACGGTCCATTGCCGGACTCCATGAACGCCAATCCAAGCAAAGCCGCCAACAGCAGCATGCATCCGATCCGCCCCAAGATGCTGAAGAGGTCCCTGTAGTACTTCTGGATGGCACGGGCGGTGAGGACTCGCAGCTGGACCCGAAAGCCCGCCGGAATGGGGAGGTCCGAAGACGCGTATGGTTTTTTGTCCGAAGACGCGTATGGTTTTTTGTCCAAACCCGCTGGGGAGTGGACCGTCCTGTTTCGTTCAAAAGACGCTTTGGCTTGTAGCAGGTCGGCCAATTCTTTCATGGTGTTGCCCTGCATTTGTTCTTTCCCCTTCCAATCGCTGATGCTGATCACTTCCAGTATGAAATCGCATTCGTTGAAGCCGGGTACATCTTTGTGGGGCATGTACCCCAAGTCGGCGAACCAGGAACAGGCCGCACGCGGGTCACCCGCATAGAGCATGTGACCGCAACTTAAAATGAAAACGTTGTCCAGCATATCCCAGATCCTCTGTTGGGGCTGGTGGATGGTTGCCACCACGGTCACCATTCTTTCTGTTGCTTCCTTGCGCAGGATGGACATCATGTGCAAAGCATTGAAACTGTCCAGGCCGGTCGTAAACTCATCCAAGAGCAGGACGCTGGGGGCGCTGACCAGCCCCGCTCCCAGAGAAAGCCTGCGTCGCTCTCCTCCGCTGATGCCTCTTGTCAGGAACCCGCTGAAGTTGTATCCCCCGATGCGATGTCCGCCGATGCTGTCTAGCCCCGTGTCAAACAGGACTTGGCTCACCTTCTCCATTTGTTGCGCCGTGCTCAGGTGCGGTGCCCGGAGCTGCACGGTGAAAGCCAGTGCTTCGTGCACGGTCATGATGGGAATGAAGGAGTCCTCTTGCTGCACGTAGCTGAGGCGCCTCCCCAGGTCGGGGATCTCTGTGGGATCCCTGTCCTCGAAGCGCACTTCTCCGGTGATGCGTCCCAGTGTCTTCCTCCCCGCCAAGATGTCCAGCAGGCTGGTCTTTCCTGCGCCCGAGGGTCCAACGATGGCCGAGATTTGCCCCGGAAGGAAGGAGCCTGCACATTCGTGCAGCACGTGCTGTTCATCTCCTTCCTTGTCGCGATAGGCGCAGGAAACCCCTCCGAAGGACACCGGCATCCCTGGTTCGCGAACTCGTTCGGTGGCTTTCGGTGTCCATTCGAGCGAACCGTCACCCACTTCGACGTCGTTTCGCATCTCGGAACCGTTCGGATGGGTCTTCTCCCCGTTGGATGGCTTGCCTTCGTCTGGTGTGGATTGCCCCTCCCTCGGTCCCCTCCTGGCATCGGTTCTTTCTTCCATGTCCTTTTGAACACCCCTTCCATCCCCACCCGTCCTGGGGATGATCACGTGGGGTCGATGGAAGGGGGATGGAGACGTCTTTCCCCTCCCCCCATCCGGCACCCAAGCCACCGTACCCTCGTTCCCCTACGGATCCAGTGGGGCTGGAGCTACGGTGGAGGAATGGGATCACGTGGGTGCGATCCGAGGGAATCCACCGGGATCCCATCCCCCGCCCCCACACCATGGTGTCCCCACTCCGGGGACGGTGAAGGACACGTGGTCGGGGATGGACCAGGATCCGCCCCAGATCCCACACAATGGATGCGGGGGATCGGATCGAATCCAGAAGAAGACCCAGAAGAAGACCCAGACATCCCCCTCCAAACGACCGTACAGGGGACCGGACAGCGAGGGGGGATGGAAAGGGATCTGCATGGCCCGAAGGTGCAGGAGATGAAAAACATGTCGATGGATCCCCCTCCATCATGGACACAACACGGTCCTGCTTGGCAGAGGGGAAGGACGGTTCCAACCATGGGAATCTCCAGGCCCAACGCGGGGTCTCCCGGGAAGAAGGCCGGTGGGAACAAGACCGGTGGCATTCGAGTTGGACATCGACCAGTGCGAACCAGGCGAACAAGCCACCCCCCAAAACTCGTGGGGCAGAGCTCCGATGCACGGCCTCTGACATGTAAAGATGTGCCTCCATTCCCATCCTGCGTCCGAACGAGCCTGGATGTGAAGATCCACGCAAGGCCTCTCTTGAGAGGGAGAAACATGCGAACCACCGGGGACCTATCGAAACGGAGGCACGTGGACAAACAAAACACAGGGGATATATCCTACATAGGGGAAACATGCAGCGAAGCTGTTTGCCGTGCGACTTGCAACCCTCGCGGTACATGGACGGCACATCCGCATGCAAACGCCGTCGTGGCCCTACGGAGCCGCTGGAGCGCTTTCTTCGCGGCGAGCGATGCGGTGCAGGCCCAGCACCTCGACCGTAAGACCCGGCCCAAAACCCAAACAAAAGGCGCGATCCTTGCGAGCGTCCTTCATCATGCGGTCCATCACAAACAGGATCGTGGGAGAGGACATGTTGCCGTGGTTCCTCAAAACACCGTAGGAATGCCGGAGCACGCCCTTGTCCAGGTTCAGTCCGAACTTGGGGTCACGGAACACGTCCAGTATCTTCACCCCCCCGGGATGGACACACCACTCCACGTCGGTCGTCTTGTCAACATGACACACGCTGGGCACATGGGAGAGAAACAGCACCGGTCAGCCATCTGCATCGCAAACCACACGCACCAAGCCGCCTATGGTCCCTCGCGGCACGACCTGTCCTCGCCCCCTTCCCGCGTACCTCCTCATAAACTTCTTTACATTCCGGAACAGACAGAACCCCAGGCTGGTCGATATGCTCTTGTCCAGGTACATGCAGTAGCCGAAGTTGGACGGCGCCCAAGTCATGTGGGAGCGGGTGCTCTTCCCCAACAGATGGCTGTAGTTTGTGCCCAAGGCCCAGTCCCCGTGGGACCCTGCGCCCACAATGGCGGCGGCTCCCCCGTCCGCAAACACGGTGTTTCCGATGAACTCGCTCCGGTTGCTGCTGAGAGAAAAGTGAATGCTGCAAATCTCAACGCACACAAGAAGGACAATGGCATCGGGCTCGGCTTCCACGATGCTTTTGGCGGCCGCCAGCCCCGTGAAGGCCCCGAAGCAGCCCATGTAATTGATTCCGAACCGACGCCGGACGTTCTGCAGACCCAGGGCGTCCAGGATGTCCAGCTCCACCCCTGGGGCTTTGAATCCCGTGCAGCTGTGAAAGATCAGGTGGGTGATTTCCTGCTTGTCTCCTCCCCACTGCTCCACTGCTTTGTTTGCGGCCGCGATCCCCAGTCGCGGGGCCCAGGTCGCCCACAGGGCCTGGCGCTCCTCCGCGGTTGGGTTGTAATCCAGTTCTGCAGAGGGAAAGAGTCCCATCCTCTCCGACTTCGGTTTGGACAGGTTATTGTCCTCAAAGTCCTCGTGTGGATGCACGCAGTAGCGCTGGTCGATGCCTGAATTCTGGCAGCGGGGTAGGAAGAAGTCGATCCATCGTTCGGAGACGATGCCTTTTCCTCGCAGACAGAGCCCGAGGATTTCCATGTAGTAGTCGTTGGAGAAGCAGTAGGGTGGGTTTTCGGTTCCAATGGCCAGGATGGCCGGTGCACCTTCGCCTGGACCCTTCGCTTTGAGGGCCCTTTCCCTCCGGGCTTTCGCTCGAGAGGCCAGCAGGCTCCGCAGCGAGTACAGGGCCCATGTGCTCACCAGCACGAGTTCCACCATCTGGTAGATGTCCAGGCGAGGCAGCATGCTTTGGAACATCTTCCGTTCCTCTAGCTGGCGATGTCGGATGGGCGTGGGCAGAGGCGGTCGGTGGAAGTGTTTTCCATTGGGCAGTCTCACGTGGGGTCGTTCCCCCCATACTTGACCCAGCCACCCACACATGGTGTCGGTTCGGAACTGGGGTTCGAGGAGCGGTTGAGGGGGATGGGTCTCGAACCCGATGAAGATCCCCGTTTCGGGGGCGAATCTCCCCCAATGGAGAGCCCTGCTGGGTCCTGTCACCCCGGGGCGGTGAGGCACGTGGACGGTGGATCGATTGCTGCAGATCCGGTGGTCCGGGTCCGGTCACGATGGAACGATACGGTTCGTGCGGGTGCGGATTTCTCGGAGGGTTCAGACGTGGAGGAGCGGATGGGAATGATGCGAAGAATTGCACGGGTACGAGGGGGAGGAAACGCGCGTCCAACCTCCATGGCCCGTGGAGGAAGAAAACGAGCGGAGGACATGCACGGGGGAAAGATCGCGGGTATCTAGGGTTCGGATACGCACATGTGCTGGGGGACAGGGTGACGTATCCAAGGACAACACATTCCGCCCCTTCTCGCCTTGGAAGCGACGGGGATCCGTCGAATTCGCTCGGGTTGCAGCTAACCGTTCGTGGTGGATCTGGAGGGGGGCCCTTTTCCCGCGGGTGTAGTGGATGTCCTTTCGTAAACATCGACGAAGTTAACGAGAGGGGGAGAAGGGGGTCAAAACCAAGCCAGCCCAAGTTTGGCCTGGGCCCTCGGCGCCCCCGAGGGTCGAAACTCCCTGGGAAGGATCCCTGCTCTCCCCACTGGGGCGAACGTGCCAGACTCGTCCGATTGCCAATCCGGCACACCTCCAGGGGCCGACAACACCTCCCCACCCACCACAGCCATACAAGCACTTCATGGATCACCGAGACGGATGCCACAGATCGAAAGAAGCCCGTGGAAGATAGGGCGGTGGCGTAGCAGGGAGAACAACACATCATGGTGGTGTCGGAAGGGACCTTGGGCGCGGTGGAGGACCCCTCACTCACGTGCCACGTGGGGATGGTGGGGGTGGTGCTGGAAGGGATGCACGTGGTCGGGGCGGATCCCCTGGAGGGGAGGGGGAACCGTATCCGGTACGCACACGTGGAAGGAACCGGGATCCACAAGGGCACCCATCCCCGAAGGTGCAGGATGGTGCCCCGAACGATCCCCTCCGAATCCACAGGGATCGAGTATCGCATCCAACATTGGAAAAAACAACAACCGGTGGTGTGCTGGATCGCCCACACCCAACCACAACCCTGGGAGGGACGGATGGAAGTGATACTGAGGTCCGGATGGTCCTGGGAACCCATGGTCCTGGTCGGACAGCTGTCCTGGAAAGAGGTCCGTCAAGCCCATCCGGGTGCCAAGGTCACCGTGCCCATGGAACGGCAAAGAACGGACGGGACCCAACAACCGCTGGCAGGGTGCCATCTCCGGGTCCAGCTGGTGGTCACGGACCGCCCTCTGACCTCCTCCCACCCAACGCAGGGACGCCAAGGGGACCCCATCCCGGACGGAGAGGTAGGGGAGGGAGAAGAAGTCTATCACGATGCGAGGGAAGCAGATCTACCGCTCAAGGGAGGACCGCAGGCCTCCGTGGAAGGGGTCCTGCTCGGGCTGTTGAATTGGTTGCTGGACCTCTTCCTGCAAGGGTGGACGCTTTTGTCCGCCGGACTTTCCTGGGAATCTCTTTCTTCGAGAGGAAGCGCACGCCCGGCAAACCAGCACAACGACGGGGACCAAGGGATCAACAGGGGAACGCACGATGACAGGGGCCGCTCGACTCGGGGAGAGCCCTCGTCCGTCCCTCGATCGAAGGACCCTACGATGGACGCGGAGACCGAGAATTCTGCAAACAAACAGGACTGGCAAGTGAATCGGGGCGGGGGTTTGTGGAAGCTGAACCTGCCGCAAGCAGCGCACCAGGAGGTTTCGACCGCCCTGTGGAAGAGTCAAAAAGCCCTTGGGGAGTGCGAGGGATGGGAGGGTCAGTTCCGCATCAAGGACACGGTGGTTTCGTACAGCAAAGGCCTGACCGCCAACGACGGGTCCGGACACTCCCTGTTGTATGGACGGGGCACCCTGGAAATCGCAGACTGCACGCCCGACGAGCTGGCAGGTGTCATCATGCGTGCAAACTGTCGACTCATGTTGAAGGCCTTCATGGATGCACACAAAAGCAAAGGTTTGCTGCACACGTTCAACGATCATTGCCAGTTCTGTCACCTCCACATCAAGCCGCCTTGGCCAGTGGAGCAGCGCTCGATCTTCTTTCTTCTGGCCAGGATGAACCAGCCCGATGGTTCCGTGCTGGTGGTGGGACGGGGCTTGGGACCGCAAGACCTGGGTCTGGAAGTGGACACTGGAGGAGCTGTTCAGGCCGAGCTCGTGCACGGTTGTTACAGGGTGGAACGCGGCGCGGGCGGTTCGCGGGTGTCCCTGGTCTTGCAGGTCAACGCAAAGATGAGCTTGCCGCATTTCGCACAAGTGCTGCTACTCCGCGACCTCATGGGTTGCTTGAAGAGGCTGAAGGCCGAGCTTGGCAAGAGTAGGATGCATGAGTGAAATCCACCCCATGAATCTGGCTGGCCCTTCCCCTGGTCCTGGAGGTTTGCTCTGGGAAGGGCGCGCTGGGGAGCTGGATCGGCGGGTGGTGCGCTCGGAGTGTTTTCCCCCCCGGTGATCCACTGTATCTTTACCACGTGGATGCGCCCGACCGTGGGATGCGCGGCCTGCCTGCCCCCCGGAGGGCATACGTTCCGTACCGGACCTGGAAGGGAGCTGGCAGTCATCGATCCGGCAACACCAAGAGGCTGCACACAAGGGGACGGAATCCTCAATCCGACATGTCGGTGGCAGGTGGAACCTTAGTCGGAGGCGGCCGTCACTCGCGATGAACTTCGGCGTGGTTCGGTGATGCCGTACTGAAGCAATTGCGAGGAAGACCGCGAGCACGAGATCGTGCACGCTGTTGAGATTGCGCAAGCTCGCATAGGCATCCCTTGCGTGGGGAGGGGAGAGGCAGGATCTTTGAAATCAAAGGCCATGAATCGATGCAGGCGCAAAAGTTGCCCTGTGTTTTTGGGTCGTCTCCTTGGGGGATCCATCCTCTTCCCTGCGTTGAAGGGGCCACGGCAGATGCCTCGGCATCCGCCTGGTTCCGCCCTGCCCAGTCCTCCCTGCCCTCGAAGTGCATTCCCTGGGCTTCTGGGGAGCGAAGCTGCATCCGCAAGGCCAGCTCGTGCTTGATCGCACGATGCGTTGGCTAGAGCACAGATCAAGGCGAGCGAGGCAGAGCAACATGAGAACGACCGCAGTCGCCATGTGCGATGCGTGTTCCATCCTCCGTACCATTCCCTCCCTCGTTTCGAACCCTCGAGGCTGGGCCATCCCTGCAAAGCCAGGAGAAGGGCGACCGAGGCGGGCTTCTCGGGTCCACGGTCTGGAAGGACGAACTTGGGAGCTTCCACCAGAGCCCGCGACCATTCCTCCGTACCTGGCCGTGCAACATGGAGCTGGAGAAGTGTTGGGACCCTGGCGTCGGGCGGTCAAACGAGAAAAGGTGCAGAGGTTCAAGCTCACCGCTGGGCTGTACAAGCGTGGAAGGAGGATGGATCCCACGTTGGCGTTCCAGTTCAAGCGCTACCCAACGTTGATCTTCCGTGGACATCCCCAGCGGTAGCTAAGGATTCGGTCCAGCCAACCCGGGGAACAAGAGCCTCTCCGTGGACGACCTCTTGCTCGGATGCACCGCGGTTTGGGCCACCTGCCAAGCAGGGCTCTCCTCTCGCCTGTCACACAAAGAGGGGCAAAAAGCCCGCCAAACCGGGGCAGTGGACTGCGGGGGATGGAAGCAGCAAGAGCGCGCCAAAATCGCCGCCTCCTTTCCCTGGGAAAGGCGAGGCAGCGGATCGATCGTGCCCCTTGCTGTCGGGCACCGTTGTGGAGGTTTCTTGTGCACCCGTGGCGGCCGTTCTGTTTGCTGGTAGATGCGGGAGACCACGGATGGGCAATCCAAGGAAAGGAGCATCCCCAATGCCGGACCACAAGCAACCGTGCGCATCCACGCTGCTCAGCGGAGTTCCCTGGTAAAAAGGCGCAAGGAAACGTAGGAAAGCGCATTCAAAACGACGCCCATCACCAGAAGTCCGGCGATGTTGGAGGCATAGCTCCAACCAAACCCGCCGTTGGAAAGTATGTCGCTCGAGTTTATATCCAGGCCAACGGCACTCACCTCCAAGTCTCCTACGGAGAGCAGGCCGTTCAAATCCGCATTGGAGGTGAACGCCTCCTCACAGGCCGCCAAGATGGATGCAGATTCATCCATGCCCTGAACCTCCACGTTGCGATACACCACATCCGAATCAAACTGGTTCACCACCAGAGCCTCAAAAGCGTACCGCGCGGTGCACAAATACTGCAGCCAGGACACGTACTGGGATACCATGGAAAGGGGCACGACGTGGTTGGAGTAGATCACGTTGATCATCACCACCCCCCCTGCGGCCACAATAGCCGTCGTAACGTTTGGAAGCGCCAGCGAAGCAAGCACCACCGCAAGCGCGCTGTTCCAATGGTTCAGCCAAAGGGCCACAAAAGCCTTGAAGAAGGGCCCCGCGCCAGACCGGTAACCCATCCAGAAGTACGTAGGGGCCAAGAGTGCCACGGCAGAAAAGAAAACCACCACCGCTTCACAGAACGTGTTTGCAACGTAGTACGCAAGCGCCCCGTACATACGACTCTTGGACTCCTTGACGAAAAACTGCCGGTCCGAAACAAAGATGTTGATGGCCACGAAAGGAAGGATGAGCGAAACAATGGTCAGTGTGAAAAGACCGTTGAGAAGCTGGAACGGTCCATTGCCGGGCTCCATGAACGCCAATCCAAGCAAAGCCGCCAACAGCAGCATGCATCCGATCCGCCCCAAGATGCTGAAGAGGTCCCTGTAGTACTTCTGGATGGCACGGGCGGTGAGGACTCGCAGCTGGACCCGAAAGCCCGCCGGAATGGGGAGGTCCGAAGACGCGTATGGTTTTTTGTCCGAAGACGCGTATGGTTTTTTGTCCAAACCCGCTGGGGAGTGGACCGTCCTGTTTCGTTCAAAAGACGCTTTGGCTTGTAGCAGGTCGGCCAATTCTTTCATGGTGTTGCCCTGCATTTGTTCTTTCCCCTTCCAATCGCTGATGCTGATCACTTCCAGTATGAAATCGCATTCGTTGAAGCCGGGTACATCTTTGTGGGGCATGTACCCCAAGTCGGCGAACCAGGAACAGGCCGCACGCGGGTCACCCGCATAGAGCATGTGACCGCAACTTAAAATGAAAACGTTGTCCAGCATATCCCAGATCCTCTGTTGGGGCTGGTGGATGGTTGCCACCACGGTCACCATTCTTTCTGTTGCTTCCTTGCGCAGGATGGACATCATGTGCAAAGCATTGAAACTGTCCAGGCCGGTCGTAAACTCATCCAAGAGCAGGACGCTGGGGGCGCTGACCAGCCCCGCTCCCAGAGAAAGCCTGCGTCGCTCTCCTCCGCTGATGCCTCTTGTCAGGAACCCGCTGAAGTTGTATCCCCCGATGCGATGTCCGCCGATGCTGTCTAGCCCCGTGTCAAACAGGACTTGGCTCACCTTCTCCATTTGTTGCGCCGTGCTCAGGTGCGGTGCCCGGAGCTGCACGGTGAAAGCCAGTGCTTCGTGCACGGTCATGATGGGAATGAAGGAGTCCTCTTGCTGCACGTAGCTGAGGCGCCTCCCCAGGTCGTGGATCTCTGTGGGATCCCTGTCCTCGAAGCGCACTTCTCCGGTGATGCGTCCCAGTGTCTTCCTCCCCGCCAAGATGTCCAGCAGGCTGGTCTTTCCTGCGCCCGAGGGTCCAACGATGGCCGAGATTTGCCCCGGAAGGAAGGAGCCTGCACATTCGTGCAGCACGTGCTGTTCATCTCCTTCCTTGTCGCGATAGGCGCAGGAAACCCCTCCGAAGGACACCGGCATCCCTGGTTCGCGAACTCGTTCGGTGGCTTTCGGTGTCCATTCGAGCGAACCGTCACCCACTTCGACGTCGTTTCGCATCTCGGAACCGTTCGGATGGGTCTTCTCCCCGTTGGATGGCTTGCCTTCGTCTGGTGTGGATTGCCCCTCCCTCGGTCCCCTCCTGGCATCGGTTCCTTCTTCCATGTCCTTTTGAACACCCCTTCCATCCCCACCCGTCCTGGGGATGATCACGTGGGGTCGATGGAAGGGGGATGGAGACGTCTTTCCCCTCCCCCCATCCGGCACCCAAGCCACCGTACCCTCGTTCCCCTACGGATCCAGTGGGGCTGGAGCTACGGTGGAGGAATGGGATCACGTGGGTGCGATCCGAGGGAATCCACCGGGATCCCATCCCCCGCCCCCACACCATGGTGTCCCCACTCCGGGGACGGTGAAGGACACGTGGTCGGGGATGGACCAGGATCCGCCCCAGATCCCACACAATGGATGCGGGGGATCGGATCGAATCCAGAAGCAGACCCAGAAGAAGACCCAGACATCCCCCTCCAAACGACCGTACAGGGGACCGGACAGCGAGGGGGGATGGAAAGGGATCTGCATGGCCCGAAGGTGCAGGAGATGAAAAACATGTCGATGGATCCCCCTCCATCATGGACACAACACGGTCCTGCTTGGCAGAGGGGAAGGACGGTTCCAGCCATGGGAATCTCCAGGCCCAACGCGGGGTCTCCCGGGAAGAAGGCCGGTGGGAACAAGACCGGTGGCATTCGAGTTGGACATCGACCAGTGCGAACCAGGCGAACAAGCCACCCCCCAAAACTCGTGGGGCAGAGCTCCGATGCACGGCCTCTGACATGTAAAGATGTGCCTCCATTCCCATCCTGCGTCCGAACGAGCCTGGATGTGAAGATCCACGCAAGGCCTCTCTTGAGAGGGAGAAACATGCGAACCACCGGGGACCTATCGAAACGGAGGCACGTGGACAAACAAAACACAGGGGATATATCCTACATAGGGGAAACATGCAGCGAAGCTGTTTGCCGTGCGACTTGCAACCCTCGCGGTACATGGACGGCACATCCGCATGCAAACGCCGTCGTGGCCCTACGGAGCCGCTGGAGCGCTTTCTTCGCGGCGAGCGATGCGGTGCAGGCCCAGCACCTCGACCGTAAGACCCGGCCCAAAACCCAAACAAAAGGCGCGATCCTTGCGAGCGTCCTTCATCATGCGGTCCATCACAAACAGGATCGTGGGAGAGGACATGTTGCCGTGGTTCCTCAAAACACCGTAGGAATGCCGGAGCACGCCCTTGTCCAGGTTCAGTCCGAACTTGGGGTCACGGAACACGTCCAGTATCTTCACCCCCCCGGGATGGACACACCACTCCACGTCGGTCGTCTTGTCAACATGACACACGCTGGGCACATGGGAGAGAAACAGCACCGGTCAGCCATCTGCATCGCAAACCACACGCACCAAGCCGCCTATGGTCCCTCGCGGCACGACCTGTCCTCGCCCCCTTCCCGCGTACCTCCTCATAAACTTCTTTACATTCCGGAACAGACAGAACCCCAGGCTGGTCGATATGCTCTTGTCCAGGTACATGCAGTAGCCGAAGTTGGACGGCGCCCAAGTCATGTGGGAGCGGGTGCTCTTCCCCAACAGATGGCTGTAGTTTGTGCCCAAGGCCCAGTCCCCGTGGGACCCTGCGCCCACAATGGCGGCGGCTCCCCCGTCCGCAAACACGGTGTTTCCGATGAACTCGCTCCGGTTGCTGCTGAGAGAAAAGTGAATGCTGCAAATCTCAACGCACACAAGAAGGACAATGGCATCGGGCTCGGCTTCCACGATGCTTTTGGCGGCCGCCAGCCCCGTGAAGGCCCCGAAGCAGCCCATGTAGTTGATTCCGAACCGACGCCGGACGTTCTGCAGACCCAGGGCGTCCAGGATGTCCAGCTCCACCCCTGGGGCTTTGAATCCCGTGCAGCTGTGAAAGATCAGGTGGGTGATTTCCTGCTTGTCTCCTCCCCACTGCTCCACTGCTTTGTTTGCGGCCGCGATCCCCAGTCGCGGGGCCCAGGTCGCCCACAGGGCCTGGCGCTCCTCCGCGGTTGGGTTGTAATCCAGTTCTGCAGAGGGAAAGAGTCCCATCCTCTCCGACTTCGGTTTGGACAGGTTCTTGTCCTCAAAGTCCTCGTGTGGGTGCACGCAGTAGCGCTGGTCGATGCCTGAATTCTGGCAGCGGGGTAGGAAGAAGTCGATCCATCGTTCGGAGACGATGCCTTTTCCTCGCAGACAGAGCCCGAGGATTTCCATGTAGTAGTCGTTGGAGAAGCAGTAGGGTGGGTTTTCGGTTCCAATGGCCAGGATGGCCGGTGCACCTTCGCCTGGACCCTTCGCTTTGAGGGCCCTTTCCCTCCGGGCTTTCGCTCGAGAGGCCAGCAGGCTCCGCAGCGAGTACAGGGCCCATGTGCTCACCAGCACGAGTTCCACCATCTGGTAGATGTCCAGGCGAGGCAGCATGCTTTGGAACATCTTCCGTTCCTCTAGCTGGCGATGTCGGACGGGCGTGGGCAGAGGCGGTCGGTGGAAGTGTTTTCCATTGGGCAGTCTCACGTGGGGTCGTTCCCCCCATACTTGACCCAGCCACCCACACATGGTGTCGGTTCGGAACTGGGGTTCGAGGAGCGGTTGAGGGGGATGGGTCTCGAACCCGATGAAGATCCCCGTTTCGGGGGCGAATCTCCCCCAATGGAGAGCCCTGCTGGGTCCTGTCACCCCGGGGCGGTGAGGCACGTGGACGGTGGATCGATTGCTGCAGATCCGGTGGTCCGGGTCCGGTCACGATGGAACGATACGGTTCGTGCGGGTGCGGATTTCTCGGAGGGTTCAGACGTGGAGGAACGGATGGGAATGATGCGAAGAATTGCACGGGTACGAGGGGGAGGACACGCGCGTCCAACCTCCATGGCCCGTGGAGGAAGAAAACGAGCGGAGGACATGCACGGGGGAAAGATCGCGGGTATCTAGGGTTCGGATACGCACATGTGCTGGGGGACAGGGTGACGTATCCAAGGACAACACATTCCGCCCCTTCTCGCCTTGGAAGCGACGGGGATCCGTCGAATTCGCTCGGGTTGCAGCTAACCGTTCGTGGTGGATCTGGAGGGGGGCCCTTTTCCCGCGGGTGTAGTGGATGTCCTTTCGTAAACATCGACGAAGTTAACGAGAGGGGGAGAAGGGGGTCAAAACCAAGCCAGCACACGTTTGGCCTGGGCCCTCGGCGCCCCCGAGGGTCGAAACTCCCTGGGAAGGATCCATGCTCTCCCCACTGGGGCGAACGTGCCAGACTCGTCCGATTGCCAATCCGGCACACCTCCAGGGGCCGACAACACCTCCCCACCCACCACAGCCATACAAGCACTTCATGGATCACCGAGACGGATGCCACAGATCGAAGGAAGCCCGTGGAAGATAGGGCGGTGGCGTAGCAGGGAGAACAACACATCATGGTGGTGTCGGAAGGGACCTTGGGCGCGGTGGAGGACCCCTCACTCACGTGCCACGTGGGGATGGTGGGGGTGGTGCTGGAAGGGATGCACGTGGTCGGGGCGGATCCCCTGGAGGGGAGGGGGAACCGTATCCGGTACGCACACGTGGAAGGAACCGGGATCCACAAGGGCACCCATCCCCGAAGGTGCAGGATGGTGCCCCGAACGATCCCCTCCGAATCCACAGGGATCGAGTATCGCATCCAACACCGGAAAAAACAACAACCGGTGGTGTGCTGGATCGCCCACACCCAACCACACCCCTGGGAGGGAAGGATGGAAGTGATACTGAGGTCCGGATGGTCCTGGGAACCCATGGTCCTGGTCGGACAGCTGTCCTGGAAAGAGGTCCATCAAGCCCATCCGGGTGCCAAGGTCACCGTGCCCATGGAACGGCAAAGAACGGACGGGACCCAACAACCGCTGGCAGGGTGCCATCTCCGGGTCCAGCTGGTGGTCACGGGCCGCCCTCTGACCTCCTCCCACCCAACGCAGGGACGCCAAGGGGACCCCATCCCGGACGGAGAGGTAGGGGAGGGAGAAGAAGTCTATCACGATGCGAGGGAAGCAGATCTACCGCTCAAGGGGGGACCGCAGGCCTCCGTGGAAGGGGTCCTGCTCGGGCTGTTGAATTGGTTGCTGGACCTCTTCCTGCAAGGGTGGACGCTTTTGTCCGCCGGGCTTTCCTGGGAATCCCCTTCTTCGAGAGGAAGCGCACGCCCGGCAAACCAGCACAACGACGGGGACCAAGGGATCAACAGGGGAACGCACGATGACAGGGGCCGCTCGACTCGGGGAGAATCCTCGTCCGTCCCTCGATCGAAGGACCCTACGATGGACGCGGAGACCGAGAATTCTGCAAACAAACAGGACTGGCAAGTGAATCGGGGCGGGGGTTTGTGGAAGCTGAATCTGCCGCAAGCAGCGCACCAGGAGGTTTCGACCGCCCTGTGGAAGAGTCAAAAAGCCCTTGGGGAGTGCGAGGGATGGGAGGGTCAGTTCCGCATCAAGGACACGGTGGTTTCGTACAGCAAAGGCCTGACCGCCAACGACGGGTCCGGACACTCCCTGTTGTACGGACGGGGCACCCTGGAAATCGCAGACTGCACGCCCGACGAGCTGGCAGATGTCACCATGCGTGCAAACTGTCGACTCATGTTGAAGGCCTTCATGGATGCACACAAAAGCAAAGGTTTGCTGCACACGTTCAACGATCATTGCCAGCTCTGTCACCTCCACATCAAGCCGCCTTGGCCAGTGGAGCAGCGCTCGATCTTCTTTCTTCTGGCCAGGATGAACCAGCCCGATGGTTCCGTGCTGGTGGTGGGACGGGGCTTGGGACCGCAAGACCTGGGTCTGGAAGTGGACACTGGAGGAGCTGTTCAGGCCGAGCTCGTGCACGGTTGTTACAGGGTGGAACGCGGCGCGGGCGGTTCGCGGGTGTCCCTGGTCTTGCAGGTCAACGCAAAGATGAGCTTGCCGCATTTCGCACAAGTGTTGCTACTCCGCGACCTCATGGGTTGCTTGAAGAGGCTGAAGGCCGAGCTTGGCAAGAGTAGGATGCATGAGTGAAATCCACCCCATGAATCTGGCTGGCCCTTCCCCTGGTCCTCGAGGTTTGCTCTGGGAAGGGAGCGCTGGGGAGCTGGATCAACGGGTGGTGCGCTCGGAGTGTTTTCCCCCCCGGTGATCCACTGTATCTTTACCACGTGGATGCGCCCGACCGTGGGATGCGCGGCCTGCCTGCCCCCCGGAGGGCATACGTTCCGTACCGGACCTGGAAGGGAGCTGGCAGCCATCGATCGGGCAACACCAAGAGGCTGCACACAAGGGGACGGAATCCTCAATCCGACATGTCGGTGGCAGGTGGAACCTTTGTCAGAGGCGGCCGTCACTCGCGATGAACTTCGGTGTGGTTCGGTGATGCCGTACTGAAGCAATTGCGAGGAAGACCGCGAGCACGAGATCGTGCACGCTGTCGAGGTTGCGCAAGCTCGCATAGGCATCCCTTGCGTGGGGAGGGGAGAGGCAGGATCTTTGAAATCAAAGGCCATGAATCGATGCAGGCGCAAAAGTTGCCCTGTGTTTTTGGGTCGTCTCCTTGGGGGATCCATCCTCTTCCCTGCGTTGAAGGGGCCACGGCAGATGCCTCGGCATCCGCCTGGTTCCGCCCTGCCCAGTCCTCCCTGCCCTCGAAGTGCATTCCCTGGGCTTCTGGGGAGCGAAGCTGCATCCGCAAGGCCAGCTCGTGCTTGATCGCACGATGCGTAGGCTAGAGCACAGATCAAGGCGAGCGAGGCAGAGCAACATGAGAACGACCGCAGTCGCCATGTGCGATGCGTGTTCCATCCTCCGTACCATTCCCTCCCTCGTTTCGAACCCTCGAGGCTGGGCCATCCCTGCAAAGCCAGGAGAAGGGCGACCGAGGCGGGCTTCCCGGGTCCACGGTCTGGAAGGACGAACTTGGGAGCTTCAACCAGAGCCCGCGACCATTCCTCCGTACCTGGCCGTGCAACATGGAGCTGGAGAAGTGTTGGGACCCTGGCGTCGGGCGGTCAAACGAGAAAAGGTGCAGAGGTTCAAGCTCACCGCTGGGCTGTACAAGCGTGGAAGGAGGATGAATCCCACGTTGGCGTTCCAGTTCAAGCGCTACCCAACGTTGATCTCCGGTGGACATCCCCAGCGGTAGCTAAGGAGTCGGTCCAGCCAACCCGGGGAACAAGAGCCTCTCCGTGGACGACCTCTTGCTCGGATGCACCGCGGTTTGGGCCACCTGCCAAGCAGGGCTCTCCTCTCGCCTGTTACACAAAGAGGGGCAAAAAGCCCGCCAAACCGGGGCAGTGGAATGCGGGGGATGGAAGCAGCAAGAGCGCGCCGAAATCGCCGCCTCCTTTCCCTGGGAAAGGCGAGGCAGCGGATGGATCGTGCCCCTTGCTGTCGGGCACCGTTGTGGAGGTTTCTTGTGCACCCGTGGCGGCCGTTCTGTTTGCTGGTAGATGCGGGAGACCACGGATGGGCAACCCAAGGAAAGGAGGATCCCCCGTGCCGGACCACAAGCAACCGTGCGCATCCACGCTGCTCAGCGGAGTTCCCTGGTAAAAAGGCGCAAGGAAACGTAGGAAAGCGCATTCAAAACGACGCCCATCACCAGAAGTCCGGCGATGTTGGAGGCATAGCTCCAACCAAACCCGCCGTTGGAAAGTATGTCGCTCGAGTTTATATCCAGGCCAACGGCACTCACCTCCAAGTCTCCTACGGAGAGCAGGCCGTTCAAATCCGCATTGGAGGTGAACGCCTCCTCACAGGCCGCCAAGATGGATGCAGATTCATCCATGCCCTGAACCTCCACGTTGCGATACACCACATCCGAATCAAACTGGTTCACCACCAGAGCCTCAAAAGCGTACCGCGCGGTGCACAAATACTGCAGCCAGGACACGTACTGGGATACCATGGAAAGGGGCACGACGTGGTTGGAGTAGATCACGTTGATCATCACCACCCCCCCTGCGGCCACAATAGCCGTCGTAACGTTTGGAAGCGCCAGCGAAGCAAGCACCACCGCAAGCGCGCTGTTCCAATGGTTCAGCCAAAGGGCCACAAAAGCCTTGAAGAAGGGCCCCGCGCCAGACCGGTAACCCATCCAGAAGTACGTAGGGGCCAAGAGTGCCACGGCAGAAAAGAAAACCACCACCGCTTCACAGAACGTGTTTGCAACGTAGTACGCAAGCGCCCCGTACATACGACTCTTGGACTCCTTGACGAAAAACTGCCGGTCCGAAACAAAGATGTTGATGGCCACGAAAGGAAGGATGAGCGAAACAATGGTCAGTGTGAAAAGACCGTTGAGAAGCTGGAACGGTCCATTGCCGGGCTCCATGAACGCCAATCCAAGCAAAGCCGCCAACAGCAGCATGCATCCGATCCGCCCCAAGATGCTGAAGAGGTCCCTGTAGTACTTCTGGATGGCACGGGCGGTGAGGACTCGCAGCTGGACCCGAAAGCCCGCCGGAATGGGGAGGTCCGAAGACGCGTATGGTTTTTTGTCCGAAGACGCTGGGGAGTGAACCGTCCTGTTTCGTTCAAAAGACGCTTTGGCTTGTAGCAGGTCGGCCAATTCTTTCATGGTGTTGCCCTGCATTTGTTCTTTCCCCTTCCAGTCGCTGATGCTGATCACTTCCAGTATGAAATCGCATTCGTTGAAGCCGGGTACATCTTTGTGGGGCGTGTACCCCAAGTCGGCGAACCAGGAACAGGCCGCACGCGGGTCACCCGCATAGAGCATGTGACCGCAACTTAAAATGAAAACGTTGTCCAGCATATCCCAGATCCTCTGTTGGGGCTGGTGGATGGTTGCCACCACGGTCACCATTCTTTCTGTTGCTTCCTTGCGCAGGATGGACATCATGTGCAAAGCATTGAAACTGTCCAGGCCGGTCGTAAACTCATCCAAGAGCAGGACGCTGGGGGCGCTGACCAGCCCCGCTCCCAGAGAAAGCCTGCGTCGCTCTCCTCCGCTGATGCCTCTTGTCAGGAACCCGCTGAAGTTGTATCCCCCGATGCGATGTCCGCCGATGCTGTCTAGCCCCGTGTCAAACAGGACTTGGCTCACCTTCTCCATTTGTTGCGCCGTGCTCAGGTGCGGTGCCCGGAGCTGCACGGTGAAAGCCAGTGCTTCGTGCACGGTCATGATGGGAATGAAGGAGTCCTCTTGCTGCACGTAGCTGAGGCGCCTCCCCAGGTCGGGGATCTCTGTGGGATCCCTGTCCTCGAAGCGCACTTCTCCGGTGATGCGTCCCAGTGTCTTCCTCCCCGCCAAGATGTCCAGCAGGCTGGTCTTTCCTGCGCCCGAGGGTCCAACGATGGCCGAGATTTGCCCCGGAAGGAAGGAGCCTGCACATTCGTGCAGCACGTGCTGTTCATCTCCTTCCTTGTCGCGATAGGCGCAGGAAACCCCTCCGAAGGACACCGGCATCCCTGGTTCGCGAACTCGTTCGGTGGCTTTCGGTGTCCATTCGAGCGAACCGTCACCCACTTCGACGTCGTTTCGCATCTCGGAACCGTTCGGATGGGTCTTCTCCCCGTTGGATGGCTTGCCTTCGTCTGGTGTGGATTGCCCCTCCCTCGGTCCCCTCCTGGCATCGGTTCTTTCTTCCATGTCCTTTTGAACACCCCTTCCATCCCCACCCGTCCTGGGGATGATCACGTGGGGTCGATGGAAGGGGGATGGAGACGTCTTTCCCCTCCCCCCATCCGGCACCCAAGCCACCGTACCCTCGTTCCCCTACGGATCCAGTGGGGCTGGAGCTACGGTGGAGGAATGGGATCACGTGGGTGCGATCCGAGGGAATCCACCGGGATCCCATCCCCCGCCCCCACACCATGGTGTCCCCACTCCGGGGACGGTGAAGGACACGTGGTCGGGGATGGACCAGGATCCGCCCCAGATCCCACACAATGGATGCGGGGGATCGGATCGAATCCAGAAGAAGACCCAGAAGAAGACCCCCGTTTCGGGGGCGAAGCTCTGTTGACCGAATAGTCTTTCTCAGTGGGTTTTGCGTGAGAGAGATCGATGATTATCACCACTAATTCACTACCTAGTATTACAGTTCCACCCACGAGCGTGCGAATCACCAAACACCAGGTTCCAAGTTTGACCGTACGTGTGTTCCAACGGTTCCAGTTGCCATGCCCTTCAGTTCTTCTCGTAGGCTCACGAGTCCAACACAGCAGCAAGCGTCCACACTTCTCTCTACCAGTCCCTTCTGACACTCCACTGGAGTATATCAGGTGGGGGGCAGTGCTACAATCCCATGCAGTTCAGGATACCTACCACTGCAGACTTCGGTGATGGGGTGACCCAGTCCCTTCGATCCCTTCCGAGACTCGAAACCACTGGGGGTGGGAGTATCTTCGAACTGGGGTGACTCGAGTGAACCATCATGATTGTACCCAGGTACAGCCAATTGACTAACAAGCTCCCCCATTGGAGAGCCCTACTGGGTCCTGTCACCCCGGAGCGGTGAGGCATGTGGACGGTGGATCGATTCCTGCAGATCCGGTGGTCCGGGTCCGGTCACGATGGAACGATACGGTTCGTGCGGGTGCGGATTTCTCGGAGGGGTCAGACGAGGGAGGGGGGAAGAGGATAGGAATGGTCCGAGGAAATGCACGGGTCCGCGAGGGAGGACACGCGCGTCCAACCTCCATGGCCCGTGGAGGAAGAAAACGAGCGGAGGACGTGCAAGGGGGAAAGATCGCGGGTATCTGGGGTTCGGATACGCACATGTGCTGGGGGACAGGGTGACGTAGCCAAGTACAACACGGTTCGGCCGATCTGCCCGGCTTTCGTACGACTTACCCCACATGGTCCCTTCGCCCCAAAGCGTTGTGTGGGTTGTTTCTGCTGCTATACAGATCGGGTCGATCGCCCCACTTGGATGGGTCGACACCCTAGGCTTATGGGAGTGGCCCGAATGCGTTTTGCAAGGGGGTGGCTCGTGCGCTAGGATGTCTAGTCAAAGTGCGCGGCCGCTTACTCGACCCACACCTGCATTAAAGTGCTTCGGTACCTTGGGACGGTACCTGAACGCGGGCCAAAGAAAACTACGGGCAGTCACGGCCTCCACACTGTGCAGCACTCACGTGCAGCTGCTATACGACGAACACCTAGCGCAACAACTGTCCGTCGCATCTTTTCTGCGTCGTGGAAGGAAAGGCTTGAAAGCACGATATCGGGACGACTGGACAACTGCACTTCTATTTCCCACACCTGATCATCAAGTTTCAGCTGTAGAAGACTACGGAAAGAAAGGAAGTCGACTGGTGGCTGTGTCAAGCTTTTCTGTGAGAGAGCATCCAAAACAATTCGCAGCTTGTCTTGATTTTCGACAACTATGCACTTCATAGCCTGCCTCTTGTTTGCTGCGTCTGCATGGTCCTGCCTGTTGCTTCAAGGAGTGACCAGCACAGATGCTAATGAGGATTCGTCGGCAACGACACAAGAGGTCCTCTGCTTGCCTCACGCAAGCTTTAACGAAGGTCAATACCTCCTTGCTAGCGATGCAAGGCTTCGACGACGACCAAGGCCTCTTCTGATGACCATCGGTACGCAGTTTGGGACTAGATTTCCCTACTCTGCAGAAGCTCTACGGCGCTGGCGACCCTTTGCCTTAGGGGATGAACTTGGCAGTGCAGTCGCAGTGGATGGACCCATCATGGCTGCTTCAGCCTTTGCAGACACGAGTAGACAAGGACTACAGATCGGAGCGGTCTACACGTATGTTTCAGATGACGATGGAAAGACGTGGCAAGAGACGAGCAAGATTGTTCCAAGCGATTTCTCCAGATTTATGTTTTTTGGGCACAGAATTGGCATTTCTGGGAATGAACTTTTCGTCACCACAAGGACATCAAATGGGGGTCGAGACCTCACGGGAGCACTTTATGTCTTCCAGACTAATGACGGAGGGTACAACTGGGAAGAGACCCAGAAATTGACACCCAACGGGGGCGATGGTTTGTTCTTCGGTGAGAGCCTCTCTGTATCTGAAGAGTTCGTGGTGGTTGGGGCTCCACTGGCCAGTACCAGAACAAATTCTCTAGTAGGGCAAGCTTTTGTTTTTGCCAAAAGAGAAGGCAAGTGGGTCCAGACCGCACTCCTTGAAGCCAAGAACACTAAGAAATACTCCAGCTTTGGCTGGTCTGTAGCAGTGCATGGTACCACCGTGGTTGTAGGGGCGACTGGGGAGAATCCAGAGGGTGTCTTTGATGCAGGATCTGTGTATGTCTTTAAAACTGAGGATCAAGGAAACACGTGGAGCGAAGTTCAGAAACTTACTGCTCCAGACAAGCAAAAGAGTGACTGGTTTGGTTATGCGTTGGCAATGGAGGAGGGCATCCTAATGATTGGGATGATCAACAATCATGAACCCAAGGACCGAGAAGGTGTCTTTGTCTTTTGTTCGAGCAACAATGGGTATGTCTGGCGTCTCATTCAGAGATTGCGCCCTCATGATGCTACCCGTGGTCAAGGCTTTGGTCGAGCAGTTTCCCTCTCTGGAAAAACAGCAGTAATGGCTGCTGTTGATGATGGATACTACAGTCCAGGCGCTGCTTATGTGTACTCAACCTGCAGCAACAACTGTAGCTCTTGGTGGTCAGAGACCCAGAAGCTGGTATCGCCAAAGCCTTCCATCAACCAGCAGTTTGGTCACTCAGTCTCCGTCCAACACGACAATCTGATTGTGGGTGCCCTTGCCGATGGAGTTCCTGGCAACTACTGGGGAGCACTCTTCACCTATGTACGCCATTGAGATGCCGTGTGTTTGCAAGCAGGTCCTGAAAGCTATTTTCTTCAGGAGAAGTTGCCTTGCATCTAGCTTCGTCTGTGAGTGCATAGCTCTGCAATGTTTAAAACAAGTGCCTCACATATCGGTCATTGTATGCATACAATATGCAGTGTGTAAGTCAATCTATCACTTCCTTACATATCAAGCAAATCAGATCCAAAAGACTTCTCTCTTGGCTTTTCCGGAGTATCGGGCCGCGTCATGATGTTGGATTTATTTACTTGTCCAAAGTGAAATGCTGCTCTCCGTCGTGCTCCTCTAACGTGTGATTGGCACAGACTCGTGGGCCTACCGTCAAGTTCAAATTCAGCAAAGAGAAGCCACAAGGACATTGTGCTGAAGATCAGATAGCTTCTCCTCGGTTTTCCTTGGCCTGTGGCTTTTCGCTCTTCTGGGCCATGCACATATGCATACTTGTAAAGCGAATGGTTCGACTAGCGGCTGATCCCTAGTTGACACTAATGGCAAAGTATCAATGTCGTACAATGACCTCCATCCATCATTGATCTAGTACATCAAGCATTGTTTGCTTTCCGAGCAGCCCATGGTTGAGTTCTGCTTCGTCCAAGTTGTTCATCTTGGATACTTTTGGTTGCATGCCTCAGCAGGAGTACAAAGCGGTGCATGTCGAGCTAGGCAAGGGGTGTGTATGCAAGGTGTTGAATACATGTGTATGAATGAGCAAGAGAGTCAAGGTAGGCTGCTGTTAAGCCTAGCAATAGATGGCAAAGTAGACACTATTTGGGGGCCTTCTTCATGAAGGTCTTCCCAACCCCCAACCGCATTGCCGGTTGAGTTCATGCAGCGGTGGGGACCCTCACAAAGCATTGATCCGTGAAGCTCCATTGGCATTCCGCAACGGCATCTGTCTTGGAAGGGTTCCTGAGCACCCAGATTGTGCTGTGTTAGCAAGATCCACAGAGGCGCGCTCGTCAACTCTTTGACTTCCGCGAAGCTACACAGGGACACATACTCCATCTTAACCATCTATAAGGAGTGGGACAACACAATTGGAGGAAAAGAGGTTTTGGGCTGCCTTTGACAAGCCAAAGGCTCAAACACTGGTGCAACGTCGGTATCCCACAATTGTGACTTACATAGGGATGCAAGGACCCAACACTAGGCTTTAAGCACTTCCTCATGAGGCACCTGTAATGCTGGACAGTGTGTAAGGACTATTTGCGGTGCAGAACCTGTCTTCTGAGATTTACATGGTGTAGAGTGGTCGTTGTTCGACAAATGTTTAAGGCTCCCTTGCCTTGGGTGGAACTGCATGAGAAGCGATATTGGGGCAAAGAACTAGGTGGCATTGAGAATGAAAGTGAACAGACTTGCCAGAAAATTAAAAGGCCAAGATTGCTTAGCTTGAGCAAGTAGTCATCCTCACGACCATTTGGTTGATCGTGTTGCATAAGGCACTGGCCTCCTCCTATGAACGAGGCCCATTTGGGTCCATATGGGACCCTGGCTTACGGGTCCGAACCACCAGGGCTGCCCACTAAGTAAGGGATATGATACCCCTTTGGAATACAACGGCCTTATCGTTCCGGGATCAAAGCCAGTTTTCCTCGAGTCGTATTGAAGCACAGTCACCCCGATCAGAACGGACTTCCTGTAAGGGGAACCGGGGACTTCGATCTAGACAGACCGAAGGGAACCAACCGACCCCGTCCCTATCCACGATCGTGAGGGATGGTACTGAGGGGCTGGGCGGTGTCGAACAAGTGACAGCTCATAGTCGCCCCGGGGCGAGCGAAATGGACGGGCAGGGTTGACTCGGAGGAGGACGATGGCGGCTAAGACACCCCCTTTGCTCTGACTCCAACTGCTAGTGAGAGGCGGTGAGAGAGGTAGACCTATCGTCCCTCTTTGTTTTGTGATACACGTCTTGACTTTGCCTACCACCAACGCACCTCCTCTCGTCCTCTCCACGACTTGCTGAGACCTACGCGCTTGCCCAACCACCAGGAGACCAACCTCGCTAGGCACCAAGCCTCGAGTCGGCAAAAGGAGGACCTCATCCGCAGGTGAGAAGACCCCGTAAGGGACCGGAGGACCGTCCTCTTTCCGTCAATTCGCTCTCGTCCAAGGCACGTGTGTGAGCGTTCTACGCTCACGGACGCTTTTTCAACACTCTCCACGTCCCACACCAAGGGGGGCGTCCTCGGGGGGCCATTCTGTAGCGCTTGGGCGCCCACCTCCTTTTCCCGTGGCGAGCCGGCGTCGCCGGTGGTGGCGTCGGCGTGCGTTCGCGCTCGTTCGCTCGTGCGTTCGTGTCGCCGCGGTGCTCGAGACCGTGGGGCGGAACGTTGAGGAACGTTGTTGTTGTGTTCTCGTTCCCCTCCGCCGCAATTAATATTACATCTTAACTCCATTGGGGAATCCGCCCGTGGCTAAGCCACGTATTTATCCGGTTCATCGGCCACAGAGCCCTTATTAGAAAGGGGGACAAACCGGTCCCTATTCGGGTTAGTCCTGGCCCTGCATCCGCCTAGGGACATGGCTAAGGAGGACGTCCCAGTGGGGGGAAGGCAAGGGCCTTCCTTGGGCATCCGAGAATATTCCCTCATGCCTCCCTAGTACCTCCTGGTAGGTAGCGAGATGCTGCAAGCGAGGGAACCAGGGGGCCTTTGGCCAATGCGGAGTGATCATGGTCACAAGGGCTCTGGGTTCGGCCTCGAGCTTGCCTATCACGGAGTCAATGAGGCAACAGGGTGGGTGTGCCCATAGGTTGCCAAGACTAGCCCATTCTTGGGCGAGAGCATTGGTCTCCCGTGTAAAGAAGGCCGGACATTGGGCATTGTTAGGCGAGGCAAACAAGTCCCAAGTGAATGGCCCGAATATAATTGAGAACCTCTCAAAAGCCTCACGATTGAGTGCATATTCCTCATCGTCGAAGGACAACCTCGGCAAGACAGGTGTCTCGAGAGGGCTGGGCGCAACACCCTCCCGGACCACCATTAAGCGCAACTCAGCCCGATCGTCGAGTGGCTCTGGCGAGACGAGGGAAGCTTGGCTGTACACGGCCGCCACAGGATCAAATAGGATCGTGTGTGCGTCATCGGGACGGTAGGAGGAAGTAGTCCCGTCCGTCCACCGGATGACGTAAGCAGCGGGAGAAGATTTCGCCGCTTTTCGAAAGCGTTCCACAAGGCCAGTCCAAAACTCTAGGCGAGTTGAGCCGTCCATGAGCTCGAGCAAGAACCTTGCTTGCACGACTTGCCCAACCAAGTTCGTACTTGGCGGTTTCGCAAAGCGCGGTTTCCTTAGGCTAGTGTATGGTAGAGCGTACGGCCACGTATCCTTTAGGATGGGCCTCTTCTGGTGATAAAATTTGGACTTGTAGCGAGACACGCGACTCTTGTTACGTGCGGTGATGCCTTGCTTAGGGAAGTGCCCGAGGAGTTCCTCGATCTCACAAACGTGGTCAATGAGATCCGACGTTTCCTCTACGAACCCGCGATGTTCGTGAAGAGGGGCATCGGCGCTACAAGCAAATTGGACATAGTACCTAGGTGGAAAAGTGGTCCAATCACGTATGTAGAAGCGCTCTACCTGGAAACGGGTTTCCTCTGATCCATTTGGGAGAGGAACCGTTTGAGGTTCAGGAGTAAGTTCGCGATGGGGGAACTTTGAATGGTCGCTCTCATGCCAGGGATGCAGTCGTTCGATATTGACTGTGGCGGAATGTCGAGTGCCGTCGGGTAGAACCAAGCGGTAAGCTCCCTTTGGTAACACCTCCCCAATGGTGTACGGCCCTACAAAGTAGCTCTCGAGCTTTCCTTTGTCCCTAGAGGACTTCGGACTGCGTTGCAGTTTGACTTTATCCCCGACGCGAAAGCGTCAAACCTGCCTTTGGCGGTTCAATCTATCTTCAACTTGTTTTTGATAGAGGGCGTGTCGTTTTTGCACTTGAGCATAAAGCTCTCGGCGAGCGTCAAACAGCGAATGGAGTCGCTTGCACGCAGGGTCTGCATTCTTTCTTAGGAGGGAATATGTCCACGGCAAACTGGCGTTTGTACCGAAGAGAACGTAATGAGGAGAGTAGCTTGTGACTCTATGCACCGATGAATTGTAGGAGAAGGACGCTGTTTGAAGCAGCTCGTCCCACTCTACATCTGGCCGTGATGTTGCCAATGCCCGAAGGGTGGACAAAAGGGTGCGGTGCTGCACCTCCACTCCTCCTTGTGTCTGGCTATGGTAAGGCGCGCCGCTTTTATGCTTGGCCCCGAGCTCGATCAGGAATTGATCAAAGAGCTTGCGAAATCGGGGCCCGTTGTCGGTGAGGACAACTCGCGGACTTCCGAACTGATGGATTACTCGGTCCATGAGCACCTTGGCAACGTCGTGCGTTGTCCAATCAGTGTGCATCGGGAAGTAGAGAGCGTACTTGGAAAACCGGCATGTGACGGTTAGTACCGCGTTGTGACCTCTCGAAGTGGCGGGAAGCCCGACAACTTCGTCTACCGCAATCGTGTGGAAAGGGTAGGGGAAGATCTCTTGCATGTGGACGAGATGCTTCGCGGGTCGATTGCTCGGCTTGAGGAGCTGGCAACGAGGACAAGTACGGACAAAGTCGATAATGTACGACTTCATACCTTGCCAAACAAAATGTTGTCGGCATTGCTCATAGGTGCGTTGGGCGCCAAAGTGGGCATCCGCGTGGACACGGTCCACAAGTCGTTGTCGCACGGCAACATCATTCGGCACCACCAGGCAAACACGATCCGTCTCGGGATCGATGCGCCACACGAGGTTGTCACGAACTTCGTGCTTCTTCGGTGGTGAAGCTACAAGAGCCTGGTAAGCTTTGTCTTTCTCACCTGCTCGTTGCACCAATGTATACAAATCTTCCTCCTGGGGGTCAACCGATGGAATCTCAAGGGAACCACCCATAGCTCGAAGAGCTGGCCCGGGAGGCGGTTCAACGAGTGCTGGGATGGGGAGCAAAGGCATCGACCGCCGGAGGAGGTCTGCTAAGGTGATCAGCCTGAGATCAGTACCTGGGTTGACTTGCAACGTGGTGCGCACCGTGAGACCGGACGCAAGCATATAGGACTTGGTAGCACGGGCGCACGTTCCATTATACGTGGCCGAATGAATCACATGGGTAGAGGCAAGCAACCTACTAAGGAGTCGGTCGCAACCGGGAAGGTCAAGGTGCTTGTCATCGGCGAGGAGCACTACGTGAGCCTGCGGGAGCCGCTTGCGGTTGGCTACCTCCGCGAGGGATGTTGTCTCAAAGCGGAGGGGACGGCTTGTACGCCATCGAACGGGGGCCTTAAGGCGTGCCCGATCATATTGCAGCATCCAACGTTCGCGAGCAGCTTTCGATCGAAAGGTACCAATGACCGCTAGATCGAGGGAGAGCATAGGCTCGATCAACAAGATCTCTTCCAAGGAGGGAATCAAGTCTTCCGCGGGTGGCCCAACATGGAGGACACGAAAGACTTGGCCCCTGTCCAAATCGGTGCGACTGAGAGCGTCCGCTCCAGGGTTGGCGATGCCTTGACGGTACTGGACCTCGAAAGGGGTAAACTCAGCCAAGGCGTCTAGCCAGCGGATCTCCCGAGAGGAGAGTTGATCAGCATTCTTCGTTTGCAAGTATTTGGACGCGGTGTTGTCGGTTAAGACCGTGAAGGAGCGTCCTTGCAGAAGATGCTTCCACTTGACGAGACTTTGCAAAATAGCAAGAGTCTCTTGCTCAGCTGTGGAGTAGTTGCGTTGGGCATCATTGAATTTTCTCCCATAGTAAGCAACCGGATGCCATTTGCCATCCTCATGTAGTTGAGAAAGGATCGCGCCGGTAGCGATCTTACTAGCATCTGTCTCTACGCGCGTCTCTCTGTTCGGATCGTATTGGACGAGGACGGGCTCTTGAACTAGAGCAGCCTTGAGGCGCTGGAACGCGTCCTCTTGAACCTCAGTCCAGGAGCCAACGAAGTCTCCTTTAAACGCCTTTCTATTGATGTCCGAAAGAGGAGCAGCAAGAGTGGGGAAGTCCTTAATGAAGGAGGAGTAGTAATTGCACAAGCCTAAGAAGCTTTGATTCTCCTTGATGCTAGTTGGCCGGGGAAAGTTCTCAATTTTCTCCACGAGACGCTTTTGCATCATCACTCGGCCATCGCCAATATGGAATCCGGCGTAGTCAAGGGCTTTCTTAAAGAGCGCCGTCTTCTCCTTGGCGAGCACGATATGCTCAGCCTTGCAGCGTTGGAAGAAAGCCTCGAGGTGATCCAAGTGATCAGCCTCTGACCCAGAGTGGATGAGGATATCATCCATGTACGCCTTGGTGTTCGTTAAGGGCGACACGATGCGGTTCATCATGCGCTGGAAGATAGAGGGGGCGTTTGCCAGGCCCATCGGCATGACACGCCAAACGAATTGACCAAACGGCGTCACGCATGCTGTTTTGTATTGATCCTCGGGGGCCACAAGCATATTGTAAAACCCGTCTTTCACGTCAAAGGACGAGAAGAACGTCGAGGTGCTCAAGTCTAGGAGGAAGTCATCGATCAGAAGAAGAGGAAATTTGTCCTTGATCGTGAGGTTGTTCAGCATGCGGTAATCAAAGACAATACGGTATCGCCCATCCTTCTTCGGTATGAGGAGTACCGGGGCTCCAAATGGCGATCCGGGCGAATGCGCCATTTTGCCGTCTTTGAGTAACTGGTCGATGAGCTCTCGACATGCCTTGGTCTTCTCTGGGGAGAGACGGATAGGTGGCCGACTTTTGGGACCGTCTTTTGCGACGTCCAAGGGTATGCGACACACCTCTCCCGACACTCGTTCGGGAGGCAAGGCAAAGCTTTCCTCTTTGCCTCGGAAGACCGATGCATATTTATGGAGGAGCTTGTCGAGCCGTTTCTTGCCTTGGGAGGTGAGAGAGTGAATTTCGGAGAGGGTAAGGCTAGCTATCCTTTTTCCGAGATCGTCCTCCTCACGTTCCAAGTCGGGTAGACGTTGGATGAGCACGAAAAAGCTACCTTCACGAGCCTTGCAGCTGGAACGTAGGATTTGGGCGGCTTCTTGCATAGAGCAGAATGCATCCATCCCATGCTTCGAGGCGAAGTTCGAATCGCCGCGAAGCTCATGCTTTCTCCCTTGATGGCGAAACGTCAGAACGTTCCTTGGGAACTCTAAGCTCGCGTGGAACGAGACCAGGAAGTCCATCCCCAACACCACGTCATAAGTATTGAGGGGACACACCGCAAAAGGCCTCTCGACCATCTCCTTATCGATGGTGAAGGTCAAGTTCACGACCGGTGCCTTGTGCAACGTCTCACCAACGCCTAAGCGGTACGTCAGATTTTCTCGCTTGGGGGTGGATGTACGACCACTTGGGTCGGCTTGGCACACACGATCGTGGAAGCTGCAGCTTATGAAGTTGTGGGTAGCACCTGTATCGACGAAGGCTTTTGCCGATAACCCTGCTATGGAAAGCATCACGACCATGCTCGTGCATAGTCCCGAGCTAAACTCACATAGCGTACCGATGGTAGACGGGAGGTTCGCGCTCAACGGAGTCGAGTGAAGGGGAGATTGAAACTCTCCCGGACTCAGTGGGAACTCTGGGGGTGCGTCCACCTTGGGAATTTCCACCGGGACCGAAATGTGCAATGGAGGAGGGCATGGATAGCGGTTTTCACAAGCACAATTATCCGAAGTCCTATTACATAGTGCACACTTTGGTGCTTCACGATATGTCGCACGGCAAGGGGGACTTACATGCGTCCTTTTCCTTTGCCTTGGCACAGACATAGTGAGCAACTCACCGTCAATCATCAGGTTCGAGTTGTCGAGGGCCTCATGGGTCTCCTCGGAAACTTCGCTGCTCCACAACCTACCTTTTTGTGCGGAGGTGCCTCGGCGGGTTTTCTTCTTGCCGCCGGGCTTGAAAGCTCGCTGATGCGGCGCCAGCGGAGCTTGAGGAGGCGCTCCTTGGGGCCTTGTCCAACCTTGGGCGGCTTGGAGCTGCCCGAAGGTCAATGCCGAGGCTGGGATTTGCACCATGGCCTCCTGTGGCAACCCTTGGGGAGCCGGGGACGGAGCGTAACGAGGTTGGCCGCTTCCAGACCCTGCCATTCGCGCATAGGTGGGACCCTTTGTGAGGGGTGGCATGAGAGGAGATTTTCCTTTGCCTTTACCACCTCCCTGATGCCCTTGGGGCTCGGAGGGGAGTTGCCCTTCGAAATGTTTCACCTCTCGGAGAAGTTGTTCCCCATTGACAATCTCCTGTCCCACTCTCTGAGCGTGACGGATATGATTGTCGAGGAGCCTCCCCAACTGTGGTCGGAGTTTGGCTCGAAACATAATCAAGAAGAATTGCTCCCAGAACCTCCTTTGGCCATCCGGGGTGCGCAAGGCACGGAGGAATGGATCGGTGGATTCCATGGCCCCTTCAACTTCCTTGCGCATGCGCAAGTAGAAGTCCTCCGCACTCTCGCCTTGGCGTTGGTAGCCGCGGGCGAGCTCAAGGACACACTCCCATCCGACATCGTCAGGGTAGTAGTGTCGTCGCAACACACTTGAAAATTGTTTCCAAGTGGTTGGCGGATGGGCTTGAGTGGCCAATTTATAGAACCTTTGTGCGCTCCCTATGAGGTAGCGTGCGGCAAGCGCAACTTGCGCTTCTTCCTTGTCCGAATGACCGGAGGTGAAGTCTCGGACCGATTGAAGCCAATCCCTCAAGGAATGGCGGTCGAGTTTCGTACCGTCAAAGGTCGGAGGCAAGGGGAGTGTGGCGCGCGTGATCCTTTCGGGATCAAGGGCGGTCGCCGTAAGGGGGCGCATCTCGTGCGGCTCCTCCACCACTCCAGCACGAACCAAGGTACGTCCAATGAACTTGTCGCGTGGTCCTTGGCTCTCCTCGTGGAGAGGATCTACCAAAAGATCGAGCGCAGATTCTTGGAATTCCGATCGAGCCAGATGAGTCAAGGACCCTTTCGGTTGCGACTCTCGTAGGAAGTCGAACAAGTCCATCGCACTGTTGAAAAGCTTATGAGCCTCGGCTGGAGAGAGCGCGGCCATGCTACGCAAGCTCTCGCTTCGGTCTCTTACAAAGCCCGCAATCTCACGTTGCCGCTCAAGCTCAATGCGTTCCCGCTCTTTCTCGATGGCCACCTCACGGTAGGCGAGCTCGTGTTCACAAAGCTTTTCGAGTCGGGCGAGGTCTTGCATCATGTGGGTGCGAGACCTCTGGATGGAGTGTTTCTTCTCTTCGGAGGTAGCGGTAGCTGCTCTCCGGGCGAGCAAACGGCACTCGCGGGAGTAGGAGTTTTTCAACTCCTTGACGGCTTGAAGCTCGTCGTCGGTGAGTCGACGTGGGTCGGCTCCCCACTCCATGATCCAAACGGGTAGAGGCCGATTCACGTAGCGGAGTGTCTCCTCCACGTGTGGATCCTGCAAGTCCTTCAGAGGACCTTGCTTGGCTCGGGCCTCCCCTTCGTCGGAGAGAAGATTCTCGAGGTAGGTGGGCCTTAGGCTCTCATCCTCACTCTCATCCATGGACTTGGTCCCTGATCCCTCGGCCGGGGGCAGAGCCTCTCTCGCTCGGTTTGCCCTGGCTCGGGGCTTGCCGGGATCGGTAGCCAATGGGGCTGCCCCAACAGGGGATCCAGCCAACGGCGAGCCCCCAACAGGGACGTCTGCCAGGAGCGAGCTCCCAGATCCTGCTTCGGCCAATGGCGAGCCAGGACGAGGGGCATCAGCCAATCGGATCGTTCGATCAACGTCGCCGCGCGCGCGCGCCATGGAGCGCCCATGATCGGCACGATCGGTGCGACCGACGGGCCGATCGGCGCGTGCGACGGGTCGAACAGTAGCCTCGGAGGCACGGCGCAGTTTCCGTGCGTCCGAGGAGGCCAGATCGGCTTTCGCAGCCGATCTCTTGGCCTTCTTCCCACGGTGCTCGAGGGTTTCGAAACCCTCGAGCGCACCGTCGTCCGGAGACGCCATGGCCAAGGCCGTGGGGGTGCAAACGGGTTGGATAGCCTCTCGACCACCTCCAGAAGCACGAGGCTTCTTCTGCTGGGAGGTGGGAGCGGCGAGCGCGGCTTTCGAAGCCGTTTCTCGCTCTTTTTCGTTCGCCTCCTCCACGAAACCCTTGCGAGCGGTTCGTGGCGGCACGGCGCCTCTCTCCGGGCGCGCGCGAGGTCGCTCCGCGTCGGCATTACCGACAGCCACCACCGCAGGAGCGGCGAGGGGACGTTGGCCGTCGGCGATGCCGACACGTCCCTTGCCTTTTCCTTTTTTCTTCGCCGTTTTCTCGCCACTCGCGGGCGATCACTCGTTGAACGGTGTAGCGCTTGGGCGCCCACCTCCTTTTCCCGTGGCGAGCCGGCGCCGCCGGTGGTGGCATCGGCGTGCGTTCGCGCTCGTTCGCTCGTGCGTTCGTGTCGCCGCGGTGCTCGAGACCGTGGGGCGGAACGTTGAGGAACGTTGTTCTTGTGTTCTCGTTCCCTCCGCCGCAATTAATATTACATCTTAACTCCATTGGGGAATCCGCCCATGGCTAAGCCACGTATTTATCCGGTTCATCGGCCACAGAGCCCTTAGTAGAAAGGGGGACAAACTGGTCCCTATTCGGGTTAGTCTTGGCCCTGCATCCGCCGAGGGACATGGCTGAGGAGGACGTCCCAGTGAGGGGAAGGCAAGGGCCTTCTTCGGGCATCTGAGAATATTCCTTCATGCCTCCCTAGTACCTCCTGGTAGGTAGCGAGATGCTGCAAGCGAGGGAACGAGGGAGCCTTTGGCCAATGCGGAGTGATCATGGTCACAAGGGCTCTAGGTTCGGCCTCCAGCTTGCCTATCACGGAGTCAATGAGGCAACAGGGTGGGTGTGCCCATAGGTTGCCAAGACTAGCCCATTCTTGGGCGAGAGCATTGGTCTCCCGTGTAAAGAAGGCCGGACATTGGGCATTGTTAGGCGAGGCAAACAAGTCCCAAGTGAATGGCCCGAATATAATTGAGAACCTCTCAAAAGCCTCACGATTGAGTGCATATTCCTCGTCGTCGAAGGACAACCTCGGCAAGACAGGTGTGTCGAGAGGGCTGGGCGCAACAGACTCTACAAGGTCCATTCCTTGCCTTGTGATTGAAGAGTCTGCACTTAGACTCCAACAAGTCCCGATACCAAGGACGCCTCTGGATTAGGTCTTCGAAAGGAGACCTGGCCAAAAGCACCTTTTCGAATGGGGCCTTGGCGTATGGCAAGCTTGGAGAGGACGATGGAGTGCATAGCGGATTACCAAAAGGTGAAGTGAACAACAAAGGACCATTTTTAGAATCGATGCCCACACAATCTAATCTTGCTATTCAAAGTTGAGGGAAGTAATATTTAACGGAAAGGTCCTACTCTTCTGGGGGGAGACCAAGGCAAATCATCGATGATTCCCGCCGGACACTATTGCTTACAAAGGATATTGCATGAATGCTCGGAACTAGCTACTCGCTTGACATGATACCCGCGTAGAATTCGATTCTTGCACCCTCCAAAAAAAAGCTCGAGCATATACCATAGACTCTACGAAGATTCACTACGACAGCAGATAGTGCTAGGATTCTTATACACTCACCCTAGTGGCCGAGTTCAAACTCCACACGGAAAGAGGAAGCATCCATGCCTCATTCCACGCACACCAGAATCAAACTCGATTCCGAAGAGTCAAACATACGAAGGCAATACCTGCCCTCTTTTCACAACCAAGCATTTTTGCAAAGGCATTGCAAAAAGTATTTTGCCTATGTTTTGACCATGCAATATAAAAGAATAATGTTCCGAGTGGCAAGAGGAAGAACAAATACCACAACAACCTTCCAATAAGTTCCATGCAATGTCACCCCAATATACGACGTAACAAATGAAAGGATATTCGCAAGCAAGATGTTATCTTTGCCATTGAGTTGAAGGGGTATGAGTGTCCAAATAAGCATGAAAAGCAAAAGCGGACGCAAAATTCCACACATGCATTGGTGTGAAGAAATCAAGATCTACCTAACTCATGGTACCCCACCTAGAATTGAAAGTATGTACAATGTAAACTTCATACAAATCATTACAGCGTCAACATTTTCTCCTTCAATGCCGGTGTCTCTTGCTTCGCGTATCCAAAGAGGTATTTTTTGTCTGCCACAAACCAATGCTGCATGGTGTCTACTCTCACGGAGAAAGGTGTAAAAGAAGGATAGAACCCTTTCACGAGATAGTCCCAGCTGAAAGCCAGTACAAAGACACTAGGCATGGAGACTGTCTTGGACAGAATGGACTCTCTGGCTTGCTTGGGTGCAGCGTGAGGCCCTCGCAACCTGTACTGACTGGCCACAAGACCGCCTGCCCAAATCTTCCAAAGCAGCAAGGGGCTGTGCCAGTGTTCAATGGCACGAAATTCGCATCCTAATTCCTTGGCTATCCCATCCATGAAGCTTACAACTGAAGGAACCACAGAACGTAACTCTGGAGAGCCGGATACAGCACGTTCCTCCATTTCCTTCTCCCTTAAAATGACAGCCTCCACATCAGAGGGTAAGTGGCAGCGCCCACAAAGGAGCGATGCAAAGTACCTTGCTACCATTTCTGAGCAACATGGAATCCCACCTGACACGGGCCTAGCCCAACCAATGAAGGCAAGGCGCCCACTGTACTTTGGATGGAAAGCATGCTTGAAAAGGTGCCTCACGTCATCGTGAGGAACCACCACACCATCCAGGAATTCAAATTTGTCCACGTAACCTGTGCAACATACTATCACATCTGGCCTGAACACCTCCCCATTACCGAACCTTACCCACCCTCCTGCCACTGCCTGAATTCCACTAGCGTTCACTCTTATCTTTCCATCCAAGACATTGTTGACAAATGTACTGTTTTTAGTCAGAAATTTATGGGGATTGAGCATATTGTTGCCACCAAAATACCGCCAGCTTGCAAGCAAAGCATCTGCTGGCTTCTTGCGCTCAGTTTTCAGGTCGCGCATCTTGACTTTGGAGAGAGGTTGCCTGAACTCATCTATTGCAACAGGAGGGCCTGACAAGCTCCTGAAAGGCCAAACCAAGCAAGCAAACAGCGTCATCACAAGGCTGAGCATTATCAGGTAGAAACGAACAAACAAAGATTCAAACCCCACCATAGACCTTGCATTGAAGCTAAAGACTGGAGCTATTGCATGGTGCGAACGAGTTGTAAAGCTGTCTGTAGCATGCACACCATCTTGAAGACGATCAAAGCAGCAAGGTAAACTCCTCAAGCCAAGCACACATTCCTCAGCGATGTCCGAAATCTCACGGACGATGTCAGCACCTGATTCCCCCAGGCCAATGCACAGTACCTTCTTGCCTTTGAATCTCTTGTTATTCTTGTAGTGGACCGTGTGCACGACCGAATTGAAGGTCTCCAGTCCCCGAATGTTTGGAAAACGTGGTATCTGGTGTGTGCCTGTGCAAACTGCCACAGCATCAAAGAATTCTTTCTGGATATTGTCCTTGGTTTTCCATTCCACTGTCCATCTGCCTTCCTCATGGGACACTCGTATGACCGTGGCCCCGAAGCGAACGTGATCTAACAGCTGGTATCGTTTCGCATACCTGCGCAAATAGTCCAGGTACTCGCTGTGGTGCATGAAGTAGCGTTGCTTCTCTGTGAAGTCCGAGAATGACATCAGCGCATTGGAGATGGTCAATGTGGTGTTGTCGTAGACTCCATTCTTGTGGGGGGCCCAGTAGAAAACGCCACCAATATCTTGTTCCTTCTCCAAGCAGATCGGCAGGATTCCGTCATCCTTGAGCTGCTTGATGGTGGTGAGTCCGGACGCTCCGGCTCCGATGACTGCCACTCGGAGACGCTTTTCTGCAACGGGCGAGGGCGGTTTCTTGTCGCCCTCCATATCTTCCAGGCGAATCCTTGGCTTTGGCCGCTCCAAGCTCATCCTGGAAACTGCGCTTCGTGCCGCAAATGGCTGCTCGGACGTGTCCGTCCGAGCAGCCCTTGGTCGCTGCGTCGGTTCTTCTCCTTTCGCCCGAGGGACTCTATCTTACCCCCATCGACATCACGGGGGCCTCGTTCACGTGGTCTTTCGGAGATGGGGTGAACCCTATCCGTAGGGGGAGTGTGGGAGATGGATCTCGAAGGATTACGAGGGACACGTACCGTTCCAAGAACCAGGTTTGGTTCGGCATCCACCAGTCGACGGTACCGTCCGACCCGAACCGACTCCATTCTCCTACGTAATTCGTCGGGTTCCTCGGGAGATTAGTAAGACGTCCTCTCCCTTTAGAAGGGGTCGCATGCAGAAGGGAAACTCAACCCGATCCCTTGGCCGACACGCTCCTGGGAGAAGCGTCAACCCGTACGTACGGCCGGTGTACGGCGCAACGAGCAAACAAGAGCAGCACCTCGACCACACGCGTTGAAGGAGTAAACCACTCTCTGAACGCGTGCCCGAAAATTCACGGAAGTCTCAAGGGTTCCAAGCTTGGAAGATATTGCTCGGGCACCCGTATGACAGCGCGTGAAGAATCTGAAGGATGAAGAGGGATCAACTTGAACACCGTCAACTCCGCTACCTCTAAAAGAGGCCCCAAGCAGGGGATCTCGAGGACGAGGCACTCATGGAGGTCTTTTGTGCATGGGGCTCCAGACATTCCTCCAATTTGTCATCCTTTCCGGGTGACAATCCCTTGGCTCCGAGTAAAACTGGGTGAAATCTTACGTAGACCAGACATCCCCCTCCAAACAACCGTACAGGGGACAGGACAGCGAGGGGGGATGAAAAGGGATCTGCATGGCCCGAAGATGTAGGAGATGAAAAACATGTCGATGGATCCCCCTCCATCATGGACACAACACGGTCCTGCTTGGCAGAGGGGAAGGACGGTTCCAACCATGGGAATCTCCAGGCCCAACGCGGGGTCTCCTGAGAAGAAGGCCGGTGGGAACAAGACCGGTGGCATTCGAGTTGGACATCGACCAGTGCGAACCAGGCGAACAAGCCACCCCCCAAAACTCGTGGGGCAGAGCTCCGATGCACGGCCTCTGACATGTAAAGATGTGCCTCCATTCCCATCCTGCGTCCGAACGAGCCTGGATGTTAAGATCCACGCAAGGCCTCTCTTGAGAGGGGGAAACATGCGAACCACCGGGGACCTATCGAAACGGAGGCACGTGGACAAACAAAACACAGGGGATATATCCTACATAGGGGAAACATGCAGCGAAGCTGTTTGCCGTGCGGCTTGCAACCCTCGCGGTACATGGATGGCACATCCGCATGCAAACGCCGTCGTGGCCCTACGGAGCCGCTGGAGCGCTTTCTTCGCGGCGAGCGATGCGGTGCAGGCCCAGCACCTCGACCGTAAGACCCGGCCCAAACCCCAAACAAAAGGCGCGATCCTTGCGAGCATCCTTCATCATGCGGTCCATCACAAACAGGATCGTGGGAGAGGACATATTGCCGTGGTTCCTCAAAACACCGTAGGAATGCCGGAGCACGCCCTTGTCCAGGTTCAGTCCGAACTTGGGGTCACGGAACACGTCCAGTATCTTCACCCCCCCGGGATGGACACACCACTCCACGTCGGTCGTCTTGTCAACATGACACACGCTGGGCACATGGGGGAGAAACAGCACCGGTCAGCCATCTGCATCGCAAACCACACGCACCAAGCCACCTATGGTCCCTCGCGGCACGACCTGTCCTCGCCCCCTTCCCGCGTACCTCCTCATAAACTTCTTTACATTCCGGAACAGACAGAACCCCAGGCTGGTCGATATGCTCTTGTCCAGGTACATGCAGTAGCCGAAGTTGGACGGCGCCCAAGTCATGTGGGAGCGGGTGCTCTTCCCCAACAGATGGCTGTAGTTTGTGCCCAAGGCCCAGTCCCCGTGGGACCCTGCGCCCACAATGGCGGCGGCTCCCCCGTCCGCAAACACGGTGTTTCCGATGAACTCGCTCCGGTTGCTGCTGAGAGAAAAGTGAATGCTGCAAATCTCAACGCACACAAGAAGGACAATGGCATCGGGCTCGGCTTCCACGATGCTTTTGGCGGCCGCCAGCCCCGTGAAGGCCCCGAAGCAGCCCATGTAGTTGATTCCGAACCGACGCCGGACGTTCTGCAGACCCAGGGCGTCCAGGATGTCCAGCTCCACCCCTGGGGCTTTGAATCCCGTGCAGCTGTGAAAGATCAGGTGGGTGATTTCCTGCTTGTCTCCTCCCCACTGCTCCACTGCTTTGTTTGCGGCCGCGATCCCCAGTCGCGGGGCCCGGGTCGCCCACAGGGCCTGGCGCTCCTCCGCGGTTGGGTTGTAATCCAGTTCTGCAGAGGGAAAGAGTCCCATCCTCTCCGACTTCGGTTTGGACAGGTTCTTGTCCTCAAAGTCCTCGTGTGGGTGCACGCAGTAGCGCTGGTCGATGCCTGAATTCTGGCAGCGGGGTAGGAAGAAGTCGATCCATCGTTCGGAGACGATGCCTTTTCCTCGCAGACAGAGCCCGAGGATTTCCATGTAGTAGTCGTTGGAGAAGCAGTAGGGTGGGTTTTCGGTTCCAATGGCCAGGATGGCCGGTGCACCTTCGCCTGGACCCTTCGCTTTGAGGGCCCTTTCCCTCCGGGCTTTCGCTCGAGAGGCCAGCAGGCTCCGCAGCGAGTACAGGGCCCATGTGCTCACCAGCACGAGTTCCACCATCTGGTAGATGTCCAGGCGAGGCAGCATGCTTTGGAACATCTTCCGTTCCTCTAGCTGGCGATGTCGGATGGGCGTGGGCAGAGGCGGTCGGTGGAAGTGTTTTCCATTGGGCAGCCTCACGTGGGGTCGTTCCCCCCATACTTGACCCAGCCACCCACACATGGTGTCGGTTCGGAACTGGGGTTCGAGGAGCGGTTGAGGGGGGATGGGTCTCGAACCCGATGGGGATCCCCGTTTCGGGGTGGAACCTCCCCCAATGGAGAGCCCTGCTGGTTCCTGTCACCCCGGGGCGGTGAGGCATGTGGACGGTGGATCGATTCCTGCAGATCCGGTGGTCCGGGTCCGGTCACGATGGAACGATACGGTTCGTGCGGGTGCGGATTTCTCGGAGGGTTCAGACGAGGGAGGGGGAAGAGGATAGGAATGGTCCGAGGAAATGCACGGGTCCGCGAGGGAGGACACCCGTGTGGAACCTCCATGGCCCGTGGAGGAAGAGAACGAGAGGAGGACGTCCAACGAGGAAAGATCGCGGGTATCTGAGGATAGGATACGCACGTGTGCGGGGGGACAGGGTGACGTGTCCCTGTGCATCACTCATTTCGCCCTGGTGTTTCGGTTCTCCTGCAACAGGGACGTCCCCCTCCACCTAGCAGGGTGGCTTGAGGCAGTCGAAGGGGAACCTGGAAACCGCACCCACAAGGACGCTGGATTCACGTTGTCACAGGGCAATGCGAAATCGTGGATCCAATGCTATCGAAACACAGGGATGGAAAAGTCTGTGACAAAACCAATCCAAGATCGCGTCTACAAAAGAGGTCCGTCATCGCCGTGTCGAACGTGGAAATGGCCACACCGTGGCCGAGGATTGGAACCGGTCCCAGTGGCTCACGTCCAACCTGAGGATTCCCTTCGCTGTGGACAAGGCTACGCAGAATGACCGAACGTATCAAGCGCCACATCAGTGCGTTGGTCGCCGAATCGTTTGATGAACAAAGAAAAACGGCACCCCGACGTTCGATGGATGTCCGTCGATGCTGCCTTCGCGCGCGCGTCGACCGTATGGCGTGCGACGAAAGACAACCTCGGACAAAAGTGTTTCTTCACCCCGGCAGCAGCAATGAAGCAGAAGATTGCGAGTCTTCAAAGTGGACCACCACGCATTTAGATGCAGGAGTTGTTCTCCGTTGATAGGCAGCAATGCAGGTTTCCTTTCCGTGGGCAAATGTGGCGCAAGTTGAGAACAAGGGCTTCGAAAAGCTGCTGCGTGAGAAGATTCGATTACTATTTCAAGATGTGCACTTCATTGGATTCATTGAAATGTCCAAGGTACGAGGTGGGGAATGACGATCCTCGACGAGGTTCCTCATCCCGTTTCTTCGTCCGAGAGAGAAAGGTTCCGTGTGCTGCATGGATGACCGATGCAGCACACAAAGGAACTCCATGAATGCTCATTCTTCCCCTCTCAAGCACAGCAGGCATTTGGGTTCAGATTCAGGGGTTTCCTCCCCTGTGCTTGATGGAGAACAACCGCAAGTTTCTCTGGACGGGTGGGTTGATGGGTATGGCACATCGCCCCGATCCATTCACAGGATTGTCACCTGCCCCCCTCCCTTGGTTTGGGGTACATGCGTCCGTCCATGTTTCCTTCTTCCCTGTCTTGTTTGGCATGGTTGCTTCCCTGCTGTGGCCTCCTTCAAACAGGACACCTCCTTTGGTGCTTGTGCTTGGATGCCCTGCCCGTGCTGTGCCCTGCATTCACCCTCCCTTCCCCCGAAGGGGTCTGTCTCGGTCTTCCCCTCCCTTTCGCACCTCCTTCTCTCTCCCTTTCCGATCCACGTTGACCCAGGGGGGGAGGTGGGATCGAAAGGGACGTGTGGTGTGGGATCCCACCCGACACGTCCCTTTCGCCGACGGAATCAGGTGTCGACACCGCGGAAAAGAAGCGCATCGCGACGAACTGGCGGCGTTTTCCGATTCCGTCTCGTACCTGTGGCGGTGGTTACGGCGCAAGGAGTGGAGAGACGGCATGGGAGAAGGACAGGCCACGCCGGTGCTGCTGCTGTCGGGATTCCTGGGCGCAGGGAAGACCACCACGTTGCGCCATTGGATCCAAAACCAACGTGGACTCAAGCTGGGATGCGTGGTGAACGACGTGGCCTCGGTCAACATCGATGCCAAGCTCATCCGGAGGACCCACGACGCCGCCACCTCCACGCTCGACCTGGCCGACACCGTGGAGCTCGACAACGGGTGCGCGTGCTGTTCCATCACCGACGAGCTCTTCGACGCCATCGAAAACCTGTGCTACCTCGCCGATTCGAGGAAACAGAGGTTCGATTGGATCGTCATCGAAGCCTCCGGCGTGGCAGAACCGCAGAACGTGAGAGATCTCTTCCAGAACGCACAAGAAGACAAGCTCCCGGTCTCCAAAATGGCCTACTTGGATCGAATCGTCACCGTGGTGGATGCATCGGCGTTTGGAGAACACTACGCATCCAAACAGATGCTGGTCGAGAAGCCGGAACTGGGCGAGGGTGGAGGAAGAAGGCCGGTGGTGGACCTGCTCATCGAACAGGTGGAATGCGCGGACTTCGTATTGATCAACAAGGCCGACCGGGTGAAGGAAAGGAAAGTTCAAAGGCTGCAGGAAATCATCGCCACACTCAATCCCCTCTGCACCGTGCAAGCAGCACGCTTTGGAAACGTGATCCTGGAAAGTGTGCTGAACTGCCCATCCATCCTGCCCAAACTGGACCTCGAGGGACAGCACCGAGGTGCAATCGCCGCCGTCCAGGCCAAACGGGAAGACCATCACCATGGCCACCAACACGGCCACGGCCACGATCACCCGCGGGACCAAGAACACAATCATGGGTGCGAAGAGGACAAGCGCGAAGACATTCATCACCAAGGCAGGCGGAGCACTAGCGCTGCTGTCAAGTTTGGCATCACATCCTTTGTGTACAGTCGAAGGCGTCCTTTTCACACGAAACGACTGCGAGCCCTCGTACTGGAGTGGACGCCCGTGGCAGGCACAGAGACAAACCAAAGGAGTCCCCTGCAGGTGGTCCTGAGATCCAAGGGGTTTGTTTGGCTTTCGGGAAGCCATACGAACGCCCACTATTGGTCTCATGCTGGACAGCATCTAGAGATCAAGGACGTGGGCAACTGGTGGGATGCGGTGGAAAGATCGGAATGGCCTACCGACCAAGAGGCTCAAAAATCCATCCTGAACGACTTTTCAGAGGACGAGAGCATAGGGGACCGAAGGCAAGAGCTGGTGTTTATTGGGATCGGGATGGATCAGGCCACCATTGAAAGCAGCCTGGATCAGGCGCTGCTGTCGGATGAGGAACTGGGGGAGTACAAGGAGTACTGGACGTGTTGAGGAGTCTTAGCCGGACCCATAGGAGTGAAGAAACCAAGCAGTGCAGCGTCTGATAGGGAGCTCTTCATCTTGCCGTTTAGACCTCCGCATCTCAGAGAAACGACAACGATACTATGGGGCAAGACCAAACCTTTTGCGCCTCCAGTCCTCATAGATGCAGTGGTACAGAGTTGATGCTGCTCCGTTCTTGGTCACCCAACAGATCTGCAAGTGCAAGATGAAATGCCTCGTTGACAATTCTCCTTCTTGTGACGAGGGCTTTGCCGGATCCTTCGAGCAACGGATATCGTTCCGCGCTCAGAAGCCACGGTTCCGAATTGCTGTCCAAAACAATTTCCAGTTCGAAAATTTTGGGAATACGTAGATGTGAGTGGTAGGCAGCTCGGATTTCCCCTTTGGCTTCCTTTGCCACCAACCCGCTTATTTTTGTAAACGCCTCTGCAATGCGAACAATAGCCGACCATATTTGGTCCCAATTGCTGAACTGCACGCAGTGCTCTGCAAGAGTTCCAATGTTCTCTGCATGATCCGTGTCTTCTTGTGGAGAAAAGTCTCTCTGGAGGAAATCTGAAGGAGCTACTGCGTCGAGGTTGCTCTGGTCAGTAGGTTGTCCCTTCCCGGCTTGCAGGTGTTTCTGACGTTCAAAAAAGCTCTGTAGCTGCTTGGAGGACTCTTGCTGTGTCTCCCACTTCGATTGGGCAAGTGGCTCTTTCTTGCGCGACCGAGTGATGAAGGATTGTTCAAGCCCTTGATTTTCTCCTGTTTCGGCAAAATAGACCAATCCCTCCTCCAGGATGTAGGCCTCTAGCGGATCAGCAGAGACGATTACTACAAACAAACCGAGGGTGAACTTACGGCCGGCGATCTGCCTGCAGTCAGTGACGCAACGTTGCACGATGCACTCTTGAAACGTGCATGGTTCCGCTGTTTGTTTGATGTAGGCGAGATCCGTGGGTCCGATCTGGTATTGATTGCGCACCACCCAGTGCTGCTGGTTTTCCACTGACGTGGACTTTCGCCACTCATCCAATTCTCCAGGCAGGAGGTAGGTATATGGCACGTGGTTGGCATCTGGAAACTGTTGCTCCATTAGTTTATACAAAGACCAGCGGTTAGTGACTCCATCCCAACATGGCAGGTCGAATGTGTTGACCATCCAGGACATGTCCATGTGGAAGTAGGCAGGCACAGACTCTTTAATGGTCTGCAAGTAGTCAACAGCGGCCATAGCTTGGGCTTTGTCCCCAGCTGCTAGCAGGGAACGGGCCAATAGGTATGCACAAGCAGGACTTGGTGCTCCCTGAACCAATTCACTGAAGATGGTGATGGGCTCTGCAGTGTACCCTCGGAGGGCCTGCAGATAACCCATGGTGAAGTGAACCTTCAAGTCCTTGCTTGGCTTCTCCATTTTGCCTTCAGGACCACCGCTCAAAGCAAATCTCAGAACATCTGCAGCAAGGCGCACTTTGCCTTGCTGAAGAAGATTGTTCGCGAAGCGCACATGCGTTTCTGGATAATCGAAGGCCAGCCCCACCGCCTTGGCAAGCAGCGGTTCTGCTTCTTCCAGCTTGCCCATTCTCTCAAAGATGGTGCCAAGGATAATGTAAGCAGATATGCTCCTGGCATCTGCCTCCAAGGCAGCCTTTGCGCAGTTCAATGCTTTCTGATCCTCGCCGATCGACAAATGCATGGCACTTGCGCGTGTAATGGCCTCGGTGCACGTTTTGTCCAATCGAAACGCTCGTTCAAAAAGTTCCGCTGCTTCCTTTGTGGCAAAGGATGTGGCCAACTGCTCGGCATGCTTGAGCATGTTGCGAACCTTGGGATCTCTCTCTCTGTCTTCTGCATCTCTGGTCAATTCTTCCACGTCTTTTTTGGGTCGATCATTTTCACTGCTCTCGACCTCCTTCAGTTCCAAGTCTTTCAGTTCCTTTTCCATATCTTTCATGGAATCTTGCAGCTCCAACGCTTCTTCAGCTGCACTGAGGCACTTGTCCAGCACTTTGTCTTGGCCTTGGCTCAGCTCCTTTGCCTTGCCGAAATCATGGAGGGACTGGCGAAAGTCCTTCAGTGCAAACCATGCTTCTCCGCGTCGAAAGTAGGCTTTGGCCCATCGTGGGTTGCATTCCACGGCTTCTTCGGCCGCATCCAGCGCTTTTCTGTTTTCTCCTGCTCGCAACCAGGCCGCGGATGCATTGCACAGCAGCTTTTCGCATTCATCTTCGGGTTGTTTGTTCTCGTTGGCCAGGTTTTGGAAGAGCAAGGCTGCAGTTTCGTAGTTTCCTTGCTGATGGGATGTTTTTTTCGCACGATCCCGTGGCGACGCGTCAGCCTCGACCATTCTCGCGTCCGTGTGTTTCGACGTTCGGATGCGGACTGCTCTCCTCTTGTTCGGCACGTGTGGTACGCTTGGCTTGCGTCTCTCTTCCTCCGTGGGTGTCGTTTCGTCTGCCCGGTGTGGGTCGTGGACGTGTTCGTTCCTTGCCGTTCTTTCCTCCCCTTGACCACTTCCCTTTCGACATGCACCTGAACCTGTCTTCCTCGAACCCTTTTTTCGTTCCCACCACCTACCTCGTACGCTCTCTTGGCCTGGTGGTGAGGATCCGTTCCCGTCCCTTTGGCCATGGCCCTCTCCTTCGTTCTCCGTTCGCCACGATCCCCCTGTCCCTATCCAAGGGGAGGTCTACCCCGGTTCCCATGGGATCGATCCCCTGGTTTGGATCGGAAGAGTAGGAACCCTCGGGGGGTCCATGCAGGATCTCCCACCCCGATCCCGGTGGGTTTCCCATGGCAGGAAGGAAGCCGGGAAGGTTCCGACCCTCCCCCTTTCCACGTGCCCCCTGGATCGTGGTTCCATCCCCTCCTTTCCCCTCGATCCATCCATCGATCGATCCGGGGCGAACAGAAAGACCTCTCCCCCCTTTCGATCCCCATCCATCCCGAAGGAGACCGATCGATCGAAGGACCAGAGAGAGGTGCGGGATCTCGCGGACGATGGCGTGGACGACGGTCCTGCGCACGTGGAAGGGAAAGGAAATGGCCCACGCCGTGACACGCGTCGTGGGAAGGCACGGATGCCTGTGGGAAACCCTTCCGGGTACCGCCCACCGCAGCAACAGTGCGACGAACGGGCACAGACACGGAGGGACGTGGATGGTGGGCGGGAACGAAACACGAGGGTTCGCCACCACAAACGCCAAACTCAAGACGCCCAGCGGATTGAGGGACAGGTTCAGGATCACCGCCACGGGAAAGTACGTGCGATCCAAATCGGGACACCGACACCTGGCCTACGACAAATCCAGCAAACGAAAACGAACGCTCCGGCAACCGGCCATCGTCCACAAGGCCTGGGCCAAAGTCATGAAGCTCCTCGGACACCGGTGAAACGAAACCAAGGGCGAGCGCACCGCATCCTACCCAGCAGGAGGCGATCCCGCCGCACCGTCAGAAACAGAATAAAAAGAGGGACAACTTACAAGACGCGATATGCAAACCGACGGCGTTCGGTGGATCCAAACACCCGATACAACCCTGCCTCGACCGCGATCGGAACAAGACGTTGCCGAAACCCGGAAACTTTGGGATGCGAGACGCGGCAACGTTCAGGGAACGAAGGAATCGGTCCACCACGAAGGATGTAGGTGCATGTGACGCAGAGCATGGGCATGCCTGGATTCGTGGCTCATGTCGTCCGTCGCCTCTGCAATCATCAGGAACTCCTCCAGCTGCAAGAAACCGTTGGTCTCCAACGCACGAAACACCAATTGCACCTGTCGACCGTCGAGATCCTCGTCCAACAGATGCATCCCTTCGCGGAACTCGGCTGGATCGAGCACCCCGTTGCCATCCCGATCCAGCCTACGGAACACTTGTTCGGCCTTCAACCGTTTCTCGAGGAGGTCCCATTCCGCTTCCGTCACGTCGACGGACCTTCCATCCCTGGAGCTCGCCAGTGCTTGAAGGGTGCGCACCATCCTGCTGGGCATGCCTCGGAACTCTCGGGCCAATTGTTCCAGGTGATCGATGTCCTCCGTGTTTCGTTGTCTTGCTGGACCCACCTGTCTTGCTTCGGCTCCTTTCTTCCTACGTTCCAGTTCCTCGTACGCCATCCAGCAGGTGTGGGACGCTTCCCCTCCTTCCATGCCTGCGCAGTGCGCGTACAGTTCTTTTTCCACCACGTGCAGGGGTCCTCTCCTGTCCGTCCTGCCCGTGGCAAAGGCCACGCCGCGAGCCGCTCGTGCGGCCATGGTCGTTCGCGCGGATTCGGTTGCAACTGTGCCGAACCGTCTGACGTGGCAGGGATGGGCCCGTCACCCCTCTCCCTCAATCTCTATCGGTGCGAATCCCTCCCTGTCAATCCCTCTCTGCCTCAATCTCTCGCTCTTAATCCTTCCCGTTCCATCCCTCTCGTTCCCGGACCCCTTGGTAATACAAACATCTTCGATCCACCCATCCTGGACCGTGGGTGGAACGGTCCAGGCACCCCGGGCACGAGTAAAACGAGCGTTTGAAAGATAGGTAAGGATGATGGAAACGTGCATCGCAGATTCCAACACCGTGCGAAGGGGGCAAGCAAGGTGCCCTCCTCAAACCTTTGGGGAAACAATGCAACGAATGCATCGCGAACGTCCAAGACGAACGCGCTCTCCGACATGCCGGGAAGAGAGGAACTCCTCACAAGAGATTGAAAGGTTCGTTTCGATACACACATTACTCGTCCCGTCCGTCAAGATCGAGCTTCGTACCAACAATGGTGAGGAAGAGGGTGATCAACGTTTGAACCATGGGAAGGTGTAACACGCCCGCCGTCAACACCTTGCCAATCTTCTTCGTCCAAACTTTCTTGCTCAACTGCGTCCTCGGACGTAGGCACTAGATTCCGGTCTTCAACTCACAATATTCGCTTGAATGTTGGCTTGCAATTCGCCCTAGGTGCTATGCGGATTGAACCGCCGCATGGGAGCGCCGACCACCTTGTATCACCGATTCGATCCGTCCCGATCCGTCCTCTTGCTCGATGCGTGGCGGAACACCTCTCCTTGATGTCGCATCACACCATGTTCCCATGTCCATCGAGGAGTGCGCCATTGTACCTTGAGTTCAATTCCATTTCTTTGGATGGATCCTATTAGGATCGGATGGCTTCCTTCACACAAGACAAAATCCGTGATGTCATCGAAATGCTTCGAGCTCCAGCAATACGAGTGTGCGTGACCCGATTAGGAACAACAATCCCGTCAATTCAGACACTCCCTTCGTACTTGCCTACGTCAACGATTCCGATACTCCTCGGTCTACATGTCTTCATCACCACCCGTTGCTTTCGGTCCTCCCGACGAGGATTTGACACTGTGTAACAACCGTTCTTCACAATCGCATTTATTCTACTGTAGAGCATCAACCTTTCAGACAACCCCTTTGCCACCTTTGGTCCCAACGGGACAGGCAGGCGAAAGAGCAACACGGGTAGCCTTCGACGTGTCACGAACATGCTGGTGGGATTGGCTATCCAACCGTCTAGTCCCCATTCGAGAATATCCCTCCGAAATCTGAATACTATGGCTGCCCTCAAGAATCTCTCACCAAGTGGTAGTCGTTTTCCTTCGATCCTCATCCCTCCACCCCGATTTGAGTTGTCTTGACAAGAGGGGAAGTGGCCCTAGCGCCCCTCCGCCACTCGGGGGAGCGTGAGTTCTCGGACTTTTTCTGCGCGTCACGCATGCTCCCCGTTCCTTCTCGTCACTCCAAAGTGGGATTCGATGAGCGGAATCCGATTTGCACCTTCTCTGGCCCTGGTCCATTCGTCTTCTAGGTAGACTTGGTGCGATTGGCTTGGGGGATTCCAAACATCATCCTATTTGGGGCGTTTTGGGCATGGGGTGTGTCATCCCGCTTGTCGCAACCCTTGCGCCCATTCTCGACCTGATTTTTTCGTGGGCGTGGGTCAGCCATGTGCCTCTTTGTCCTGTGGGTTTGGTGTTCCGAACCGCCGTGGGCGCTCGGCTGCCTGTGGGGAGGAACTGAACAGAAGGATCGTTGGGGGTCACAACCATCTGCTGGTGGTGCTTTGCTTCTAGAAAGTAAGCCGTGCATAATTCGTTCTGCATGAGGGCATGCGACGAAAGAAGACGACGAAATCTATCGAACGAGCCATCGTTCGTTTGATTTGAGCCGATACTCGAAGAAATGGACCCGTCACAAGGAAGGAGCACCCGCCTGGGAAACGATGTAGGATCCAGACTCAAAAGCCCCTGGGACGTGCACGGGCCTTCCAGCTGCTACACGGGTTGAACCAGGCCGGGGTCCGTCCATCCAAATTGTGCCAAACGGAGTGCCTTGCACCATTGATCGGAGCACCAGAACAGGGGTCCTTTCAAGGCGCCAAGGCCCCCACAGCAATACCCCTCTCTCCCTATGAAGAAAAAGTGGCGTTGGGGTGGTGGGAATCATCCATCCATGGACACAGGAAGGGACCGGGAAAAGAAGTGGGGCCACGTCTTTGGGGTCAGGAGCACGTGTGATCGATTGCCCAGGATGACGAGGCCATCCGTGGGATGTCGATCGGAACCCACGTTCGATCGGTGTGGATGGATGAAGTTCCTGATCGTCGCTTGGATCCGTCTCTACGTGGCAGCATCCGTCCAAGAAGGAAACGATCGATTGCGTCATCCACCCGCCTACACTACCGTCACCGACGATGACCTGGATCAAGTGCTCACCAAAGCAGTGTTTGATCTCCAACGCAGACAAGGAGAGCTCGATTGCATGTACGAAAGGCTGGGACAAGTCGTACAAAAAGATGGAACGAAAGGGAACAGAAAGGAAGGATGGGCGAGCGGTCGTGTCGTGTCCTCCAACGGAGCATTCTGTGCCTTCGCGGATTCGGCGAAAGGATACCTAGAATATCGGAGGAAAAACTTCTTCCACGATTTTGCAGATGCGTTGGCCGAGTGGTTCCGATCCAACTGTGATAGTCGGTGTCTCGTGGCCGAACTGGGAGCCTCTTCGGGACTCTACGGTGCGTATTGGAGAAAGGCTGGTGTCAACGTCACCTCCTTCGATGGAACAGCAGGAATCAGCACCGTCACCAAAGGTCATGTTCAATACATGGACCTGTCTTCTGAGGTCTCGCGTGTCATGTATAGGAATAGGTACGACTTTACGACCTGTGTCGAAGTGCTGGAGCATATACCGAAATCCAGCGAAGGTGTTGTAGTGAAGAACATTTCTGCCATGACACGACGGGGAGCAATCATCACCTGGGCGAGACCAGGACAAGGGGGAAATCACCACGTGAACGAAAGACCCAAGCATGAAGTGGTGGCCTTGCTTGAGCAAGCTGGACTCTTCCTGTGCCCAAATACCACGGAGGCTCTGCAGGCCAGGATCCGCACAAAACATTTGCGGGAAAACCTTCTGGTTTTACGTACCGAGCGGTGGTCTTGCAGCTAGTGATGCACGCTGGTTGGTTCCATTCAAAGCACATGCCCGATCTGGAAAGGAGTTGCTTCTACTTGCAACCAACGTCATCTCAGGTGAGAGTCTCCATGCTGCGCATGGGAAGGGCACGTGCACCAAGCAAACAGGGACAGCGAGGACTGGTTGTCTCGGATGTGAGTAGAGAGTACAAACCTGCAACGAGACTGCATGCTTAAACATGCATCGTCGGAACTGCTTGACACAAAGATGCTGCGCCTCACCGCCATGTTGGTGGCTTGGGAGGTTCTGAAGCTCTGAAGCCATGCTGGAGGATCCATACTGGCATCAGAAGTCGATGGGTTCCTGCTCCCTCCTTACCAGCTTGCACACATCGGCTCACAGGGTTCCCAGCTTTGGAGTAAAAATGCATTGTAGGTTCCGCCCTCTGACGACTCATTTCTTGTTGGCATGTGCATCCATGCTTGTTTACGCACGGCATCGGACAATGGATGCGCCTTCCGTGAAGCTGCCAGCACAGGTTGCAGATCTTGGATTGATGACGATGGTGGTTGCCGAAATGAGAGAGCGCAGTGCACAGAGGGTTGTGCAGTAAGCATTACCTTCAAATCTCATCTGGACATGGGAATACACGGGCAGGCGCTTCCCTAAACGAGTCCGTAGGCTCTTGCATGAGTCATGTTGGATAATCTCTGGTGCGAGTAAAACCCCATGGCACTACGGGACCCACCAGCCCAAGCATTCATTTCACCTACCATCAGCACATGCTTTCCTGGTAGGCTTCGAAAAATTCGTAATCATTCAAGGACACTAGGCACATGGATGTGCAGAACGATACATCAGTATTGCAACCTTAGAAACCTTCTCTGCCTTCTTTGACATTCTGCTCTGAATTCACACCTCTATCAAGCAGCTGGCATTTGCAAAGTGGAGGCAATTTGTGACAAGGGCAGGGTTTGTCATTCGTTGATTGGCGTTCCCATGCAGCTCTGGACAGCCATCACGCTCGGTCAGGGGACACTCTTGAAGAGGTTGAGTCATGGGTATGATAAGACCAAGTGCGGACCTGGCATTTTCCTCAACCAATCTCATGGGCCACCACCAACATGAAAACTGTTTGCATGAAGCTTGAACTTCATCGAGCAAGAGTCTGCATATTGCAGAAACTTCGAAGCACTTGAGCCAGTCCCCTATCTGCTTGGCCTTCCAACATGCAAAAGCCCCATAGTCTTCGACCGAAGGAACCATTCAAGAACCCAAGGTGAAAGACACCGCCAAAGCACCTACCGCCACACGGGGATAGCTTTGTGATCGAGCAGCTTTTGGAATGGCGCTAGCGGCGTAGTGCTACAGGAAGGGATAACCGTCGGGCTGAAGCTGCACTCATTTACATTAATGGTGCACATTTTGCAGTCACTGAACAAGTTAAAGGGCAGAAAGGGGTGTAAGCGCTTTCTTGGAGCAGCGGGAAGGTCTGGCCGATATTCTAGCTATTCTGGACTCTCTGAGATATCCGTCCAGCGGACTGGGGGTACCTGTTGGAGTCGTCCAAAAGAGAGAAGAAGGAACTGTCGATAGCCGATTTTCATTTCTGAGGACATTGGGTTTTGTTGTCCTGTTCAAGTGTGCACCCATTTGAGACCTCAAATTGAAACATGTCTTTATCTTGCGGAACGCCAAAGTAAGTATTGAACCTGGAATCTCACTAAAGTTTGGCCTTGTGTGGTGGCGATTATCCGTGAGTAATTCTTTGACAGTTTCGATGTGTCAATCTAGTCGTTGAGGCGGATTTGATTATTCAATCTGGCTTGCTGTTGGGGCAGACTCAGCCATGTTTATCCTGACTGAAGAAAAAGATGCCGAAGAAAATTGACTTGCGCACTATATCAAATCAGAACCTTCATAAAGACTACCATGATTACCACAAAGCACTCGCATTGTAGGTTTGAAAAGGCGGGTCGAGGTTGACACAGATCCTTGAGGCCGGAACGATGAATTTGCCTAAAAGGAAGAATTGGCTTGAGAAGAAGGGGTTTCAGGCGCAATTATAACGACGAACCATGGTGTAGAAAAAAAGTTCGTTGGCTTCGTTAAGAACAACCGTCTCCTGCGTTGTGCTTCGTCACGAGGAAGGTATCCCATGTCCTCCGGCCTAAAGCGTTTGAATGTAAAGACAACGGAATTGAGGCAAGCTAGTAATGTTGGAAAATACAACTCGACAAACTATAAGAGGATTGCCATAAAATAGGAGTCCCTTCCAATCGCTCGTCTTGATGAGTGCTCTCGATGTAAACCCAAGGCATCAAACCTTGAGCCCACCAATTATCCTAGCGCATCACGTGTCCCAGGCTACAACACACATCTCACAGCGATATGAGTCAAGCAATTGGGACAAGCAATCTTCGATACATGGATTGGATGCACCTCAAGCGCCTATCGTGATTTTTAGATGACTTACCCCACAAAAAGTCTTCACGATAGAATTTGACTGTACTGTTATACACTTTTATTGGTCTTCGAAAGGCGTCCTTTGACATTAGGTCCGGTTCCTCATTTCACTTGAAGCATTGTAATGCTCGCTTCACACATATACGTCCGCAATGAGTGCACAACAACATGCTCGTGATGATCTTGATAAATGTTTATGATCACATTAAGGATCGTTCGTCACTCCCTTCGATGCAACAACACGTTTGCCTTGTTCACAATGCAATGCAGTCAAGAAGATCAATGATATAGCATGAAAGGCACTTGAAAGCAAATTCAAGTCGAACGAGCAATATCAGACAGCGTGTAGCTTACTCGTATTGGAGCACGCCACACAAAAGTTGGAATCCAACAATTTCTATCTTGTTTTAGTCCAAACTTCAACACTATGAAATTGGCTTGATGTTGACGTAGATGGCGTTGTGGCAAAGCATAGTGCATCGTGTATTGTTGGGCATTTGGATGGACAATGCAGCGTGGCGTCTAGTAGTATGGCCGACCCCACCTCACCATATTGACAGCAATGGGTCAACGTTAGAGCCGGTCAATGACAATCTACTTTAGCATGTCTTTGGCGAAAGCACAAAACTAGCGCAATAGAAATCTTCAAAGACCCACAACGACAAAACAAAGGAAGAGGTGCCTTGTCAAGTTTGAACCTTACGAACGTACCACCCATATGAAGAGCAGGCCTAACGCTTCCATTCCATTTGCGGAAAATGTGGTGCGTAAGAATATGTCGTTTTCTTGCTTTAAAAGTCATGAACTTATCCAAGGACAATCTACGAATTCTGAAGGATGATAAGATGGTGCAAACAACATAGGCACGTACATTTTTCGGGAAGGGTCATTGATGTTCAAAACGTGCCCTCCCTCGAAACGAACGTAAAGAAGATGCTTCTTGAAGTACAAGCTAGCTAGTAAAGAGGCAAACAATACGCGGACAAGAGCAAATCAAGCCGTGTTCCATCAATATCAGCGCTTGAAAGACATCGATATTAAAGAAAATTAATTTACAAACATTACAAGGAAACCAATGTTTGATTCCACTAGTACAAATGATCGACGGGTCAAAAATAAGCCAAATTGTCTTAATAGCGTAAGAAGTTTGGTATCAATCCAAGAGAGAGCTATTAGAGCCTCGAACAGTGCGCCAAAGTTGTGCACGGATGTTTCGATGAGTGGACGGTTTCCTTGGCATGCGAAGAAGTTCCGCCGACAAAAGCCGTACGTTTAGATATTTTAATCTGTAAGCAAATCAAATAACAAACCAGTCCGAAGAAGAGACGCGTCATAGATGATTCGATTTCAGTAGCACGGACCAACAAACTGCAATGAACTTTTGCTTGTAGCACTCCCGAGACCTTGAAACAAGTAAGTGTTGCCTCGGTAGCTCTATTTCTTGTCAGATAATGCATCTCATGCCTACGGAGCATAAAAATATTGTTGCCTAAAGATTCCAACGGGGCGGTTCATTGACCGTTAAACTAATGAACCCCGCATCATTCCACACGAACAACAAGGAAGAGGACATCGATTTGCGAAATCATTTTCATATGCGAGTGAACGTTCACTCGAAAAACGGCTTTTACAAATTCTACGCCTGAATAGAACAGATGAAAATGTGACATAAAATCACTCATTGCATGTTTTTTCGTATGCATCTAGAAGCTTGCGAAGATTAGGCTACATTCGATGAAGCCCAAGGTTTGTGTTTGAAAGGGCGGAGCAAGCATTGAGCAAGAAAGTCCACTTGCCTCAGTGTCCAGAGCAACTTCCAAGCAAAGAGTTGATCCCCCGGGCACAAAACTTTCGAAAAGAATCAGAGTGGCCAAGGCTAGTTTGACACCGTGCGACAGAAGAAACTTTCAGGAACAACTTCGCAGATCCCCCATGTCAACAGGTTCGAAGTCCATCCTTAACAACTTGAGCTAGTGACCCCTTCGTAAGCATGGCAATCCTTGCTTGTCATCGGACTTCTATTGTTTCGAAATCCACGTGCCTACTTCTCCTCTCCATCTTCCGATCGAGACTTCGAACTATCGTGGGCTGGATGGATTCAGCGCACCAATGGAAAAGATACGTATCCGAGCTGGTGTGGCAAGGTCGTAGAGGCCGATTCACAACCGCTCGCATTGGGAGGTCTTCGTCTTGGTTAAAACGGAGAGAATTGCACCCTATCCCTTGAAGCAGGATCTTCGATCGCAAGGGATCCTTCAGCGATTGACAGAAGGGGTTCGTGGAGACCGGACCACCCCAGGATAGGGCACTTCCTGCTCCTCGACGAACCTTCAAGCGGCATCCTTTGGGCGTCGGCGGATTCTGCGAGAAAGGAAAGAATCCACGCTTCAAGAACCATGATGGCTGGAACATTGCTTCAGAGCGGGAGACGACCGACGGGTAGGATCGGAAGGAATCCCACCTTGCAAGTCCGCGCCGCGGGTACCAAGGTGCGCACGCAAGCGAGCGGATGCAAACGGTGCTGCTTTTTCGTGCCGGTCGGATGTCCTCGTGCGGCTTCCGGCGAGCGCCTCCGTCACACGGGAGTGTGCGTTCGCAGATGCATTTGTCAGCTGGCGGTGTGGGTCTTCGAGAGGGTCGCTGACGACAGAGTATGTTCCGTTCTCGAAGTCCATTGGATACAAAGACAAAGAGTTCCGCTCCAAGACCGTCAGCTCCAAGGGCGCCCCGAAGCTCCTTGCCAGGTAGGTGCTCCCCCTTATTGCACTTCTGTCGAGTCCGTTTAGCAGAATCTGACCGTCTCTTGCTACGCAGGGTGGAGGAACTCCGTCTCCTTTCCAAGGCAGAAGAGGCAGGATTGCTTTCTGCAGCGGAGAAGGCGGGATTGTCCCTCTCTTCAATCGAGAAGATGGGATTGCTCTCGAAAGCGGAAGACTTTGGCATCCTAACGCTTGCTACCGACACAAATGCACCAGCTCTGTTGACTACCATTGCTGTGGTTTGCTATGCTGCTGCCCCGGCCCTGGTGTATTTTGGACCCGATGATCTGTTCGTTGCAGAGGCGATCGGTGCAGCAACGCTGGCGATTGGTGGTACAGCAGCTTTTGGAGGGGCCACCCTCCTTGGCACGCTTCAAAAGAGTTGAGCGTGCGTCTTCGAGAGTCTTCGCTGCGCCGTCTTTTAAACTTGTCCTTTCATTCCGCAGGCCAGTTTGCTGATGCAACCTTTGATCTAACCAGCCAAGGGCTCAAACCTACATTGTAAAGATCAAAAAGCAGTTTTTACATAGTTTCAATTCTCACGTGTGCTACGACCAGTAAAGCACGCACCGTGGAGGTGAGAAAGGGCCCCCTTCTAGGGGTAGGTACATCCTTCTTGCGGCACATTCACAAGAACGGACGTATCGAGTCCTAAGCCTTCTGCAATGCCACGCAGTTCACTCACCAGCTCCTCTCGATTCGAAGGCAGGGCAGTGCGGCTAAAGAGCCAAAAACCAGAATCGTTGACGCCTGTCCCAGTTGTACAGCCATCTGCGGTTTCCACGGTTGGTGGGCCGCCCGTGACGATGGCCCACTCGTACCTCTCCGTATCCTCTGGACCTGCAGCGACCACCCAGTACGGGCCATAGAGTATGCTTGGGAGGAAGGTTGGACCAACCGCAAGTTTGCTCGGATCTTCAATATCCGGAACGATGGCCAGCAGCTCTGCAGTGAAAGCCTCTCCCTCAACACCATCTCTCGAAGCAGAGTTTAAAACCGAAACTTGTGCATCTCCTCTTCTGCGCTTGAAGATTCCGCGAGCTTCGGTTTGTGTGTACTGTGCCCGCACACAGAATAGCTCCTCCAGCGGTTGATAAGAAATGGGCAGCTGCTGTAGGACGTACCACGGATCGCCCACGTACTTGTCCAGATCAAACGGAGACACGGAGTCATATCCTTGCGGTGGGCATGCGGCCAGAGCACCGCAAACAAAGAGCAAGGAAACGTTGGCGATCAGCCACGAAGCGCTTGTTTTGGACATCACGGAACGCACAGAGGTAGGTATCGAACGAATCGCGTCGAGTTCGATCGTGCAGACCTGGACGTCGATTCGCAAGCTTTCCAAAAGCAATGAGCCAGTCGCGGATCGGTCGAAGCTTTTCTCCTGTTTGGGCCGACGCGTAGGGCGGGGAGTCGAGGAGCTGCGCCTGGTGCTCGTGCGTGGCGATTCGGCACGTGTGTCTGGGGGAAGTGAAACGACACCGCACGATGTTATCTAGGTGTGGTGTGAGAGGTTCGTGGGGTGCGGGGGGTTCGACACAGTTGGGACGAAACAGCTGCTACAGCCCAGTGGGCATCACTCATCCACCCGGCGATTGGAGAACCCCAACTCGAACGAGGAGAACCACAACCGGATGACGGGACGAGGCGGGCGTGGCCAGTAAGGGATAGTATCGAATCGATTGAATTGTAGGCACAGAAACATCAAGCGTTTCCCACAGTGTCTCTGTCAAGGGGAGGGGGTGCTTCTATGCTCAATATGCATCAACTTTGGGAAAAGGGGGAAATCGGAATTCCACCGGGGTGTCCACGAGCAACGTCGATGATGGCGCACATCGGGACATTATTGGACCCACGCACAGGCGCACGAGGGATGAACGTGCACTTCTGCGCCGACCCCTCAACACAGGATGATCAGGTCGACCTCCCTGAAGAGGGAGAAGGCGAGAACGTCATTGATGGGGCGCCGGGGAGGACGATTCAAGACCAACCTGCAGCTCGTATATGAGCTCAAGGACGCTGATGCTCGGCGATTTGAGGCCGTCCTACATCTCACGGAGGAGCTTCAAAACGCTACTTCTTGGTGGTTTCAATCCAATCTCCCGTCTAAGTTGGAAACGGATGAGTTGATTTTGAAACCTTCTTGTGTTTGAAAGTCAACAAAGGCATTCGGGGATGGGTGTGTTCTTGAGAATCTACGCTGATGTTGGGAAAGTGTCGAGCATTTACCCTTGCTGATTGGCGAAAGGCTATGGTTTTGCTTTGGAGAATGATCCATGCATGAGCTCGTGTTTTCAAAGCTAACATCTACGAGGCGAAGAGTAGGTGTATACTCGATGAACAAGTTGTCTCCCTTTTCAATATTTCCAGAGGCTTTTCATATCGAATTTTAGAAAGAAAAATGGACTATCAAGTTCTTACATGTGACACAAGGACAAGAGGAGCTCATTCCTCCCGCCCCTATTCTTCTTTGCATTCCATATCAAGACATGAGGAAGTGAAATCACCATGTTAACCGCTTGATTGCTAATATCGTGGTGTTCTGATGAAGCCTCACATCCACATTGTGTTGCTCACTGAGAGAGCCATTAGTGATACACTTGTCATTGCTAGAGCAAAAAATGTGTAGGAGCAGATATATGATTCTTGTGGTGAGCTTCATCTTGTAAAAAGAATGTCTTCCCAAAGAACGCTGCCTCTCGAGAGGCACACACCAACGGCAATTCATTTGCATTATCATACACCACCTTCGAAGGAGGCTCCTTGAAAAACGCCTACAAAAATTTCATGATCTCCACTGTGCTCTTAGAGTCAAAACCGTGAATGATATGGAGACCAACCACCTTAAAGCCAGTACCACACAAGTAGTGAACTATACCGGGTACCATTCCATTGCTGCGCTTATAGTTCTTTTCATGTCTATTTGTCGATGACTTCCCGTGGTACCTTCCAAAACGCACAAATTTCCCATGGGGACCTATACATCCTGTCCTCAACGCAAACTCGAGATCCTCCATTTCAAAGTGCTCCTTAGCTATCGATTCAGTGTCTGATTATGCGACCTGCAACTCCAAGATATCCTTTGCCTTGCTGCTCTTCTCAAGTCGTCCAAGGAGGTATGCACATAGGTTTCGTAGGTTTTTATGTCTCCCTCTAGCACGCTTGGAAAGGAAGTGCGTGGTCATGCCTAGATGCCTACTTTCCAATGAAACATCGCAAATATGACCAACTGTCCACTCTCTTACGTCCCCTTTACAATAACTTTCAAAAACCACTTTGGCGTTTGGAGGGATGAAGGTGTTCAAAGGATATAAGGATCCAATGGCCTGGCCAATGCCTACCAATGGTGTACCAATTACGCACCGGTTAGGCTTGTATTCGTGTACATGATCGCCTAAAACTCTGCATGGCCCCCGTAGTGTTACGCCGGGTAGGCCATGCTCTCCTATGAAACCATGCCCCTAGAGTTCCAAGCGCAGTGAGAGGCAGGACCCCGATAATTGGCCGGTCAATCGAGTGAGCCCCGGACTAATCCCCGGCTTAGTCGGAAAGAATAGTCCGGGCGAACCGGACTCAGACCGACCGACCCCCCGGGCCGAATCCCCTCGAAGATTCGAGAAGGGGATACGAAGGGTGGGCATGTCGTGTGGAAGATTCGGTCGGCTTAGGAGCTGAATCTTGGCCGTCCGATGAATGACATAAGCAACACGTGACCATCAGCCGCCGCAATTCAGTTGAGGGGGCTACGTACGAACCCCTCAACCTTTAAGGGGATCTCCCTACTATGTAGTAGATGAGAACTTGCTTGACCCTACGACGTTCACGGCGCCACTCCCACGGATTTTCGCGAGCCATCAGCACTTTCCGCGCCTGAGAAACAGCACTCCAAGTGCCGAAGGAGGCAACACCGAGCCAAAAAGGGGACGAACGCCGCTCACGCCAACGAGAAGTGCGCCACCCCAAAGAAGAAGAAACCGCCTCCATTTCGTGAGGGGTCGATGTTTCCATGAGCAAACCATGTGTCCAACGTCCTTTCACGGACGCATTGTAACGCGATCACCCCTGCTGTTGCACTCTCGTTGTCAAGAATATGATGAAGTGTAGAAGCTCTCCTCGATCCCTTGTGCCATACATCAATCAAGTAGCCGAATTCTAGGTCCAAAGTGAAGCAAGTATAGGGCTTTTACTTCCCGGTGAAGCAAAGCTATCTTACCTTCCCGAAAGCGATCGCCGCAGTTGCGACTCGTCCTCCCCCTTGCTTTCCACGCCGGCATTCATCCCTACTATTTACCTTTCGTACGCACCGTGAACCCAACCCCCCCAAACGTGGGGTGTGGTTTCGACCTCAAACACCCGGGACAAAATCGAACCTATTGTCGTATGGGGAACCCACCGAATAGGAACAGACGAAGCAGCACCTCATCACGGGGGAGGAGCACGTCCACGTCGGAATTCCCAAGGATGGGACGGTCTCCTCGGAACGTCCGAAAGGGTGGGGTCGACATCAAAGGAGAAGGGGCGGGAAAAGGGATGGTACGACGTGGACGTGTTCGTAGAAGAGGTGCAAAAGGAAGGCGCTAGGAAGGGACAAACAAGTTCCACGAAGAACGGTTTTGGAAGGTTGCATGGAGGATAAAAGGTAAAGCAAAGGGTGTACGAGAGGAAGCGAAGACCTACTTACCGTGGAGGAGGGACGTATGGCCGTGTGAGATCGAAGCTATTGATGCGTCATGTGAAAGCGATCCAACAAGCGTGTCACCAAAGGGAAGAGAATTCCCAAAGCGATTCAGAGGAGAAAATACCAACCACATCTCCCGCTACCACGACGAGCGCCGAGCTTGGAGACAAACAACCGGACATCAGCAGTGGTGGCAAGGATGAATCGGAGGCTGCACCACTCCACTTGGCTTGAGGGTTTAGGTAGACTGGTTACGCGATTGGGCGAGTAGGTAGACAGTTTTTGCGATTGCGATTGGGGGGGGGTAATGGTTTAGGACTTGCTTCTGATTGGTGGATTTCGGGGCGCGGGACAAAAGGGGGGCATTGGAAACGGGGCGGTCCGGGAGGGGAGGGTCCTCGAGTGAGTTTCCGAGGGGAAGGGGGGTATTCATCGCCGCGATCGATGGTGAGAGGACGTGGGCACGTCGCGCGCGCCCGCGAGTTCCTTCAAGTCCTCTTTTTACTCCGTCGGCGAAAGCGTGTCATCTCATGTGCTTGGCGTGCGTCGCACAGGTAAGCATGAGCAAAACCTGGATATTCGACTTGGCAAAGAGTCGCACCTGCGCGCGCCAAGCCGTTGCGTAAGACGACTTCCGACGCTACCCCTGGTCGCCTCTGCCCAGGGTACCCCTGGTCGCCTCTGCCCAGGGTACCCCTGGTCGCCTCTGCCCAGGGTACCCCTGGTCGCCTCTGCCCAGGGTACCCCTGGTCGCCTCTGCCCAATGGTACCCCTGGTCGCCTCTGCCCAGGGGTACCCCTGGTCGCCTCTGCCCAGGGGTACCCCTGGTCGCCTCTGCCCAGGGTACCCCTGGTCGCCTCTGCCCAGGGTACCCCTGGTCGCCTCTGCCCAGGGTACCCCTGGTCGCCTCTGCCCAGGGTACCCCTGGTCGCCTCTGCCCAGGGGTACCCCTGGTCGCCTCTGCCCAGGGTACCCCTGGTCGCCTCTGCCCAGGGTACCCCTGGTCGCCTCTGCCCAGGGTACCCCTGGTCGCCTCTGCCCAGGGTACCCCTGGTCGCCTCTGCCCAGGGTACCCCTGGTCGCCTCTGCCCAGGGTACCCCTGGTCGCCTCTGCCCAGGGTACCCCTGGTCGCCTCTGCCCAGGGTACCCCTGGTCGCCTCTCCTCTGCCCAGGGTACCCCTGGTCGCCTCTGCCCAGGGTACCCCTGGTCGCCTCTGCCCAGGGTACCCCTGGTCGCCTCTGCCCAGGGTACCCCTGGTCGCCTCTGCCCAGGGTACCCCTGGTCGCCTCTGCCCAGGGTACCCCTGGTCGCCTCTGCCCAGGGTACCCCTGGTCGCCTCTGCCCAGGGTACCCCTGGTCGCCTCTGCCCAGGGTACCCCTGGTCGCCTCTGCCCAGGGTACCCCTGGTCGCCTCTGCCCAGGGTACCCCTGGTCGCCTCTGCCCAGGGTACCCCTGGTCGCCTCTGCCCAGGGTACCCCTGGTCGCCTCTGCCCAGGGTACCCCTGGTCGCCTCTGCCCAGGGGTACCCCTGGTCGCCTGGGTTTAGGCAGATCGATTTTGCGATTGCGATGGGGGCGAGTAGGCTTTAGGCCTTTGCCCCGACCGGCTCGGGGATGTTAACTGAGATACTTAACTGCGCGGATCCGGCCGATCGGCGGCACGGAGCGACGAAACCGACGCGGATTTTGGCGGCACGTGGCGTCGTTCGAGGTCGGTTTCGCCCATGTGGTAGCGAGCTTCACGTCGCCGGACGGAGCCATGGCGCGGATGTGCCACGACGAAAAAAAACGAAACGTTTCCGTGGGATAGGAGGGCACTCGCCGTTTTTTTTTTTCGAGGATTGTGCACGGACGGACGTGCAACTAGTTGGAACGAGGGAGCGCGCGACCTACGGAATCGCCTCCAAGGAGACGGCAAGGGAAGGTGGTTCGGAATCCGCGTCCCTCCACGCGCCGAAGAGCACCGCCATGAGAACGCCGCACAAACGTCTTTCCCGCACGCTCGCCACCCCCTCACACCCTCTCACCAATCAAACCCTCTCACCAATCACACCCTCTCACCATTCAAACCTCCCCGCCGCACTTTCGCCACCCTCTCGGCCCCTCTCACCACTCAAACCTCCCCGCCGCACTTTCGCCACCCTCTCGGTCCCCTCTCACCCAGACCTCCCTCCCTCAAACCTCCCCGCCGCACTTTCGCCGCCCTCTCGGTTCCCTCTCACCCAGACCTCGCTCCCTCAAACCTCCCCGCCGCACTTTCGCCACCCTCTCGGTCCCCTCTCACCCAGACCTCGCTCCCTCAAACCTCCCCGCCGCACTTTCGCCACCCTCTCGGTTCCCTCTCACCCAGACCTCCCTCCCTCAAACCTCCCCGCCGCACTTTCGCCGCCCTCTCGGTCCCCTCTCACACAGACCTCGCTCCCTCAAACCTCCCCGCCGCACTTTCGCCACTGTGTCGGCCCCTCTCACCCAGACCTCGCTCCCTCAAACCTCCCCGCCGCACTTTCGCCATTCGCTCGGTCCCCTCTCACCCAGACCTCGCTCCCTCAAACCTCCCCGCCGCACTTTCGCCACCCTCTCGGCCCCTCTCACCCAGACCTCGCTCCCTCAAACCTCCCCGCCGCACTTTCGCCACCCTCCCAGGCCCCTCTCACCCAGACCTCGCTCCCTCAAACCTCCCCGCCGCACTTTCGCCACCCTCTCGGTCCCCTCTCACACAGACCTCCCTCCCTCAAACCTCCCCGCCGCACTTTCGCCACCCTCTCGGCCCCTCTCACCCAGACCTCGCTCCCTCAAACCTCCCCGGTTTAGGAAGAACCTTTTTGCGATTGCGATTGGGGGCATTAGGTATTAGGTGTTGCCAAGTAGGGTTGCAAATATGCTCGAGCTAAGCTGAGTTGCGCAAAGTAGATGCTTGCCCCCCTTTTTGAAATCGTCCGTGCCCCCCTTTTTTTCTTCCGCTTCTCGTGGGGCAGCTCCCCCGTCCTTCGTTCGTTCCTTTTTTTTTTTTCGGGCGTGGGGGATTCGGGTTGGGGGCGCGGAACCCGCCATCGCCCCGGGACCTCGTTCGTGGGCGTCCTTTCGGTCGGGGAGCGGGGTGGGGGCGTCGGCGGGGCCTCTCCATCGCCATCGCGCGTGGGGCGCATCCCACCCCGTCGCTCGCGCGTGGGGGTGGGGGGGGGGGGTGAGGCGCAGGCGGGGAAAGGGGGGCACAGGGGGTCGGGGGACGGGGTGGGGGTTTGTGGGGGCCAGGAAGAACCTTTTTGCGATTGCGATTGGGGGCATTAGGTATTAGGTGTTGCCAAGTAGGGTTGCAAATATGCTCGAGCTAAGCTGAGTTGCGCAAAGTAGATGCTTGCCCCCCTTTTTGAAATCGTCCGTGCCCCCCTTTTTTTCTTCCGCTTCTCGTGGGGCAGCTCGCCCGTCCTTCGTTCGTTCCTTTTTTTTTTCGGGCGTGGGGGATTCGGGTTGGGGGGCGCGGAACCCGCCATCGCCCCGGGACCTCGTTCATGGGCGTCCTTTCGGTCGGGGAGCGGGGTGGGGGCGTCGGCGGGGCCTCTCCATCGCCATCGCGCGTGGGGCGCATCCCACCCCGTCGGGCGCGCATGGGGGTGTGGGGGGGAGTGAGGCGCAGGGGGGGAAAGGGGGGTACAGGGGGTCGGGGGGTTTGTGGGGGGTTTTGAGGGGGCCAGGGGGGGCATTCGCGATCGCAAGAGGGACAGGGGGAGAGGCGGTACTGGTAGCGCGACCGAACCAGCGCACGAACGCGACACCGACAGACGCGGTCCCACGGACGCGCGCGACGCGCACGCGCCGTCGATCCTCCTCCGTTGGGGGTCGACGCGTGCCTGCGGAGCGTTTCGCGCGCCCGTGGCACCGCGTACGGCCCGTGCGACGCAGGGCCACGGACGGTCGACGCCACGGAGGTCGGCCCGACCGCGACCGACGGGATCGAACGGACATACGAACGATCGTTTTTCGAGCTTCGAACGTCGGAATCTTTTCTTTGTAATACAAGAGCGTGTTTCGAAACGAAATTCGATCCCGCCTCGTCCGTTCGACGGGTTTCGGTGGACTCCTGATCCCTCGTCGGCGAAACATCCGATGGAGCGACCAGCAGGCATCGCGTACGCTTCGACTGGCGATGCGATGAGCCAAACGAACGCTACCACTCGATTCTACGTGCTCGAAAACGGGTGGATGCAAAATTCAGCGTCGTTGGAGCGGTGGCGAAAGAATTGGAGGAAGGTTGGTGGGTCGTCGACATCCCGCACCTGGAGCGACGAAGGGAGGACGAGGAGGGACCTCGAGTCGGTATCGAAAGCGATGCGAACGGGACAAGTTGACCATGCCACCTACGTTGGATGGGTCCGAGAGGGACGCACGCGAAAATTCAGCGCCATCCAAGTCGAAACGACGAAATGGACGAGGTGCTAGTGGGTCGTCGACATCCTTCCCATGGACAGACGAAGGCACGACCAGGAGGGGGTACCCTTCGTGCACTTTTAGGTCATCGAAAAGGACGTATGGAGTTTTCCCTTCCCATCCGTATATCGAAGGAGGGATGGACGCAAATATGCAACTCCATTGGAGCAGGTCTGAAAGGATTGGAGAAGGGCTTGTGAGTCGTTGTGCTCCTTCACTCAAGCAAGAAGAGGTGCCTACGAATCAAAGCATATTTATACCGGTTTTGCGCATGCGCGAGGAAACATTAGGGATTAGGGTATGAACCGTATCGACCTTCCAAACTCGGTACGGTGTAGAAAGCGGAATCCCGATCCTACGATAAGGGATTCCCTCCTCTCGCCCGGTCGCAAAATCCGCGGTCCCCTCAACACACGGTCCCTAGTCGATGGGAATGGGAAGGAATCCCGATCGGTTGGGGCGCCTCGGCGGGGCGTGGCGTTGGAATCACCGGGGTGACCCGTTCGATCGAACTTCACCGTTCAAGTACCTGCACACCCGTCGAGGAAAAACAGCGGGCCTCGACCAATGAAAACGAGGAAACGAAAGGAGTTTCGACCAATCAGAATGCATAATATAAGGGGGGCATTTGCATCCGGTAATTCCGTTCGACCCACATAAGCAAGGGGGTATTCAAGCGCTTCTATCGGAGGGAGGAGAGGGACCGGAACCGGGCTGGCTCGAGGCTGCGCACAAAAGCACGAACGACATGTAAGACTGAACAGATGCTTCTGCAGTTTCTTCGCATCCAATTCCCATGACAAAATCAAAGAAGCCAGCCAAAGTGCGGTGAAAATGTACACAAAACATCATCAGCTTCAATTGAAGCCAAGCTCTCCTCACTCAAGTCAAACACTTGCAACCAACCACATCATGCAATCTTGGTAGAAAAAAAATCGTCATTACATATTTTTCACGATATACACAACATCATTCGATCAAGTCTCACCAGGAAACGATGCTCTCATCGTCCGCCCAATGACTAGCATGTGGTGCATATCTGCAACCAAATCCGAACAGTTTGGGACTAAATCCCTTGCTAGAGGCAATGTCCAACCTAACTAAACTCGCAGCACACTCCGAAATAATGCTTCAAGAACAAACATAGAGCCTGCCATGCCACTTTCATTGTCCTTGGACTTATTTCGAGAAAATGGACGAGGTGCTGGTGGGTCGACGCCATCCGACCCCTCCACCGACCGAGGCAGGGCCGGGAGGGACCTCGAGTCGGCATCGAAGGCGACGGCCAATGGCCAAACGGACCATGCCACCTTGGTTGGATGTACCTAGGATGGTCGCACGCCGAATTCCAGGTCCATCGGAATCGTGGCGACGAAATCGACGAGGTGCTGGTGGGTCGACGCCATCCGACCCCTCCACCGACCGAGGCAGGGCCGGGAGGGACCTCGAGTCGGCATCGAAGGCGACGGCCAATGGCCAAACGGACCATGCCACCTTGGTTGGATGTACCTAGGATGGTCGCACGCCGAATTCCAGGTCCATCGAAATCGTGGCGACGAAATCGACGAGGTGCTGGTGGGTCGACGCCATCCGACCCCTCCACCGACCGAGGCAGGGCCGGGAGGGACCTCGAGTCGGCATCGAAGGCGACGGCCAATGGCCAAACGGACCATGCCACCTTGGTTGGATGTACCTAGGATGGTCGCACGCCGAATTCCAGGTCCATCGAAATCGTGGCGACGAAATCGACGAGGTGCTGGTGGGTCGACGCCATCCGACCCCTCCACCGACCGAGGCAGGGCCGGGAGGGACCTCGAGTCGGCATCGAAGGCGACGGCCAATGGCCAAACGGACCATGCCACCTTGGTTGGATGTACCTAGGATGGTCGCACGCCGAATTCCAGGTCCATCGAAATCGTGGCGACGAAATTGTCGAGGTGCTGGTGGGTCGACGCCATCCGACCCCTCCACCGACCGAGGCAGGGCCGGGAGGGACCTCGAGTCGGCATCGAAGGCGACGGCCAATGGCCAAACGGACCATGCCACCTTGGTTGGATGCACCTAGGATGGTCGCACGCCGAATTCCAGGTCCATCGGAATCGTGGCGACGAAATCGACGAGGTGCTGGTGGGTCGACGCCATCCGACCCCTCCACCGACCGAGGCAGGGCCGGGAGGGACCTCGAGTCGGCATCGAAGGCGACGGCCAATGGCCAAACGGACCATGCCACCTTGGTTGGATGTACCTAGGATGGTCGCACGCCGAATTCCAGGTCCATCGGAATCGTGGCGACGAAATCGACGAGGTGCTGGTGGGTCGACGCCATCCGACCCCTCCACCGACCGAGGCAGGGCCGGGAGGGACCTCGAGTCGGCATCGAAGGCGACGGCCAATGGCCAAACGGACCATGCCACCTTGGTTGGATGTACCTAGGATGGTCGCACGCCGAATTCCAGGTCCATCGAAATCGTGGCGACGAAATCGACGAGGTGCTGGTGGGTCGACGCCATCCGACCCCTCCACCGACCGAGGCAGGGCCGGGAGGGACCTCGAGTCGGCATCGAAGGCGACGGCCAATGGCCAAACGGACCATGCCACCTTGGTTGGATGTACCTAGGATGGTCGCACGCCGAATTCCAGGTCCATCGGAATCGTGGCGACGAAATCGACGAGGTGCTGGTGGGTCGACGCCATCCGACCCCTCCACCGACCGAGGCAGGGCCGGGAGGGACCTCGAGTCGGCATCGAAGGCGACGGCCAATGGCCAAACGGACCATGCCACCTTGGTTGGATGTACCTAGGATGGTCGCACGCCGAATTCCAGGTCCATCGGAATCGTGGCGACGAAATCGACGAGGTGCTGGTGGGTCGACGCCATCCGACCCCTCCACCGACCGAGGCAGGGCCGGGAGGGACCTCGAGTCGGCATCGAAGGCGACGGCCAATGGCCAAACGGACCATGCCACCTTGGTTGGATGTACCTAGGATGGTCGCACGCCGAATTCCAGGTCCATCGAAATCGTGGCGACGAAATCGACGAGGTGCTGGTGGGTCGACGCCATCCGACCCCTCCACCGACCGAGGCAGGGCCGGGAGGGACCTCGAGTCGGCATCGAAGGCGACGGCCAATGGCCAAACGGACCATGCCACCTTGGTTGGATGTACCTAGGATGGTCGCACGCCGAATTCCAGGTCCATCGAAATCGTGGCGACGAAATTGTCGAGGTGCTGGTGGGTCGACGCCATCCGACCCCTCCACCGACCGAGGCAGGGCCGGGAGGGACCTCGAGTCGGCATCGAAGGCGACGGCCAATGGCCAAACGGACCATGCCACCTTGGTTGGATGCACCTAGGATGGTCGCACGCCGAATTCCAGGTCCATCGGAATCGTGGCGACGAAATCGACGAGGTGCTGGTGGGTCGACGCCATCCGACCCCTCCACCGACCGAGGCAGGGCCGGGAGGGACCTCGAGTCGGCATCGAAGGCGACGGCCAATGGCCAAACGGACCATGCCACCTTGGTTGGATGTACCTAGGATGGTCGCACGCCGAATTCCAGGTCCATCGGAATCGTGGCGACGAAATCGACGAGGTGCTGGTGGGTCGACGCCATCCGACCCCTCCACCGACCGAGGCAGGGCCGGGAGGGACCTCGAGTCGGCATCGAAGGCGACGGCCAATGGCCAAACGGACCATGCCACCTTGCTTGGATGCACCTAGGATGGTCGCACGCCGAATTCCAGGTCCATCGAAATCGTGGCGACGAAATCGACGAGGTGCTGGTGGGTCGACGCCATCCGACCCCTCCACCGACCGAGGCAGGGCCGGGAGGGACCTCGAGTCGGCATCGAAGGCAACGGCCAATGGCCAAACGGACCATGCCACCTTGCTTGGATGCACCTAGGATGGTCGCACGCCGAATTCCAGGTCCATCGAAATCGTGGCGACGAAATCGACGAGGTGCTGGTGGGTCGACGCCATCCGACCCCTCCACCGACCGAGGCAGGGCCGGGAGGGACCTCGAGTCGGTTAACTTTTCGAGTTAGGTATAAAAAGACATAGAAATTCGTCCTCTTCTTTGCAAGTTGAAACAAATGACGCTTTACTAGCATGGAAGGAAAAGGCGGCGAGGGGGGCTTCATTGCTGAATCTTGTGTTTGCAAAGAGATAGGTGTAGATGATTGGGCATTGTCACGATCTTACTAGAAGTCTCACCTTTTACGAGCATGGGTTGCTAATTTGTACAAACATCTTGTGAATGAGCCATCCATTGCGGATCTAAGTATTCGAAAGGTTGTGCATATGACGGTTTTCTCAGTAAAGGAAATATGAATTGGCAGAAGCTAACGACTGCACAGTCGCAGCGTCTTTTGTTCCGTCAATTGGCAGACTCGGTCTATCGTACTTGACGACCAGAAATCCGCCCCGACTGCGATCCCTTCGCCTCGGTTCGAAGGGCCCTTTCCGGGGCGGTTTTACCGAACCAAGGGAAATCCGCCCCGGCTGCGATCCCTTCGCCTCGGTTCGAAGGGCCCTTTCCGGGGCGGTTTTACCGAACCAAGGGAAATCCGCCCCGACTGCGATCCCTTCGCCTCGGTTCGAAGGGCCCTTTCCGGGGCGGTTTTACCGAACCAAGGGAAATCCGCCCCGGCTGCGATCCCTTCGCCTCGGTTCGAAGGGCCCTTTCCGGGGCGGTTTTACCGAACCAAGGGAAATCCGCCCCGGCTGCGATCCCTTCGCCTCGGTTCGAAGGGCCCTTTCCGGGGCGGTTTTACCGAACCAAGGGAAATCCGCCCCGGCTGCGATCCCTTCGCCTCGGTTCGAAGGGCCCTTTCCGGGGCGGTTTTACCGAACCAAGGGAAATCCGCCCCGACTGCGATCCCTTCGCCTCGGTTCGAAGGGCCCTTTCCGGGGCGGTTTTACCGAACCAAGGGAAATCCGCCCCGACTGCGATCCCTTCGCCTCGGTTCGAAGGGCCCTTTCCGGGGCGGTTTTACCGAACCAAGGGAAATCCGCCCCGGCTGCGATCCCTTCGCCTCGGTTCGAAGGGCCCTTTCCGGGGCGGTTTTACCGAACCAAGGGAAATCCGCCCCGGCTGCGATCCCTTCGCCTCGGTTCGAAGGGCCCTTTCCGGGGCGGTTTTACCGAACCAAGGGAAATCCGCCCCGGCTGCGATCCCTTCGCCTCGGTTCGAAGGGCCCTTTCCGGGGCGGTTTTACCGAACCAAGGGAAATCCGCCCCGACTGCGATCCCTTCGCCTCGGTTCGAAGGGCCCTTTCCGGGGCGGTTTTACCGAACCAAGGGAAATCCGCCCCGGCTGCGATCCCTTCGCCTCGGTTCGAACGGCCCTTTCCGGGGCGGTTTTACCGAACCAAGGGAAATCCGCCCCGGCTGCGATCCCTTCGCCTCGGTTCGAACGGCCCTTTCCGGGGCGGTTTTACCGAACCAAGGGAAATCCGCCCCGGCTGCGATCCCTTCGCCTCGGTTCGAACGGCCCTTTCCGGGGCGGTTTTACAGTTAGGGTTGGAGTAATCTCGATCGAGTTTTAGCTGCAATAGCAGCAGGTTTTTCTCCTAGTTCCTCTGACAAGGGCATTGTTGCATATGCCCAATTTGCAACAAACTGGGGCCAGGAAGGAAAATCGGTATTACGCAGCCCTGTCCGCACACACCGTAGGAGATGGAGATGGCTGCGGCCGCGGACCAACGCACACGCACATGGAGGAGACACGTGTGCGTGTGCGTGTGCGTTGGTCCACGGATGGAGAAACAAAGAAGCACCTCGAGGACGAGGGGGGGGGCGGTTTCGACGATGGAATCGTGCGGGAAAGGATGACGGGAGGGACGTCGGAATGGTGGAAGGAGACGGTCTCGAACGCCATGGTTCCCACGCACCGTTGGCAAGACGTTGCCTTGAAACTCCGGAGGAGCCACACCGACTATCTTCAGGACGGTACTGGAATCCGTTGGAAGGCACAGCGGCTGTGAGAACGCCATGAGAAGTGCTTTCGAGCGGTGAAAAGAGGATCCTTTCCTTCCCGGCAAAAACGACGAGCTCTCCTCGACATACCAGAGCATCAGCCTGGTGACATGACAACCATTCGAACAGTCCCCGATGCAATGGGGTTAAGCAAAAAAGGAACACCGTCATAAAAGTCGTCGAAACTCATTCGCAACTTCATTGAGACGTTCGTTGCCGCTCCGCGGACGGGCGTTGACTCTACCACCGGCACATGGATCGAGCAATGAGTGTCAATGGTGCAGGAGCAGGTCCACCCACCAGCAGATGGGATGGAACATGGCTGCTGGTGGTGCTGCAGGAGCAGGTCCACCCACCAGCAGATGGGATGGAACATGGCTGCTGGTGGTGCTGCAGGAGCAGGTCCACCCACCAGCAGATGGGATGGAACATGGCTGCTGGTGGTGCTGCAGGAGCAGGTCCACCCACCTGCAGATGGGATGGAACATGGCTGCTGGTGGTGCTGCAGGAGCAGGTCCACCCACCAGCAGATGGGATGGAACATGGCTGCTGGTGGTGCTGCAGGAGCAGGTCCACCCACCAGCAGATGGGATGGAACATGGCTGCTGGTGGTGCTGCAGGAGCAGGTCCACCCACCTGCAGATGGGATGGAACATGGCTGCTGGTGGTGGTGCAGGAGCAGTTCCACCCACCTGCAGATGGGATCGAGCAGGGCTGCTGGTGGTGCTGCTGGAGCAGGTCCACCCACCAGCAGATGGGATCGAGCATGGCTGCTGGTGGTGCTGCTGGAGCAGGTCCACCCACCTGCAGATGGGATCGAGCAGGGCTGCTGGTGGTGCTGCAGGAGCAGGTCCACCCACCTACAGATGGGATCGAGCATGGCTGCTGGTGGTGCTGCAGGAGCAGGTCCACCCACCAGCAGATGGGATCGAGCAGGGCTGCTGGTGGTGCTGCAGGAGCAGGTCCACCCACCAGCAGATGGGATCGAGCAGGGCTGCTGGTGGTGCTGCAGGAGCAAGTCCACCCACCTGCAGATGGGATGGAACATGGCTGCTGGTGGTGGTGCAGGAGCAGTTCCACCCACCTGCAGATGGGATGGAGCAGGGCTGCTGGTGGTGCTGCAGGAGCAGGTCCACCCACCTGCAGATGGGATGGAACATGGCTGCTGGTGGTGGTGCAGGAGCAGGTGAAGCCGACCGACCCACCGACGGTTCTCGAACGAAACGAAACCGCCCGATCCACGTTCCGGTTCGTCAATCGGAAACGCGTGCGACGGGAATCGACGGGTTTGCGCGATTCGAACCCCATACAAAAGGGATGCGACGAACCCGATCCGATTCGATAAAAAATGAGCGGAAGGATTTTTTATCGAACCGAACGAAACTCGCTCGAAAGGCGCGCGTTTTCCCTCACCTTCGGGTTCGCGCGCGACGGGATGCGTCGTCGTTCATTGCCAACACGAACGAACGCAAGCGCGACCACGTGGGATCTCGAGGGAACGGGTGAGCGCGCACGTACCTCATCAGTTCGCTCCGGGACGAAAACGTGCTAAAATGTTCGTGGCCGTTCGGAACGTCGAAGTACACGGCTTGCGCGTACGCCAACAGGTCCCACTTGCGTCGCAAGGAGACCTCGTTCTCCGCGTACCTCGGCGCGGCCCCCGTTCGATTCCAGAGTTCAAACTCGCGGTTCGATTGGCGTTCCAATTCCAGTACGGAGTTCGACAAGGCGCTCGGAAGGACGATCGAGTTAAAAAAGATCGTTTGTTGATCGTCATTGGGATCGGGCGCGTACGTCGGGGACGGCGTGCGCGAGGGAGACGGAGACGTGCGAACGCGACGAACGTTCGATCGGTTCAACACGTTCCGTCTCGCGTCGGCGGTGAGACCAGACCGGTCCATACCGGCGAGGGCCGCGACGGCCCTTTCGTTTCGCACGGTTTGGGCGATCATTTTCGCCAACCGTTTGGTTCCGTACGACCGTTTGTCCCAGATTTTGATGGCACTTACCTTGGACATGTAACGCGGTCTTCGGTCCACGAACGAACGGTAGGCGCGTCTCGGCAAAACCCCGCTTCGAACGTCGGCGCGATACTTACGAACGGAGTCGCGGTGTTCGGCCACGATCGCGTCTTTCTTGGCGTCGCGCATGCGTCGACGCATGTCCTTCAAGCCTTCCTCGGCGAACGCGCGCGCGCGTGCGGGAATTTGCGGATCGCGAGCGACATGCGCGGTCAAGCACGCCTGGTCTTCTTGGTGCTCGAACCTTTCGTCGTTCAAAACATCCATCACGCGGTCCACGTATTCCGTGAACGATTCGTTTCGTTTGCGTTTTGGGTACGACGGGTGTTTGCACGTGCCGCGTTCCAACGGCGTCCATCTGCGAAACGGAGATTCGCCGTCGATGGACCAGGGCGATCGTTCCGAACCGGATTTCGACGACGAGGCGTGATGGGGGCGACGGTGGTTGGACGGAACGTTTCGATCCATGGTCCGAGATCCTCGAACGAGGACGGTTCCTATACGACGGTCGAGGAAATTTTTTCAAGTACCGAAGAGAGAGAAGAGCGATTCCCACCGGACCCATCGACGTTCGGTTCCTCGTCGAACGGAAGGACGATTGCGTTCGATTACAGGTCGATGCGCGACACTCACGCCCGCGGCAAAAGGCGTCGTATCTTGGATTCGACGGACGACGCGGGTTCGGATTCGTCGAACAAAAGCACGCGCACGACGGCGCGCGTGTTCGATTCTCGCGCCGCTTTCTTTGCCGCCGCTTCGTATTCGCGAACCACGGCGCGCGTGGCGGATTCGGTGGTTTGCGCGGGCACGGCGACGACGACGGTCGACGCACCCAGCACGTACCCGGTCCACATTCCGTCGCGACGCGCCGATCCCGTGACGTCCCAGAGCTCGAGGCCGTCTTTGGCCACGACCTGGAGACCTTGCATGGGATGGACGGCGTTCGCGGGGGTCCACGCGTGGTCCATGGCGCGGAAACACGCGCGATTTCGCGTGGTCGAGTGCGGACCCACGACGACGACCTTGACGGGCGGCGCGATCGCGACGAACGGGGATCCGAACGCGGATCGGACGCGGATCCGGTGCGGGGCGAGGCTTTGAACCATGGCAAACGAGGGATCGATGGTCTTTCCTTCGACCCTCCTTACGTGATGGTGCGCGGTTTCCACGAAGGATCGCGCGGGACGTCGAACTACGTCGACGAAATCGCCAAGTAGAAGGTGAGGATCACGCCCATGAGAACGAAAAGGACTCCTCCGACGACGATCATCACGATGGCCCATGAGGGGAGCGACGAATCATCGTCGTCTCCGTTCGGACTCGGACTCGGTGACGGACTTGGACTCGGACTCGGACTCGGCGACGGACCTGGACTCGGACTGGGACTCGGACTGGGACTGGGACTCGGTGACGGACTGGGAAGGGAAGGTGGCGTTCCACATAGATGGACGCCACACGCTTCCAAGATACATGGACCCGAACCACCGAACCCGTACGCCGCGTAATTGGTCACGCATTCCTCGCTACACGCATCGTGATTGGGTTTTCCCAAACAATCGGTCACGGGTTGAAAAGATGGCGTACTCGGAGACGGTGTTGTGGGCCCGCAATCTTGACACCGTTCCTGCACGCATAAACCTTGTTGTCCCAATTGATACCCAAATTGTTGGTGGTGACTTTGACAGGCACTCGCACACGCTTCTTGTGTGGTGAATCCCAAACACGGAAACGATCCCGAAGACGGCGTTTCGGAAATCTCTTCGTATTCCCAGCGCATATCGTCGCACCGTTCGTACCGCCAATCGTCCTCGAGCACCAAACGCACGATGCCTTCCAGCAAGCACCGTCCCGTGCCGATGGTGTTTCCACCGTGTCCCCACGGGTTTCCGGTGGGAAGCATGTGAAGGTACGGTTCGTCGCCCCAATGAACACCGCGTGCGGTTCGTATCCAACCGGGTTTGTTCGGATCGTCCACGAATCCGTGGAATCCGGTTCGTTCGCTCAAAATCGCGCGCCAATTGGTGTGCCAAGCCGCGAACCATCCGGTTTTCGTTTCTCGCAATTGGGGATGTCGACTGTCGCTGGTTTGCATCCAATTGAGTTCTTGCGGATACTCGATGAACTCGAACTCGCCTTTTTCGTTTCCATCGGCGTCGAACGTCAGCACGCCTTTGACGGTATCGTTGTCGGGTTCCGCACCATCGATCGTATCCCCGCACCCAAAACCTTGACGTACACGTACCGACCTTGAGATTTGAGATGGAACGGCATGCGATCGAAAGATGTCGAGGTATATGGTGTTCGTGTAAAAAAATACGCAGCACGATGGGCCAAACGAATCGTCGACGGGATGGTCCGAACGCCTTCCGTTCTCGTACGGTAAAAAATGTCTTTTTCTTATAATATACCATCATGTCGGAACGATCTACGTCTTCGCGTACCGGACGAACGAGGTCGCGAACGGGAGAAACGTCGCGCAGACAGGATCGAAGCGGATCGAGCGGGTCCCGACGTTCGACGGGTTCTCCCCGTTCCCGGACCCAAACGCCGGTCGCGGTTCCGCAACCCACCGTCCGAAGAATGCCCGATTTGTTCGCGAGGACGTTCCAAGAGCGAGAGAACGCTTTGAGACGGTACTTGATAAACCGTGGTATGGACGACTTTCGACGAAACATGTTTCGAATCCCAACGGGTGCGCCGACCCCCGCCGCCCAGACTTCGACGTCCGATGGACGACGAGCGCGGTGGATCGACGAACTCGTCGAAAAGACCATCCCGAACCACGTTTCGGAAGAAAATCGCATCAATCTCGCCACCTTGAATCGAATCAACCGTGGCGTGCCATTGCGTTGCGGCCATTGGATCACCAAATCGAACCTCCGACACATCGCCGAATCCGGACGAGCGATCCGGTGTCCGTTTTGTCGAACGGCGATTCGCAAGGCCGATTTTCGACCGTGAGCGTGGACGGTGCGATTGCGTTCGTTCGAACCGCGTCGGTCCGATAAAAACGAGATCGAAACGAACGAGACGCGAAACCCGCGGCTCGCGAACCTACGCTACCGGGTTCGCGAGTCGGGACACCGCGTTTGGGAACGACCGCGCGAATCGTCGTCGAAGATGAAATTTCGCGCCTCGATCCGACGTCGAACGAGGATTCGGCCGATGTGGTTCGGGAAAACGCACGCGAAAAAGACCCCCTTTTCTTTTCGATCGAATTCGTGGGTCGCGCGCGACGAAAAGGGGGGTATACGAGCATCCGAAAATGTTCGATTCGAATTCAAAGGTCGTCGGGTCGGGTTTCGCGGGGACACGGCTCCGTTCGAACGGGGATCGGCTCGGGAAGCGTAGAAAGGTCGATCCCGTGGGCGCTCCTCGTGAGGTGTTCGCGTTCGATCGACGTCAGGTCCCGTTTGGTCTCTTGAAATCGCGTGGACCCGGACCCCTCGGGAATCGGACGCGCGTTCATGAGGGTTTCGAGCAGGTCCGTCGACGGTCGATGGGCCACGTGCGGAGGTAGAGGAACACGCGCGCGGTTCGTTTCGGGTCCATCGTACCCGTGTCGAGGTTCGATCGATCGGGTTTCCGCCGCCGACGTACCGACCGCGGACATGATCGAATCGATGTGGCTGATCGGACGCTCTCGGACCTCCGTTTCGGACGCATCGAACGGTGGATCGTCGCCGTTCCGTTCGGACGTCGCGCGATCCGGTGGGGTTTCGCGACGGGAGGGTACGGACGAGGTCGGTCGAGGCTTGGGTCGGGTCGATTCGCGTCCGGCCCGTCCGGGTTCCACGCCTTTGCGAAGAGGTCGTCCGTACTCGTAGATCGTCATGCCCGCTTGTTCTTTCAAAGTGAAGTCGACGTACGTTCTGTATATGTTCGGGCGAAAGAGGGGTTCGATCTTGACGTTTTTCTTTTCGTCCGGGTTGAGTCGTTTGATCCACGCGGAGAGTCGCGTGCCCCGATCGCGGTAGGCGAACGCGTGGATCGATTCCGAATGGTTGCGGCGGTCGTTTTGGGTGCGCGTGTAGACCAGGTACGTGGCGAAATTGTTGGCGCAAAAGTAAAGACGTCGTGCTTGGGCGTGTTCGGGGTTCTTGATCTCGATTCGAACGGCGCAACAACGCGCGGTCGTGTACGCGTGCACGGGCGTATGGGGTTCGTTCGTGGAAACGGAGGTCGCGCGAGCCATTCGAAACGGGTTTTTGGCGTATACCCGTGTGAAAGAAGAAACGTTTCGAAATTTTGACGCGGTGCGTACGCCCCTCGCATGATATCCCATTTAAACTGACTTCGAACGAAGGGATGGTGGATTTCTTTTTCTCTCTCGAATAGGAACATGACGCCATATTGGACATATCGTTCGCGTAAACGTGACAGATTTGAGAGCGTTTGAGAGAGAGGCGTGTCGAACATGGCGAAAAAATGGTCGTCGGTTTGGTATTTCGCGTTTGGGAAACCTTTCAAAGGATGTGCACGTCGACGTCGGATGGACCTTCGATGCGAGATGGGGAAGGGGGTACGTTTCCCTGCGAGTACGAGTCTATGGGTTCTTTGCCGTGGTCTTTGGAGCATATATGACACGATGAAGAATACCCCCTAGAGGTTTATGGTACATAGGACGAGAAGGATGCATTGCCTTGACCTCTAATTCACCCGGCGTACCAGTATTCGTGACACGGACGGATCGAGAGGAAATTCTATGTGGAAAGAAATTTTAGGGTTTAGGGTTTAGGGTTTAGGGTTTAGGGTTTAGGGTTTAGGGTTTAGGGTTTAGGGTTTAGG